>JAQFVV010006479.1:0-1230472 GCA_028023455.1 Epiperipatus broadwayi | reverse complement strand
GAGAGAGTTACAATATATATATATTGTGCCAGGCATTACAGCAGATACATATATAGATTTGTACATATTAGGCACAACAAATATATAAATGCACTATATTAATAATGGAAGTTGGATCTGAGCAATTAGAATACCCACACATACCAATCTAAAGCAAACATTTAATGGTCACACAAATATTGTACACGTATAATAAACTCATGTATTTTTTTTATTTTTCATTTTTGTATATTTTATGATATGTTATTTTATGTGTTTTGCTTTTTTCTGAAAAATTCAAATAGAGAAAAGCAAATTTATTAAACAAATGGATCAAATGTAGGAACATATTAGTAAAGTAAATAATTACAGCAATTGTTTTTTTTTATTATATTTTTTTTTTAATTACTTTTCTAAAAACTAATTTTATTCTGTAAACTAAGAATGTTAATTGCTTTTGCAAAAATCTGATCAAAAGCAAAATGTTTGATAATGCTATAATTAAACTGTTATCTTTTTAAAAATTCTTTTGAATTGATTTTGTAAGCAAGTGATCTGGGTTATTCAAGATGGAAATCATTATATCAAACTTAAAATGTAGAATTTAATCGGAAAAATTGTAAGAAATGTTATAATCTAAATGATAAGATAAATTGAAAGGATTGGCTGATTCATACTTCTCAGAGGGCTAGTGGGATTGATATAGTTTAGTCAGTGCTGTGAGATTCATTCTTTCTTTGGCAGTCGTTCTGGGCAAGTCATTCACTTTTTTGGCTCCAGAATTCTCCAAGCAACCAGCTACTTAGAGATTAATTTATGAACAGGACTATTAGTGACATTCTTAAGAACATATCCATTATACACCTTTTCATTTAACTCAATTATTTTCTCTAAATCTCCCTTGATAAGCTTAATGGCTTGCTGATTCATTATTTTCTTTTAATTTTTCATTTAAAGATTTATTATTTTCTTTCACCTTTTTATTTAAAGACTTATTAGTTTCTTCTAATTTTTCATTCAAAGATTTATTATTCTTTTCTAACTTTCTATTCAAAGATTTTCTGTTTTCTTCTATCTTTTCAATTAAAGATTTATTGTTTTCTTCTAACATCTTCATCAGCAATGCAAATAAATCTACTAAACATTTCTTCTCTTCAACCTCAACCATTTTCTTTTCTTTTATCACTTTATGTTGAAAATCTTTACTTACTTCCTCATCTTTCCTATGATCTCCCTTTTCTTTTTCCATTCTTATTTCCACCTCCAACATTTCCTTAAGATCTTGCTCCTGAACAGTACAAATTTTCTTGTTTTTCTGGATTTTCACTTCCACTCATTAAAAAAAAAAAACATTTTTTTTTACATTAAAGCACTAGGCTAACTTTTAAAACATGAATAAATTCAGTTTCATAAAAAAATCTCTACTAGGCTATTTCCAACATTCAATAATTCCCTAAAATAACTTGTTAAATCAATTATATTTCATTTTTATCATCTTTAATATTAACTCCTATAAACAATATTTGTTATTATTTATTTACAATAATATTAAAATTCATACAAATAAGTTGCATTTTTTCCCACCGTTGTCACCACAACCACCACATGAATTATCAATACCTGAACCATACAAATCTATTTAAGATTTTCCTACTGATCACATAGCCATATTACACTAGCCTTTAATTAATATTTTATTAAAAAATCACATTTTTAATTCTAACAGTTATATTTAATAATTCAATTAACACATTAGGTATTTTCCTATTTAAACAAATCATTATAACCAATGATTAATTCACTAAGCAGGCCATGCATATAGGCACCAAAAGCATGAAAGGTAAGCTGTACCCTATCAATATGAGGACAACCTCTAGCAGATAGTCAAGTTCATACATTAGGCTATATTAGGACTTTGTCTAGATATCATTTCATAGATTTACTATTTTTTAACTATGTTTAATCAATCATAACAATTGTGAGACTCATCTCTCCTGTCAACAAGATTACATACCCTTTAACATTAAATGAATAATAAAGTGTTTATCCAAGGGCATAAGAGTATATATACATTTTTTCTTATTCAATATCCCAATTCTCTCATGACTAATGGTAATGCTTGAAGAAATAGAATAAAACTTCTCTAATGGTAATATTTAAATTAACTTATTCAGTCAGTTGTATTGTTATTTTATTGTATGGTAAACTTTTATCATTATTACCTTCTTTAACATGATCATCAAAAATAACCATAATAACAATATTATTCTAAGGAGATCTAAGAATTATCAATGATTTTGAATTAGTTGTTCGATCCATCTGTAAAATATTAAGAGGGATTTTACTGAACTTCATAAGTTGTGCACCAATTAAGAAAATACATAACCTGAATCTATAATTAAAACTGTGCTACCATTTTATATTTACATTCCCTAATGCTTATTCTTATATCAATATTGTTATCGAAATTGTAATTATATTTCATACCTTCAATAATAAATAATTTATAATTTAATTCCTTATAAATAAGCATACTTTAATAATTTGCAATATTATCAATGACTTATGTGATCAAGGCAGTTTACATTGAATTAAACTTTCTTTGAAGAAGTGTGTTGTTAAATGACTGTTATATTATTGTAAACTGGGTTAATATCTTATTGCAATCTCAAACTGTACACCCTGGATTCATATGATGTAGTGACAATGACTCTCACAAAAGAAATGCAACTTTTAACACTCAAGTTAACTTCCAAAACAACAACATTAATCATATTATTTACAAGATATTATAAGAAATATTTTAATTAACAGGTAATATAAAGATAACAATAGTAATAAAGTTATAAACCAATATAATATAGTAATAATATACACAATTGAAAAATTTCCATTCCTTTTTTTGACCTTTTGGATTTTTACAATAAAACAAAAAAAAAACTTTTTCATATAATACGGTGCTGTTATGACATTACCTTTAGATTTTTTTTCTTTTATCACAAATCACAAGTCTCCATTAGATAATAATTTCCCCCTTCTTTTACCATTATTAAGCCACTATAAGTTAGGCTTTAAATTATAAAAACAAAATGGAAAATATTAATCATTACATTCTTGCTTCAATACAATAATCTTATTATAATATGATGAAATGTCACTTTTTGTTTATTTTTAGATTCCATGATATTCATCCTTTGATCTTTATTTATTTTATTTTATATAATAATTATAAAATCATCAATTACTTTTCTGATCTCAAACTTCATCTTCCTATGGTTTTATTCTCAACTTATATACTAAAATATAACCAATAAGAATTTCATGCTATGTACTATTAAATCTGAACCCCTACATCTCCCTGCAATAATTTTCATCTACAATATATGAGATTCAGCTAAATGTTAATAGAACACCCTTTGGTGTAACCTAAATAAAATACTTATCTTTGCTTTATCTAACACCTTAATTATTACCTTCATATTTCTAATTTATATTTGTTTAATATCTTTCTTATAACTATTTGCTTATACAAACTACAAACTAAAATTACTTATAATTATGTATAACTATATTAAATTGTTCATTGTACAACATAAGATCAAATTTAAAATATCATTGTTTCTCCTTTTTAATATTGTATATTTAAACACAAACTCATCCCCTCTTCATCACATAATATTGTTAACTACTTTTATGATATATTTCACTAACTCATTAATCATATATATTTATTTTAATTATCTAACAATATTTGATAAAAACATAACTTTTAAAATAATTAATGCCATAGATAACCGAATTAAATCAATTATTAATTTCATTATCTATTGGTGTATTTCCCTCCCCGTACTGTAATAACAACTATGTTTAAAGTATAAAATTAATATATATATATATTGTGCCGGACGAAAACTTTTAATTTTGTCTATCAATCTGTTCTGATACAGAGGGTGCCACCAGACCACTACGTGTCTGGAAAATTTGTTTACTGTGATCAGAATAGATGATGATGATGGTTTGCGCCGACTAGACTCAGGGAGAAACAAGAGATCTTAAATTGTTTAGACAATTGAAACAACAGCACAAAGACAAACATCAGCCAAATTAAGTTTAAACATATTTAATAAAATTTTATTAAGAGAAAATTAACTTATAAGAAAAGTTTATAAGTTAACAAATATGATTAGCTCAGGCGTGTACCAGAAAGACTAAATGCAATGCTCTGGCAGATCTACTGATTCTCTAATAAACAAATTTAAAAGGGAGGAAGCAAATTTCATTCAGCAGAGGATTCACTCAAACATTGGTTCTCACCCTCAGATACTTAAACAATACGTCCTTGAAATAGATCAAAGAAATCCAGCGCCGATGAGCTTTTCGAGGTCCAAAAATTGGTCAGACCCCGAATGTCCTTATATCAGTATGAGCTGCACCTATTACTACGTTTAAAATAACGGTGATTGATCCACCTCAAGAACAACTGAAAAATATGCTTGAATCAGAGTAAAACAATTAAAATTAGTGAATCCCAGCCAAACGATTGGCGAACATTACTTTAAAATTAATAATTAAAGTCTCAATAAGGGACAAGTAAATAATTAGAAAAACAGTTACATCTGCCCCAGCATTTAAAGAAAATAAACTTGCAAACAAATTCTGAGTACACGCTCTGATAAATTTAAAGCACACATAATAAATACAAAAAGAAATCTATCGGAGAGTGCACATGAGTACGAAATATTAAAAGTTTAAATACTCCAGCAGAATGAAAGTATTGCTCACCTGTAATTTAAGAAAGGATAAATTTTATCTTCCTGCTGATGACTTATAAAATTACAAAGAAAAACACAATTCTAATTTCCATTTTTAGAGATATTAAAAACGAAATCTCCACCTGCGGCAAATTAGATGATAAAGTCGCCCGCCAAAAGATTTTCGGGAGTTTGCGAAAGCGCAAACACAGTGTTTACAAATTAATTATTGAATACTAAATAATTACAGGTAAGCATTTAAAATGCACGACCGCTAAAGCATTTATAAAAAGTTGTAGGCATAAAAATATAAAACTCATTCGTCACTCTCCAATAAAGAAAACTGAAAGCAAATTGGGAATCTTAAAACTAAGATTCCAAAACCCATTACAAAAATATAAGAAAACACAATAAAGGTTAAATATGAGTATAACTATTATTTAAGAATACATATTTATGATTAGATTGAGTGGAGATTTAATGAGAATTAATTTGCCCTGGGAAGAATAAAAAAAGAAAATAGTTACCTTTCGGTAAAGCAATGTTCACTTAGAGTGCGCACTATTATTCTAGTTCATTTCAAGTTCGTAGACAGCAGCAAGGTAGAGGTTCTGGCTTCTTTTAGATGTTTAAGGCATTACTGGAGAAAATTTGGAAGTTAGGGATCCATCTTTTGTTGAGTTGGCAAGCCATTCGGGTGGTGATAACACGTATAGTATTTGTCATCTTGTTGTAAGCAAAAGGATTTAATAACAGCTAATTTCCTTTAAGAATTTAAATGTCTTAACTGATATCAACTTTCACTTGTGAAACAGCTTGTCTAGTTACGAATAATGAATTAACTAACTCTCCAAATTTTCGGGGCTATTTATATCTCGCTCCATTTCCCGCGAAACACTTTCCTTGTTGTCCAATTTCTACGCTTTAGGCAGGGCAAATATTAATCTCCCGCTCAATCTATCTAAGAATTCTACCCAGGAATTATTGAAAGGAAAACAATTACATAGCAATCAAATCTCTGCTTTTAGAATTGTTTACAATAATTAACATAAAAGCCACAGGAATGCAATTAGCTAGCCAGCTTGTTTTTAAATCAAATTGATTTAAAGTAAAAACAAGCGGTATAAGAAAACTATTTTAAAATAAATTGATAAACACTGAAATGATCAGTTTTACAGATAAACGCTTGTGTATTTTCATACACGTATTCTTTTTAAATAATAATAAAAATTTAAACATTAAATAAGATTTAACAAAAATTAAGTTTAGTGAAAATTAAAAACTTAATCGGATTTCAATCAGGTTCAATATATATTGTAACAACCTGGAAAATAGCACTTAATGTGATCTGCACTACAGGGCGCCATCTAGGCATTTGAACCTAGAAAAATTTATAAAGTAGGCAGATACGTAAGTAAAAAAAAAAAAATTTTTTTTAAATTTTATTTATATATTTTGATATCCGATCGTTAGCCCATGTCACTAGCTCAGGGAGTAACAGAGATTTAATAATATAATATCTTATCTAATTATATTTCAATATTAAAAAAATAAATAAAATAAGCCACTGCCAGTAATTAACATACAAAAATTTATTTACGCACATATATATATATATAAGATTTAACATTATTATTTTAATATGTTTACTTTAACATTTAACATTATTTTTACTTTTATTTTAGATTTTTAATTTACATTTTTAAATTTTATACTATTATTAGTTCGCACAGATTTGTTTAAAAATGTTGAGTATAGATCAGTTACATAGATTCCACAGTCAAAAACATTTCAAAATAAACATAAACGATCAAAATATAAAATCATTGATACTGACAATTGCAGAGGGAAATTTATAAGTAACCCAATAGCATTCACCATAAGATGCTTGCATTAACACCAATAACTTAAAAGACATCCGAATAAATACATTTTAGATACTCACCTTAAGGTATCAGTATTTACCGAATGTCTATATATATTTTGATCGAATATGAAAACCAAAAACATAATCAACCGGTAACGAACCCATGCAAGTGTCTATACCCAACTTAAATTTAATGCATCTTTATTTAGAGTGTTGAGTATGAATAGACTACATAGATTTGCATTTGAAAAGAAAATATTCAATCCTTGTTTAACCTTAGGCCAAAGGTTCGCAGTCAAACCAAACTTCAATCCATCTGATATATCGATGTATTCAATGTAATACAAATACAGCAACACAAAATAGGTTAAGATAAGACATTGACTCTCATCAGATAGGAATATTACATCTATCTAACGAGAAGAACAATAAAAAAACTCCATAGAAACGGACTGCGGTCATTTTGCCGACTTATGCTCACATTCCCTAGGCAAGAGGAAGCGTGCGGCGTATACAAGCGATTCTGCCCATAGTGAATCTCGTACTACATCTACTAATTACACCAATATATCCAATCCATTGACCTAATTTAACTATGAAACGAATAACCTAAGATTACCCTCCCCTAATATAACTTTACAAATCTATATAGCCATTCACACCCGACTTAAGTTTAATATTTATATAACTAGTTTAATGAAAAACAGAAATCTTAATATAACTTAAAGAACAAATAAATAAATAAATAGAAATGATTTTACAAAGAAATACATTAAATAAAATTATAACTAATTAATAAATAACGTTGGTCAGATAGGATTCTATTTCTTAATTATTTTAAATACGGAAAGTTTTTAATTTAATGTTCATTAATTATAAAGTTTTTACGGTTTAAAACAGTTCATCTTTATCTGTTGCTTGCCATTTGAACATGAATTCCCATGCCATCCTAAAAAGATTGTTTGAGTTAGCCATTGTTTTTTATTTATTTATCCGGAGGTCTTTTAGTTTAGTTGGTCCTTAATGTAGAAAAAAAAATGATGTCATTTCTCTTTTTTTTTTAAACAAAACTGAAGGGATTGAAGAGTGCATCTTTTCAATCCCTTCTCCTTCAACTCCACACTAACACATATAGTCACATCGTAATAACTAATTAATTCTTTTATTTTCAAACCTTTTGTTTTATAATAATTTTGTGGATTAACTCAACATTATGTCATGATGATGAAAACCTTTTCATTGAGGTCTGATTTCCCGATGGATTTCTTTCATTTGCTAAAAGTTTCTATTGTTTTCCTATCTGACCGCTGCTTATACATTTAAATGCCCAAAGGATAGTTTACTAATTAAAATAATCATTTCCATTTTACAAAAGATTAATTACTTTGTTTTCAAACTTAAACATATATTTTTATCTCTAAATCTTTTCTGAAAATTTAGTTTTAAACTACTCTTTTTTTAATAAAGTTTTATTTTAATAATTATTTATCTGTCCAATTTTATATATATACGAGTTTAAGATGATTTTTTTAATTTTCAATTTTTAATTCTTAAAAAAGAAATTTTTATTGGCAAACTTTTTTTTTTTATTATGTTTACTAATAAAAAATAATGTAACGTACGTATGTGCCCGTTACAATATATATATATATACAAATATTATGTTGCAAGCTTTTTTTAAAATACAAGTTCTTAAAAAAACCTTTCATTTTTACTGGCATTCCATTCCATGTGATTCAGACCAGTTGCACATCAATATTATTATCACTTTTTCTCAATTTGTTCTCATCTGAAGATAATTACAATTATAAAAATTCACACAACATTGGGTTATTGTCAAGTTAGCAGTTTTTTTTTTAGTAATTAAAGATTTTTTACAACCTGCCTTATACATTCGATTCAAATGCTCCTTCTGCTAATAATAATTCAGCATTCAACCGATTCCTTGCTTATTTTTGGTTACTATTGTTATTAAGAAAAAGCATTTACCATTTTCCTTTTAAAAGTAGAATAATATTATTTTCCACATTTTATATTTTCCAATTCACTAATGTTTATTCCATATTTTCTTCAACAATTTATTCTCCAGGCATATTTATTTTTTATTAAATATTTTCAGGGGTATGTTTATTTTATTAAACTTGTTTTTTTTTTTAATTCCAGATGATAGATAATGCTTTCATTTATGCCAGCAAACCACTATTATTCTATACATGTATAAATATAATCTTCATTTAACTTATATATCACTGACTATAATTTTTTAACTCTATATAAGAGTGATATTAAAACTAGTATTGCTCTATTTTAATCATTTCTACAATTAAAATTTTATTCAAACATGCTTTAAGATTTATCTTTGAATATGATGTTTGGTTTTCCATTCCCACCTACTTCTGTTATTATCTATTACTAACTTAGTTCTAGATATTTTTAAAAATGCATACTTAGCTCTGTCAGAAATACTTTGCCTTTTATTTGTCTCTGGCTGGTGACTTTATCTTGTCCAATTATTTTGACTGGTATGATACATGAATACTTTATCTAGTTTATCTGTTAAAACTGGTATTAACACAGTACTTCCAAGATTTTTTTTCAGTGGGTATATTCCTTGATAACACTTTGGTATGTATGTACAACTTTTCTCCTTAATTTCTATATTACTTTTCTTCATATAATATCAAGGAATTTTTCAAGAACCATTAATTGCTGATTTGCCTGTAGATATCGATTTAATTTACTCATTCATTTTAACAAAACTTTATAACCTATATCCTTTAAATTATTACTTAGGTAAAATCCATTATCTTTCTTTTTTAAAAAAAAAATAATAATATTTAAATAATTTTATGCAAACCTTTTAAGATAAAGAAAAATAAAACCAATTACTTGTTACTCAATCTAATTTTTTTTTTCCAATTTAATTTTTCCTCAATCTTTACGTAAATGATCATCAGCACTCTGTTTATTGGTTAATTTTCCCCTTCTCTGCTTTTAAAATACTTATTAGTTGCGAGTACTTGAACTATTTTTGAAACAAATATTTTCAGTTTTAAAATATTTCTCAATAATAATAATATCTTTTAGAAACCGAATAAAATACAATTTACCTTCCATTGATTTAGATCATTTTGGTTTTATATTTATAAGAACTAGATTCAATATTACTTTTATGATTTTTTAATCACAAAATTCATAAAATAAATATTAATCATTTATTGGTAAACATAACTTAAGATTTAACTGGAAATAATAATTGCTTTTATAATATTAGATTACACAGACAATAATTATCTTATCAATATAATGTATTTTTGTTTAGATTAGATTTGAACTTTACTATCATTTTAAATGCTGTCACCTGTTTCCTTATTAGAAAATATAATGAATTTATCATTTATTATTTTATCTTTTATCTACATTTGTAACTAATTATTTTTCCCTGCATTTATATTCTTTATATGATTTTAAATTAACTAAACCCATGTTCAAACCCTATGATAACTAAAATGACAGTTATCTTTCATAGTTTAATAAGTAAATATTTTTTTGACTTTATAAAATTTCAAATTATGCAAAAACAAGTTTTATTTCCGATTTGTTTTTACGATGGGGTGTACCAATAAAAAGGTCATAATATATATATCCTCCTACATGCACAGAAGACTTGATAGCAAAATATTTAGTGTAGCAATAGGCTGTGTACGTTACACATAATTGAAACAGAGATAAGTAAAACATTGAACATTTCTTAAGGTTCCAGTCATGATAAAGTTTTTTGCATAGATATCTGGTCAATAGTCAACCTAAATAATATTCAATATTTGTTCATTATTTTTAGTCAAAGAGTAAAATATTATATAAAAACTCAAATATTCACTATCTGGCATTTATCTCCACCAATGTCAATTTTTTATATAGTTTTGTATAAAATATTTAAACAAATCCTAAAGAAGATCAAATATATTGTCTGACCCTTTTACTGCAATTTATGCTAACATTGTAATATTTACAACTACATAATAAACTTTATATCAAAATATATATTATTAGTCAAGCATTGGTGGTCGAGAGGTCAGCGACAGTTGCTTTACAAGCAGTTGTCCCGGGTTAGTGAGTTCACTTCCTATATGATGCTATGACACATGAGAAAAATATATATATATTATTAGATGTTAAAATATATGTAGATATTTATGGTAAACTTGCAATATGGAGGAAGTAATTATAAGTAGTTTTAAAAAAAAAAAGTTTAGTCTTGCGTTGTAGCCGAGAGGTATCGCAGCCGCCATGCGAGCAAGTAATTGGTTGCAGACAGTTGAGGGTTCGCGTCCCGGCCGATGCTATGACATATGAAAAAAAAAATGTTTAGTACAATTTCTCTTCTTTTGACATTCCCCATGGGACCTCAAGGTTGGAGAAGATGCTCAGTTAAACAATATATTAAAGTAAGAATAATAAAATGTAAATTGGTTGATTTTCATTGGTCTCTCCTCCCCCCATCATGTCAAGTAAAGTTATTTTCTATTTTTTAAAAGCTGTTAAAAGAGTTATTGAAGGATGCTGAGCATATTATCTTTATTCAATTATATAAATCGGTTTGCTTAAAGTGTTGCTTTATAACTATATGAGAAAGCAAGTGTATTAAGTCAGTTTTATGATTGCAGATTTCTAGAATGTAAAAATAATATATTAATGCTGTTTATAGTTAAAGATATCTATAATGTAAGAATAATGTTAATAATTCAGTTTAAAATAAAAGATTGCCATTATGTGAAAATAATATCAACAATTTATTTAAAGGTCTTATTGCACTACATCTATGCACGTTGTAATATATATATATCAAACTAATATATTTATTAGTAATGTAATAAGTAATGGACCTATCCGTCCACATTATGGGTGATTAATATTCCTCCATATTTAAATATAATATAATAAGAATTTAAAGTTAAAGATTGTTTTAGTTAATATTTTATGTGAATGACTTCTAGCTTATAATATGTCATACCTGGTTAAATGGGGATATGTGCTGTCTTATATAAAAAGGAATTTCATTATGTTAATTTACTATGAGTGAAAGGTTAAGTAAATCATATTTTTATTTCCATGATTGTGTTCTTACAATTAAGTGTGCTGCAATGGTCTTATTCAATGATTTGCTATTTCTACTTCCTGCATTGTTCACTTGTTTATGTATAGACAGCTTGTCCACAACTTGCTATATCCTTTTGCATGCTCATGTGTAAGGTTCTGCACTGACACAGATTACCTGTGACCTGAAATCCTAGGTTTAGCATATCATTTCATTGATAGAATGTGCCTTTGGTTAGAATCAAAAACACACCTGCAGCCCGGGGCATCCTTGTTTAATAGTGAACCCTGCCATCAGATTCCTAAGACAATCTTCATTATTTTTCCAACCATTGTCATCCCACAATCAATGTACTACTGCAATGCATCTAATTAGTCCTTAAATAATCAACCATCACCTGTGCTGCAATCATAGCCCTAGATAACCTAAAACCTAACCCATGCAAAATGTCCGGGTTGATTTTTTGTAGCTTGTCATTCATGTGTCACAGCTGATTGATTCAAATTTTGTTTTCTTTTTTAAATTGTGCAAAAACTATAAACATGATGTCAAAAGAAATCCATGTATTCATTGTGGCTTGACTTCCTCTTTAAAATGATATATCACAATGTAAAATCGGATAAAATTTGAATTTTTTATTAATATTTTTATTGATAAGTGTATTTAATTTTTTTATTTTCTGGTCAATTGACTAGTTTACAGGAGGATGATAAAAGCAGAAAAATTTTATCCGCCTCATTATCTAACTCAAGTGGACTAAGACCTTCAATGGGATGTAAACATAATTGCAGAATATTATAAGTACACAATTTTAATTTTTTGAATATTTTAAGTTTTTTTTAATTATTTGATAAATAGTAAAATTTATTGATTTGCATTTGTACTGGTGTGTGTGTGTAGTATATAAATTATATTATATTAAATCTTTTATGCCCTGTATTATACAGTATATAAATTTGTATTCAAATATAACAAGTGTTTTTTGTACAATGTAATTTTTTGTCTCTGATCCAAGTTTGAGGCAACCTTATTTTATAGACATAATGATTCTCAAAAGGTTTAATAATTTTTAGTATGTTTATATTTGTATTGGTGTGTTTGTGTTTGCTCTTGCAATGTGTTTGTATAACAAGTAATGATTTACATATATAGAGCAGTGAAATGCAAATTTTAAAAACTGATAATCAAATGTACAGAAAGGTTGCAGATTGCAGTTGATAAAGCAATCACAAAATTTACTGGACATAGTAGCATGTGAAAATATAAACACTTAAAACCATTAAAAAAAGATTTCAAATGATATGTGTGTGTAGTGATAGCCACAATGGTTATGCATATACAACATGGAATTGTATGCAGGCAAAGAATCAAATTCTGATTTTTGCCTATGCCTTGATACTCATGCTGGGGAGTCTGTAGTTTTGCCACATCTTGCATCACATTATTTTCAAGTCTATAGTTAGCAAGTAAGCTATATTCAAATAAATTATATCTCTGTGGGACAATAAATATAACAAGATAGCATCACCAGTGTGCATAAAGAATATAAACATCCCTGATGTACACAAAAAAATATAAAATGAAGAGATGAAACCCATTTTATCAGTGGTACAGACAATAGCCTACAATTTCTAGTTTTAGATACACAAGAAGCCAATTGCTATGATGACAAATGCATGTCCATCTTCTGGAAATAATTTTTTTTTGTATCATTTATTAGGATGAATCTTTCTCTTGTAGATGCCTTTTAGATTTGTTAACTTTTGGGGTATAAGATTAAAATGAAGAATTCTTATGTGAATAGTTTTGGACATTCTGAAGCTATGGATTATCTCCGGTAAGAAGAATTATATATGGTTTGGAAAATAATTTTGTGAGGAATATAAAGAAATTACCAATGCAGATGTACTTTAAACTTAGTTAATGATAAATTAGAAATTATGAACAAATAATAAAGAAATAATTATATCAGATGTTGAAATTTCTTTTTTTTTCTTATTTTTTAAATGGTAATCACTATTTGTCTTAGACTTATTGTTTTCCTTAGTTTTTCTAGTTTCTATCAATGTAAAGTTTTTTATTCTAACATTATTAAAACTGGAGTTACAATCATTTTTCTTAAACACAAACAATACATATCATCAAAATTGAAATCACAGAAAGGTATCAAACCCCATTCCAAACCCCTAAATACAAGGTAGAGAAGTTTTATATATTTAAAATAATGTGATAATGATATAGATAATATACATAGCAATTCAACTAAATTTCACACTCATCGTTCAACAGAACATAAAATCTTCATACTATAATAACAAATCTCACTCCATCTGAATCAAAACCTTCCCATTACAATCTACACCAAATAATTACTGACAACATTAAATCAAGAAATTATACAAACTTCTCATTATATCAATATTTTTCCATCGCAAATAACACCAATATTAATAATACATACAAACATAACAACACTCACTTATTTCCCAAACTCCTTTAGGAGAATAATAAACACAATTTATCCACAACCCAACACACTCAAATAATTTAACAAAAAATAAATATCACAAAATCTATCTGAGAAAAATTTTTGTGAAAATTGTGCCTCAGGTCAGTTTTTTTAAAATTCAATATGGTGATTGGAGAATCAACCAGTTAATCTCTTAAGTACGCAATACCCTCAAGAGCCCCTGTTCAGAAGTTTAGACTTTCAACTGAGTTTGTGTGAAATTGATAAATTGTACACATATGGGTCTTAGTCCATTCATTCTGCCATTTTGTTATGAGTAAAATGATGGTATTTTTTTCTACGATAAAATTTGAATTTTTTACAATTGTTTTTCTAAAGTACAATTTAAAAATATATATTTCTTTCTCATTTTTTTTAGATTTACAAACTGTAAAGCTTTATTATGGCTAAATTGCATTCTCTTATAACTTGATATGGAAATGAAATTGCCAATGCAAATGTTTACCAGCCTTCTTTTTCTAGAAGCTCATTTTAGAAACAGTTGTATTTGGAAGCTGCAATGTCAAAAAAAAAAAGGATTCGAGTCATTTTTTATCTGCAAGGACAACCATGGTAACTACATCTGATGCCTTCATGACTGGATTCAAATTTGAAATGAAATATAATATTTAGCCAGGATTCTGTGAGTATTGAATTAGTTTTATTACTTATTTCTTTATATAATTAAATATATGTAGAAAACAATAAATATGCTATAGAATTTTAGACAATTTACATTTCAATGATATAAAAACATATACATTCAGACTCGATCACATATCCTTAGCCATCTACTCTCATTCATTATCTCCCACATGCATATATAATCAGTGCTCATAATAAATGTGTTTATTTTGATGTTTACTGATGTTACTTAGTTTTTATTCATTTTATCTTAGAGAAATTTTTGTTGGATATTTATTTTTTGAATACACTTTATTTACTTGAAAAGAATACATATTTTAAGTGCCCCCTCCTTTCCCAATAATATAATAATTAATTATATTTTTAAATATATTACAATTTACTAAAGTTCTCTTTGCATAATATCTCATAAGTTGTTCTTACTGTTTGATATTTATTTGAGTACATTTTTTACTTGAAAAAATATACATTTCAGATCACACCCCATTGTTCAATATTATAATATGATAATTAATGTATAATAATATTACAATATAATAAATTAATACATTACAATTTACTAAAGTTCTCTTTGCATAATAACTTGTAAACTATCCCAGTTATTCCCCCCCCCCCCCACTAAAAACCAAACATATTTCTAACAGATACTCTAATATGGAAGAACAGGATATGGGTCAACTAGCAAAAATGTATTACCAATTGCATTGTTTTTGTAATTTTTTCACTGAAAGATTACTATAGGTAAGACATATATATCTTTTTTTTTTTCAACAATTTATGACAAGTGTGATGAAGCTGTCTATAAAATTGTCACTTTAACATTTAACTTTCAAAATTTAAAATTTGTGAACCAATAAAAATAAAGATTGTTAAAAGTGTTAAATAACTTTTTCTTAATTTTTTTTTTTTTGAGGTAATGATTATTTTATCAGCTTTATTACATTACATGATCATCATCTCATGCTAGCACATAACTGTTAGTAAACAGGCAAAAACTTGATTACTCTGGTTAGCACAAGATGGCAGTAATATATGGAGAGTCCTGTTTACTTTATTACATTCTTTAATATTTGCTCTTTCTAACAATATATATATATTATAATAAAATAGAAAATATATTATAAATTATATTTCTTGTAATTTTTTTTTTTAAATTAAAGATAGCATCTTGGGATTCTAAATATTTTTTAATATTTATACAAAATTAACTATATAAAAAACTCACAATGATAGAAATGGTATTATTAAATTTGTCAAATATCAGACAGTGAATATTTGACTATTTATTCAATATTATTTTACTCTTTAACTAAAAATATTGAATGTTTAGTTAGATTGACTATTTAGCAGATATCTATGTAAAAAACCTTTATCGTGACTGGAATCTGAATAAAGGTTCAATGTTTTATTTATCCCAATTTCTAATTATGTGTCACATGCTCAGCTTGTTGCTACTCTAACCAGTATGCTATAAAGTCTTCTGTGCAGGTAGAAGTAGGTATATGTATATGTTAAAATAAATATAATTTTGTACTTGAGTTCATTTATGTATATTTTTAAAAAAAATTTCTAGACACTTTCAAATACTTCATTTGCAATACCACTTTCCTTCTTATTTGTAGGATTTATACTTGATGTATGTGAAATCAAGTGCAAAAGATACATAATTTATTTGTAAAAGAGGTGAATCAATGAGGCTAATTCAGAATAAAAGACAATTAAAAAAAAAAGTCTAGTAAATAATATTTATGCAATTCCTCAACAGCCATTATACTTCAATGCACTATTTATTATTAATAATATTTAAATAAAAATATATTGTTGATACTGGACTTAATGTAATTAGAAAGGATTTGAAATCAGTCTTTCAAGCTCACTATATTTATTCACTTCATTTAATACAATTGATACATGACCACATGCTCTCCAATGTATATATTTCATGACGAACGAGCACTCTACAGTTGGTCCAGATGATAATATCCCACATATATAAATCAGTGCTCAGTTTTACATTAAGATAGCAATTCTTCATACTTTAATGGATAGGTTTCAAACTTCTTCACCCTCAAACTCTTCAGTCATCAATATCATTGAAAACTTGAGGATGTAATACTCAAAGCCCTTGTTGATGCCAACATTATTGTCAGGCCCATGTTGACTTTAAATCCCTGTGATCAGAATGACTTAAAGTCAGCACGGGTATGACAATAATATTGGCATCAACAAGGGCTTTGAACATTCTATTCTCGATTTTCAATGATAATGAATGGCCTTGGAGGGTGGAGAAGATTGAAGATTGTCCATTAAAGTTTGAAGATTTGCTGTCTTGATATAAACTGAGCACTGACTGTATATATGTATGGGGGGTGGTGATCAGGACCAACTGATGAGCACTGATACAGCACAAAATATGTATATTGCAGATCACCTATCTTTTTTACATGTATGAGGCCATGTATATCAGTTGTATAAGATAGAGTAGATAGATGTAGGGAACATGAAAGTCTGAGCTCAAATCCCTTCTAATATTATTATTAATGTTTGGACCATTTTTGCAGTTCTTTACAGAGATAAAATAATAAATACCAATTAAACAGAGTTGAGAAAAGCTGACTATGTTATAAAAAAGTTAATATATAATTTAAATGATAAAATTATTAATGTTAGACTAATTAGAGGGGATTTGAAACAGGACATTCAAGCTCTCTTCAGTTATTTACTCCACCTTGTACAACTGATGCACATGACCATATATATGTAAAAAAGATAAATGATCTCCAGTATACATATTTTATGCTGAACCAGCACTCATTGGTTGGTCCTGATCATCATCTCTCACATACATATAAATAATCAGTGTTCGGTTTATATTAATATAATAAATCTTCAAACTTTAATGGACAATATTTTCCACTTTCCAACACTCCAGTCATCAATATTATTGAATTGAAAACCTAATAATGGTATGTTCAAAGCCCATATTTGCCAATTTTGTTCTCATGCCCATGTTGATGTAAGACATACACAGAAGAGGGATGGGCAGAATACAGACTGAATCGGTAATATTTAATAGAAGTATAGTTATTATACTTAAATGACATGTAATTAGAAGGAATTTGTTCCCATACTTTCAAGCTGCCTTCTGTCATCCACTCGATCATCCATTAAAGTTTGAAGATTTGTTATCTTAATATAAGCCAAGCACTGATTATATATGTGTGGGAGATAATGATCTGGACAAACTGGTGATTGCTGATTCTGCATAAATTACATATATTGGGGATCACTTTATCTTTTTCACATGTATGTGGTCATGTACATCAATTGTATATGATGAAGTGTATGACTGAAGTGAACTTAGTCTGGGTTCAAATCCCCTCTAATTACATCTAGCTTAAGTATATATACTATGCTTGTATTTAAATATTAATGTTAGACTAAAAATAAGAAACATAGTTACTTATTGATACATATTGGGTGATATTTTTGACACTGATAGAATTGTTTCAAGAGTCTCTGCTATTTCATCAGATATTTAATAGATCAAATATTTTGATTTGAATAAAATTAATCCAAATACTTAATGTTATATAGATAAAGCAGAAGAACTTTATTTATATGTCACTAGGCAAAAACTATTATGCTATCACAGTTTTCCACAGAAAAAAAAAGTATATAAAATTACTAATAGGAGATAGGAAACAAATATTTTGATAAACTATGAATAAGAAACATATATCTTACTCTTAAACATAGGTTTGAATTAGTCCTATCTTTGGGAGTTGAAGTGATGTGATATGATGCACTGTGACTTTTTAAATGGAGTCAGGAATGTCTAAGCAACTATGCCCAGAGAAACCTGTTAGCCACTTTACCTTCCATTCCCCACTCTAAGTTTTCCCATATTCTGCTATATCCCATTTCCATAACATAATCTTTGTCAACTTTATGGCCTTTATATCTAAATCTGAATTTGTAAAAAGCACCGCCACCTTAAAAAAATAATAAAATGAAAACTAAAAAATCAAACGAAAAACACATAGTTTTAATTGATTTAGATACAACAATGGCTGAAGTTAATAATAAATGTAAAAAGTTAAAATGTAGTCATTGTCAAATAATTTAAAACTCATGATAGATAATGATTTCCTTCTTTAGGCATAAAAATATATTTAATTAAAACTCACTATTAAAAGAGAAATACAAGCCTAAATTACGTGAAACTGAACAGGGAAAAATAATAACATACCTACAGAGAATGAGGTTCGTGAAGGAATAAAATTTTTGCATCGTAAAATTCCGAAAGGTACCTTTTGCACAGAGGACAAAATTCGAAGAAATTTTTTAAATTTTAGTGCAGAAGAGACTGCTGGCGTTTATGAAAAAATTCAGAATCAGCGACTCCCACAGTAACTGCTTCAAAACTCAGCGGTCAAATCCGCATATGTACAATAACAAATAATCTTGGATAGCTAAATTTGCTACCCCAATCCCAATGTAAGACAGGCACTAATGAGTTTGGATAGTGCTAACTTTTTTTATTTATTTATCATGATATCGGAGAAAGCTCAATTTATTTAAATCATAATTAACCTATTCAGTATATTGAAAATCCTAAGTTCAAATCTTTCTATTTAAATCCTAATTGTTATTTCAATTTTAATTATTTTTTCAATTTTATATAGTTTTTTTATTAAAAATATAATTTATTTATAACAAGATAACATTGAATTTATATCTACATTGATAAAATAAATCTGAAAAGAAAAGACATGAAAATAATCAATCAACATCTGTAAGATTATGAAGTAACCATGTTTCTTCATGCAATTTTCCTGGAGCCAATAAATTGTCTCTAGATTTAATTTCATTCATAATTCTCAAATAAACCTTCCAAAAGCTATGATTTGTTTGATTGAACACAAATATGCATCTTGTTACCCATATTGAAAAACATATAAAAATAGCCATTCTAATGATTGAAAAAACTCCACTTTTAAATGCGTTTAAGAGTGACAAAACATTAGCACTATTTGGAAGAACATTTGCAATTACATTTTCCCGGAGATGATGAAGAAATGGGTAATCAAAAAAAAGATGTTGTAAAGTTTCATTATTAGACTTACATAAATTACAGTGGGTTAATTTTTTGAAAGCCTCTTTTGCAAACTAAAAAATGATTAGTGGGTAAAGAGGTAAGATTATATGTTAAAATAAAATCTATATATTTGGGTTCAAAAATCAGATGTCTAGATTTTTTAACAAATAACTTATTAGAAATTTCTAATTGAATTAGTTGTTTTTTTTACTATTATATATGAGCTTATATACATCCCAGTATTTTATTTTATTTTCTAAGATATGTCTTGTAATAGGAAATAATTTGACCAAGTACCCTCTTAAATTTTTGCTCCAATTACTTGGAATTGGTGGAGGTGTATCAGTAGGTTCAAAAGTAAACCAAGTTTGGTTTTCTGGAAGATTAAGATAAATGGCACTTAAAACACTGATAACTTTTTGTGTATAAAAAAACATGTAATGCATGAAGTCCAAGACCATTGTGTTCTCTAGGCATTTGTACTTTAGATAAACTTATGGCTACACATTTACCATTCCAAAGCAGTTTGGAGCAGATTGAATTGATTTTTTTCTGAAAAATAGGCTTAATAACTGGAAGATAATAATTTATTCATGGAAAAATCATCATATTCAATAACGCAGTCTTGCCAGGAAGTGATAAAGAAATCATGGCCAAAGATTTAACAATTTTTTTAGTTTCGTCCAGGATGTCCTGTTGTACTTGTTTTCTCATGGCCATTCTAGACAATACTATTGGATAACCAAGAAAATTTTGTGGCTTCGTAGTATATATTGAAGGAACAACATTACCTTTATTAATATTCCAAACTGAAAATTTGGAGCAGTTTATATTAAGATTAAATTTAACAGCATATCTATCTAAAATTTTATAAAGTCTCGGTAAGTCCTTTTCAGATGGAAGAAATGCTGTAATGTCATCAACATATGATATATGATGAATCTCTTCCATAAGTGTTGGAACAAATATTCCAGTTAGTTCATTTTCAATTTCCTTAAGCAAGGGATTTATTGATGTGATAAAGAATAATGTACTAAGGGATGACCCTTGAGGAATAGATAGATGTGGTTTAAATCCTGGTGTAAGATGACCATCTATTGATATATAAATTGATCTATTTAAAAGAATATTTCCAATAATCTGGATATAAACATTCAGAACCCCATAATCTCTAAGAAGATTAAATAATTTAGATGGTATAAGAGAATCAATTGCTGCAGCAAAATGTAATTGAACAGCAATAAGCATGGATTTTCTTTTATTTCTCACATGTTCAACCAGTAGAATAAAGTGTGCACAGCCTTAATTACAAAAGGGCCCTTGCGAGCAAATTGGTGTTTAGTGATGTGAGAGAGTAATTGTGGCTGAATCTTATCCTTAATGATAGATTCAATAATTTTAATTAGAAGTGGCATCATTGAAATTGGACAGATATTGGAAAGGCTGGATGGGTTTTCATATTTTTTCATAAAAGGTACAAGTGAAATTGGGTAAAGATCAGAAACGATCTGGAAATCACCTGTTAACACATCTATTACTTTTTGAAGTATGGGTTTTGTAAAGTTACTAAGATGAAGTAATACAAACCTGGAATGCCATGCAATCCAGGGTGTATACACTCCAGATATGATTGGTGTTTCTGCAAGATCTGCATATCAGAAATATCGTGATTTTCATGTTCATAAATATTGTTCCATATATCACTTATTTCAAATTTATAAATCTGAAGTTTACTTTTAAAAAAGCTATGAATTTTGTTAAGCATATTGATCTCTCCAATATTATTATTATCTATCGAGATAATTGAGGAAGTCGGACGTTTTGTAGCACCAATTGCCTATCAAAGATAACTATAAGTCCAATTATGCTGCATAGATAAATATATATTTTGTCCTCTTTATAGCATTATAATTGGAGAGCATTAATTGTTTATCATGATATTGTTTTTTAAGATATGTGATTTTACTAACATTGGCAACCGTCGATGATAATAAGCTAATTCTACTGCCAATATCATCAAGTTCTTTAAGCAGTCTATTTGGTCCCTTAGATTTCTTTGTAAAAGTATCAATGAGCTTAATATTCCCACAAAAGATGACCATGCATGTAATGGTGACAATGAAAGCAATTGTATTTTTTGAAAAAAAATATACGCTTCTGAAAAGATCCATTCAGGAATATTAACTTTATTTAGTAATCTAATAGTTGTCATATGAGATGACAAAGTCAATAACCCAGAATTAATACTTAAGGAGATGAGCTAAGCTAGATGATCTGAGAAAGGAATAATTTGAAGTTTAGATCGTATATCTTGATATAATTCCGATGTAAAATATAATAAATCAATTAAAGACTTATGATGTTGTGTATAAAATGAATATGAATTTGGCAGAAAGCAACCTTCACCACATAAAAATAATTTATTAAAAAAATATAAATATTTAAGATTAAATTGCTTATAACTCATATTAAAGTCTCCCAAAAATATTACTGGTGATGCAACAGAAGACAGAATTGAATTAATTTTAATAATTTTATGATAAAACAATGTTACAATTGTTCTTTAAATAGATATATATGATAACTAAAGAAACATTAGCAATGGTAATATTCAATTTTAATAAATCACTGCTTAAAAAAAGCATCTTAAATTTTTCATAGTTTAATTTTTTATTTATTAATAGTGCAACACTAGATGATGCCGAATTCGATGGATAATATTGAAAAACACCATATTGTGAAAGCAATTGATTAATTTTTGGATTAGATTTGCCAGTGTAATTTTGTTTCAGCAAGACAAACTCTTTATAGTTGATTAATATCAAGCCATCTTTTTAAAGCATATACCCTATCAAGGGAGTTTAAACTTCTGACACTAATACCCCCAATGTTTAGTATCATGTAAACGATAATGGAGTTATTAATAAAGAGACTTTAAAGATTAGTCAAGGAATGAACCATCAACCAAAGCAATCTGATCACTTAAATTAAGAGCTTCTTCAGACTGAAGGTCAATTGATTTATTTTGAGACTCATTTATATTTATTTCAGTTAAGTATTATTAGCTATATCTTGATAATTTATCATCAGAAATTGATCCATTTTTGTATTAGCTAATCAAGTGCACTTCTTTTCTTTTCACTGAAGTCCTAGCATTTATTATCAGTTGAGCATCAATTAAGTCAGAATCAGATAGAGAACTACTGGCCTCTTCTGAATATGAACTGGAATGATCTTGAGTTTTCCTTTTATTATTATAATTTGATGGCCTGTTCAATATTGTTTTGATAAGAATCTACTTGTTGTTTAAAATCTTCATCATTAGAGTTAACGCAGAATGAAGATGATTTGCATTCTTCTATAAGATTTTCTTTTATAATTTGAGTTTGTAATTTATTATTAAATAAATTGTTAGACATATTATCCTTGGATTTTCTTATTAATAATTCAGTAGGCATATTATTTTCATCTATTTTAGATTTATTTAATCTAGATTTTATTTCTTATCTTTTTTCCTAGAAGAATTATTCATCATTTGATGTTCAATGCCATATGTCGAATCTGAATCAGTGGTTGAATTACTCATTTGTTCAGGTTGAGTGTCAGAATAGTTTTCAGTTTTCCTCTTCATACTATGTATCAATAATTGATTACTAATATTTATGCAAAAGGAATTATGATTATTAATTAATTCTTCATTAGAAATTTGATTATTGTCTGAGATTTTCTTTTCAAGGATATTTGTTGATTCAGTATTTTTTTGATGTGTAATATTGATATTATGGTGTACATCCATTTTATTATCAGATATATTTTCTTGTTGACTTGAGTGAATTTTATTAATATTTAATTTATTATACTGAAGTTGTATAAATTCAGTTGCCTCAGTAACTATTGAATGATGTTGATGTTGTTTTAAAGTTATTGTAGATAAGAAACATTTGTGATTCCTAATTAGTTTCATATTACATAATTGACAAAAAAAATTTGGACATAATTTAACTAAATGATCTCTTTCACCACAAAGAAAACATTGTGGTTGGATACCTTTGATTGAAATAAATATTGGACTTTTTTTTTCTCAAGTGTAGAAGGAATATCTAATGGAGATATATCTTTATGTAATTTTAAAGTAAAGGAAACACTATTAGAGAGTAATTCAATATTATATCTTTTTTTCTGTAAGATACTAAAATTGTGTAATAATACCATATTTTGATAAAACATTTTGAATATCTATGTGAGAGAAGTTAATATAGCAATTCCTTGCAAGACCATAAACTAATCTGTGCCTATTCATGTCTATTTTTTACTAAGTTGACTTCTTTTAAATGTTCCTTTTTGTAATATATTATAAAATTCAATTATAAGATATCTTCTATTTGGATGATGGTATATTCTTTTTATAAAATCTTCAAGATGTTGATCTTTAATAAGTTGGAAAAATTCATCTATAAAAAATGTAAATAATTGACAATTCTCATTTGTGGTTGATAAAATTAAAGCATTATCACTATAATAATTCAAAAAAGGATTATATAATATTATAGGTACCCTTGAATTAAACTCTTCACTGATATTTTGATAATAATCTAAATTAATAGATATATTCTCTTTATTTAATAAAAGTTCATTTGTTTTATCAGAGGAATCAATTTCTTCATCAACAAAATCTAATACATTAATTTGAGAGGTTTTTTGATTTATATTTTGCATGTTCATTTCACTTTTTCCAACAGTTGAAGCATAACTAATTTGTGCCTGAAAACTAGTAGAATTAGTTATATTAGATGTAGATTTACTTGCTGTTTGTAACTTTCTTTTATCTGATATAGAATTTAATGTTGGAAAATTAATATCAGATAAATTTTCATTACCACATGATAATGTATGAGTTTTATTATAATCACATATATTTTTACGATTTTCATTAATTGTCATAGAATCTAAATTTCCATTAGAAAATTTTTGGGAAGAACTATTAATAAAAGAATTGGATCGAACATCTGTTTTATTATTTAATTGATTATTATCTTACCTTGATATTTTATCTAAATTAAAATTTTCATCATTAAGAACATCGATACACTGAAGACGTGATGTGATGTACTGTTGCTTCTTCTTAAACGAAGTCAAGAATCTCTCAGCAATTAGAGAAATCTGTTAACCACTTTATTTTCCATTCCCACACTCTAAGTTTTCACATATTCTGCTTCATCCCATTTCCACAACATAATCTTTGTCAACTCTATGGCCTTTATATCTAAATCCCCCTTATCTTTTCCCAAACCCAACATAAAAACCAATAATCCACTTTCTGTATAATCACTTTTTTCATATTTATTCTTTCGTAACTTCATTATATGTACCCTTTCTGTTTTCAAGCATTTACATTCAATTAATAGATGCCTAATGTTTGCTATTCCTTCCTTACACAATTTACAGACTAAATCACCCATATTTTCCATTTACATGTATATTCTCTTGTTGCTAAAGATCCCGTTGGAGCCTTAAACAATAAACTACTTTCCTTACTATTATCATATATTAACTCGCATCTAAAATTCTGTTTACTTCTATATATATTTAAACTCTTTTTACTCTCCATACTAGTTCTCCATCTCGTTAGCTCCCTATTCTTTATTAATAAATCTATTCTTTTATCCCATTCCTTACCACTATAACACTTATCCTCCTAACACAATCATTCCATCTTTTGTACAAATATGCTGATATAAATTCTTTATCCAAATCTTTTGCATACCCAGTCACTTCTTTTCCAGCGCTATCTGTGAATTTAAAACATTTTGATTTTTTTGTTTTATTCTCTTGAGATCGATTTTTTTGTTGTAATAAAATCTTTTTAGATTTTTTATATTTATTTTGAGATATAATAATTGTATTTTCTTGATTTAAACTAGAATTTTAATTATTTTGTGATAATTCAGAATGTTCTTTCAGATTTTTAAAACATTCTGTCGCGATTTTTTGCTTTTGTAAACTAACTTTAAAGTCAGAAAAAGTATCCTTTTTATTTTAAGAATAAAAAATTTCAAACTTTCGAATAATGGATACTCATTTTGATTTTCAAAGAATTTCGCCCTCTAACGTTAGTCTTTGTAAAATAGAGCCTGTCACGTGGTATATGTAAACTGTAGTAAGTTTCTATAAAAAATGTAAATTGTCTTTTCAAATGTTCCATATATTATTGCTAGATATACTTTAGGAGGCAGAAATAATGTAAATTGCTTAAAAGTCTTAATGGTTTGTTTAGTTTTAATTAATCATTTACTCAGTAACTTTAAAGCCAAGCGTCAATATCATTGGGGTTATATATAAGTTTTGTAGGGCTTCTCCTCTCTAAACATATAATATATAATATAAATAGTCATACGTACATTTTATTTAATATAAAGTGTATGTAGATTTGACCGTGTGAGAACGAACATTCGCTGATTAGTATGTAATCATTGATTTCGTCTTGAAAATCTATCATAAGAAGGATTTTAAGCGCGGTGAAATTTTTGGTATTATGAAACTGGTATTAGTGTAGTGGTAATAATAATATTGTTCGCGATTCTTAATACCAGACGTTATGTTAACGAAAACTGGAAGTAATTTTATGTAATCAGGTCCATCATGAACTACTGACTTTATTACAAATTGGTGTTTAGATTTTGAAATTAAGTTTAAATTACTAATTTTTACATTCAAAATTGGACATTGAATCTCCAACGTACAAAAATATTACCCTCTACTGATTTTCTTTACAAACCTAGTTTATTTTACGAAAAAGTTAAATAAAATTTTCTTTTCTTTTAAAGAGAAAAGTTTATTATTAAAAATAATGATGATAGTTTAAAGAAATGTTTACAGTTGATTGTGAAATATGTCAGGAATGTAATTACAGCGCTGTTGTATATATCTTATTCGTTCGTCATAGTACACACCTGCCGTGCTTATGATCTGGGATTCGAATACAAGTCAAATGAATTTTTTTAAGAGAATTCCATGATTAGTCAATAAATGGATCTCTAGCTTTTCTAACGATAAAATTAAAAAAAAAGCTCAAACCTTCATCATCCAAAATTCACAAGTCTGTTGTATTGTCTTTTTCACAGCCAGCCGTGAAGAATCAACTGTTGGAGAGACTATAGCCCTGCAATATGCTATTTATAAAATGGCCTGTTTTATCTATGCATATAAGCTATGGTTTATTTATGGGCAATGGTTACTTGTTTATAAGCCCTGTAATGCTGCAACACTGCTAGACAAAAATTTATTTCTAAATGTGTATGTTTAAAAATGATGTTCAGGCTGATAAATTCAACATTTAATCATTTGATTCATTAGTGCCTACTAATTATAGAAATCATACTAATCTATCAATTGCCATGATATAATGGAAATAACCATGCAGAACTAAGTGAGTTCTATAATTAGCATTTTGATTATCTTATTTTTAATTAAAGTAAAATTGCTCAATTTTCCTCCAAGGGCAATCAAATGTAGATAAATAATTAATTAATCAACATTTCTATTACTTCTAATTAATTGATTAATTTAAAATAATAAATTACATATAATCATAACATAAAAAAGTAATGCAAAAATAAATAATTAATTAATCAATAATTAAATTACTTTTACAATTTAATACAGAACATAGTTCACTATAAAGGAAAGATTAGCAATATTACAAATTAGCCTGAGTTTAGCATTGCTTTCAATTGAGCACTAAATAAAGTCCAATTTAAACTGAAAGAGTGGAAGCAGAGAACAAACATATAAATTAATATGTAAATTGATAAATTTATATATTCCATTTGCATGATAGAGTAACGCATGACTTTTTATTTATTATGAGGGTGTTGTTGGCAATAAATCATGCTTCTCTTGTAATTAAATATGCATAAATCATACACATCAATTTTTTGTTTGTTAAGGTAAACAATTCTAAATGCATAATTGTATTAACATCACAGAACTTTTTCAGCTTATTCATAAAAGCACTTTTCTACATCCTATTCTAGTGTAAATTGAATAATCGCTGATCACTAGATGATATATTGCTATATATCGACAAACTCTGATTAATCTCTATCTTTTTTCCATTGGTAGAATTTCAGAAAATTAGCTTGAATAGCATAAAGAAGTAAGAGATAGCTGCTACTTGTACAATTATTTTAGTTCCACCTATGGCACTCGGGTCATTATTGATGAAGACAAAGTTTACATCTGGTGAAGGGATATGGCTATTATGGCAATATATCATTTATTTAATGTCCACTGATTACACAAGCATATAATTCTCTTTTAAAATTGAGTGGAAAGAACTGCTGTTGCAAATATACTTGTCTTAAATTATGTGTTGTATATTAAAAAAGACAGAATTTATAATCTTATGTCAATTCATTGGATGATTTCTTGCTGTCCTCACTGGAGTTTTCAAAATGATTTTCAAATGAAATATAATCATATTGATTAATTATATATTAATAAGTCATGTTATTCATATATAGAAAAGGGAAATGTTAACATTGTCATTTATGAATCAATGGCAACATATTGTATTCTTCTTACTGTTACTTACTGCTATATCTTTTAACAAGATTGTGACTAATCAGTTTCACTGGTGCAAATGTACCTTTTACCATTAATCAGATTCTTGTTTACATGTACAAGAAAATTTTGAGTATTTAAAGAAAGCAGGCAGTGTTTTATATACATAAGTAAATGATAATACTCATGATTTTTTGTGTAACTTTATTTTCAATAATAGAATATTTTTTCTATTTTTTAAAGAAATAAAAATACATAAATATTTTATCAGGTGTTTATACAACATGATACAATCAATAACTATTTGGCATATTCATAATGGAGTTACTTATAACGGATCATGAATGACATTGAAGGTTGCTTTTTGAAGATTTCTAATAATTTAAATAGGGATAAATAGGTAAAAAAGACTAAAGTCTATATGATGTTCAAAACCAAAATGGCAGTTTGATGATCTAATTCAGTACTTTCTTAAAACAGGCAAAACTCTCTATACATATTGCTACTTAGTGCAAGCCAAAGTAATCAATGAATGCCAGAAGGCTTGTGCATAAAATCCCGATCGAGTGCCTACAAACCCAATATTTCCAGACTAGTTTCTGGCTTCTGGCCTTTATCAGTGAGGAGCCATGGATCTGAGAGCCCTGCACCTAGATCTTAGGATCTCACTTATGAATGCCACAAGTCAGAAACTAGTCTGGGGATATTGAATGAGTAAGCACTAGATTGGGGATTTTATGCTCAAGCCTTCTGGCATCCATTGATTACTCTGGCTTGCACTGAGAAGCAATACATACAGAGTTTTGCCTGTTTTAATAACAGTTATAAGCAAGCATAATAAATGATGATCATGTGATGTTTATCAGTACTTTCTTCCCAAGATAAATGTATAGATCAGAAATCTTGTTAAAAATATTAAAAATTTAAAAGCAGTTTATAAAATTTACATTGAATATAGCAGAAACCTTCATCAAATGAAAGGAATTTATATCATAAATAAAAATAAATTAAATCCAATAAAAATTATGAAACTCTTAGGCAACATTTATGCTTTTGTATATGGAATATGTTAAAGCCCTCATATCAACATTGTTAGCTCAAGATTTTTACAAAAGGCTAATGAATTAATATCTAACGAATGTCATTACCATATCCATGCATTTATATAGTAAACAACTCTTCCAAAAATTATTTAAAATCTTTATATAAATGAATTAAAATAAGTAAAAATGTTGGTAAAAATAGTGTCTAAACTTATATTTAAACATAGCAACATCACTCTATCAACAAATCCAATTATTGTTGTTTAGAAGACTTATTAGATGCATTGGAAATATTTTTTTAAAAAATAAATGACCTAATTGATGGGAAGACATTGTATTGCATATATATATATTATAACAGGGCTGGGTTCAAACCCTGTTCTAAGGTATAGTATGATATAAGCGAGCATATATATATACTTGATCAAAAGTGATATTAAGTTGGATTTTTTTATGCGTGTGTATATATATTTTAAATGGGTAAATGAAAATAGTTTGAAACAGAAGAGGGAGGGGGGTTACATGGTTTGTGCTCTTGTATTTTGTTTAGAAGTACGTCTATTTATATTGCTGCATGGCTGAATAAGTGTAATAGATTCATAAAAAGAAGAAAATTTACATGGCCAAGCTTTAATTCCAAGATGGACGATGAAGGAAAGAATTTCCAAAAAGATATCTTAATTGCAAGGAAAGAATCAAAACGGGTATAGATTGCTATCTTGAGGAATAAAGTTATTTTAATTAAAAGGAATTGGATTCTTTATTTTCATTTAATATATCTTTTTAGAATTTGTGTCTTTCATCGTCCCGATGAAAGACACAAATTCTAAAAAGATATATTAAATGAAAATAAAGAATCCAAAAATGTATAGATCGCTATCTTGAGATAAAAATTATTTTAATTAGAAAGAAAACGTTATAAGTAAAAGACAATGAATGGTCAAGGTGGATTTCAAGGTGTAATTAAAATTCTTGAACATCAAAAAAAGAAAAGTTGCTGAAGGGTTTTCTATTTGCAAACCACGTGGTTTCGTTAAAATGAAGAAAAGAAAACAAGAGTATTTTAATTAAGGAGTTTTGAGAGCTGAACTGTGAGCGACATTCCAGAACTGTTAATGCCACGAGCAAGATCGCAGTAAATTCAGTTTTAAAAAATTATATTTGTTCGTCAGTCATGAATAGGCTGGGGTTAAAGGACAAAAATGGACCAGGCTCTGCCAGCCATCCTGCAGGGGTATTGCGGTTGCTGTCCATATATGAATGAAGCCCTTTCTAAACTACAGGTAGAATGACATTCACCAAACACCACTGATTGTGCCTTATGGAATCAATGGAGAGCTATCAAAAATCACTTATTCACTACATCACAACATCAAGCAAGCGAATATTACCATTCATCTGCACCTGGGTGAGAAAAATCAAGGTAATACGAGTAATTTCTTAAATGCCAGTCATCTCATAAATAAGAACTTATTTTCAATAAAATAATAAAGTGTGAGGGCTAAAAGAAAACAAAGAAGTATTTGAAATATTACCCAACGTAATTTTATAAATGAATAGACTGGATAAGGATTTATTGCATTTACTTTGTATTTTATAATTTATATGTTTTTGTTATATTTATGAACCTATGCAGAGTATGTGTTTGCATGCATGTTATTCAAATATTTGAGCACAAGCCAGTACATAATTATGGGATTTTGTTTTGTTTTTTATTAAGAAATATTAAATTTGTGTTTTAATTACAAGTGTGTGTGTTCAGTGATAATTTCTTTAAAACTTAGATCATATCGTAAAGTTAGAGAGCAGTATTTAAGAATAAAAATAATATATTCTGGGAATCGTTTATGCATTTACGTGCTCACTTGGTTAATCCACCACCTCTTTCCTACAGTTATCAACCACCACCCCTGAATGAGCTAGCCAGAGGTAGGAGCTCTATTTATTAGAAATTGATATTCGATCTCTCCCAGCATAATTCTTATTTATTTGTAGATAGGATTGGCGCTGGGAGTCAACAACTGACATCCATAAAATATGCTGGGTGAGTGATAAGAGTATCGTGCAGAACTAACTATATATTATGTTCGCATTATAATTTTCTTTTAAACAAAAAAAAGAAGAAACATAGATTTTAAATACATAAATACGCGTATACCATATATATATATACGCGATTCGCACAGGTATGCAAACCGTTAAAATGGTGACCCAACTAAGGAGCTTTTGAAGACTGGAAAGTAGGGGGGGGTAGAATATAAGTTAAATAAAACAATTAGATAGAACAGTTTACTATGGAGTTTTGCTTTATATAATTTTATACACACATATACAGTTTTTTTTTTTTTTTAAAAAAGCTATAAAATATTGCTTTTGTAGATGAATTATTGCTCGCAATTTTACTTTATCTATATTGAAATTACGCAGGATAAAATCACATTTGAATTAATATTTTAGTATATATGTTTATGTATTGAACATTCCGTGGAAATTTTGTTGTTTTGATTTGCAGTGAAATAATATTTATATATTCGAGTTTCTTTTTTTTTTAAAAAGTTTTTTTTTTACTAAATATTTACAAATGAAAATGTGAACAAATAAAACTTTCGTAATTTTTAATTTGGTATAATTGAAAATGATTAACTTTGGAAAGCAATGTATTGACTACTTCTTACATGAACTCTGATATATATATACATACATCTGAATTTTTTTAATCCCTTTTATATGTGTATATATGATTATGAGGTCAATATTTGTTGAATAATTTTACCCATGTAATGGCATATTATACTATACAGCTAATGCTAGAAATCTGTGGATACATTTTATTTGCTGTTATCCTATTGTACATTTCCCATTCTTTTGAATAAGTTACTATTTTAGTTTAATAAGGGAATTAACATGAAATACTAAAATCGTTTTGGTGAAATATAAAGAGACCAAGGAATAGGTTTGAAGGGGGTTAAATAGAGAAATTAGACAGGTAACACAGTACTTCAGGGATGGAAAGCAGGTCTGGTGCATTTGATGTAGAAACAGTCAGCACAAAATTATAATAATTAGCTTATTGATGAAAAAAAAGGTAACAGAATAAAAGTGGAGTAAAATGAAATGGGTGAAAATAAAAACGTACAGAGGGGGAAAAGAGGAGTGGCCAACAGAGCAAATTCAAAGCCTGCAAAGATATTTTGATAGCCACAGAATACCAGATAAAGATAAAGTAATGATAGCATGCCACCATCTTGAAAGATATGCTGAGGCTTGGTGGAATTCACTTTTACACCAGCTACAAACATTCCCAGATTATAAAAGGGGTCTGAAGAAGGTCTTCTGGAGGAAAGAGCTGCAGGAGCACATTAGAGTACAGTTAATGAGGGAAAAGTTTCAGGAAAGTAATGGAGAAGAATATGTGCACTTTTTCAGGAGACAGGTGGCCACGCTAAAGACATTAGACACATGCAGATTGTCTGAGAAACAGATTCTGAGAATAGTATGCAGGAATCTACTGGAGAAAATCAACTGGATGGTAGAAACAGGGAGTGAGAAGTCAGCGAAAGCGGTAGATAGACTATTGAATCAGATAGGAATAAGTAAACAGATGAGACAAATTGATGAGCAAGGATTGAGGTCAGGGAAACAGACAGAGATTTATGGAATAAGTAAAGGATATGAACAAGAAAAAAAGGAAATAGGAAACTTAGTGTGTTCATGGGAAGACAGAGTCTCAGGTTATGCATGTCAGACATGCCCCAAAATTCCCATAACAGTGAATCAGATCAAGATAGAGGCCCTTTTGGATTCGGGTAGTCAGGTTTCGGTGATAGCAGAAAGACAATACCACAGAATCAGGAAAGAACAATTGGATGTACCTACCCTCCCATTGAAATCAGCTCATGTAGCAATGACTAATAACCAATAAGCCAAGATTGAGTCCAAACAAATATGGCTAGATATTAAAATCAATAGAGAAAGCTGTCCACATGTCTTTTTGATTATGAAAGACTTGATATGCGACACTTTGTTAGGGTCAGATTTTTTGCACAAATATAAATGCACTTTAGATTATGAAGGCAGGCAAGCCACATGTAAAGAAAAGGTAGTTGAATTTCTTAGTGGGGGGTTACATAGATCAGTCGGGGCATTACATATGGTGGAAGACTTTACGAATGACATCATTACAGAAAGGGTATGAGATGCAAAGATGGCCATGGGGAGTTGAGAAAGCATATTGATGCAAACATTGCAGGAATACCATCAAGTTTTCTCTGACATACCGGGAATAATACCGGGTTTTGAACAAAGGATTAGAGTAAATGAAAACCAACCTTTTAAAGCCAGGTCATACCCTATTCCCCATCAATATCGAACTGAAGTGAAAAAGCAAATAGACCAGATGGTAGAATGGGGCATTGTTTCAAAATGCTCATCAGCATACTGCAATCCATTGGTGGTTGTGTGGAAGAGAGATGGTACAATCAGGCTGTGCCTCGATGTGAGACAACTGAACAAAGTAACTGTTCCCAATTGTAATGTTCCCCCACCCATACAGGAACTTCTGGGAAGATTCAAGGGAAAAAGAAATCAACATTTGATTTGACTGATAGTTATTGGCAGATCAAGTTACATCCAGATGATTGTAAATATATGGCATTTCAATAGGGTTATTCATATCAGTTCAACCGGATACCATTTGGCCTAATTAACAGTGGGGCATGATTGCTAAGATGTTTAGATCAGGTGCTATCCCCTGAAATAAAAGATCTAAAAACTATGTATGTGGACGGTGTTAGTGGCATCAGCCACCATAGAAGAGCATATAAGGCATGTTATGATGTTTTTAAAGGAATGCCAGAAAAAGAGAATTAAAATAAACCTAAAAAAAGTACATTGCTTCAGGAGGAGATTACATTTTTGGGTCATATGGTAGGAGCTCAAGGTATTAGGTCCCACCCTGATAAGGTCTCAGCTATCAGAGACTTCCAGCACCCAAATCCAGGAAACGAATGCGGTCCTTCCATGGCTTGTGCAACTTTTACAACAGTTTCAGGAATGATTTGCAGAACAAATGGAACCCTTGGTTAGGCTATTGAGAAAAGATGTGATGTGGGAATGGAAAGAGGAACAAGAACAAGCCTTTGAAAGGGTGAAGGCAGGATTTATTGAACACATAGTGTTGGCATTTCCCAATTTTACAAGGCCGTTTGTGGTGCAGACGGATAGTAGTGGGTACGGCTTGGGAGTAACAGTATCACAAGTGCAAGATGGTCAGATAGGAGTATTGTATTTCCTGAGTCGATTGCTTAAGGGACCTGAACTCCATTATACTGTGACTAAAAAGGAAGCCCTGGCAATTGTTTGGGCTTTCCAAAAATTTCATGCACTCTTGTTAGGATCAGAAGTCATCATGGTCATGACTACAAAAGCTTGGAATTCATCAATCATAGTTGCCTAATCAATAGTCGGTTAGTACACTGGTGTCTATACCTCTAAGAATATAACTATACAGTGAGGTATTGCAAGGGGTCAGAGAATATAGTGGTGGATACTCTCATCAGGAACCCTATGCATTCAAAAATCTCAACATTTGCAGACAGAAAATTTATATATTGCCAGCGTGAGCTCAGAAATAGATAGGGTTGAAAGTGACCTTAAACAGCTGGCTCAATGCCAGAGAGAAGACACCCTAATTGAGCACTTGGAGGATGGGAAGATGAAGTTTGTAGGTTGGTAAGACCATAGGATTGGATGTTGTAGAGTAGAGGGATCCATACTTCAATATAGTCACAAACGACCCAGAAGAATGGAGGCCAATCATACCTAGACAGATGACAGATGCAGTGGTGGCTCATGTCCACCATGCATAAGAACACTATAGGGTGTGAAAGACCAAGCATTGCTCAGGAAATAGTTTTATTGGACCAGCATGCATGATAAAACAGTCACTGTCATTGGACAATGTGAAGTTTATCAGAGAGCCAAACCAGCAAACAGAAATTATGCAGCCCCAATGACATCCATAATACCAAAGAAACCATGGGAGATTATAACAGTGAACTATTATGGTCCATTGCCAGTGTACAATAAAAAGAAGTATTTGCTGGTGCTATGCAATTTGTTTTCCAAATTCGTGGCTGCCTACGCAATAGCTCAAGTGAATACGAGGAACACAATGCGTATATTAGAAAAGGAACATTTTTCATCAGTGGAGAAACCTCAGATTATCCTCTCAGATCATGGGATGCCATTTACATAGGAGAATGGGGAAGATGGGTCCAGGGGTGGGGGCCCCCACATTCCCCCACACCCACCCAGACCCCCCAATCAAACCATGTGAACAAGTGATGTACAAGCTGGGTAGATTGTTCAGAACTTACATTCCAACCAACCACAGAGGTTGAGTCAGAAAAATTAGTTAGATACTCAACTATATTAATTGGGCAGTCAATGAGTCAACGGGGTTTTCTTCTATACGGTGCACTGTGGCCGAGATGCTCCTCAATTAATATCGGATAATCTGTCAAGAAGTGAGGAAAGATCAGTAGATACTGAAAGTGATCAAAGACAGACATATTGCAACCTCATAAGAAAAAGCCAGAAGTGGAATAGAATGCCAATGGAATACCATAGGTTCAAGGTGAGTGACCAAGTTTTGATAAAGACATCACATGTAAGTGAGCCAGGGAAGTTCATATGTAAAAAATTCTGTAATTTGTATGAGAGTCCATTCACCATTGTGAGATGTCAGGGAAATCATGCATTTTGGGTAGACACCAGACAGGAAATAAAGGGATTGTATAATGCTCAGTCACTCAAACCCATACCATCATACTATGACAGTAATAAGTAGAGTTATTTTGTGGTTTAGGAATGAGCCATTTAAATACTAAAATGGCATTTAAAGGCTTTTGAAGATGGGGTATTATAACAGGGCTGGGTTCAAACCCTGTTCTAAGGTATAGTATGATATAAGTGAGCATATATATACTTGATTAAGTGATATTAAGTTAGATTTATATATATGTGTGTGTGTATATTTTAAATGGGTAAATGAAAATAGTTTGAAACAGAAGAGGGAGGGGGGTTATATGGTTTGTGCTCTTGTATTTTCTTTAGAAGCACATCTATTTATATTGCTGCATAGGTGAATAAGTGTAATAAATTCATAAAAAGAAGAAAATTTACATGGCCAAGCTTTAATTCCAAGATGAACGACAAAGGTAAGAATTTCCAAAAAGATATATTAATTGCAAGGAAAGAATCAAAAAAGGTATAGATTGCTATCTTGAGGAATAAAGTTATTTTAATTAAAAGGAAATTGATTCCAAGATGGATGACAACAGACACAAATTCTAAAAAGATATATTAAATGAAAATAAAGAATCCAAAACTGTATAGATCGCTATCTCGAGATAAAAGTTATTTTAATTAGAAAGAAAACGTTATAAGTTAAAGACAATGAACAGTCGAGTGTGGATTTCAAGGTGTAATTAAAATTCTTGAACATCAAAAAAGAAAAGTTGCTGAAGGGTTTTCTATTTGCAAACCACGTAGTTTCGTTAAAAAAAAGAAAAGAGAACAATAGTATTTTAATTAAGGAGTTTTGAAAGCCGAACTTTGAGAGACATTCCAGAACTGTTAATGCCATGAGCAAGATTGCAGTAAATTCAGTTTAAAAAAATTATATATATTTGTCAACCATGAATAGGCTGGGGTAAAAGGACAAAAATGGACTGGGCTCTGCCAGCCATCCTGTGGTGGTATTGCGGTTGCTGTTCATATATGAACAAAGCCCTTTCTAAATTACAGGTAGAATGACATTCACCGAACGCCACTGATTGTGCCTTATGGAATCAATGGAGAGCTACCAAAAATCACTTATTCACTATGTCACAACATCAAGCAAGCGAATATTACCATTCATCTGCACCTGGGTGAGAAAAATCAAGGTAATACAAGTAATTTCTTAAATGCCAGTCATCTCGTAAATAAGAACTTATTTTCAATAAAATAATAAAGTGTGAGGGCTAAAAGAAAACAAAGAAGTATTTGAAATATTGCCCAACGTAATTTTATAAATGAATAGACTGGATAAGGATTTATTGCATTTACTTTGTATTCTATAATTTATATGTTTTTGTTATATTTATGAACCTACGCAGAGTATGTGTTTGCATGCATGTTATTCAAATATTTGAGCACAAGCCAGTACATAATTATGGGATTTTGTTTTGTTTTTTATTAAGAAATATTAAATTTGTGTTTTAATTACAAGTGTGTGTGTTCAGTGATAATTTCTTTAAAACTTAGATCATATCGTAAAGTTAGAGAGCAGTATTTAAGAATAAAAATAATATATTCTGGGAATCATTTATGCATTTACATGCACACTTGGTTAGTCCTCACCTCTTTCCCACAGTTATCAACCACCACCCCTGAATGAGCTAGCCAGAGGTAGGAGCTCTATCTATTAGAAATTGATATTCGATCTCTCCCAGCATAATTCTTATTTATTTGTAGATAGAATTGGCACTTGGAGTCAACAACTAACATCCATAAAATATGCTGGGCGAGTGTTAAGAGTACCATGCAGAACTAACTATATATGTATGTTCACATTATAATTTTCTTACAACAAAAAAAAAAGAAACTTAGATTTTAAATACGTAAAGATGCGTATACCATATATATACACGATTTGCACAAGTATGCAAACCATTAATATATATATATATATATTGTACCAATATCATAGCAGTACATATATATAATTTTTGGCTAAAATTTATTAAAATAAAATGCTCATAAATAATGCGAAGGTTTCAATTTGAGAGATATTTATAAAAATCTAAAGAGTTTCTTTATTGAACAAAATACAATTTGCTTTAGAATCATTAAAACTAAAGGTCTAAAGAGTTTTTTTATTATTATTAGTGGTTTGAAATAAAAGTACAAGTAATTAATTCGAAGAGGGAGGAAGATTAATTCAACAATTTTAGAAAATAAATAAAAAGTTATAAGTTATGACCATTCAAGAATAAATCTCTCTCTTTTCGTTTAAAATATTAAAGAAAAAAAGGTAGTTTGCTAAAAACAATTAATTCATAGTTTTATGGGAAAAAATAAAAATAGTTGATTTTCAAATAATTAAAAATATCTCTTTTTAATTTAAGTTAAAGGAAAGGAAAGGAAATCTCTTTTGTTCAAATTATTTATTAGAGTAAAATATATGTATGTAAATGCCAAGGTGATTTTAAACATAGCAAAATGAGTGCTTGTTGATAAAATAAATATGTGCTTGTTAAATATTAAAAAATGATATAGAAAGAAAATGTAAAAACAAAATGTGCAATGGCTACTAAGTTAAACAAAATCCACAAAACAACAAGTTTGCAATGGCCACTAATTAAAAGATCTTCAACAACAGGATTAAAAGCTTATCTAAGGAATTTCAACAACAAATACAGCTGGCAGACATCAAAATAACAACAGGTCATCCTAATAAATAGTTCAGTTTTTTTTGTCAGACAATCTGTTCAGATTACAATGAGTTAAGTTCAATCTATCAATCTTCAATCAGATTAAATCAGTCAATTGATCAGTTGACAATGCAGTGTTAAAAGCCCTGAAAACATACAACTTTGCTCCAGCCTGAGTCTGATGAAACAGCCAATCTGCCTGAGAAAAGTAATGCCTGCCTAACAACTTGAAAATCCGCTTTCAATATCTAGCTGCCTTAAAGAAAAATGCCTTTATGAATTAAGAATGTATGTGATCATTATAGATAATTATCACTGTTTAAATTAATTAAGTTCTTATAAAAGTATTTAAAAATTACAATAATAAATATCTAGTTAAATAAATTATCTTTAAGCTTAACTTTGTTGGTCAATTCTTTTTATCTCTAATTGAAGCAACAATTTGTTATTGTATTACTTTATATTGAGCTAGTCATGGGATATTTCAAGTGCTGGATTATGGGCCTACTGTCCAAACACATTCGTTCTCATAACTAGCTGGCACCTGAGGTTTACCTCAAAACAAATAAAGTGCTTGGATAGTAGGGGTTTGAATCTAACAGTCAAGGTGGGCCACAGTCTGGAAATGTGATTGTGTTATGCATTACATAGCTTGGTCTGACTGTGGGTATTGTTGTTAGATCTGCTATCAACGATATTCTCCTCTCTGCTCGAAGGGCCAGGTCAAATAGTTATAATATAAAATTATAAATTTATGATAAATAAGGTTTGAATCCAGCTAAACCTACAAATAGAGTACATTGGATTATTCCTTACAAACACACCCTGTACAAATGGTGTCCAATGTGGGGCAACAGAAGAATATGAGTATATAGCCCCCTTCTTCCTTCTTTGTTTATTCCACTTTTCTTCTTATTAGAATAAATTTTTGTTTATTTGTCCCTTATTTATTTAAATCTAAAGTTAACCACATAAGTTTTAATGATCTAGATTTAATTTGCTACTGTTATTCGTTTGCTTGGTGAAAAAAGAATTAAGCAAGACAACTATTTTTTAGGAGTAATAATTTTAATTAAAAGAAAATTATCAAATTAAATGACATAATGAATTAAATATCTATAAATAATAAACAAATCTATAAGTATTGAAATAATATAATTATATTACAGAATAGCTATAATTAGCTAATGCAAAAGTCTAGCGTAAAGTAATTGCTACTTTATCTAACAAAATATACTTCTCTAGTAATGGTTCTTTCTTTTCCTTTTATTTTTAATTATTGCACAATTTTAAATTAGTCTGTTTCTTTTTTTTCATATGAAATGAATCAATACATGCATGTTTTATAGAAAAATGTTTACCTAGGTTATTAGACATCCAGAACTCTATAGACCATCCTGTGGAAAGCACCCACTTCTTTTGCAGAGATGGTTGACTCTTTGCTAGACACTCTGGCTGGCTGGATTATTCTTGGTGTGGTCCATTGCAGTTGGTTTAGTCTCCTTTCTTACTTTTCTGTTTAGCAGCATTCATTCCTTTCTTCAGGCAATCAATCTTCAGGCATAACAGGGTTAATAATGGTAATCCGTTTAGCAGGCAAGGCAGCAGATGTTCTTTTATGGGTGAGTTCAAATTCAGATGAATAAAGACCAAGTAAATGCTCATTTAGGGCCACTAGCCATGCATATTAACAGACATAAGCCCGCTAATATTGCTCATAAATGCTAGTCCCACGTTTAGTTCTTTAGACAAATCTGATAACAGAAAATCCAAAATCAACTGATTAATAATCTCGATCTGCCTTATTTATAGATTTGCTGGCTATTGTTTACTGGAATGCTACTAATTAAATAAATATGTCCTTTCACAAATGTATTTTTTTTCTTATACAGATCTATTATTAAATTTTATACAAGTTTCACATTTAATAAAATTTACATTTAACCTTACTTTTTTTTTACAATGTTTTAAATATCATAACTTTCTAATGTCTTTTTATTTGCCTATACATTTCCAAAATCTTTTATTTACTTTTTTTTCTTCAAATAAGTGATTTTAAAGAGAAAAAAAAGACATATTTTGTTATACACCCCCTTCCCCTTCTTTTTTTGTCTTTCAATCTTTACTCATTATTACCTTTCTTTTATATATATATATTTTAAAAAAATGTCTTTACAGCCATGCTATGACATATGAAAAAAAAAGTCTTTACAGCCTTTTAATTAATTATTAACCCTTTTTTTTTTTCAATAAATTTATTAAACGTAAATAAGTATGATATAAAGTGATTTTGTACAGAAAAAAAAAGGAAAAATTAATACAAACAAATTTTGTACAAGTGTGAATTTTTGATTATCTTCTGATTATCAGTTCTCAATTAACAGCTCATGTTCTGCAGTTCACTGCATGACTCATTCTTATAGTAAATAACAAATGTAATCCAATACTTAGTATACTTTTGCCCATGAACTGCCTTTATATAATCATTTCAATGATCACCTGTAATGTCATGTGCACTTCATACTGGAAGGGCACAGTTCTATAATCAGATATGGCTTAGAAACTCAATATTATTAACCCTTTTTACAGGTTATATAATAAATTTTTTCCTTTACTAAAAAAAAAATCAATGACCTAATTCTTATACTTTCTTTGTTTGTTTCACTTTTACCTTTTAACTAATGAAATAAAATAATTAGAATAGAAAATAGGCATGGCACAGAATATAGACAGGTTAAAATAATAGCTTATTATCATTACAAGAAAAAATTATTAAAGTTACATTTATAGGCAAGACTATTATAGTTACCATTAGAGATTTTATTTTAACAAGAATTTTAAATATAACTGAGAATTTATAATTTAATGAATGTTCATTACAGCTAGCTTCATTTAAATATAAATTTTAAAATAGATTTATAGAACTCTGCAGTGAAGAAATATTACCAATTTTTTCCAGGCTGAGTTGTCTGGCATTTGGAATAGACACTGGCACTTCTCTGGATGGGTTATTTATCCATTATGTCCTTCCTTGGTACAGGTGATGGTTGAACTCCCATCCTGGTAATGATGATGATTACCATGAGAGCATGCAGAATGGAGTTATGGTTACCATTCTTCTGTAGGAAGATGGCAAATTTGGGCTTTCCTAGGCACTCGTATCAAAATTCTGATGGGCATGGTTTCCTGTGGTAATTTGTTTGTATTATATAGTACATCTCTCCATTAGTAATGAAATATGGGGTTTATATACTAAATTTTATCCCTCTATTGCATTTGCCTACAAGTTATGTTTGCAGCATAAAATTCATTAGCTTGTTTACAATACTTCTTTAAAATTTAGCTTTCTACTGTTAAATTTCTTAGCTTATCATCACCTTAATAAAACAAATGTGATCCTCAAGTGAATAGAAAAAACTGATGAATGCATGTTTGCTTTCACTAAGGAGTACCTTAAAATTTGTTATTTCTAAAATTAACATTTAACCTATATGCAATTTTAAACAGGTGCATGTGGTGTGATTTTTTTTAAATAAGAACTATTTTAAAGTTTAGAAACTGATAAATAGTTGTGTAACCATTTTGTTATATATGTATGTTGGTCACAGGTGGAATTTTACATGTATATGTGATTCTTAGAAAAATAATGAATTAAATTGATATACATAAATATATAATAAATTTAAGATTTAAAAATGAAAATATATTTGTGCTGTAACATAATTAAATTTATTACACATCACAGTTTATACTAGCATATACATAAGTGTGCCAATACAAGTATAAGGATGGTGATGTTCAATCACTGCCTGTGCCAAATAAGATATAACAGATGAGAAACCCATCTGAACAAGTGCCAATGCCTACTCCAAATGCCAGACAACTCATCCTGGAAGAAAGTTGGTAATATTTCTTCACTGCAGAGCTCTATAAATCCATTTTTAAAACTTCTAATATTTAAATGAAGCTAGCTATAATGAACATTCGTTAAATTATAAATTCTCAATTAATTAAAATCCTTGTTAAAATCTCTAAATGGTAACTATAATAGTCTTGCCTATAAATGTAACTTTAATCATTTTTTCTGTTAACTATTAAATAATGAAATGTGTGGTTTATATATGTAATAAAATTAGATATTCTACGATAATATTCCACACAAACTCAATTATATATTATTCTATTTATTTATTTCTAAAGTGCTTTTCGAAGGAGCTATGCCTTCATTTTCAAAGCTGTAGATAGGTAATCTGCAAGTGATGTGCAGTGAGCGACATGAGATAAGAAGGTAAATCAAAGAGGCCTATTTCATTAACTTGGACAGAAACTCGTTAAATAAAAGAGACACGTTTTACGCAATCTCGAAGAAATGGTGGACCTAATTTAAATAATTTGCATCTGTTGGTTTAAATAAATAAATAAATTGAACATTGCTATCTATCTACAGCTTTGAAATTGAAGGCATAGCACCTTCGAAAAGCGCTTTAGAAATAAATAAATAGAATAATAATATATATTTGAGTTTGCGTGGGATATTACCATAGAATATCTAATTTTCCTGTAACTGTAATCAGTTATTATTTTAACCATTCTATAATCTGTGGCTATGCCTATTTTCTATTCTAATTATTTTATTTCATTTCTAAATTCATATGTTATGATAGGCCATAATTTCAAAACAGAGAATAATTAACTGAATAAATTTTGGGAGAGACAATTAAAAGCTCTCTGGTGTAATGTTTTCATTGCTTTTTAGCTGATAGAAATTGCTGCTTTGAAATCTATTCTACGAGATAATAACAGATCACTATGCACTCATTGTTATCTATATTTAATTACTTAATATGTATTAGTCTGTTATTAAGGTTTGCAAATTATTCATATATCTCTTAGATAATGGCCAGGGAAGATCCCCCAGGCATATTTGTTAATGTATAATGCCTGAAATATGCTTTCTCTTCTATAGTTTCATTATAAAGAAATATATACAGATTAAATATATGTAAGTAAATTGCTATTATTTTTTTCCCCATGTACTATATCAGATTTTTCCCATTTTTTTTGTTTTTCCAAAACCTACCGAAAACTACTATTGAATGTCTTTTTAAGTTTTAAATATTGATGAAGTTTAGTATTATATATTTTTGAAAAGTAGGTTAATTAGGTTTTTTATTTCTTGATACTCTGTGAAATAGTGTTGAAAGTCAGAGGAGTTTTTTTTTTTTTTTTTTTAAAAAAAAGTAGTGCAATTCATTTTTCCCACCATTTTTTGTTATTTTTAAAATTATCATTAAACCTACATGCAATTTTAAACAGCTGCATGTGGCATGATTTCTTTTAATAAGAACTGTTTTAAAATTTAGAAACTGAATTGCATAAATATTTACTATGTATGTTGGTCACAGGTGAATTGTTTTTTATAATGTGAAATTCTTGTGAATACTTTGCCTTAACATTCGTTCATGTTTTTGACATTTAGTATTACAGTTTTTTTTTTTTTCCATATGTCATAGCATCGGCCGGGACGCGAACCCACAACCGTCTGCAACCAACTACTTGCTTGCATGGCGGCTGCGATACCTCTCGGCTAACAACGCAAGACGAGTATTACAGTTTTTGAATCTTTGTTTTTTAATTTTTTATACTCCATGAAATATTGTTGAAAGACAGGAGTTTCATTCGTTAAAAGTAGATAACATAAATAGCCTTTTCATTTTTTTCATAGGCTTTTGAAAATAGCTTTTGTGATTTTTCTAATTATCCCTGAAAATTGTTTGTTTCAGTGTTTAAAGTCAGAAGCTTTTTTTAAAAAAAAATGTAATGCAATTCATGTAAATACTTTGCCATAACATACATTACCCCCCCTCCCCGTGTGCTATGCCATTTTTTTTCCTGCCATTTTTAGGTCAATATTTCCCCTGCTATTTGTTGAAACTACATGCTTCTTGTTGATGTCATTTACCATTTCTATGTGGCAGCAGTGTTTTTAAAGATATTTTAAAATTTAAAATGGTGTTGAGTGCATATTATATCTTTTTACTCAGACCCTTTTTCATTTATCAAGGAGTTCTGTTTACATACTTTCCAATTTCAATACATCTGCTGCACAAGATTACAAAAAGAAATCCAAAATAAAATCATTCTATCTTTCCTCTGCCAATATTGGCAGTACATTACTTTATTTTTAACAAAACAAAAAAAAATACAATACACCAGATGACCACTTCTATCCATTAGTAAAAATTAAAATTTGGTCATACAATAACAACCTGCATTTGTTTTAACTTATTAACAGAAAAAAAAACAACAACTAATAAACATCAAAGAAAAAAAACAAGAAATGCAGAACATTTACAACCACTTTGACCGTCCCTTTTATATATATATATTCTTGCATGTAAACAACTTAAAACATAAACCATGAAAATTCATGATAATTAAAAATAAAAAATAATCATATATAAAAATTATAAATGTTTCATAATTTATTTAATCATGGATTAACAAAGCGTATGACACACTTGAATGTGAAGCTATCAAGATACACAGAAATTATTACACGCTAAGCGCTTTCGAGGCCTTTTGTGCAGCTCACAGTACCACTATGAATAAGAGGCAAAAGGCCTCGAAAGCGCTTAGCGTGTAATAATTTCTGTGTATCTTGATAGCTTCACATTCAAGTGTGTCATACGCTTTGTTAATTTTGTATATTAAATTATCGAATGAGAAGTCTTAAAATCTTTAATATTTTAATCATGGATATAAATAAACATATTTGCATAGACCCCTATTATTCATCCAATGATTCACTTGTATAATTTCATACTCACTTTCGGTCCAAACCACCACATTGAATTTTTTTAAAATACTGACCTGAGACACAATAACTTCAGTTTTAATTATGTTAGAGCAAAAACATTACATTAATAGAAACTAGAAAAACTAAAGCAAACAATAAGCATAAGATAAATAGTGATAACTATATAAAAAAATAAGAAAAAAAGAAATTTTCACACCCGAAATAATTATTATATTGTTTGTTCATAATTTGGAAATTAACATTAATTAAAATTACATCTTCAGTGATAATTTCTTTGTATTCCTCACAAAATTATCTTTCTTAACATATCTTACCTGAGATAATCCATAGCTTCACAATCTCCAAAAGAAGTTGGATATGAATTCTTTATTTTTATCTTATACCCCAACAGTTCCAAATGTCAAAGGCATCTATAAAGAAAAAGATTCATCCTAATAAAAGATACAAAAGAAATCATCATAGCAATTGGCTCTTGTCTATCTAAAACTAGAAATTGTAGGCTACTGCCCATATCACTAATAAAATGAGTTTCATCTCTTCATTTTATATTTTTTGTGTACATCAGTGATGTTTATATTCTTTATGGACATCAGTGATGTTTATATTCTTTATGCACACAAGTGATGTTTATATTCTTTATTCACACAAGTGATACTATCTTATTATATTTATTGTATCACATAGATATAATTTATTTGCATATAGTCCATTTGTTAACTATAGACTTGAAAATAATGTTATGAAACATATAGCAAAACCAGAGTGACTCCAAAGCATGAACAAGAATAAACATAACAATCCATAGACATAAGGGTGATATACATTCAGATGACATAATCTAATTAAACATTGAACATCTAATAATATAGATTGATCTTCAGAATAATGGTTGCATTCTATATTGTTGTGCATTGTAATTTTATTTTTTTTAATTGATATATTTAATATTTAACTTACTTCTGTTGTTCAGATTGGGGTATGTGACCTTTTTGTTGTAATCACGAATCAACAGTAATATTATGTTGTATTACAGCAAAGACAGATTCATATTTTATTATATTCATGTTTATATTTTATTAAATTATAAATGTTTTAAATTTGAAATCCAGGTTTTGTCAATAAATATTTGTTGTTTGAAGTTAAAATCTTTGTTTCTCTGGTCTCTATATTATCGAGCATCATTCATACTTCACTTCACTCACCGGGATATCTATTGTACATGTTCACACATCTTTTATACATATTCATGATATTTGTATGCAAGGACTTAAGAATACATTCATTAGTAAAAAGCCATTAGGGACTTATAGAGAGATCACATTATTGCCATCCCATTTAAATCCATCCTTGAGTAGAGTTAAAAGCAATTTTCTTCACTGAGTTTGAACTCCAAGATGTAATAGGACCTGCAAGTTGAGAGGGCTCTGGGTATACCACCTTAAATTGTATTTTGACCAAATTTTAAAATTTAGCTCAACTTTTGTAGACAAGCTCAAATATTGGTCAGGTATAGTGTAGACCTTCTCCCATAATCTCCATCAACAATATTCCATTGCTTACTGTTTCATTTTGATACATTGAAGTATCCATCTGGAAATTGTGTCAGGCCATGGTCCATTAAATTTTTGGGCATGAACAGTTAGTTACATTCATTATATTTTATGGTCTGTTACATTTTTGGTGTGCCATTGTGAGGCTCGGTTAGTTGATGATTGTTGGAACAAGTATGCAGTTACAGTATATTTTTTTTTCATGTGTCATAGCATCGGCCAGAAAGCGAACCCGCTAACACGGGACAACTGCTTGTAAAGTGGTTGTGCTAACCACTCAACCACCAACGCTTGACACATTCATTATATTTGCTAATAAGTAAATAATTGATAGCATTTAAAATTATAATAAATTTCAAATCTAATCTTCTAAACAAAAATGTGTTATATTGATAGATTGCCTGTGCACATCTAATATTATAAATGTAATTATTATTTCCAGTTAAATCTTAAGTTATTTATAAATAAATGATTAATATTTATTTTATGAATTTGATCATTAAAAATTCATAAAAGTAGTATTGGATCTAGTTTGTATAAAAATAAAACCAAAATGATCTAAATCAATGGCAGATAAATTGTATTTCATTTGATTTCTAAAAGGTATTATTTTTATTGAGAAATATTTTAAACCTGAAAATACTTGTTTTAAAAATAGTTCAAATACTTGCAATTAAGTAAATATTTTAAAAGCAGAAGGGGGGGGGGGATAACCAATAAACAGTATCCAGATGATCATTTAAGTAAAAATTGAGGGAAAATTAAGTTTAAAAAAAAACCATTACAGATTGAGGAATTAGTAACTGGTTTTGATTTTCTTTTATCCTAAACAGTTTGATTAAAATTACTTAAATATTATTATTTTAAAAAAGAAAGGTAATGGATTTTATGTACATAATAATTTAAAGGATATCGATAATAAAGTTTTGTTAAAATGCACGAGTAAATTAAATTGATCTCTACAGACAAATCAGCAATTAATGGTTCTTGGAAAATTTCTTGATATCTTTACATGGAGAAAAATAATATAAAAATGAAGAAGAAAAGTTGTACATACACACCAAAGTGTTATCAAGTAATACACCCACTGAAGGAAAACTTGGGAGTACTATGTTAATACCAGATTTAATTGATAAAATAGATAAAGTATTCATGTGTCATATTAGTCAAAATAATTGGACATGATTAAGTCACCAGCCAGTGACAAATAAAAGGCAACATATTCCTGACAGAGCTAAGTATGCATTTTTAAAAATATCTAGAACTAAGTTAGTAATAGATAATAACAGAAGTAGGCGGGAATGGAAAAGCATACATCATATTCAAAGATAAATCTTAAAGCATGTTTGAATAAAATTTTAATTGAAGAAATGATTGAAACTGAGCAATACTAGTTTTAATATCACTCTTATGGTAGAGTTAAAAAATTATACCGAGTGATATATATGTTAGACGAAGATTATATTTATATGTGTACAGAATAACAGTGGTCTGCTAGCATGAATAAAAGCATTATCTATCATCTGAAATTGAGAAAAAATATATCAAACAAGTGTAAGAAAGTAAAACCATCCCAGAAAATACTTAATAAAGAATAAATATGCATGGAGAAAAGATGGAATAAACATTAGTGCACTGGGAAATATAAAACATGTGGGGGATAATATTATTCTACTTTTAAAAAGAAAATGGGAAATGCTTTTTTCTTAATAATAATAGTAACCAAAAATAAGCAAGGAATCACTCAAATGCTGAATTATTACTAGTGCAAGGAGCATTTGAATCGAATGTATAAGGCAAGTTGCAGATAATCTTTAATTACTAAAGAAAGAAACTGCTATCTTTCAATAACCCAATATTGTGTGAATTTTTATAATTGTAATTATCTTCAGATTAAAACAAATGGAGAAAAAATGATAATAATATTGATGTGCAACCAGTCTGAATCACATGAGATGAAATGCCAGTAAAAATTAAAGTTTTTTTTTAGGAACTTGTATTTAAAAAAAAGAAGCTTGCAACATAAAATTTGTATATATATATATTAATTCTATACTTTAAATATAGTTATTATTACAGTAGGGGGAATGGAAATAGATGAACAGATAATGAAATTAATAATTGATTTAATTTGGTTATCTATGGCATTAATTATTTTAAGAAGTTATGTTTTTATCAAATATTGTTAGACAATTAAAATAAATAGATACGATTAATGAGTTAATGAAATATATTTTAAAAGTAATTAGCAATATGTATGTTTTGAAAATGGGACTGGTTGTGTTTAAATATATAATATTGAAAAGGAAAAACGATATTTTAAATTTCATCTTATGTTTTACAATGAGCAATTTAACAGTTATATGAAATTATAAGTAATTTTACTTTGTAATTTATATAAGCAAATAGTTATAAGAAAGATATTAAACAAATATAAGTTAGAAATATGAAGGTAATAATTAAGCTGTTAGATAAAGCAAAGATAAGTATTTTATTTAGGATACACCAAAGGGTGGTCTATTAACATTTATCTAAATCTCATAAATTGTAGATGAAAATTATTGCAGGGAGATATAGGTTCAGATTTAATAGTATACAGCATAAACTTCTTATTGGTTGTATTTTAGTTTACAGGTTGAGAATAAAACCATAGGAAGATGGAGTTTGAGATTGAAGAAGTAATTGATGATTTTATAATTTTTATAGTAATATCTTCTTAGAAAAAAATAAATAAAGATCAAAGGATGAATATCATGGAATCTAAAAATAAACTAAAAGTGACATTTCACCATATTATAATAAGATTATTGTATTGAAGCAAGAATATAATAATTAATATTTTCCATTTTGTCTTTATAATTTAAAGCCTAACTTATAATGGGTTAATATTTATAAAAGAAGAGAGAACATGATTATCTAATGGAGGCACCTGATTTGTGATAAAAGAAAAAAAAATCTAAAGGCAAATATCATAACAACACCATATTATATGAAAAGGTATTTTTTTTTTTTGTTTTATTGTAAAATTCCAAAAGGTAAAAAAAAGAAGGAATGGAAATTTTTCAATTGTTTATAGTATTACTATATTATGTGGGTATATAACTTTATTACTATTGTTATCTATAAATTACCTGTTAATTAAATTGTTTATTATAATATCCTGTAAATAATATGATTAAAGTTGTTGTTTTAAAAGTTGACTTGAGTGTTAAAAGTTGCATTTCTTTTGTGACCGTCATTGTCACTACATCACATGTACAGCTTGAGATTGCAATAAGAAATTAATCCAGTATAGAACAATATAAACATCATTTAAGAATACACTTCTTAAAGGAGATTTTAATTTAATGTAAACTGCCTTATCACATAAGTCATTGATAATATTGCAAATTATTAAAGTATCCTTATTTTGATAACCCGAGATGATCTTAGAATAATATTGTTACAATGGTTATTCTTGATGGTCATGTTTAAAAAGATAATAATAATAAAAGATTATCATACAATAAAATAACAATACAATTGATTGAGTAGGTTAATTTAAATACTACCATTATAGATGATATATTCTATTTCTTTAAGCATTACTGTTAGTTATAAGAGTATTGGGATATTGAATAAGGAGGAATGTCTAAGTATTCTTATGCCATAGGACAGGGATGGGCAATTGTTTTGTCTCAGGGGCCACAGAGGTTGGCAGATGGCCGCATCGGGGTCACTTTGTGGAAGCGAAGGTTAGCAGAGGGCCGCACCTTTTTTTCATGACACATAAACATACTGCTTTATTCCCTGTATTACCAAAAAAATATTTGTTTGTCCATTCTTCATTAAATACATCACATTCATCACCGATTTTACATTTTTTCAGAGGGTTCATGGTTTCATTAAAGTTGGAAATGTATATATTTGCTAATATAAAGACAAAATTGAAATTAACCAGATCAACTGGAAAAGCACTGCACATCATATCTACCTTGCACATGTGTATTGATGTGGCCATCCTAATGGAAAATAAGAGATGAATCTTCAATCATGCATGGGAAGGAAATCTCAATTCAAGATGGATTTTTCTGATTGTCTTGCAGGCTGCATAAAAACTCTTAGCGGGCTGCATGTGGCCCTCAGGCTGCTATTTGCCCACCACTACCATAGGATAAATATTTTTTTATTTAATGGTAAAGGATATGTAATCTTGCTGATAGGATAGATGAGTCTCACAATTGTCATAATTGATTAAACAGAGTTAAACAATGGTAAGTCTATTAAATGATACCTAGACAAAGTCCTAGTATAGCCTAATGTACAAACTTGGCATATCTGCCAGGGGTTGTTCTCTTATTGACAGGGTATAACATATATATGTGTGTGTGTGTTAAAATAAATAGACTTTTGTATTTGAGTTCATTTATGTGTATTTAAAAAAAATTATATTCTCTTTCAAATACTTCATTTGCAATACCACTTTCCTTTTTATTTGTAGGATTTATAGTTGAAGTAACTGAAGCTAAGTGCAAAAGATATATAATTTATATGTAAAAAGGCTAACTCAATGAGAGTAATTCAGAATAAAAAGCAATAAAAGAAAACAATCTAGTGAATAATATTTAAGAAATTCCTCAATAGGCATTATATTTCAATACATTATTTATTATTAATAATATTTAAATAAAAGTATGTTGTTAATATTGAACTTAATGTAATTAGAAGGGCATTGAACTCAAGTTCCTAACATCTATTCACTCCATTTAATACAACTGATACACATGACCACATGTTCTCCAATATATATATATATTGTGGAAAATCAGCACTCAATTGTTGATCCAGACAATAATCTTCATATATAATCAGTGCTCAGTTTTATATTAAGATAGCAATTCTTCATACTTTAATGGACAAGTTTCCATCTTCTCCACCCTCCAACTCTTCAGCCATCCATATCATTGAAAATTTGAAGATGGAAATGTTCAAAACCCTTGATGCCAATATTATTGTTTTGCCCATGTTGACTTTAAATCATTTGTGATCAGAGTGACAACATGGGTATATATGCATCAACAAGGGCGTTGACCATTTTATCCTCAGATTTTCAATGATAATGGATGGCTGAAAAGATGGAGGGTGGTGAAAATTGAACTGATGAATTCTGGTACAGCATGAAATATATATATATATTTGAAATCATGTGTCTTTTTCACATGCATGTGATCATGTGTATCAATTGTATAAGATGGAGTAGATAGATGTAAGGAACTTTAAAGTCTGAGCTCACATCCCTTCTAATATTATTATTAAAGTTTGGATTATTTTTGCAGTTCTTTGCAGAGATAAAATAATAAATACAAATTAAACAGAGTTGAGAAAAACAGATTATGCTATAAAAAAGTTAATACACAATTTAAATGGTAAAATTATTAATGTTAGAAGAGGGGATTTGAACACAGACATTCAAGCTCCCTTCAGTTATTCACTCCACCTTATACAACTGATACATGTGACCACATAAAAAAGATAAATGATTTCCAGTATACATATTTTATTATGAGCTAGCACTCATCGGTTGGTTCTGATCATCATCTCTCATATATATATAATCAGTGCTCGGTTTATATGAAGATAGCAAGTCTTCAAACTTTAATGAATAATATTTTCCGCTTTCCAACACTTCAGTCATCAATATTATTGAATTGAAAATCTAATGATGGTGTGTTCAAAGTCCATGTTTGCTAATTTTGTTCTTATATCCATGTTGATGTAAGTCATACCCAGAAGCAGGATGGGCAGAATATAGGTTGAATCTGTAATATTTAAATAAAAGTATAGTTAATATACTTAAGTGAGATTAAATTAGAGGGAATTTGTTCCCACACTTTCAAGCTGCCTTCTGTCATCCACTCAATCATCCATTAAAGTTTGAAAATTTGTTATCTTAATATAAACCAAGCACTGATTATATATGTGTGGGAGATACTGATCTGGACCAACTAATGAGTGCTGCTTCTGCATAAATTTTTCTATATTAGGGATAACTTTATCTTTTTTCATATATATATTTAGTCTTGTGCATCAGTTGTATATGATGAAGTGGATGACTAATGGAAACTTAAAAATCTGGGTTCAAATCTCATCTAATTACATCTAGCTTAAGTATATATACTATGCTTGTATTTTTTAATATTAATGTTAGACTAAAAATAAAAAATGTGTCAAGCATTGGTGGCAGAGTGGTCAGCACAGCTGCCTTCTGGCCGATGCTTTGATACATGAAATAAAAAACATAGTTACTTATTGATACATATTGGGTGATATTTTTGACTCTGATTCATCAGACACTCAATAGATCAAATATTTTAAATTGAATAAAATTGATCCCAATACTTTATGTTATATAGATAAAGCAGAAGAATTTTATTTATATATCACTAGGCAAAAACTATTATGCTATCATGATTCTCCATAGTAAATATATATAATTACCAATAGTGAATAGAAAAAAAATATTTGGATATACTATGAATAAAAAACATACAGAAAATGAACTGATTGAGGTAGAGAAGAAGTTGAAAAGTGGGAAGGCAAGAGGTTTAGATGGATGGGCAGCAGAGATGGTAATGAATTTAGGATATAGGGCAAAAGTAAAGTTATTATCCTATTTTAATAAAATGGCATAAAATAGAGTTTTCCCAAGTAGTTGGAGTAATACAAGAGTAAGATTATTATTTAAAGGAAAGGGTAAGGATCATAGAAACTTGAATAATTATAGACCAATAGTGGTAACATCAGTTTTATATAAAGTTTTCTCATATATGGTGGCTAGAAGAGTTGTAAAATGGATGGAAGGGAATAATGTAGTGGGGAAATGCAAGGAGGTTTTAGATTAAATAGGCATATAGGAGATAGTTTATTTGTAGTTACACAGATTATGGATATGAGTAGGAATTCAGGTAAACTGTTATATATGAGTTAGCATATGATAGAGTAAATAGAAATAGATTATGGATAAGTTTAGCAAATTTGGGAATGGATGAAGCTTTAATAGATATTAAGAAATTATATGAAAATAATTATTATATATATCAATTTGGGAATATAGAATCAGTTAAAGTTAAAAATGGGGTGGGACTAAGGCAAGGATGCCCTATGTCACCTATTTTGTTTGTGTTGTATTTGAGTGAAATGGAAAGATCAATAGAAAGATTAGAAAGAGGGATAGAGATACCATTAATAGGTAGTAAGGGAGTATATATTTTGTCAGGTCTTTTTTTTGTGTGGATGATATATTTTTGTGTGCAGAAAGAAGAAGATATGGAAGTTATGCTGAGGACATGTGCAAGGGTGGGTAAAGAGATGGGGATTAAATTTAGGAAGAAAAATCAAATATAATGATGGTTAATACTGGGGAAAGAGAAGACGTAGAATTTTTATTGGGAGATATTAAGTTAAGTGTGGTGAATAGATATAGTTATTTGGGAGTTATTTTAAGTAATCAGAAAAATTATTTGGATGAATGGGAGAAAAAAAAAGATAAATGAAGCAAAGAAAAGAAAGAGATTGATAAAGAAATTAACAGTGTTTTCATATAATAAATAAGATGTAGTTAGAATTATATGGAAAGGAGTTGCAGTAGCAGGGTTAACATATGGTAATGATGCATTATATGTTAGTAAAGAGATATTAAATTACTTAGAAAAAGTTTAAAGGGAAGTAGGAAGACATGCATTGGATGCAGATGTATGGACAGCAAAAGAGGCAATTCAAGGAGAAATGGGATGGTCAAGTTTTCATCTGAGAGATGCAAAAAGTAAAATAAAAATGTTTGGTAGATTGCAGTTTGTGGATAATAAAAGAATAGCCAAAATAGTATTTAATTGAGTTATGAGTAAAGGGCTGGTAACAAGATGGGTGAGAAAGGTAATGTGGTATGCAAAAGATTTGGATAAAGAATTTATATCAGTATATTTGTACAAAAGATGGGATGATTGTGTTAAGAGGATTGTTGAGTGTTATAGTAGTAAGGAATGGGATAAAAGAATAGATTTATTAATAAAGAATAGGGAGTTAGAGAGATGGAGAAATAGTATGGAGAGTAAAAAACGTTTAAATATATATAGAAATAAACAGAATATTAGGTGTGAGTTAATATATGATAATAGTAAGGAAAGTAGTTTATTATTTAAGGCTCGAACAGGATCTTTAGCTACAAGAGAATATACATGTAAATGGAAAAAAATGGGTGATTTATTTTGTAAATTATGTAAGGAAGGAATAGAAAATATTAGTCATTTGTTAATTAATGTAAATGCTTGAAAACAGAAAGGGTACATATAATGAAGTTATGGAAGAATAAATAGGAAAAAATGGTACTCGGGTATTATTCCTGCAATCAAGGAAAGATAGGAGGACTTTTCACATTCGTATCAATACACTGCTAACTTTTTAAAGTTATTTTGGCAACATCAAACATTAGAAAAACATTAGAAAGTTAGCAATGCTTTGATACGAATGTGAAAAGCCATCCTCATCCTATTTTTCCTTGGTTGCAGAAATAATACTCAGTACAGTTTTACAAAGACAAAAATAAATAAAAAATATTACGAGATAAACACATATTTATGAATTCTACACGGACGCAAACTAACTTTTGACACTTACTTAATTTGATCAATTTCAACAAAAAAAAAATATGTGGTCCGTGTTGCAGGAGGGGAAAAAAGCCAACATAAATATATATTTTTATAAAAGTAAATATATTCTATGAAATGTATACTTACGCAGACGATTCTTGCATACAAAATGGTGATGGTCAGTAGCACCACCCCCCCACCGTCCTTCCTCCTTCTCCAAAAAAGTTGTCAAACAAGTGATTGACAAGTACATGCTCTAAATTAAATACTGCCAGGCAATCTAATTTTTCGAATAAACAAATAAGTCCTATCTTTTCTTAGTTGCAGAAATAATACTCAATACAGTTTTACAAAAACAAAAAAAAATATTATATGAGATATACACGTACTTTTACAAATTGTACACGGACACAAACTAACTTTTGATGCTTACTTAATTCGATCAATTTTAAAAAAAAAATACGTGGTCCGTAAAAAAAAAAAAGCCAACATAAATATATTTTTATAAAAGTAAAAAAGAAAAAATATTCTATGAATATACACTTATGCAGACAATTCTTGCATACAAAATGGCGATTGTCAGTAGTACCTCCCCCCCTCCCCACCGTCCTTTCTCTTTCTCCGAAAGATTTGTGAACAAGTGATTGCTCAGTGCATGCTCTAAATGGAATTCTGCAAGGCAATCTAATTTTTGGAATAAACAAATAACAAAATCAGTCTTCATTCAATTACAATTAAATAATAAACTTTTGATTCAAAAATGCAGAAGTCAGTCAATAACCAAGTTGAAATTGTAAAAAAAAAACACACACACACACAGAAGTAAATAATGCAGTTGAAATTAAAAATGTTAAACCAAATGCACAATAATAACAAATGGTAAATTTAAAATATACAAACAACAAACTTTTGAATCAGAAAAAAAATACCAAAATGTCCAAAAAAGCACCTATATAATAGTTTTGGTTGACACGTTTCAAAGCACGTTTTGTGCACATTCAAAAACACGTTTTTTGACGAGGGAAAAAACTCAAATCGCAAGGGTTAATTTAATGTTCGCAACATTATGCCTTTATCGCTATGTAAAAAGTCGTTCCTAGGTTGCAGGAATAATACCCAAGTACCGAAAAAAGTGATTATACAGAAAGTGAATTATTGTTGTTTATGCTGGGTTTGGGAAAAGATAAAGGGGATTTAGATATAAAGGTTATAGAGTTGACAAAGATAATGTTGTGGAAATGGGATGGAGCAGAATATGGGAAAATTTAGAGTGGGGAATGGAAAATAAAGTGGCTAACAGGTTTATCTGGGCATAATTGCTGAGATATTCTTGACTTCATTTAAGGAGAAGCCACAATACATCACATCTTAATTGAGGTGAGTCATAAGCTCGAAAACAGTTGGTCTGGAGATAGGAATGTTCTGCATAGAGATTTTAAACATTTTCTCATACCAAACTTATCAATTAAGAGCTTGTTTAAAAACAGAATAAAAACTAAAGAATCAAGCAGAAAATGCATAGTTTTAATTGGTTTTGATACAATAATGGTTGAGGTTAATAATAATTGTAAAAAAGTTTTAAAAAAAGTATTCTTGGTCAAAGAATTTATAACTCATGATAGATAGAGAATCGTTTCCTTGTCTAGGCATAAAAATATATTTAATTAATAATCACTATTGAAAGAGTAATAAAAGCCCAAATTATGTGAAACTGAGCAGGGAAAAATAAATACCATACCTGCAGAGAATGAATTTCGTAATGGAATAAAACTTTTGCATTATAAATTCCGAAAGGTACCTTTGCACAGAGGACAATATTCAAAGAAATGTTTTAAATTTTCATACAGAAGAGACTGCTGGCGTTTATTAAAAATTCAGAATAGTCGACTCCCACAGTAAAGGCTTCAAAACTCAGCGATCAAATCCACATATATGTTGTCATGTTATGGCTAGTACTATAATTACGGACTGATGCCTAGTGGTGACAACTGAGATTAGCGAGCGTGCAACATCGCTCTTATGTTAGTGAATGCGAGTAGTTAATAAAGTTGATAGTTATGTTAACCGTGTGTAATTATTAATTTAGATATTACGGCCAAGAACATAACATAGTGTCAGGAGTGAATCAATGAAATATTAGTAAAAAAAATTATTTCTAAAGTATAAAACAGTGAGTATTTAAAGATTGATAAAAATAGTTTTTATAGCAATTTTTTTTTCATACCATATTTGCCGATATACAAAATGACGTCACAATTCGATCGTTTTTACAATGTCGAACCGCTATCTATGGAAGGAAATATGTCAGTCAAATGGACTGATTGGAAAGAATTATTCCTAAATTTCCTAGAAGCTACAGAAAACGATATGAAATCAGATAAAGTAAAATTAGGAATATTACGTCATCTCATTGGAAAAGAAGGGAAAGATGTAATAAAAACATTTGCCCACGCGAATCCAGAAGATAAAACAAAATTGTTATCCATCTTAAACCAAATGGATAAATATTTTAACACCATGAAAACAACATTATATGACAGAATAAAAGCATATACAATGGAGCCACATGAGAGAGAATTGATTGATCACTTTCTTACTCGCTTAAAAGTATTAGTTGAAAAAGCTGACTTCGGGGATCAAAAACAAAATATCCTCCATGATAGAATTATAATGGTACAAAAAGAAGAAGGACTAAAAGACAGATTATTTGAAAAAGGGAATATTTCACTAGAAAAAGCACTGGAAATAATACGTGGTCATGAAACTAGAAAACTCAAAAATGAATTACTGGGAAAGTCTGAACTATGTATTAACGTAATAGCGAAAAATACAACAAACATACGCAATTGTCAAAAGTGCAACTGTAATCATCCAAGACGTGAGTGTCCCGCATTTGGTAAAAAATGCTATAATTGTGGAAAGTTAAATCGCTTTGCCAATAATTGCCGTACGAGAAGCTACGACGATAAAATTTAAAAAAAAACAAAAATGCTCAATCACAAGATATAAAAATATTAATAGAAATGGATGTTATGTGCATGAAGTACATGATACTACGACCTCGGATTCATCATATACCAGTGATGTTGAAAACAGAATTGGATACATCAGACGTGTAGACTCAACTCATTCGTTTAACGGTTGGTATGAACAGATTTTATTAGACAACAATAAAGTAAAAATAAAAATAGACACAGGAGCTGATGTAAACATTATGTCTAAAAAAGTGCTTAATAATATTCATCTACAACCAATATATACAAAACAAAGAAAAAATTATGTGCTTTTGGAGGATCATTTTTTACCCCAATAGGAAAAGCAAAACTACAATGCAAAATAAACAAAGACCTGCGTAATCTATGTTTTATAATAATAAAAGAAGGCGAACCAACACTTCTTAGTGGCCGTGATTGTGAGTTATTAGGTTTAATTAAATGCAACAAAATTACAGTTCAAAAAGTAACTATGAAAAATAAAAGTAAAAATGGTCAAAATATATCTAACAATAAAGATAAAATAACAAAGAGTAGAAAAGATAATAAAAATATTAAAACACAGGAAGTAAAAGAAAATGAAAACTTTAAGCCTATATATGAGACAAACAAAGATGTTTTTCAAGGTGTGGGTTGTTATGAAGAGGTAGATCCAACATTAATTCCACTAAATATACATAAAAAATTACACAAGGAATTAAAAAAATTGGAAGATATTCGTTTACAACATGAAATGAGAAATACAGCGAAAATTTCAATTAGCAAATGAAGAGGAATGGCATAAAATCACTAATATAGAAGCTGAAATGTTAGAATTAGAAAATAAAATTCAAGAGTTGGAAAGATACAAAATTGATGAAAGTAATCAAAAGCAAGTAGATGTTAAAAAAACTGAAGATAATGCCAGGCTAGCAATTCACAATAAAGAATTACTTGAAAAGGAATGTAATGTGCTAAGAATCAAAGTTCACAAACATCAATCTAGTATAGAAGAATTAGAGAAAGAAAAAAGTTTGAATTCTGAATTATATCAACAGATTCAACAGCTTAAAGACAATCTTCACAGTTTATCAGTTGTTCATCGGGATTTGCGATTACAAAACAGCAAATTAAAATCTTCTATTGATTTATTAACAAATGAACTAAATATAGCTTTACTTCTCACTATATGTAAAATATATAATTGTTAATTAGAGAAGATATAAATTAGTATTAAAGTTTATCGGCTTAATGTTTTCGAGGATCCATGCCTCATATTCATAGCCTTCATAAAATGTATAATAAAATATAAATATTCAAATAAGCTAGTATTACGTAGCCCATTTCTTCGAGATCTCGAACCAAGTGTCTTTTCTATTAATGGCATGGATGTTTCCATTGATGTAAAATGCCTCTTTTATTTTTCTTTTGTGATCATTTGATTCTGAGCACAATATTATGGGATTGGCGGGTGTGAAGTTGTGTCCAGATTGTTTAGCATGCTCCAAAAATACAGAGGATGTGTTGCTGTTTTTTCTGAGCTCTGTTAAATGTGTAAATATGTTGAGCCAGTCTAGTATTGATTGTAGCTTTCGTTTCACCATAATATAGATTGATTAACAACTCTAAAGACCACATTGATTGATCGTTCATCCCACACGTGGTGTACTCTATTGCCTGCCCTCAGGCCGGATGCCACGCTATATATTATGGTGAAACGAAAGCTACAATCAATACTAGACTGGCTCAACATATTTACACATTTAACAGAGCTCAGAAAAACAGCAACACATCCTCTGTATTTTTGGAGCAAGCTAAACAATCTGGACAACTTCACACCCGACAATCCCATAATACTGTGCTCAGAATCAAATGATCACAAAAGAAAAATAAAAGAGGCATTTTACATCAATGGAAACATCCATGCCATTAATAGAAAAGACACTTGCTTCGAGATCTCGAAGAAATGAGCTACGTAATACTAGCTTATTTGAGTATTTATATTTTATTATACATTTTATGAAGGCTATGAGTATGAGGCATGGATCCTCGAAAACGTTAAGCCGATAAACTGTAATACTAATTTATATCTTCTCTAATTAACAACAAAGAACTGAAATGAACACAGCTGAAAGATTCACAACAACTCCACAGGCACTAGTACCGGATGAGGAGAACAGTTGCCTGTATCTGAGAGAGAAATCACCACCATCAACATCAAGTGATAATGGCACAGCAATAAGGAGAATACCAGTCGAACGTTCCAAGATGAGAGAAAAATCAAACAGAAGAAGAAGGCCTCCAGTATATTTAAAAAACTATGTTTGTAAATAAAATTTAAAAAAAGAGAATTGTCATGTTATGGCTAGTACTATAATTACGGACTGACGCCTAGCGGTGACAAATGAGATTAGCGAGCGCGCAACATCGCTCTTATGTTAGAGAACGCGAGTAGTTAATAAAATTTGATAGTTATGTTAACTGTGTGTAATTATTAATTTAGATATTACGGCCAAGAACATAACATATGTAGGTGTACATTAACAAAGAATTTTGGATAGCTAAAAGTTGCTACCCCAATCCAAATGTAAAAGAGGCACTAATGAGCTTGGATAGACAACTTTTTTTTTTTTTTTGACATTTATCATCAGATAACGATGTTGGAGAAAGCAACAATTCTCAATTTATTTAAATCATAATTATCCTATTTAGTGTATTGAAAATCCTAAGTTCAAATCTTTCTATTTAAATCCTAACTGTTATTGCAATTTTAGTTATTTTTTAAATTTTATATGGTTTTAAGAATAAAAAATATTAAACTTTCGAAGAACGCACATTCATTTTGATTATAAAATAATACCGCCCTCTAACGTTAATCTTTGTAAAATATATGTAGTCACATGGTATATTATAATTACTTCTTGTTTGTTTAAAAAATGTAAATTCTCTGTGGAATCACGTCCGTACGTTATAAGAATAAATTTTAGAATTAAGAAATATCCTAGAATATTTACGAAATCTTAAAGTTTTTCTTTACTTTTAATTACAATGGAATAAAAAAACTTTAAACCCATTTTTCCATTTAATTCCTCCTGTATATAAACAGTTTCTAGAGCGTACGTGTTAAAAAATGATATATAACATGACTTACCTGAGTAGATTTCACTTTAAGTGAAGTCTAGTCAGTTCGACCGCGAAAGAACATTCTTTGATTAGTGTATTTAATCACTGAATCTGTTTCGCAAATCCCTTTTACAAAGGAAGATTTGCAGCGCGGTAAAATTTTGGTTACGTTAAAACTTATTAAATTAATGATCTGCAATTTTTAGTCTCAGACGTCACGATAACGGAAATTGAAGGGATTTTACGTAATCATTATCATGATTTATTGACTTTATTATATGCTTGTTTATGAATATAAGTGACTATATATTCGGATTTTTCTTTACAAACATTTATTTTATGAAACAAATTTCTCTCCACCCACATATATGTTTATAGATTTTCTTTCCCTTTAAAGAGAAAAGTTTATTGTTATTAATAGTAATGATGATGGTTTTAGAGAAATGTTTACAGACTTTGAAAATGATTATGAAATATGTCAGGAATGTAATTACAGCTATAGTCTATCGTATATAAGATTCGTTTCCCCTGGTACATTCCTGCAGTACTTATGGTCTGGGATTTGAATACAGATTAAGTGAAATTTTTTTCAAGAGACAGATTTTTTTGCCTCTCATTAAATATTCCATAACTAAAATTCCATGATTGATCAGTAAATGGGTTTCTAACCTTTCTATAAAAAAAATGCTCAAACCATCACCATCCAAAATTCACAAGCCTGTTGAATATTGTGTAATTCACATTCAGCAGTGAGGATAAAAGGGGTCTGTTTTACCTATGCATATGATGACTAATTTATAAGCATTGTGATACTGCTAGACAAAAATTTATTGCTAAATTTGCACTTGAAATTATCAAGAATATAACAATCATTTACTGTATGGTGTTAGAAAACAAAGTGGATGTATATTATAAAACAAAAAGTCTAATCAAACGGTCTGGCCTCTTCTACAGACAATAAACAACCATGAGAGCGGAATTAGAAGCTTCTCATATACGATGTTCTTTTTTATGAAATGAATGTACTAAATGTTAATGGATCTGTTTTTCATTGTTTTAAACATCTCAGGTGCAAGTAACATTTTTCAAGAATATCTAAATAATTGACAATAAGCATGTTTCCAAAACTATTGAACAACGCATACAAAGTATTTCAAAAATTTGGCATAAAATCCAAAATTATAGCAGTCTTGAAATCAAATAAAGTCAACAATGATCCAAATAATTGTCACTCATTATTATTGCATTTTCTAAAAGTTATTTGAAAGAATCATATGAACAAGAACTTTACGAACAGACTTTCTATTTATAGAAAAAACTAGTCAAGAACAAGTTTTGTCTTAACAATTCATGTTGAAAATGTTTTTCAAAATAAATAAAAAACTCATGTGACTTTTATTAATGTATTCTCATTGATAAATCATAAATGCAGAAAAATCATTCACTTACTTAATAAAATACTCAACAAAAAAGTTAAGTGGCACTAAATGTTAGACTTAGTATATACAAAATTTTCCACAATGGCGTTTTCTTGTCGCCTTTATTTAATATATTCACAAGTGATTTTTCAAAAACAATGCAGGATTTCATCTATGCCCATAGTATTGCTTTGACTTCTCAAAAGAAAAATCTTTATAAAACTATTAAAAGTATCTGACTCCATCACATATTGCTAATAAAGCAGCGTAATTCCTCACCATCTCTATGCCAGTTATCAGTAAGTAATAATAGATCCCGGATGATTGTGTTTATTAAATCTTTATCCTTTGCTGTTCTAACCAATAACCCCATAGTTGTTTCAAGCTTATGGTTTTTGTTAGTGAGAAGTTTTAGATCAAATGGACTTATGCATCAGAATCTTTAGGATCTAATGCACCCTCTTTCTAATACCATTTAAATCTCTGTTATACTATCAAGCTATCAGTCCAAGCTAAAAACATATAAATGTTTCAATCTAAGCTATGCTTGCATAGTCATATAGATCTGAAACCAATTCAGTTTCTGTATATTATGGCATCTTTAGTTTTTTAATAACTGTTAACTCCATCTTGTGGTTAAGAGTCAGTATATGCCAAAAAATATCACTTGGCTGTATCATATGACTTTAGCTTATACATTGCTGTTTTAGCAGCATTATTTCTCATTATCTTCTATTTCCTATATGTTTTACTAAGTAATAAACAATGTCATGTGATTATGCTTATTAAATATCTATCCTATGCTGTTCTATTCAATATCCCCAGACTACTTCCAAGCTTAGGGCTTTTAATATTGACAATCACTGTTCCAATATTTAAAGCTCCTCTACGATAAAAACTATTAGCTTGAAACTAGTCAGGGAATGTTGAATAGGACAGCACAGTGTAAAGATTTAATAGGCATAATCAACTGGGATCTATTTTACTTATTAAAACTTATAGTAAATGACATACAGATTGTGAAAAATTAGACTGTTATAACAGCAATATGTAACTGATGTCATGTGATGGAATCAGGTGATATTTTATTAGTTCAAACCAAATCCAGACCACAGGATACAGGTGACCATAATTAGGAAATAAGGTATAGACTTCATATATTTAGAAAGTGAACTGGTTTAAAATCTATATGCTTATGCAAGCAAGATGGCTTATATTGAAACATTTTTATGTATTTACTTTCAACTGTCAGTTTGAAAATGTAAGGTGCATTAGATCCTAAAGATTTGGGAGCATTGATCGATTTCCCAATGTTTTTCTCTAATGAAAGCTATGAGCTTGAAAATACTATTAAGCTATTTATTAGGAGAACATAAGGATAGAAATTTTATAAACACAATCTATTGCCTTTTAAATCTTATAGTAAATGGCATAGAGATAGTGAGGAATTATGCTTCTAGAAATATAAAAGTTTCACTATAAGAATTTGAAAATTTGTGAAATGTTTTCCGAATCCAACAAAGTCAGTGTCTACCCAGAGAAACATCTCATAAATTTTGGTAATAGCATGAATACTGAACCCTACCCATCTGATGGCACTCTTTTTTTGCCCAATTCATATCAATATATCAATTCACGGGCTGTCTGTTGTTTACATAATATTACGGTAAAAGATTTTTTTTTTCAACCGGTTTTTATTATTTTTCATCGGCGATGGTAAACCACCAAAGTTTATTTTTATTACATAATATCATGGTAAAAGATTTTTTTTTTTTCAACCAGTTTTTAATTTTTTTTCCGTCAGCGATGGTAAACCACCAAAGTTTTTTTTTATTCCATCTGGGGTTTTTTTGTTTTTGTTTTTAATAAACAAATACTTTGTTTTGAGATGGTCTAAGGGTGTTAGTTTGTTTGTAAATTAACGACTAACTGTCCGTAGGTTTCTTTACATAATATTACTTATAGTAAACCAAATTTTTTTTTCTCATAGTTTTTTTTTTTTTTTTGGGGGGGGAGTCATTTTTTTAAGAAACAAACACTTTATTTTTAGATGGTGTAGGGCTGTTGGTTTGCTTTTAAATTATCGATTAATGCTCCATCAATTTGTTACACAAAAATATGGTAACAAACACTTTGTTGTTTTTAGATGATGGAGGGGGGTTGGTTGTTTGCTTTTAACTTATCTTCTTTTTTATTTGTTGATGTTTTGATTTGCTGAAAGACTTCAACAATTCGGTACTTTTGAATAAACCAACACTTGGTTTTTTAGAGGGTGGAGGGGAGAGGGATTGTTTTGATTTTGAATTGTTGTCTTTTTTTTTTTTTTTTGTTAATTTATTATGAGGCTTTTTTTTTTTTTCAAATCTTTACGCTACAGAAAGTTTTATATGATAGCGAAAAGTTCTTCCTTAATATTTTAAGCCTTTAATTTTTAGGTGGTGGGGTGGCAGGGAAGGTTTGTTTGATTTTTAATTATCGACTTCTTTTCGGATTTTCTTTTTGAACATTTTATTATGTTACCACACAGTTCTTTATTATTACTTTTTTATTATTTTTTTGGTGGGACCTTTTGAATCAACTCTTAAAAACTTTTTTTTTTGGTATAATAAAATATTACCTACTTTAACTGTTAATGAAACTTATCAAATATTATCTATCTACTTTATAATCATGTGAACAACAAAAACAACAACAAGTTTCCCATAAAATAATTTATTGAATCAAAAAGAAATGAAACTTTGGACAAGTTATGAACCAAAACAAGTAAAAAAAACAAACACCATTTTCGGGGGCATAAAAAACAGCAGCCAAAAGTAACATGCAAATAAAATAATAGGGAAGCCTCAAAGCTATAAGTAATGGGATTTTGGAGCCTTCAAACCAACTTCCCTTATGCAGACCTACATAGGTACGCTTGCAGGAGTTTCTGGGAAAACACAATATTGTGTGTCCACTTGTGTGGCCGGCCAGCAATTCACTCAGCTTCGACCAATTCGGACAACTTGTGGACAACATTTGACAGTTCTTGCATGGATTCATGTGTAAACAAGCATTTGCGCATGAAATTGAAAAAACTGCTGAAAGGAAGAACCTTTTCAAGTTGTGTGCAGTTCAAAAGCATAGGGAAATGTGTGATGACAAGACAATTCTTAATATGGAATACTAATTCCACTACTCTTTCTAAAAAATTTCCGACAAGGAATTTTTGCAGAGTTTTGTCTCTTTCAAATATGGCCACCATCAAATCAGACTGCAGCGAGAGTTCAAGAGCACTCACTTGACAAATATTGTCGCAATGCAATGGGTGTAGTATTTCATTATATAATCGTAGAATAGATCAAGCAGCCTGTTACAGCTCATGAGTTAAGGCCACTAAAATGGTATATTGATATGCATTTTGTGAAAAACAATGCCATCAGATGTTAGGGTTCAGTATTCATACTATTACCTAAATTTTATATAATTTTTTGAAATAATGAATTAAAGCCCATTATTATTCTGTATTATTTAAGAATGATATTGGAAGATTGACAAATTTCTTTTATTTATTTATCTAAGGTTAGATCTAACATAATTAGAAAAATAATCTTTTTAGAAATCTGGCTGGAAATATTTGGTTTTTATTGCAAATCCTTTCTTGAGTTTCCTTAGTGCTAGTATATTCTACTAAAGAATATTGGGCCCTTATTTAGAAAAAAAGGCTCATACTAAAATTCTGAATAGTCAAGTAAACATGGATAAGAAAAATATCAATATATTCAAGACTACTCTTTTGCAGTGGCTTCCCGTTGTTATATATATTTCACCACCAGGTATTAAAGTCACTTCACACAAAATGTATTTAATTAAAGCAAAATTGCTAACTTTCCATCTAAAGGCAATCAAAGGTAGATAAATAATAAATCAATCAACATTTCTATTATTTCTAATTGATTGATGTAAATTAATAAATTACATATAGCCATCACATTCAAAGTAAACAATTAATTAATCAATAATTAAATTATTTTTATAATTCAGTACAGAGCATCATTCACTATAAAGAAAAGTAATAATATTACAAATTAACTGCAGCTTCAACTGTGTATGTCATCTTCATAGCCCTAAATAAAGTTAGAATGATAAGTGAAAGCAGAGAACAAACATATAAAGTAATTAATATACAAAATGATAAATTTACATATCCCATTTGCATGATAGGATAACACATGACTATTTATTTCGCATGGGTGTTGTTAACAATAAATCATGCTTCTTTTCTAATTAAATATATATAAATCATACACATCAATTTTTTGTCTGTTAAGGTAAAGAATTCTAAATGATTAATTATATATAATTGTATTATCATCACAGAACATTTTCAGCTTTTTTTATAAAAGCACTTTTCTGCAACCTATTTTAGTGATATCTACTGTAAATTGAATAATCACTGGGCACTAGATGATATATTGCTATATATCGACACACTCTGACTAGTTTCCTTTTTTTTCATTAGTAGAATTTCAGAAAATTAGCTTGAATAACATAAAGATATAAGAGATAGCTGCTAGTTGTACAAGTATTTTAGTTCCACCTATGACACTCTGGTCATTATTGATTAAAACAAAGCTTGCATCTGGTAAAGGGATATGGTTAGTATGGCAATATATTATTTATCTAATGTCCATTGGTTACTCAAGCATATAGTTCTGTTTTAAAATTGGATGAAAAGAACTGCTGTTGCAAATATACTTTTAAATTATTTGTTGTATATTAAAAAATAAAATTTATAATCTTAGGTCAATTCGTTGAATGATTTTATTTTGCCTCATTGGGATTTTTCAAAATCACTTGAAATTAAAAATATAATAATATTGATTAGTTATATGGTAATAAGTCATGTTATTTATATATACAAACAGAAAATGTTAACACTGTCATTTATGAATCAATGACAACATGCTGTATTCTCTTGGCTGTTATTTAGTGATGTATCTCTTTTAACAAGACTGTGACTAATCAGTTTCGCTTATGCAAATATACTTTTTACCATTAATCAGATTCTTGTTTACATGTACAATAACATTTTGAGTCTTTAAAGAAAGCATGTAGTGTTTTATATATATAAGTAAATGATAACTTTCATGATCTCTTGTGGAAGTTTATTTTCAATAATAATATTATTTTTTTCTATATATTTAAGAAATAGAAATAAGTATGGAAATATATTAACAGAAATGTTTGGTAATACAGCAGCGCCATTGGGAGGTGTGGATAATTCTACTGTATTATCAATAACTCTTTGGCATATTCATAATGTAGTAAATTTTTAATATTTCATAATTTATGAGTAAGATAAGTCTGGAGATATTTATATCAGATTTAGATGAATGACATATACATAAAGATTATCAACATTATAAATAAAAAAGATGTAGGTTTAAAAAGGATTAATAAATAAAGTAACCATCAAACTAAGAATTTGCCATTGATGAAAATAAATCAGATCTGGTGTTACAAATGTTTTGTCAAGAAACACCTTTATGCACTTAAAGACAATGACATTGATTTTATTTTTTTAACAGTTTCTCTGATAAAGACTGTGTTTCACTCAAAACTGTAGAAAAATAAAATGAAAGATTATAAGCAACATTACATTTAAGTATATGAAAGTTGTTTTTTGAAGACTTCTAATGTTTTAAATAGGAATAAATATGAAAAAAAAAAGATTAAAGACTATATGATGTTCAAAACCAAAATGTCCATTCTGATTACAACGATTCCACTATCTATTGATTAAACATGGATTTTTTTAATTTAGTTTGATCTAATTCAATACATTCATCTCTGATATAAAAGTATAGATCAGAAAACTTATAAAATTTTACATTTAATGTAGCTGAAACCTTCCTCAAATTGAAAGAATTTATAAAATAAATAAAAATAAATTAAATCCAGTAAAAATGAAACTCTGAGATAACTGGATTTATACTTTTGTATATAGAATATATTAAAGCCCTTATATCATCATTGTTAGCTCAAGGCTTTTAAAAAAAGCTAATGAATTAATATTTAATGAATATCATTACTCCCTCCATGCATTTATATAATAAATAACTTTTCCAAAAAATATTTAAGATCTTTACATAAATGAATTAAAGTAAGTAAAAATGTTTGCAAAAATACTATCTAAACTTATATATATTTTTTAAGTGTCATAGCATCGGCCGGGACGCGAACCCGCAACCCGGGCAACTGCCTGCAAGTGCAAGGCAGTCGCGCTGACCTCTCGACCACCAATGCAAGACTCTAAACTTATATTTAAACATAGCAACATCACTCAATCCAATTATTGTTATTTTGAAGGCTAATTAAATGCATTGAGAATATTTTTTAAAAAAATAAATGACCTAATTAGTGTGAAGAGACTGTATTATGCATATATATATATATGTAATATTTAAATACCCGCATAGTATATATGCTTTAAGCTAAATGTAATTAGAGGGTATATGAATCCAGACACTGAAGCTCCCATTGGTCATCCACTCTATCTTATATGTGCTCATTCCTTATATTCATGATTTTATTATTTGCAATTTTTATTCTGTATGAATAATCTAATTGACCATTAATTTGATATAGTCTAATACGAACAAACAATGAGTTATACTTTGTTGACACTTGTGTGTGTTATTATATATAAATGTTTATATATAAAAAAATGGAACCAACAATAGGAAAAATAAAATAATACATCAATGTTAAGAAACAAACAATTTAATTAATGCCATCTCTTTCTTTTAAGACTACATGCATGTTCTTTTTTGCAAAAAGTGTTTAGCACAGAAAACATAAGTAATTTATTTCAGTGCACTTAATACAAATGTCAAGTATAAGTTTTAATAGAGAGCAAAAAGAAATTAAGATATAGAAATTAAATTATGCAAATATACTTTAGTTAAAAATTATTTTAATTAGTAGAATCAAATTTGGATATAGGAGAGAGAGAAATGAAAGAAATCATTAATTAAAAAATAAGATTAATAAAAATTCAAACATTTTTACATAATATAAATAAAATGTCCATTAATTAAAACAAAATTGTAATCATAATAAAAATAATAAATTTAACAGTAATAAACTATTATAAACAATCCTTAAATCCACAGAAGTACTTTCGGTTAATTTCTTAAACCTACTTCAACTGCCATTAAATTAAAAAAAAAAAAAAAGCGAAAGCAAACGTCATCAATTCAAATCCCATGAATCCTGTATTTTTATGTTAGCAGCTTGTCTATTTATTAAATGCATTTTATTCCTATTTACAAAAATTGTCTTCTTAATTTTTCTTTTATTATGGTTTCTCTCTTCATGAAGAATTTTCACACTTTGCAAATCAAATTTAAATTTATATTTACATCTTTTTTCATGATCAAAGAAAACTGAACCAGTCATTCAATCACAATTATTCTTACTTTTTACATGCTTATATAACAATTCATGCTCCTTTAATCTCTTCTCAATACTGCACCTTGATTCATCTATATATGATAACATACAGTCACAAAAAATTGATATATATATTACTTTTCTGCTTGACAGATATGACATCCTTAGAATTATTGACTAATTTATTAACATTGTTTGGAACATAGTATAAAACATTAAACACATTTTTATATATATTTTAAAAAATTTCACTTGTGGATTTGAAATAAATGGAATAGATATCCATTGTTTACTATCAATCTTCATTTCCTTCAAACCATTATAACTCTTTTTAAATTGACATAAAGTATTGTTTATTTGTTCCATTTGATAACCAACATCAAGCAATCCTTGGCAAATATCTCAGTATTTTTCAGTTTATCACTTTGGTAATGACATAATTTTTCATTATGAAACAAAGATCTAAAACATATCATCTTATGCATAATTGGTACTTTTGATTTACAATTTATATATCCCCTTTTTTGTATGCATATAGTAGATATAATGATTGGAAAATGTTTTTTTTAGAACTTTTTTGTCTGATAATTTTAAGTTGTACCTTGATGTAACAAGAAGTAAAATATCACTGCTGAGGAATTGTAATGCAAAACAGTACTCTCAGTTGATGACTACATAATAATTAGATAAATCCAAACACCTCTTTAAAAATATCTAGTATTCCTCATTTGTTTATGTTTACATAGACAGTTCAGAAATAGAGTGAAATGAAGTGTATTATTGCTGCCAAAGAAAGAATAAATATCAGATCGAAAAGTTATGTGTCATGTTTTGATCTATTCCATCTCAATGTAGGTTTCTTTTCAGCACATTCATTTCTTATTGGTATTGTAATCTTATCTATTTTTTTTATGTAATTCATAAAAAATTCTTATAATTTTTCTATATATATATTGCAACTGAATGCACGACCAACCCCACTCTCCATTGGTTTTATTTCCTGATGAGCATATTGCAGGAAGGAACTATCGATTGGCATTCCCCAATGCAGACATCACCCCATTTACAACAATATTTCTTTCTTATCAGAGGATGTAGCACCATAGAGACTGGAAGCATCTAGAAATGTATGTGTTTGGTTTCCCAAATGGCACCATTAGAGTTCCATCTCACTACAATCTTACCATCATCTGGTTATGCTGAACATAGCTCAGGAGGCATGAGATTTTTGAGAGCAAGATGCAATGAATGATTAGTGATGCAAAATAGAATTGGACAATTACATTAATTTTAAGTAACAATAATTTTATTTAATAACAGTTCATTAGCAAGTCCTTCTAATATAATTCATATAATGAGAAGTCTAGAAATGTTTCATGTAGGTTATCTGAGCAAAAACCATTTTTTTTAGTTCACATGATGAGAAGAAGTCTAAAGATGTATTTCAGGTAAATATATGTATACAATTAATATATAAGTATTGATAATCACATTTTGATGCTGATAGAAGCATTTCAGGTAGGGATTCAGATAATATATGTGTTCATAATTATATTCTGATGTTGATAGAAGCATTTCAGATAGACATACGTATACAATTAATATGCAAATGTTTTTTAACCATTTATTCCAGGTCTGTAGAAGCACTTAAGCAAGTACACATACACGATTTATACATGTTTTTGGACTGTTGATCTCAAGTCTATAAAAGCATTTCAAGTAGATGTACAGATAATATCAGTATTGCAATTATTATTCCAGGTATATAAAAGCATTTCAGGTAGGTATACATATTATATTAATACATAAATGTTTGTAATCATTTATTCCGGGTCTGCAGAAACATTTTGAGTAGATACATGGATAATATCAGTATTACAATGATTATTCCAGGTATATGAAAGCATTTCATGTAGGTATACATATTTATACACATATGTTTTGGTATTTTTATCAAGATATAGATAACACGCACATAAGCATTTATGATTCATATAGCATTTTATTTTTACCATATCTTTGATTGACATTTCCATTTAGCTGGTTCATTTGAAATAATTATTACAATTATTATTAAAAGTATTTCTATTATTTGAATATATCTTAAATTTTATGAAATAATTGGCATTTAACTAATGCAATATATAACACATGTGTGTGTGTGTAATTCTAAGTAATAATTTTCATTTCTTGTTTTCATTTTAAATAAAAATAAATAAAAAAACTATTGTCAACTTTTGACTGAAGTTAACAACTGATTGTGAAAACTTTTCTTAAGACTATTAATATAAAATGTTCTCCTTTTTTTATAAAAATTAATAGCTATAATTTTAATTTATATTTTATTGTAATTGAATCATTTCTAATTGCTTACCTCTAAAATCATGTCATTTATTACTGCATATCTAAATAACTTGGGGCATCTGGTTTGAAGCTGAATGGTTAAAACTTCTAGGCAAAGCTTGGAGTTCACATGTTTTGCAGATGGAGAGAGAGAGAACAAGTAGACTAGCCAAAGATCATATTAGGATGATTTTTCATTAGGCTGTTTGATAGTTCCATTGAATCATTTTTCTAGTAGTCTAGTAGCTAAATCTTATGTCAATTCATGAATCTTGTATCTCTGAATCAATTAATAAATTTCTGGATCATTTAATAATAATTTCTAATGATTTTGCAGCCTATTTATATTTTTTTCTCTCTGACAAATGGATTCACCTTACATGCTCTTTTTTCCCATTGGTAGCAATGTTTTTTCATCCTTGTTTTTTAATCCCCTAGATCATTGGACATTTTCTCTTTGGCAGGAACAGACTTTTAATTAGTGATTATTTTCAATTATCTGCCTTCATGTATTTTCGAATCTTAAATTTTCCTGCCTGTGGCAGTGATTTGATACCTTTCATTATTATACTACAGTTATTCTGCCTTAGAAGTTTTCTTCAATCTGATTTTATTTAAATAGTTTTTTAAAAAAAATTATACATTTTTTTTTAATTGTACTATAAACGTTTTTGATTTTCTTTTCATTTGACCAAATTATCATTTTTAATTGTGGTCAAATTTCATTATTTCTTATCTTTTTTTTTTTAAAAAAAATATTATTAGTCTTTTTTAAAAATATTACTAGTCTGACTTAAAATATTATTAGTCTGACTTAACTCTAATCTGTCATTTTAATTGGGGAAGTGGATCTTCTAAACATATACGTAAAACAGTGTGTCTGTTTCAATATATATTTATATAAATTAGATTACAAAAATTCTGTCTAGAAGATTTAATGCAAAATAAATTATTAGATATTATACAATGGTCAAAATTCTACATTATAAACTATGATATATGGTTGTCATATAACAGATCACACTGAAGTTTTTAGAGGATTTTTATTATCTATTTTCAAAGATTTTAAGCTTCTAAATGATCTATACCATTGGTTACATCACAAACAAAATTCAAGATTTCAACTATAACTAATTCTTTATTAATACATTGGTATAATTACTTGAACTAAATCTTTAAAATTTGGCAAACATTTTCATTCTTCATCTTTAATATTATAGACAACATTTTCAAACCCATATGTCTGAACAATGAACCTTTATTTGTGTAAATGATAAGAATTATAATGATCATAGAGACAGCAAATCCAATAATTAAGCCAATTATTTCTCCTGTATTTGTTTTTTCATAATCATCTGCAATGAAAATTAAAATGATAAGAAATTTCAATCAAGAATGTCAAAATTTATAATCAGTTATTTGCTTTATTATAGATAACTACAGTTTTAATTGGCATATTATAAAAAGTCAGCACTAACAAAAAACGGTAGTTGTTTTGTCGACATACACGCTGCAGGATGTCATTGTTTTTTTGAAAAACAATAGATTATGAACATTCCCAGGCCTTTCTTTTTCAATTTGAATTGCAGGTTTTTGAATTACTTGTTTTTTACTTTTTTACTTTGTTTTTTTTTTTTCAAAATAAATAAAAAACACAAATACATTTTTTGTAAACATTTATTTTTATTAACATCAACAAGTAATAAATAAATATAATATAAATCAACATATTGTAAAAATTCTACGGTATATTGTTAAATTTGTGCTTTGGCTTTCGGCTTTTTTTAAAAAGTAATTTCAACAAAATGATGAAGTTACAGTGTTTTGTACACAATTAAAGAAATATAAACAAACGCAAGAGTTAGTTGGCCTTTTTTTTTTGTTGACATTTCAAAAATTAACACAAACAAAGTTCTTTTTGGACTTACCGCTTTTTTAAAAACAGTTATCAACAAACTTCAAAGTTATTAAGCTTTTTTTTTTTGGGGGGTTACACAAATAAATCAAAAAGTATGGGGAAGTTTGGAGGTGTTTATTATATCTATAAAGATATTACATACGGGATAGAGAAAGGTGACTAATTCCGTGCATGGTAAATTCAAAAAATCAGATATATTAATATTTAATTGAGGTTTAAAGTGTATATATCTGGGCTAGAGATAATCTCTAGTTTCGAGTATGTTTAGTAATAATCATTAGTGTATTTAGCAGAAATCGATGGCATCAGGGTTTGGAGTGGAGGGAGTTTGACAATGGTAAATGAAAGTGTAACAAATAAATCACACAAATGAACTTTAAACCTAGTAGGCTTTTTTATTCGAAATGACGCTTTTTTTTTAAATTTTTTGGATACACAAATAAATAATACAAAAAAAGTTTTATTCGATTGCCTTTTAAAAAAAAAAAAAACGGTAATCATCAACAAGTTCAAAGTTTTTAAGCTTTTTTTTTTTTGGTGACATCAAAAATTAACACAAAATTTTTTTGGATTATCGCTTTTTAAAAAATCAGTTATCAACAAGTTCAAAGTTATAAAGCTTTTTTTTTTTTGGGTTACACAAATAAATCAAAAAGTATGGGAAAGTTTGGAGGTGTTTATTATATCTATAAAGATATTACATACAGGATAGAGAAATGTGACTAATTCCATGCGTGATAAATTCCAAAAATCAGATATATTAATATTTAATTGAGGTTTAACGTGTATATATCTGTGCTAGAGATAATCTCTAGTTTTGAGTATGTTTAGTAATAATCATTAGTGTATTTAACAGAAATTGATGGTGTCGGGGTTTGGAGTGGAGGGAATTTGACAACGGTAAATGAAAATGTAACAAATAAATCACACAAATGAACTTTAAACCTAATAGGCTTTTTTTTTTGGAATGCCGCTTTTTTTTATTTATTTTTTTTGGATACATAAATAAATAATACAAAGTTTTATTCGGTTAGCTTTTTTTATATAAAACAATTATCAACAAGTTCAAAGTTATTAATTTTTTTTTAGGGGGGGGGAGAGATAACACAAATAATGAACACAAACAAATTTTAAACTTTGTTGGCTTTTTTTTTTGGATTAACGTTTTTTTTTTATAAACTTAACATTAGCAAAAATAAAACTTATTAAGCTTCACCCCCTCCCACCTATATTACAAAAATAAAATCTCAAATAGAATGTATTAAAAAAAACCATTTCCTATAATAAGAGTTTCAATTTTTATCGCTTATTCAATCTGGTACGTGAGTTGTTAGTTACTATATACCCAGCTTCAACCAGATCAAAACTCATGCTTCTTGTAATCTATGCAAAAGATAAAATCAAGAGATCAATTTCTATTTTCAAAATTCATAATTGAGGAGACTTGGAAGTTACTCCAGTTTCATAAAAACTTAACATAACAAAAGCTATCACAACAAGCAGTCTCTTTTAAAAAACAATTGTATAACCTCTTTTTTTCCCATTAATATTGTCCTTTTATAAAATGTAATCTTTGTTTAGCCTAATAAAAAATTTGTTTAAAGTAAGATAAACAAATTGATAAACGATTAAAAAGAACACATTGACAAAGTTTGGTTTTCAAAAAAAAAGTTAAAACTTAGAGGGCTTTTTTTTTTATTTGCCGATTTCTTTAAAAACTAACATTGATAAAAATTAAAGTTTTGACGAATTTTTTTTTTTTTTTTGCTATAAAGATAAACAACAACTTTAGAAAGGTTTAAAAATAACACACACTAACTTTAAAACTCATTTTTAATCAAATAACATCAAATATTAAACTTCTGATAAATAACTTTTCAAACTTTTAGTTTCAGTCAAAACTTAAAACAATTGTCAAAATAAACCATTTCGGTATTCTATTTACAAAGGGTAAAAGATTTTTAAATAAACTTTATCCCAAATAATAGGAACAAATTAAATAATTCAAAATGCCTACTGTGTGTTGATGTGCTGTTTTGATGATAAAGATATCTCTGCAAGTATGGCCAGGAAAACATCATCATCTTTGTGGAGATGACACCAAATAAATTCAGCCATGTAATTTGGCAAATATTTCCTGTGAGTTCCCCATTGTTTCCTGTTGTGAGACTTTAGCAGGCCCCAAAGATGCTCTATGTTTTGGGTGTGAGCTCCTGTGGAAGGGTCCACAAAGTTGTAAGTGTGGTTGACTGTCAGATGGTGGAACCCAGCCGCTTCAAGATCAACAGTCTTGTAACCCTGCCAACAGTCTGAGAAGATAGTCAATCCGGATTTGATGTTATCTTTCACAGCCTGCAAAAGAGTGGATGCAGATCTGCAAGGAACGCACGACAGAAAACATTTGCATGTCTCTCAGTACACCCCACCAAAAATCCATTGTGGAGGTAGTACTCTTCCCTGGTGGTTCTTTTTCCAGCTAAAGAGAGTTTCATCAACCTCAACTATCAAACCGGGCCCACCGATTTGACAGCATGGTTGAGATGACAAACTTTCAGAGCACAGCTCGCGCAGACCGTTGGTCCAATGCAAAACGGCATTTTTGCCTAGGCCCAATTCTTTCTGTACAGCTTCAACAGTTAGGTGTTCATGGCTCCAGAAATATATTAGATGTATAGCTTTAACCAACGGTATTCTGGAGCCATCAAACCAAGTCAGACTTCTAATGGAAACCATTCGACTGTATGAACGAGCCAAACATCTAAACTGACAGATATTTTTAACAACTCTAAATTTCATGGACATTCCACATTCGCATTTTTTGGCATTTGGAAGAACATTTTTGCTTTGCAAAAAGGCCACCGCATCATGTTTTGTTGTGGGTAAATCACACAATCAAACCACATTTGCATTCTCTTGCACCATTACTATTATTTTCTCGTGGAGGTTCTCGAGTAAACGCGTTAACTACTTACGACTATGTTCAAACATACCCTTGTACAATGTTTTGCACATTAAAATTTCACTACACAAGTGTCTAAACAGTCCGTTAATTATCAAATACTTCAATCATGTGATTTAAAAAAATTTTATATAAAAATTAATATAAAAATAACATTTCATTATTTGAATTTAACATACCCTCACACTACACCCTAAAAAAGTTTGAAATGTGCGATTCGGAAGAAATAATTTACTGCGATGCAACCGAGTGGTCTGTCATGTGTAGTACAGCAGAATTGTTGAATTACACGTAAACATGGCTGTGATGCAACCAAGTGGTCTGGCATTTGTAGTACAGCAGAATTGTTGAATTACACGTAAGCATGGCTGCCAAATGTCGGCTGCATAAATGGCATTATTATTGGGTAATCTTAGGTTATTCATTTCTTGGTTGAATTAGGTCAATGGATTGGATATATTGGTGTAATTAGTAGATGTAGTACGAGATTCACTACAGGCAGAATCACTTTATATGACAGCACAATTGTAGGTTAAGAAAATAAATTGACTCTCGTCCAGATAGGAATACTACATCTATCTGACAAGAAGAGCAAAAAAAAAAACTCCATAGGAAGGAACTGCGGTCTTCATCTTATAATTCCTTCCATAGGCAAAACGGGAGTGTGTAGCGTATAAAGTGATTCTGCCCGTAGCGAATCTCATACTACATCTACTAATTACACCAATATATCCAATCAATTGACCTAATTCAACCATGAAACGAATAACCTAAGGTTACCCTCCCCTAATAAAACTTCACAAATCTATATAGCCATTCATGCCCGACTTAAATTTAACATTTATATAATTTAGTTTAACGAAAAACAGAAATCATAATAAAAACTTAAAGAACAAAAAAAAAAAAAATAAATGGAAATGATTTTACAAAAGAAATACACCAAATAAAATAACTTATTAATAAATTAAGTGGATCAGATAGGATTCTATTGCAATTATTTTAAATACGGAATAAAGTTTTAGAATTAAAGTTCTTATTGTTCAGTATACTGGAGTTTTAAAAATAGATTTAAAGCTTAAGAGTTCATAAAGTTCTTATGATTTTTTAAAACGTTCCTCTTTATCCGTTGCCTGACATTTGGAATCCAGTGTTAAATCCCCCAATGATCCTGTGTCCTCAATATAGAAAAAACGATGTTTCATTTTCTTTCCTTTTTTTTTATAACAACTGAAGGAATTGAAAGTGCGTCTTTCAATCCCTTCGTCTCCAACTCTCCGACTTAACACATCTCAGTCCTCTCTTAAATTTTCTTCAATCACTAAAAATTTTATTTCCAAACTTTTTCTTTTATATGTAACTTTAGGATCCAATGGACATTACGTCATCGATGATGATGATCCTTCCATTGAGGTCAGATTTCTTGATGGATTTCTTTCATTGGCCATTAGTTTCTATTGTTTTCCTATCTGACCGTTGCTTATACATTTAAATGCCCAAGGACTAGTTCACTTGGACTAATTAAAATAATCATTTCCATTTTTTCAATAACATTAATTAATTTGTTTTGTACAAACTTAGATATATTTTTATCTTTAAATCTTTACTGACAATTTAGTTTTAAAATACTTTTTTTTATTTTTATAAAGTTTCTTTTTTTTTTCTCATCTGTGCGATTATATATATATATGAGTTTAGTATAGAATTTTAATTTTTAATTCTTAAAAAAAGAAGTTTTATTTGCGAACTTTTATTTTTTTCATGTTTAATAATAAAAAAATAATGTAACGTCGTATGTGCCCATTACAATATTAAGTATTAATTTTACTTTACTGCTATTTTTTCAGACATAATGTCAAATTATAGCTATAAAATATTCTTGTACTGTAATTATTTCTTCTTCTCTAAGTACATTTTTCAAGATTTCTATACTCATGGTGGCTGTCCACAGTAAACTACAAACTGAAGTAAGAAAAATGTAATGTTAATCCAAAAATTTAATACAAGCCACCATTTTTTTTGAACAATGAATTTGTATCTGGGACAATTGTAGTAGTAACAATGTGCAAGGTGTATTCCAAATTTTCATCAATTATTCAGAATCTATTATTAACACAGTCAATTATTCAGAATCTATTACTAACACAGGCAAAACTGTCCATACAGTAGTGCCACTCAGTGCCAACCAGAAAAAATAAGTTATGTGCTAGCATAAGAAATGGTGATCATGTGGTATTCAGAATCTACTTCTTAGTTTAATAAATGTAAAAAAAACTCGTTTTTACTTACATATGCTATGCCATTGTTTAAAAATGAATAAACAAATTTTTTGAAGACTGCTTTATTTTACATAATTTGGAAATATACTCTGGTCAATATTTATTTTGATAGTTGGAATTCTAAATCAGAGGAAATCTATCCTTATTGCGAAACATAATTCATTATTAAATCGTTAATTCTGTTAATAAAAGACAACACACACACAAAAAAAAGAATTAAATAAAACTTGATATTTATATTTACATTGAATTATTTGAAATATTTTTGTAAGGTTTATTTTTTTCTTTAAATAAAAGTACAATTCAAGCTTCTGAATTTATGTCAATAAATAAACATGTGCACTATGTAAGCGAAATGATGAAACAATGGCACATATATTGGAAAAGTGTCAAATTTGGAATAACATAAGGAACATTATTAAGTCTCTCATTAAAAACAAAGAATCAGCTTGTGTAAATTTGATTAAAGTCTTCAAGAATGGACATTTTGAAATCATAAGATTGGAAACATTTATAAATTTTTGTATTTGGTCACTGAGAAATAAGATCATCTTCGAAAGTGGAGAAGAATATGACATGATTAAAATGACTTTACACTTATTAGAAGAAATTAAAGAATTAGATCAAATATTTTCTCAGAATTGGATGTTTGACCAGACCTGGTCCCTAATAAACCTAAAACAAAATGTAGTACCGATGATGAAAAGAATATAAAGTTGTAAATCCACAGATACTAAGAAAATTTGAATAAACCATTTACCTAAAACATTTTAGATAAACTTTGTATGGAAGAGATCTAAGAACTAGAAAATGCTATTATAAATTTATTCACCTAATTGATGATTAATAGGAAAGGGCTTTCATTTGATTAACAGATCAGCTTTAATCAATGACCCAATAAATATATTAAGACTGCTTTAATAATGCTTAATGATAACTGATTTGTTTACTGTAAAGAATCTATGATATATGTCATATAATTTTCAGTCTTATTTATTCTATGAAAACCTGCTGATAAGTAATTTTTATGAATGTTATCCCTATCTGGGATTGGCTAACCTCATGATCTATAAGTAAAGTGTATGGCTTTCACTATATGGTTCAAAATGACTAATCTCTCAAAATTTAAATGTTAAATTAATACATACAGAAACATTGGAAGTGCTCTTCACTTGGTAAGATAAAGCTCTACAGATTAAATAGCTAAATGTTTTTAATCATTATTTACATGTTCGTAAATTAAGCAAACTTATACGTGTTTGAATTGACTAACACTGTCATATATGTAATATACATGATCAGATTAATGCAAATGGACCACAACTATGATTTTCTGGAATGGGAAGTTATATGTCTTCAATTTCTGGTGATAATTAATGTCTTAATGTAATTGTTATGAAATTAATTGGTTATTCTATGTATACAAGTGTAACTTCTGATTTTGTTAACTGGTCTCCATTGCGATTGATATGTAAAGGTCCTTTTTTTGTAAATGATTCTTATGGATTGTGAATAAATTTTCCTTTTGAAAGATAAATAAAAAAGTTATATGTTGTACAAGCACTCATTCTAAATTTCTGCTTTCAGGTCACAAATTATTGAATACTTCATTTTTTCAATTTTTCAGTTTCTCATAATACCATTTCAAGGAAAATATTTTTATTTATAAAATGAAAACAAAGGAAATATCATACCTCATCTTGCCTTCAAATAATGGTCTAATCTGGAATCCATCCTATTTACATCAGATTGAGCATGCATCAAAGTACATATACAAATAGACAATGCACAACTGATAGCAAGAACAGACCAATAAATGATGTTTTCACTGAATGCAAATGTATCCATTAAGGATGGCGATCTGGCAATAAATAGTCTTTTTGAAGTTAGGGTTAGGGAACCACTGCCACTTAGGCGAATGAAAAAATTCCATTTTCCAGAAAATTATACAAATAATAAATACCAAAAATGAGCAATTTATTACTAAATTTTCAATGAAGACAAAACAAAATACAAGCAAAAAAGAAAAAATAGAAATTGATATAAAAAAATGACCTATTTAAAAAAACTGAATATTTAAAATTCTGATAAATGATATAGAAAAAGAAATTCACAATATAATCCAATGACTTTATTAGTGAAAAGTTTATAAAAAGTTGTAATATTGAAAATGACAGAACCGGGTTCCAATTCATGAGTTCTGAATACTACAATAAATATCAAATAGCAAGACATAGTTAATGAAGATTTTAGAAAATATAACCATATTCAAAAAATATAAAATAACATCTTTTTATTGGAAATAATGTTTCAGTAACAAAAAAATACAGCTCTCTTATTAAATTTGGGATAACATTACAGAAATGGCACCATCATTATCATAATAGTAGTAAAAACAAGAAAGGACAGTTCTCCCAATTGTAATACTATCATTTAAAATTCTAAATATTTTAAATGAAAAGATGAGGTGCAGAATTAAATTTATGAAATATAAAATATATTTCTAAAAAATTGACAGAATTATTACAGATTTTTTTTTAAAAACGAATATAGATTTTATTGAAATAATTTTACAGGGTAGAATTATTTACACTAGCAATAATACATTTCTTATTACTTGTTTTATGGGAACTAGTATGAATGCTTCAATTGGTTGGGAGTTTGATGATTTGCCAAGTTTCCTTATACTGGTTTCCTGGTTAAAAAATAATATATAACAAATATGGACATAATAAAAATAATTGGAAGAATACAGGAATGATTTAAGAAAGGTGACAAATAAGATGTCATAAAGTTACAAATCTATCTATTTTCTATATCTTTTATATAAAATATTTATTAAAATCACTGCACTCAACTACAAAAAATTCAGACTCAAAACAAATTAAAGCAAAATAGATTTAAAAAGTGTTATAGCCGAGTAGATTGTATTCAAATATAAATAGATATTATAGACAGGATTAATAAAGATGAGCTATCATTCTGCTTTGTATAAAAAAGCATGTGACTCTATAAGCATTTCACTAGCAATACAAGATATTAAATTCCGAAAAATATCAAAAAGTAGTGATACCAAAATATAATAGTGATAAAAAAGCAAGGCAGAATGGTTTCTTCTCCAAAAATTATTATAGTAGTTTTATGGGATATATTTGTAAAATAAAAATGATACATAGCTATAGATGATGTTGGCTTCACAAAAATTTTTCATGAACATTTTTAGAGATATTATATTAATGAAAAAGAAAATAGGAATAAAAATAAAAATTAAAGATCTTGTTGAAGAGATTTTTTATAAATAAGGAAATAAAAAATTGCAGATATAAATTAAAAGAAGTTAACAATTATAAATACGTCAATTATAGAAATTATTACTGATGGAAACATAATGAAGAAAGTGATTGTCTGACATATTGTGATGATGCTATTGTTATTGGAAATATATATTGAACAATTACCATTGTCTAACACTAATTGTTAAATGTTTTTAGAAAACTTCAAACTTTATTTAAACTAGACAAATACATTTACCTGTTAGTAATGTCCTACAGATTGGTATATAGCACAACATTTTGAGTATTACTATTATTATTTTATTTTCTTCAGATGTTGCTTGCTTAACTAATAACAATACTAACAAGGGAATTGATATTGGAAACACTATATTCACAATAATGACTTAAAGTCAATGATTGAATCAAGTAAGCTATTCTGTTAAAAGCAACAATAATTTAATATACTTATATATGAGGGTCCTTCTGTTTCTCCAGTAGGGTATTCTGTCAAAAGCAATAATAATTTAATATACTTATAAATGAGGGTCCTCCTGTTTCTCCACTTTATTAAGGTTAAGATTAATAAGTGATTTTTAGATATTATGAAATACTTTGCTCTTAAAAAATTGGCAAAATCAGGAGAACACTCATACATTGAAATGTAATAATTACACGGATTATTTTTTTTGAAACAATACCCTAATTGATTATAGTGCCACCTTAAATTCAATATCCATTCCAGATTTTTTTTTTTGCTGATACTTTCAATAACACTTGAAGAAGAGGAATAATACCCCCTCAACTGTGTATTATATACTACTTTATGTGCTATTGTTAGCAGCTTAATGACTTTGAAAAGTTTTAATAAAATTTAATTTTTCTAAAAATATTTAATAATCAACATTAGGTGAACATAATTAATCACAGATTTAAAATAGGTTAAATTGCTTATAGTAAAGCTATTTTTTACATTAAAAGCTATTATGCTATGTTTTTAAGGTCCTTAAAATAAATATGTTTTATTACTATTTATTTATGAATCTGCTTTTTGCAGTTGATTTCAGTGATAGAATGGTGGTTCTGAAAACTAAAGATTACTGTAAAAAAGTCAAATTGTCATTTTCAATGCTCAATAATCACATGGCTACCCAAGTAAGTAACAATTCTATTATATGACTTTTTTTGCAACTATAATGATTCAATCTTAAAAGAGAAATAGATGGACTTCTGAATACACAGTTACCAATGGACACATGTATCCCATGATTAGCAAAGGATAATAAAATGAAATGCAAAGGTCACTGACATTACTGAAAAAATAAACAGCTAAAATAAAACAGAGCTGGATAATGATATGACAGTAGAGGAACAACTAAAATGTTGAACTAGACATGATGAGCAAAAAAAGATGTATGTGAAAAGGGTGAATTTGATAAAAAAAATTGCTTGAATAATGTGGAGAAGAAAGCTACACAACTGGAAAAAATTCTATTAAAAAAGATTTTTATGCATGATTTTTAATTTCTTCCTTGCATAGCAACCTAATTGGTCACTACAAAAAAATTATTCATGGATATATATATATATATCAGTCATTTTTTTATTTTATATAATAAAACTAAATAATAAGTTATAGCTAACAAAATTGAAGATCTTGAAAAAACCATTGAAAGGACTATTAGGGCATAATTTTTTCAAAAATACTTTGGTAGATAAAATTCCATATAACTTGGGATTAATATTGAAAAGAATAAAAAAAGTAAAACAAAAAATTGAAAACAAAATGTACTAACAGTAAATAAAAATAAAATACCTAAATTATGGACTGTAATATAGAGACCACTGATGATAAAAATTGTGTGCTTTATGAAATGTCATTTAAGCATCCATTACAGAATGAAAGAAATGAGAGAACAAATATTATAAGAATTTTAAATTAAAAAATTTACATAAAACTGATGAATTTTTATCTTAGAAAAAAAATAAAACTGATGAATTGTTAAAATATCCAAAATCGATGTCATAGTTGAGGAAGAAAAGATAATTTATGCTTTTAGTTTTTCTTTTTCTACACACTTCAACAAAAATGAGTTCTCTCTCATTTCAATCACCATAACCAAATTTACCCACAATGTATTCACTTTTTAATTGTTTACAAATTCTAGCAATAGAGTCTCCCATTGCAATTTTAAAAGGTTATTTAGTCTGATCAAAGGCATTTTGTACATTCATATAAAAATCTTCTACTTTTTCATTACAATTAAGATGGATCAAATTCTGAATTATCTGTATTTGCTGTCTTTACTAATCATGTCACTCTATCTGATATACCACCAATCTCCATGATATTGTTCTTCCAGTTTTTTATTTATATTTAAATCTGATTCCTCAGATTCTTTCAATATTGATGTAGTAAAATAAATGTCCCAACTTTTAAATCAACTGGCTCTTTATTTTTTATTATAATTTCATTTCATATTTAACAGTCCGTTGACAATAAAAAGATTCTTAGAACATTGTCTTTGTCATGGAACAGTTGCCATGACTGACAACTTGATAAACCATTGGAAATATCATAACAAAAATAATCAAATGGCTTCTTTATTCAAAAATTAATATGAAGTTTGTATAGCAGAAGTATCAGATTGGAATTGACCAAAGTCATTCTATTCCAGAGTTTGATGCTTTATTACTGTGCAAACCATGCAGGGGGTCTGTTGATATTATAAATATCTATAAGAAAAAAGATACACACTTTCAGTCTTCTAATAGTTTAAGATCTATAAGATGATTGAACAAAAAGACTATGGATTATCTTGATTTTGAATACTGAGATGAAAAATCCAGAAAGTTTAAACTGCTGGTTGATATGTAACAGTGAGCAGCTTATGTATATTTGTTTACTATATAAATCATCATACGGTAGTAATAGCTCCAATGTCAGAATTTATGGAAATGTATTATCCCTCCATGATTCTTTCAAAATTTACAAAATACATCAAAGAAATCTTATCAGCCAACAGTAAGCCAATTTTTGTCTATTTGTTGGACAATTTCTGACGCTGTCTTTTAACAAATACCCACAGTCTTTTAGCTCTTGATTCTATCTCTCAGTTACTGTGATAAGCTATATAAGACAGTAAGTATGCATTTCTAATTATGCTTTCAAAATATTTTGACTATAATTAAATAATCATCATTGGCTTATTAATATAAAAACAAAACAAACATAATTAATAGTATATCTACATATATTTTTAACATCTAATAATATGTATTATGGCATGAAGTTTATTATGTAGTTGTAAATATTACAAAGTTAGCATAAATCACATTTACAAGGCCAGAGAGAAAATATTAGAGCTTTTTAAAGATGATTTTACATATTTTATACAAAATTAATTATCAAGTGATGGAGGTGGTGTTATTAGGTTTGTCAAATATCAGATAGTGAATATTTTTATTCAATATTATTTTACTCTTTGACAAAAAATAATGAACAAATATTGTATGTTTAATTAGATTGACTATTGACCAGATATCTATGCAAAAAATCTGGAACCTAAAGAAATGTTCAATGTTTTATTTATTCCAGTTTCTAATTATGTGACACATCCATAGCTTGTTGCTATATATATATTAAAATAAATATACTTTTGTACTTGAGGTCATTTATGGGTATTTTAAAAAAAATTCTCACTTTCAAATACTTCATTTGCAATACCATTTTATTTTTTATTCGTAGGATTTATAGTTGAAGTAGCTGAAGCTGATTGCAAAAGATATAATTTATTTGTAAAAAGGGTGACTCAATGAGGCTAATTCAGAATAAAAGACAATAAAAGAAAACAATCTAGTGAATACTATTTATGCAATTCCTCAACAAACATTATATTTCAATGCATTATTTATTATTATTCATATTTAAATAAAAGTATATTGTCCGTAAACATCACATGATCACCACCTCTTATGCTTGTGTATAACTGTTGTTAAAACAGGCAAAACTCACTATACGTATTGCCATACACAGCAAGCTAGAGTAATCAAGGGATGCCAGAAGGCCACAAGCCAGAAACTAGTCTGGGGATATTGGATGAATAGGCACTAGATGGGGATTTTATGCACAAGCTTTCTGGGATCCATTGATTACTCTAGCTAGCTGTGTGTGGCAATACGTATAGTGAGTTTTGCCTGTTATATTGTGTCTACTGAACTTAAAGTAATTAGAAGGGATTTGAACTCAAGTTTTCAAGCTCCCTATATCTTTTCACTCCATTTAATACAATCAATACACATGACCACTTGCTCTCCAATATACATATTTTGTGCTGAAGCAGCACTCAACTGTTGTTCCAGATGATAATCTCCCACATATATAATCAATGCTCAGTTTTATATTAAGACAGCAATTCTTCATACTTTAATGGTCAGGTCCAAACTGGTAAAGTTTTGATATAAAAAATAGTATTGATAAAATGTTCAAGAAAGTTGTAAATGGTATATGTAAAAGTAGAAATCATACATAGGAAAAGGAAGAAGAAGAATTATATTAAAATGATAAGTACAAATTAAACAGAGTTAAGAAAAGCAAACTATGCTATGAAAAAGTTAATACATCATTTAAATAATAAAATTATTAATGTTAGACTAATTAGAGAGGATTTCAATGCAGTCATTCAAGCTCCTTACACTTATCTTCTCCACTTTATAAAACTGATACACATGACCACACACATGTAAAAAAGATAAATGATCTCCAGTAAACATATTTTATGTTGAACCAGCACTCGTCAGTTGGTTCTGATCATCATCTCTCACATATATATAAAATCAGTGCTTGGTTTATATTAAAATGCAAATATTCAAACTTTAATGGACAATATTTTTCTTCTTCCAACACTACAGACATCAATATTATTGAATTGAAAATCTTAATGATGACAAATTCAAAGCCATGTTTGCCAATTTTGTTCTTATGACCATGTTGATGAAAGTCATTCCCAGAAGAGGGATAGGCAGAATATAGACTGAAACTGAACTATTTAATTAGAAGTGTAGTTAGTATACTTAAGTGAGATGTAATTAAAGGAAACTTGTTCCCATTTCCTTCTGTCATCCATTCCATCATACATTAAAGTTTGAAGATTTGTTATCTTAATATAAACCAAGGACTGCTTATATATGAATGCTGGTTCTCCATAAATTATATATATTGGGGATTACTTTATGTTTTTCACATGTAAGTGATCACGTACATGAGTTGTATCTCATAAAGTAAATGACTGAAGGGAAGTTAAAAGTCTGGGTTCAAATCCCATCTAATTACTTCTAGCTTAAGTATATATACTATGCTTGTATTTAAATATTAATGTTAGACTAAAAATAAGAAACATAGTTACTTATTGATACATATTGGGTGATATTTTTGACACTGATAGAATTATTTCAAGAGTCTCTACTATTTCATCAGATACTCAATAGATGACATATTTTGAATTGAATAAAATTGATTCAAATACTTAATGTCATATAGATAAAACTGAAGAACTTTATTTATATATCACTAGGCAAAAACTATTATGCTATTACAGTTCTCCATAGCAAATATATATAATTAATAATAATGAATAGAAAAAAAATATTTTGATAAACGATGAGTATAATATATATATATATTGATCTTAAACATAGGTTTGAATTAGCCCTAACTATGATACTTGACATGGTGATGTGATGTACTGTGACTTCTCCTTATATGGAATCAGGATTCTCTCAGCACCTATGCCCAGAGAAATCTGTTAGCCACATTACCTTCCCTATCCATTCCCCACACTATGTTTTCCCATAATCTGCTCCATCCCATTTCCATAACATAATCTTTGTCAACTCCGTGGCCTTCATATCAAAATCCCCCTTACCTTCCTAGCATAAAAACCAATAACCCTCTTTCTGTATAATCACTTTGTTCATACTTATACTTCCATAAATTGATTATTTGCACTCTTTCTGATTCCAAGCATTTACATTGAATTAACAGATGTTTAATATTTTCTATGCCCTCCTTACCAACTTGCAGACTAAATCACTCATAATTTTCCATTTATGTGTATATTCCCCTGTTGCTAAAGATCCCGTTCGACTCTTAAACAATAAACTACTTTTCTTAGTATTATCATAAATTCATTTGCACCCAATGTTCCATTTATTTCTATATGCATTTAAACTCTTTTTACTCTCCATACTATTATCTCTCCAACTCCCTATTCTTTATTAATCATCTATTCTTTTATCCCATTTCTTACCACTATAACATTCAACAATCCTCCTAACACAATCATCCGATCTTTTGTACAAATATACTGATAAAAATTTCTTATCCAAATCTTCTGCATACCCCATTACCTTTCTCACCCATCTTGTTGCCAGCCCTTTACTTGTAACCCAATTAAATACTATTTTGGCTATTCTTTTATTATCCATAAACTGAAATCTACTGAACATTTTCTTTTTTTTTCATCTCTCATATCCCATTTCTCCTTGAATTGCTCCATTTGCTGCCCAGACATCTGCATATAATGCATGTCTTCCTACTTCCCTTTGTACTTTTTCCAAGTAATCTAATACCCCTTTCCAAAACACAACACATCATTGCCATATGTTATTAACTCTGCTACAACAACTCCCTTTCATACAATTCTAGCTACATCATATTTATTATAGGAAAATAACGAAAATACTGTTAATTTCTTTATCAATCCTTTTCTTTTCTTTGTTTCATTTATCAATTTTTTTCCCATTCATCCAAGCAATTTTTTGATTACTTAAGATAATTCCCAAATAACTATATCTATCCATCACACTTAACTTTATATCCCCCAATAAAAATTGTTTGTCTTCTCTTTCCCCAGTATTAACCATCATTATATTTGATTTTCTTCACTAAATTTAATCCCCATCTCTTTACCCACTCTTGCACATGTCCTCAGCATAACTTCCATATCTTCTCTTCTTTCTGCATACAAAAAACCTGCAAAAAAAGTCCTGACAAAGTATATACTCCCTTGACACCTATTAATGGTATTTCCATCTAACATCTTTTCTATATCCATTACATACATATTCAAGATCCTCTCTAATTCTTCTCTAGAGCTACACTCTCTATTCCCTCATCATCTAGTAGTACTATCTCTCTCTTTCTCCTACATATTTCCTTTTAATGTAATTCCAAAATTTTTTACCCCCATCTCTTCCACTTTTATTAATATCATCCAACAATTTACTATTCAATTTCATTCTCTCTCTATAATTATCTATTTTAGGTAACTTCTTTTTTCTAAGTACCTTTCCCATTTAGCATTAATATCTTTTTTACTTTCTTTGTTCTTAATAGCACACTTATATTCTCTGCATGCTTTTCCCCTCTCTTTTACACTTTTACTAACTCTCATTTTTTTATTACTTTTATTTTTCTGAATATTCTCACCTAAAACCCTATTTGCCCCTTTTCTATTTTATCACACCAGTTCTTATATTCATCCCCAACCAACTCTCTTCAACTTGTATTTTATACTCTTCCAACTCATTCTTAACATTCACTCTCCATCCACATCTTACTATTGTTTCTACTTTTATTTCTATTCTCCATCACATTATTAACCATTTTGATTACAAAGAAATTATATCACTATTACATACTGTCTTTTCATTATGAAACACCTTAATTTTCCATACTGTATTCATTCCCTCTTTCTCTACCAATATATAATCTATTGTGTGGAATATATTATTTCTATATCATAAATATTTGATAAATTTCCAATGCTCAAATTCACTCTCTGACAAACTTTCTTCAAAAGCTGTCCATTCTTATTATCTACATCATCAATTTCTTCAATATGTCCATTCATATCTCCTATAACCATTATTCTCCCTTTCTCTTTTCTTTAAAACTCTATATCCTTAACTAGGCATTCGTATATGCTACTGTTCCACTCCATTATACTTTGACTATCTCCAGTAGCTACATAAACTATATCCACCATCCATTCTTGTCTCCAATCTTATTTCAAACCACAAATGTTCTTGGTATTTAACAATATTTAAATATTTTTTGATATAACACCTATAGCATCACCCTTTTTTTCTCTCTTTTCTATTTATACCCTGCCATACCAAATCTTCCAAAATAGGTTCTTCTTCTCTTAGATGTATTTCCACTGTTGCTAATACTTCAAGCTCTTTATTTTCAATTGCTTTGTTTAATTCCAGATATTTTCTGGTCTCCTACTACCTTACATATTCAAATACCCAATTTTAACAATTTCTTGTTTCCTAACTTCTTTTTTATAAATTCTTTTAATTCTTTCTTCTCCATTACATTTAAAAATGATTTTTTTACCATTAATTTTACAGATCCCATTCCCTCTCCACATCTACAATTGTATCTAAATCACCTACTCTTTGTTTACTTCTTACATCCCGTCCATTCCTCTTTTTGATAGTACCGCAATTTACAACTCCCCCCCCCCCCTATAAGTTTCTAGAATTATATTCTTTATAAATCAGATTCCCTAAAACTTCACTTCCTTGTTTTCCTAAGTGCAATCCGCCTTTACTATATAAATCTCTCTTTCCAATAAACCAATCCCACACACATCATTTCACACAATTTTTTTCAACCTGTCATTAATAGAACATGCTCTATCTAACAAATGCCTCTTGTCATATCTTGGTAATAATTCAGATATCCCCTTCCTTTAATTTTACTCAAATTCCTAATTAATTCTATATACTCATCCATTACTCTCTCTGGTGGGTCTGACAAATTATTAGTCCCTACCATAACCTACACATCTCTACTTTCTTGTTTTTTTACTTTATCTGTCACATCCTCATTCTAGCTCCAGGCAAACATACTCTTACATTCCTACTTCTATTTTCTCTTGCAATTATATCTCCACATTCTCTAATTAGCGAATCTCCTATCAATACTGTCTCATAGACTACTTTCCCTGCTTCATCCTTAACATTTTCTTTCATCTTCTGGACCTCCTTATCTACTTCTTCCTTGTCATTCATACTCAATAATTTCTTTATCTGCTCACACTTTGTCTCTAACAATTTTACTTTTGCTTCTACATCCTTCGCCTCTTCCTCTATCTTACTTATTCTTTGGCTCAGTCCCATCTTCCTCAACTATGTTTTGCTCTCTTTCCCCTGACTTTCTCTTTAGACTATTTGCACTTAGAAACCACTTTCTCATCTCTTTCATCACATTTACACACTGTCTGCATAACCATAAACCTGTTACATCCTTCCTAATCTCATTCAAACATTTCAAGTGAAAAATCTCAACATACATGATATACTCTGCCGGAGCACACTTAGTTTCCTTCTGCAGATTATATTTGCATTGTGGAATACAAATGCAATCCATATTCCTTATTTACCAAGTCACCTATTCTATATTTGACTTTATACTTCCTCTCCTACTCTTCAAACCCCCTTTTCACGGAAGAATAAAAACTTTACTTTCTTTCAAAACCGATCAATATTATAAGCACATGTTTTCCGACCTTAGGCCTCCAAAATGCTAACTTTTTTTCCAAACTAAATCATTGTTCTTAAATTAAAAAAAAAAAATTTTAGTAGCAAACTTACTAAAAAACAATTAATCTTACATACAACTTTGTTATAAATAAACAGAAAACGCATAGTTTGAATTGGTTCAGATATAACAATGGTTGAGGTTAATAATAATTGTAAAAAGTTAAAAAAAAAAAAAATTCATTGTCAAATAATGTAAAACTCATGATAGATAATAGTTTCCTTCTTTAGGCATAAAAATATATTTAATTAAAAGTCACTATTGAAAGAGAAATACAAGCCTAAATTATGTGAAACTGAACTGGGAAAAATAATAGCACACCTGCAGAAAATGAAGTTCGTGAAGGAATAAAACATTTGCATTATAAAATTCTGAAAGGTATCTTTTGCACAGTGGACAACATTCGAAGAAATTTTTTAAATTTTAGTATAGAGAGATTGCTGGCGTTTATTAAAAATTCAGAACAGGTGACTCCCATAGTAATGGCTTAAAACTCAGAGATCAGATTCGCATATCTGTAATTGTACAATAACAAATAATATTGGATATCTAAAAGTTGCTACACCAATCTAAATGTAAAAGAGGCACTAATGAGTTTGGATAGAAATAACTTTTTTTTTTTGACATTTATCACCAAATATCGATGTTGGAGAAAGCAACAAATCTCAATTTATTTAAATCATAATTAACCTATTCAGTTTATTGAAAATCCTAACTTCAAATCTTTCCATTTAAATCCTAATTCTTATTGCAATTTTAGTTATTTTTTAATTTTATATGATTTAAAGAATAAAAAATTTCAAACTACCGATGAACGGATACTCACTTTGATTTTAAAATAATTCCGCCCTCTAACGTTAATCTTTGTAAAATATAAATTATCACGTGGTATATTATAAATGCCCCATGTTTCTATAAAAAATATAAATTAATATTTAACTAAGTCCTTATATTTTTTCAGAATAACCTTTAGACTTAATAAATCACTTAAGAATTTTATGAAATCTCAAACCAGTATTTAGTTTTAATTAAAAATTTTATAGAATACCTTCAAAGACCGTGGCTCGAATCTTTAGAGTGGTAATATAAACTTAGTAGGGCCCCAATATTTAAAAAATGATATATAATATGACTTATCTGCATATACTTTACTTAACGTGAAGTGTAAGCGGATTAGACTGCCGTTGAACGTTCTCTGATTAGTATGAAATCATTGAAGTTCTTTTGCAAATCCTTTTTACAAAGGATTTGTAGCGCGGTAAAATTTTGCTACACTGTATTTAAATTCTTATAAGGTAATTATAGTGCAATCGTTCGTAGTCTGTATTTGTAATCCCAGACGTTAAGGGAAAATAGCAATTTTAGGTATTCAGTTTTATCATGATCTATTTATTGACTTTATTACATGTTGGTGTTTATGAATATAACTGACCATGTATTTAGATTTTGAAATTAAACTTGAATTACTAATTTTTACTTTCAAAATTGGACATCGAATCTCCGGTATAGATTTTCATTTATAAAAAGTTCAATACAATTTTTGATTTTGAAAAAAAAAATGTTTTTTTTCCTTTTTTTTTTTTTTTTTATAGTAAATATTTGAAATATGGACACTCTTCACGTACCTAGGGCTTAATTGTAAATATAGGGGATTTCCTTTAAGAGAGAAAAGTTTATTGTTATTAATAATAATGATGTGGGTTTTAAAGAAATGTCTACAGACTTTGAAAATAATTATGAAATATGTCAGGAATATAATTACAGCTATAGTCTATCGCTGCGATCGACAACCTTTTAGATATTGCCCACTACTAACATAATTTTTAAAGATACGAATTAATATGGGATTGAGTATGATATACAAATATATTTATAATTTTAACACAAAAATAATAATAAATAATAGTAATATATATTAATAATTAGTGCGACATTCGATGCTCTTGGTTTTAAATTATTTACTAATCACTGACTCCAAGATGTCACCGCAACTCTTAAAGAAGCGTCTGTATCAAACCGAGAGCGATACTTGTTTTAATAGCTGTTCAGTGGCGGACTAAGGCTAAAGCGGGCCCTAGGCAACATTGTAATTCCGGGCCTATTTTTCAGTCATGATACATACTTTGCGTTTAGTATTTTGGTTTTAAAGCATTAGTATGTAATTCTATTTAATTATCGGATTCCAAGAAAAAAAATGAAAAAAAATAATATACATGTACAAAAATTAAATAAACAATTTATCAAAACAAACAATAATACTTAAACAAATATACCCAGATTGATTAGTTATATTGCCTTTTTTCTTACTTTTAATTCTGCAAACTCGTCAATTAGTTTATCATAATTAATAGAATTATTTAATAACTCTTTTTCTATATAAAGTAATGATACACTATTTAATTTTTGTTGGCCTAATGTGGATCTTAAAAATTTTTTTATTCTGGTCATTACTGAGAATGATCTTTCACCGCTTGCATTGCTTATTGGAAGGGTTAAATAAATTCTCAGAATTATGTTTAAATTAGGAAATGTTGCAATAATATTATTTTCCTGAATAAATGACCACATGGATACAGGCGAAAAAATATTTTCTTTACTTATAAAAGTTTTAAATTGTAATACTTCTTTTTTCAGTTCTGCTAGGTTTAAATCTTGTTCATAACATTTTAATTCCTCCATTGAAGAATCACAAACATCACTATCATGAAAAATTGTTTTGAATTTATTGTTAATAGTTTTATATCCCTCAGATCTTTTTTTAATGTTGCTAATTAAAGAATCGCATACAACAAAAATATATTAACTTTAAAATGTTCTTTGCCACTGAATCTTATTTCATGTTTTGGAATTTCATCATGAAACAGTTTTCGTATTTTCTTCCGTTTTTTATCATTAGTATATGCAATATCTTTAACTTTTTCTGCTTCTTTTTCTAAATTATCAAAATCATCTCTAACAGTTTGTATGAAATCTATCAATGAATCATATATTAAAACTGCTGTATTTAGGGATTCGTCTTTTTGTTGAAGAGTCTTGTTTGAAGCATCTATTCTCTCTAAAATCTTTTCCCATATAATAAGTAACAGTACATACTCAAATGTATCAAGTTTTTTATGTAAATCGGCAGCTTCGGACCTTGTTAATGGTTTTTCATCTTTGTTTAAGGAAAAATGACGTAAACAATGTTTAATTTCTTCAAAATTTTCCTTTAAGGATTTCACAGCATCGGAATGAGCAGACCACCTGGTGTCACAAATAGGTTTAATACTCAATTGTTTGCTCTTACAAAATTTTTGTAATGCATTCCACCTATGTGTAGAACTTGAAAAAAATACGTACAATTCCTGAACGATATTGAAAAAAAGTGGTCATTTCCATGCAACTTTCGGCAGCAGCATTTCCAATTAAATTTAATGAATGATTTGCGCATGGCATAAAATGGGCAGAAAAAATATGTTGTTTTATTCTGGATTGGACTCCCTTATATTTATCCGACATATTAAACGCATTATCATAACTCTGTCCTCGACAGTTAGTGATGTCTAAATCTAAATTATTTAAAAATTCTAAAATAACTTTCTCCAAGTTTTCACCAGTATGAGAAAATATAGGTAGAAATCCCAAAAATCTTTCTTTTATACCACTTGGAAGAACATAGCGAATAATGATGGTCAGCTGATCTACGTGAGATATATCAGGTGTTGAATCAATTATTAGAGAGTAAAATTTGGCTTCCTTTATTTCATTCACTATTGTGAGTTGTAAATCTTTCAATATAATAGAAATAAATTCATCACATATTGTAGATGACAAATAGTTCATAGTACCGGTGCCGCAGTTTGCATATTTTTTCATGTGTTCCCGCAAAAATGGATCGAACTCGGATAAATATTCCAAAGCCCCTATATAATTACCATTATTTTCAACAAAAAACACTTCATTTTTACCATGAAATGCTAAAGAGTATGAAGAAATAAATTTGATTGTTGCTACCACACGTTTAAGTACTTCTCTCCTTTCCATTTATAATTTGTTTTTCCAATTCAGTATCAATGCATCTGGTAATTTTAGATCTTGTTATAAAAATTTAAATGGAGTTAATGTGGTCACTGGAGTTTTCATGCTCTGACAATTTTTTATGCACATTTTCCCAATCATTCATCCCTTTTGTCATTAGCGTTGTACAGTACAATAAGTTGTTAGTTTCAGTATAAGCCAACCAATCTCTTTTAACTTTTCCCCCGCTATTAATTGTTCTGAAGAAGGAGGCAATAGTTAATTTTCTTGTGATTTGTTTTGACCCTTCGTTGCATCGAATAGAAGATGATTCCAAAGATCCATTTATTGATTTTGGTGGATTTTTTATATAATTCTCTCGCATGGCGTCTGTTAAGTATTCTGTCCATAATGCAATATTGTTTACAAAACTCTTTGAGATGATTTAAAATTTTTATTTTCTCCTTTTGTTTCATTTTCATAAATGGAATTGCTTGGTTTTTCCTGCTGGTCTTTTTGCAGAATAGTTTCGGACACAAATGATGTTTCTGGAGTTTGAGCAGGTGAAATTTGTGAAAATAATGACGATTGTTGTAATTGTTCTCCATCTACAGTTAAAAATTTGTCCAACGATCTTTTCATTTGTTTTGCCACTTTATCGTTTTCTTTTTTCACTTCCACTTAAATGTTTATAGGAACTCATTTTAAAGACCAAGTACTAAAAAAAAAAAGAAAATAATCTTTAATTAAATTTATTTTTACTCAATATCACAATCACAAAGAAAGTCACAATTTGTGGTATTTTATATTATATATTATTTTAATTAAATAATGTAATACTTTTATAAAAACTTACATTTTTATTTTAGGAATTCCAGAAAATATTAACTATGAAATATGAATCCAAAACAACCTATTTGCAATCAAGTCTAGGTACTTAAGTCTTAATTGCACAATTTTCAATCACAACTCACATAAGATGCAATACGTTCAGGAGACACTGATTTTAAATAGTTACGTTTGACTTTTTAAACACGTGCATAGTAAAGGCTCGATCGTATTTACACACATCGACACTCGCGGGCGTGGATGCAAAAGCACGGGAACGCTCGTCCACACTTTTCGATTTTATCAATCAACGGATCGGCATAATTTGGATACGTTTCAGCAATAATTATGAATATCACGTTTTTCTGTTAAATAAAAATAAAAATTAATTATAAAAATTTAAAAATTAAAAACCTAATTTTTGGGCCCCAAAAATTACAGGCCCTAGGCATGTGCATAGGTTGCCTAGGCCTTAGTCTGCCCCTGAAGCTGTTACATGTAATTACAACTTGTAAAGAAGCGTCTGTATCAAACTGAGAGCAGTACTTATTTTAGTGGCTGTCAAAGTTTAAAAAAAAAATTCAGACAAGTAGGTCATTGTGAATGGATTCAGATTTCTTAGATATTAATAACAGGAAAAACTCTCTATACGTATTGCCACTCAGTGCAAGACAGAGAAATCAATGGATGCCAGAAAGTCACAAGCCAGAAACTATTCTGGTGATATTGGAGGATTTGGCATTAGATGGGATTGTATGCACAAGTCTTCTGGCATCCACTCTTGCTTGCACTGAGTAGCAATACATATAGAGAGTTTTGCCTGTTTTAATAACAGCTATGAGCAAGCGTAAGAAATGGTGATCATGTGATGTTTATTTGCTTAAAACCAATCCTGCCTAATAGAATAGTGGTGGCTATAGTTTTTAAAGAACCAAAGACACCAAAATGTATAGATACTGAACTGAGTTCAGACCTATATGACTATATAAGCTACTGAGCTTGGATTAAAGATATTATAGTGTTTTCAATTTAAGACTCGTAATTTTGTAGTCAAGTAGAGATAAAAGGTATCCTCAGGCAGGTTGCATTAGATCCTAAAATTTACACAAGATGCTCTCAGATCCAAGGCTCCTCACTAACGAAGGCCACAAGCCAAAAAAACTAGTCTGGGGATATTGGATGAATAGGCACTAGATGGAAATTTTATGCACAAGCTTCTGGTATCCATTGATTACTCTGGCTTGGACTGAGTGCCAATGCTGTATGGAGAATTTTGCCTCTTTTAATAACAGCTATGAGCAAGCATAAGAAATGGTGAACATGTGATATATCTTAAATAAAAAAATGTGATATATCTTAGATATAAAAAAAATACTTAAATGATTGTAAAAACTGAAATATAGGCTTATTATATATGTGTATCAATATATATAGGGTATATGAGAAATGGTGATCATGTGATATATCTTAGATATAAAAAAAATACTTAAATGATTGTAATAACTGAAATACAGGCTTATTATATACCTGTATCAATATATGTAATATATAGGGTATATGAGCACAGTCTTTCACACTACCCACCACTCTAACTCACAACACTGATACACTTGAACACATATATGTCGAAAAGATAAACAATCACTAATATACGTATTTTATACTAAACCAGCAATCATCGGTTGGTCCGTATTATCATCTCCACACATATATGCAATAAGTGCTCAGATATATATTAAGATAGCCAATCTTCATACTTTAATGGACAGGCTTCAATCCACTCCAACTTTTCAACCTTCCATCCAATTGAAAATCTGATGATAGAACCCTCAAAGGCCACCCTGAGGCTGAGATTCTTGTCACACCCATGTTGACCTAAAGTCAATCTGACTCCCCATATGCAGGGCATAATCCATTTAATACAGATACAAGGGGTGGGAAGACATCTCCACTATGTAATAACGGAAATACAGGCTTATTATATACCTATATCAATATACATATATAGGGTATATGAGCTCAGACTTTCATACTAAACCAGCAATCATCGGTTGGTCCAGATTATCATCTCCACACATATATGCAATAAGTGCTCAGATATATATTAAGATAGCCAATCTTCATACTTTAATGGACAGGTTTCAATCCACTCCAACTTTTCAACCATCCATCCAATTGAAAATCTTTTGATGGAACGCTCAAAGGCCACCTGAGCCTGAGATTCTTGTCACACCCATGTTGACCTAAAGTCACTCTGATTCTCCATGTGCAGGACAATCCATTTAATACATATACAAGGGATGGGCAGACATCTCCACTACATAATAACTGAAATGCAGGTTTTTTATACAGGCTTATTATATACCTGTATCAATATATATAGTATATAGGCTATATGAACACAGACTTTCATACTACCCACTATTCTCCACTCTATCTCATGACACTGATACACTTGAACACATATATGTCGAAAAGATAAACAATCATCAATATACGTATTTCATGCTAAACTAGCAATCATCAGTTGGTCCATATTATTATCTCCGCACATATATGCAATAAGTGCTCACACACACACACACACATATATATATATATATTAAGATAGCCAATCTTCATACTTTAATGAACAGGCTTCAATTCACTCCATACTCCAACTTTACAACCATTCATCCAATTGAAAATCTGATGATGGAACGCTCAAAGGCCATCCTAAGGCTGAGATTCTTGTCACACCCATGTTGACCTAAAGACAATTTGAAATCTCATGTACAGCACATAATCCATTTAATACATATACAAGGGATAGGCAGACATCTCCACTATGTTATAACTGAAATACAGGCTTCTTATATACCTGTATCAGTATATGTAATATATAGGGTATATGAGCACAGTCTTTCACACTACCTACCACTCTCCACTCTATCTCATAACACTGATTCACTTGTACACATATATGTTGAAAAGATAAACAATCACCAATATATGTATTTCATGCTAAACCAGTAATCATAAGTTGATCCAGATTATCATTTCCACACATATTATGCAATAAGTGCTCAGATATATATTAAGATATCCAATCTTCATACTTTAATGGACAGGCTTCAATCCACTCCACACTCCAACTTTTCAACCATCCATCCAATTGAAAATCTGATGATGGAATGCTCTTGTATATGTATTAAATTGGATTATGTCCTGTACATGAGGGGCCAGATTGACTTTAGGTCAAATGGGTGTGATGAAAATCTCAACCTCAGAGTGACCTTTGAGCATTACATCATCAGATTTTCAATTCGATGGATGGTTGAAAAGTTGGAGTGTGGAGTGGATTGAAGCCTGTCCATTAAAGTATAAAGATTGGCTATCTTAATATATATCTGAGCACTTATTGCATATATGTGTGGAGATGATAATCTGGACCAACTGATGATTGCGGTTTTAGCATGAAATATGTATATTGGTGATTGTTTATCTTTCCGACATATATGTGTTCAAGTGTATCAGTGTTATGAGATAGAGTGGAGAATGGTGGGTAGTGTGAAAGTTTGTACTCATATACCCTATATATTACATATATTAATACAGGTATATAATAAGCCTGTATTTCAGTTATTACATAGTTGAGGTGTCTGCCCATCCCTTGTATATGTATTAAATGGATTATGTCCTGTACATGAGGGGTCAGATTGACTTTAGGTCAACATGGGTGTGATGAGAATCTCAGCCTCAGAATGGCCTTCATTCCATCATCAGATTTTCAATTGGATGGACAGTTGAAAAGTTGGAGTGGATTGAAGCCTGTCCATTAAAGTATGAAGATTGGCTATCTTATATATACCTGAGCACTTGTTGCATATATGTGTAGAGATGATAATCTGGACCAACTGATGATTGCCGGTTTAGCATGAAATACGTATATTGATGATTGTTTATCTTTTCGACATATATGTGTTTAAGTGTATCAGTGTTATGAGATAGCGTGAAGGGTGGTGGGAAAGTTCTGTGCTCGTATACCCTCTATATTAAATGATTGTAGTATTGAACTTTAAGTACAAAATAAATTTGAATAATTTGTTTTTATTTTGAGTTATATGAAAGAAAGTAAAACTAAGTTTGTATTTATATGTTCTATAAAAAATAAAGAATTGTGTGTTTTTTTTTGTTAATATAATGTTCATTTTATTTCATAAAAATATATAAATATGTCTTTCTTACGTTTTACATGTGTAATTTTCTCTAAACTACAAAAAATTATTTGACATTAATTAAACGAAATACTATTCTTTTCTTTAATAATTTTTATAATGTGTTTTCCTTCAAAATTCTTAATAAAATTTTTGAGTTTTAGTTCACTCAATTACTTAGGGTGCACTGTATTCAAATTTGATGCCTAATGAACTGTATAGATTCGGTATTCTTATTTTGTTACTTTTTCTATGCCACTGACCGAGTAGGGGTTAATTAAACGCCTTTGAGATAGATGTTTGGCAAGTCGCAGTAGTATTTTGTAACAAATCAATTAGCAATATAATGATCTTATTCATTTTACATATAATAATATAGCTTAAACAAAATTTATTTTTTTAAAAAAAATTTTATTTAATGAGATTAGCGAATTTAAATAATATCTGAATTTCTATGAGGACCATTAAAATTACATCACCGGTTACCGACAGCTGGTCTATCAATATCTTATCCGTTCTTCATGGTACATTCTTGCCATGCTTATGATATGGGATTTGAATACAGGTCAAGTGAAATTTTTTCAAGAGATTTAGATTTTTTCATTCCATAATTAAAATTCCATGATTGGTCAGTAAATGGGTCTCTATATCTCCTAAACATAAAATAAAGAAAAATGGTCAAACCTTCACAACGCCAAATTCACAAGCCTGTTGAATATTGTGTTCTTCGCATTCAGCTATAAGGAACTAACTGTTGGAGAGATAACAGCCCTGCAGTAAGCTATTTATAAAAAGGTCTGTTTTATCTATGTATATAAGCTGTGATTTATTTATGGGCAGTGGTTACTAATATTTAAGCACAGTGGTGCTGCAACATGCTAGATAATAATGCATTGCTTAATTTGTACTTGAAAATATCAAGAATATAACAATCATTTGCTGAATGATGTTAGAAAACAAAGTAGAGATAAAATATATAAACAAAAAGTCTAATCAAAAGGTCTGGTCTCTTCTGCAGACAATAAACAAATATGAGAGCAGAATTTGAGAGCAGAATTAGAACCTTCTCATTCACAATGTTCTTTTTATCAAATGTATTAGATGTTGGTGAATTTGTTTTCATTGTTTTAAACATCTCGTGTGCTTTCTAACAATATCTAAATAATTGACAACCCACCAAGCATGTTTGCAAATCTATTCAACGATACAGAGAATGTATGGCAAACATTTGGCATAAAATCCAAAATTATAGCACTCTTGAAATCAAATAAAGCCAACAATTATCTAAAAAAATTATCAGTCCTTATTATTGCATTTCCTAAAAGTTATCTGAAAGAATCATACGAGCATGAATTTTTCTAATAGACTTTCTATTTATAGGAAAAACTAGTTTTCGATCAAGAACAAGTTTTATCTTGACAATTCATCTTGAAGGTGTCTTTCAAAATAAATAAAAAACTCGTGACTTTTAATAATGTATTCTCATTGATGATTCATAAATGCAAAAAAATCATTCTATTACTTAATAAAATACTCAACAAAAAGTTAAGTGGCGCTAAGTGTTAGTCTTAGTATGTCTTAGTATATACAAAATTTTACGCAATTGTATAACACAGGGTTAAGTTCTCTTATTTTCTTTATTTAATGTATTCACAAATGATTTTTCAAAAACAATGCAGGATTTCATCCATGCCTATAATATTGCTTTGACTTCTCAAAAGAGAAATCTTTATATAACTATTAAAAATATCTGACTCCATCTCATGGCATTAGCTTACATATTGCTGACAGAGCAGCATAATTCCTCACCATCTCTATGCCAGTTACCAGTAAGTCATAATATATCCCAGATTATTGTGTTTATTAAATCTTTATTTTTTGCTGTCCTATCCATTATCTCATATTTGTTTCAGGCTCATGGTTTTTGTCAGTGAGAAGTTTTAGATCATTGACTTATGCATCAGAATCCTTAGGATCTGATGCACTATCTTTCTAATACTGATAATTTAAATCTCTGTTGTACTATCAAGCTATCAGCCCAAGCTAAAAACATATAAATGTTTTTAATCTCAACTATGCTTGCATAGCCATATGGATGTGAAACCAATTCAGTTTCTGTATATTATATGCATCTTTAGTTTTTTAATAACAATGAGTAACTCTGTCTTGTGGTCAAGATTTGGTATATGCCAAAAAATATCACCTGGGCTCTATCGTATAACTTTAGCTTATACATTGCTGTTTTAGCAACATTATTTCTCACCATTTTATATTTCCTAGATGTTTTAGTAAGTAATAACCAATTTCACATGATTGTGCTTATTAAATATCTATTTTGTGCTGTCCTATTCAACATCCCCAAACTACTTTCAAGTTTATGGCTTTTAATAGTGAGGTTCATTGTTCTAAAATTTAAAGCTTTTCACTGATAAATGCCATTAGCTTGAATCTAGTCAAGAAATGTTGAATAGGACAACATAGCATAAGGATTTAATGTGCACAATCAACTGGGATCTATTTTTACTTATTAAAACTTAAAGTAGGTGAGATACAGATTGTGAAAAATTTGACCATTATAACAACAATATATAACTGATATCATGTGATGTAGAGAGGTGATATTTTATTAGGTCAAAGCAAATTCTGGCCACAGGATAGAGGTGACCATAATGAGAAAATAAGGTATAGACACCATATATTTAGAAAATGAACTGGTTCCAGATCTATATGATTATGCAAGCAAGTTGGCTTATATTGAAACATTTTTATGTAATAATTTCTACTGACAGTTTGAGAGTGTAGCAGAAATTTAAATAGTGGATGCTGAAAAAAAGATGCATTAGATCCTAAAGATTCAGACGCATTGATATATTTCCTAAAGTTTTTCTCTTATGAACGCTATAAGCATGAAAATACTATCAAGCTATTGGATAGGACAGCATAGGATAAAATACTTATAAACACAATCTACTGCTTTCTAAATCTTATAGTAAATGGCATAGAGATAGTGAGGAATTATGCTTCTAGAAGTTCACTGTAAGAATATAAAAAGTTGTGAAATCTTTTTTGAAAATCAGAGTTTTATTTCAAATCCAATAAAGCCAGTGTCTACACAGAGAAATATCATAAATTTAATATAATCTTTTGAAATAATGAATTAAAGCCGATTATTATTCTGTATTATTTAAGAATGAGATTGGAAGATTGACAAATTTATTTTATTTATTTATCTAAGGTTAGATCTAAAATAATTACAAAAATAATCTTTTTAGAAAGCTGGCTGGTAATATTTGGGTTTTACTGCAAATCCTTTCTTGAAGTTCCTTAGTGCTAGTATATTGTATTAATGAATATTGGGCCCTTATTTATAAAAAATGTCCATACTAAAATTCTCAATAGTCAAGTATCACTGATAAAAAAAAAAATATTACCAATATATTTAAGACCACTCTTTTGTAGTGGGTTCCTGTTGCGTAACATATTTCATCACCAAGTATTAAATGTCACTTCACCAAAAATGTGTAATAAGCTTCTACATAGATTAGGTTTACCAATAATTCAAGATATGGTTTTTCCACTTTATAATCATCCTTTTTCTGAATATCTAACCAAAAATCATCAATCAAAAATTTATGGCATAAAAAATGCATTTCTTATAATGTTCAAACATTACTTTCTCTAAACAGGATAATTTTGATCTTTTTAGACTCAATTAAATTCTTACTATCAGATTCATTGTATATGCTAACACAGAGTGAATGGCTATCAAATCTATGAATAGAGTTTCAAAACCTAGTAAAGTCACTAGTGACTCCTACTCCTGGTTGGAATGCCCACAAATGTTTCTATGATGTAAGTAGTTAAGCTGTCTAAAAGAATATGTGCATCAAATAAATAATGTTGCAAAATTTAAATTATTCTTATTCAATAATCACAATGCTAAAAAGTACATGTAAAAGCATTGAAAATTTTTGGGAATAAAATCTTTCAATGTACGTAAATAATTAAAGATTCTCATAAATGTTTTAGACTAAAGAAGTGAAAGTGTTATGATTGTGATATGGAATATATTGAAAGCATGCTAAGCATGAATAAAACTACATTTAAAATATTGTAATGCTACTGAGAGCGCTCATTAAAATTGTGTTTACAATTATTAAAAAATAAAAATTTCTCATAAAACAACGTGAAGTCTAAAATTGATAATAAATAATAAAATTATTGTAGAATAATTTATTCATAAATGAGTAAAAACATCTCGTTTAAAAATAAATAAATTTATGCAAGTCGAAAGTTTTTCTTTATTATTAGTTTAAAAAAAATACAGTTCACTAAAAGAAAAGGGAAAATGTCTAATCATCCATACCACTCGAGGGCGCTGTTGCTAGTGAAAAACAAATAGATTGTGTTAAGAGGATTATTGAGTGTTATAGTAGTAAGGAATGGGATAAAAGAATAGATTTATTAATAAAGACTAGGGAGTTAGAGAGATGGAGAAATAGTATGGAGAGTAAAAAGAGTTTAAATATATATAGAAATAAACAGAATATTAGGTGTGAGTTAATATATGATAATAGTAAGGAAAGTAGTTTATTGTTTAAAGCTCGAACGGGATCTTTAGCTACAAAAGAATATACATGTAAATGGAAAAATATGGGTGATTTATTTTGTAAATTATGTAAGGAAGGAATTGAAAATATTAGGCATTTGTTAATTGAATGTAAATGTTTGAAAACAGAAAGGGTACATATAATGAAGTTGTGGAAAAATAAATATGAAAAGAGTGATTATACAGAAAGTGAATTATTGGTTTTTATGCTAGGTTTGGGAAAAGATAAGGGGGATTTAGATATAAAGGTTATAGAGTTGACAAAAATTATGTTGTGGAAATGGGATAGAGCAGATTATGGGTAAATTTAGAGTGGGGAATGTAAAAGAAAGTGGCTAACAGGTTTATCTGGGCTTAATTGCTGAGATATTCTTGACTTCGTTTAAGGAGAAGCCATAATACATCACATCACATCACACATCACAATAGATATAACATTACCGAGCTGTTTTTATTTTGATTTATGTTTTTAATTTTTGGATTTGCTTGACTTTTTTTTTTTTGTTTGATTTTTTTAAACAGGTTTTATATATATTTCTTTAAAAAAAAATGTTTTTTTTTTTTTGGCTTTTTAAAACATTGTCTTTTTTTTTAAAAACAAACATTTCTTTTTTTCCGGTCTTTTTTTTTTTAAGAAACTTCCCCCCATCCCAGTCTTTTTTATTGTTTTTGAAGAAACTTTTTTTTTTTTTGAGAAACAAAGCTTTCTCGACAGACCTCTCTAAGACCTGTCGTCATATCCCTTATGGTGTTTTGACACATTTCCAACTCAGCTCTAATACGCTTCACTGTAAGCTGATCCCAGCTTCAATAATAAATTAGCCGTACCGCTTGCGAAAAAACGATTCAGCAGCCCTCAAACCATGTTCCATGAGCAAGTGGAACACCTTTGGTGACATTGACATTCCATTTCAGATGTTTGACAATGCCTTAATTTCATTAAACAACCACAAAGATAGTTTTTCTGGGTGGGTAAAATATTTTTTGGGTTGAAGGCCACATCTGCTTCTGAAGCAGGTAAATCTAAAAACTACAACACCAAATGGTTGTCTGCCATTTAACTGTTTGATCTCGAAAAAATATCGGAAAGTGTACAACTTGATCGTGAACTTTGCTGAATCGTGATTTACACTCCTCATTTAGTGAATTGTGACCTCTGACTATGAAAATAGGGGCGTTTGAGAATTCATTACAATTTTTACTAACTCACATAAATTACAATACATTTAACCAAAAAAAAATCCATTCTAATATACTTTTTATCATTACAACTACAGAAACCTTCATAGCATACGCTGTACAATAATCAAGAGTAATGTCTATAGAGAGTGTCACATACTCATCGCTAATAATGTTCAACATGCTAGAGATGTTGGGATGAGGGTGCACTTCAACATCTTAGTGTTTGAACAGTTTACAGGCTGTAAGATCTATGAGCGGCCTTGTAAACAGCATATTTCTGGGTTTTAGCATAGAAACAGCACCATCGCACAGTGTGGATGATCAGATGATGTATTACCAAAGAAAATAATCTATAAAAGTTTAAAGAGTTTTAAACTTCTGTATAAATGTCATTTATCAGTAAAAGTTACAATTAATGAGTAGAAGGAGAAGGGTTTGGTTTAGAAACATTAAAAATAAAAAAGTTTAAAGATTGGTTGAAAGGGTGGAGGAAATTAACTTAGGAAAAATTAAAAGTATAACAGTTTAAATTATAAGGTACTCTTTTCATTTAAGTTTAAAAAAAAAAAAAAGTCTTAAAAACAAAATGTTTTTTTCATAAAATAAATAAGATTGTTTATAAGAGCTAATTTTAAAAATAAAGAAGTATACTAAAGTGTGTGTGTTGATAAAATATACATGTGTGTAAATAACAAGTGATAAATGTGTGCATGTTAAAAATATTAAAAAGAAAAACAAATGAAAGCATGTAATTGGAATATCTCTCAAAGATTTAAATACAACCGTAAGCTATATAAAAACAGAATTTGCAATGGCTACCAACTGAAAACAGGATCAAAATCTTATCAAAAGAAAATAATCAAAAACAGTGGACAATTTCCAAGAAGATATAGTTGGCAAATATAAAAACTAATTAACAAAGTGACAACAGGTCATCACATAAATAGTCCGGTTTTTCATCAATCAATCAGTTCTTCAATCAGTGTTTACTAGGACAATGAGTGCTAACAACCATTGGAAACATACAACCAGACTCTAGACTTAGTCCGATGAAATAGCCAGCCTGCCCAGTAAAAGTGATGTCTTCCTAACAACTTGAAAAACCATCAGGGATATCTATCTTAAAGAATAGTGCCACAAAATAATAAGCATAGGAACCTCCATAAAACCTCAAATCCAACTGATTGGAAAACTCACCTGAAGCAGCAAACAGAAGAATTCAACATTTAAAATCCTATAGGTAATGAATAACATTTCTTATTTCCACTTCTGATATTAAAGTAGCCATTGCAATAATTTGATTCTTCCCAGTCAATTAATAAATGAACTCTATAACCACATAAAATGAACTATTGATGTGCGTATTTTTGAAATGTTGACTATAATAATGCTTTATGATAACATTAATTTCATGTATTTATTTAATGCTTCATGTTATCTTATATTTTATTGTATGAATTAAGAATGTGTGAGGTTATTATGAATCATTGTTTGATTTAATTAAGATTTCTTAGAAGTAGTTTAAAAGTTATAATAAGTACTTAGTTAAAATAAATTATCTTTAAACTTAATGCTTGTCGATCAATTCTTTTACCATTAAATAAAGTAACCGTATATTATATTATCCTTTTGATTGAGCTAGTTGGGATATCTTAGGTGCTGAATTACTTTGTCCATTGTTCAAAGGGTGTTTACTTTGGTAATTAACTGGAGTCTGGGGTTTACTCCGAAACAAAAAAATGCTTTGAATGATAGGTGTTGAATTCTTCAGCCGAGAAGACCTCTTTGTTCTGGAAATGTATCCATATTTATATATCTGATATATATAGCTCAGCTTGGATACAGGTACTCTCTTCTCTACTTAAGGGGCTATGATGGTGCAATATTTAAATTGCCTTGGTGTAGATCAAATATATTAAGAATAAGTAATTGTATCATATTTTTTGTATAAAAGCTGCTGTACTTCATTTGGATGTTTCAATGTTTATTTTTGTTTAACATATTTCTCAAAGAATGCATAATATATTCTTTTTCTACAAAATTCCACAAGTCTGTATTCTCTCATATTTCTGTCACCATAATCAATTTATCCAAAGCACTTTTATCTTTCAATCATTTATCAAGGCTAGCTTAAAGTTCCCCATGACAATTTTAAATATTGTCTGAATCAAAACTTTTTGTATATCCATAAAAAATCTACTTCTTCATCACAATGAGAACATTTTGGGGCAAGAACTTGAATTCTGTATTTAATATCTTCTATTAAGTTTACGAACTAATATTGCCATTCTGTTTGATACACCACCAATCTCTACAATGTTATTTTTCCACCTTTGAGTTATTATAAATCCTATTCCATTTGTGCTTTCAATATTTGTGCATTTGTGGTGTAGTAGTCTTCTATTTCTTATAATTTCATGAAGTTCAACAATGTATTATTTAATATAAGACAGCTCTTCCAGTTCATGCAATCTTCCCTTCAATTAAAAATAAACTGCATTGTAAGTATTTAAATACAAGGCCATCATCAAATGGCAGCCTAGGTCCACAATCAGATGATTCTTAGCATTCTTAACTTGGGCCAACAACTGCTGCCTTAGCTAGCAACTTAATATCATTCTGGAAATAAAGACCACAATTTAGTTATATTTATCATGATTGTAAATATCTATTTTAAAAAATTCATTTACACACATTAATTCTGCCTTCAAAAAAATTCAACTGACAGTTCAGTTAAATAAAAGTTATCAGGAAACTGAGAAGACCATGGTATTTCTTGATCTTAAATTCAAAGATAAAAAGCTAATAATCTCATTACCTTGGTTGGTATCTATAGGTGAAAAGCCCATTCACATTCATATACTATATGAGTAAATTACACATTAATAACAGCTGCAACAAAAAACATGAATTGGATATTAGGAAATTTGCCCAGCTTGATTCTTAAAAACCTCAAAGAGGAATCGAAATCTTCTTTTAATCAATAATAAAGTCCTTTGTGCCAATAAACATCATATGATCACCATTTTTTATGCTTGCTTATAACTGTTATTAAAACAGACAAAACTCTCTATACATATTGCCACTCAGTGCAAGCCAGAGTAAATCGATGGACGCCAGAAGGCTTGTGCATAAAATCCCCATCTAGTGCCTACTCATCCAATATCCCCAGACTAGTGATCATGTGATGTTTATTGGCTTAAAAACAATCCTGCCTAATAGGATAGTGGTGGCTATGGTTATTAAAGAACCAAAGTCACCAAAATGTATAGGTACTGAACTGAGTTCAGACCTATATGCGTATATAAGCTTATGAACTTGGATTGAAAATATTATAGTGTTTTCAATTTAAGACTCATAGTTTTGTAATTAAATAGAGATAAAAGGTGGCTGCTGGAGAGTTGCATTAGATCCTAAGATCTAGATGTAGTGCTCTCAGATCCAAGGCTCCTCACTGACAGAGGCCACAAGCCAGAAACTAGTCTGGGGATATTGGATGAGTAGGCACTAGATGGGGATTTTATGCATAAGCCTTCTGGCATCCATTGATTACTCTGGCTTGCACTGAGTGGCAATATGTATAGAGAGTTTTGCCTGTTTTAATAAAAGTCCTTTGTGCAGACAATTTCTCTATATACTATATAATAAACAAGAAAATAATAATTTTATCACTATAATATTGTCTTTAACTTTTTAATAAACAGGATAGCAAATATCAACAAAACTAAATCCTATAAAACAATAATTCTATAAAATTTGATTTATACACATATGCCTTTTTTTCATATATATATAATGGTTGAACCCAAAAAGTAAGTGGCAATTTGCATGAATACATATTTGCTGTTTTGGATGGTTTAATGCAAAAGTAGATGGATGAACTCAAAAACTTAAGATTCCAGGATCGCTGATCAACTTATTATTTCTGGTATTCAAACATCATGATTACTTAATTGACTAACCATAACATCATGTGACTAAATTAATTGAATGTTGAATAATTATTCACTTAGAAAGGCAAATGTTTGACCACCAGTCATCCATCAGTCAACTATTGTCTTAAATCGCACAGAGCAGCTGTTAAGTATTCTTGCATCATGAATTGCCATTTATTTTTTGGATCAATCTATATTTTTAAAAAGGCAAGGATTTGAATTTACTAAGGAATCATCTTGCCTTTAAATAGTCATTGCATGTAAGACCATCCCAGCACCCTTTTAAAGGAAAGCTGTGAAAGAGAAGACCACCCTTATCAAGTTAATCTAATGTTGGATTATGAGTTTTATGTTTTGTTTTATCATTTAACATATAACAGCTAATCATTAATTGAACAGGAGGTTATGTTGATTGAGGATTGGTTATTTGAAGAAAAAAAATTCAAAGCCTGCTTGATGTGGATGTGTATATTATTTATTATTTTTGCAGTCATGCTTTTTAATCAATTTTTATTTATTTCATAATTGATAATTATTTATTAAGTGTACATCATGGATTCTACTTTTTATTATTTTGTGATAATGATTATTATTATACAGATAGTGTTTTTATATTTACAGATATGAATAAACAATAGAATCACTACATCTGCTATCTTAACATCTGCTACTGTAGGTATAGAATAACCAAAAAATAATTGTAAACAAAAACATTACAATTCATAAATTAATTAGAAAAATATAAATCTTAAATATATACATTTTATTTGTAGATGCCATTTTTCATCAAGCAGTGAATCTCATTAATCTCATATATTTATGTGCACTTCTTCTGACTTGTGCAATCTATGTCAGATTATATGTGGGTTTTTTAAAGCTAAAATTTCATTTGAAATAGTATCAAAATATAAAGTTAGTGATACAATTCTTTCCTTAAATATTAAAATGAAAATTAATAATTTAACTGTAAAAAAAATTATATTCTGAAATCTGTCATTAATGTTAATAAGAAATTCACCCAATTATGAAATAATGAAAACAACAAATCTAAGATTTGCCTGAAAGTTGGTGATGATGATATACTGGATGTGATAATATGTTGGGCTAGTTCCCTCATCAACCAGTAAATGTTGAATGTATAGAAAATTTTAAACTTTATTTTAAATTTTCCAAATAATTCCACAATGTATCGAGTAGTATTACTCTCCACTCTTCTTCAGGTGTTGCTGGCCTGACCAGTGACAGTAATAGCATAGTAGTTGAACTCACACCTTTAGATTCCCAAATATCAAATTTAAGGTGAACTCATATATTTTGCTGTAATTCACAATTCATTACAGACAAGGTCTAATTTCCATATGTAGATGCATGCTACTTATTGAGTGACTATATAAATATAGTCTATCATCCTTTTATCCTATGTTCAGTAAATACTGCTTATACTTTAAAAGTATTAAACAACAAGGAATCATTTATAAGGCAGATTATAAACATTTCAATAATTTCTTTTAATTTATATATTTATTTATCTAAAAGCTTTTAACATTTTTTTTTTTTAAAAAAAGTGCATCTCAAGTGTTATATATTCAATTCAGAAATTTAAAAAAAGTTCAATTTCCTGTTAGTTTAATGGACAAACTTTTATCGACTAGATAAAATGATTTAAGTGTTTTCTAAACTGTACAAAAATTTACAATTTTTTATATATTTTTTAAATACAAAATTCATTTCTGCTTTATCTTTTCTTGAACTTCCTTCAAGCCACTTCTGACCTCTTCAGAAAATGTCTTTGAAAATGATTTTGCTTTATCTTGGACTGTTTTCAAAGGTGAAGCACTGGACATCTTCTCTAGGGTTTCTTGACCTAAAAGATAAAAACTTTTATAAACTACATAGTTGTTTTTTTTGTGTGTGCTAATAAATTTTGTATTTTATTTTTAAAAAATTGTTCATAAACAATAAAAAATTTATAATGCGGTTAAATACTGTCTTATTACTAAAAAAAATTAAGTGAATGGATCATCATCATCATATTTCACCTGATCTGTCAGTTATTAAAATTTTAAACATGACATTAAAATTTAATTTGTTTCTCTAAGTGAGAACCAGAATTATCTTTATTCCCTGAGAAGGAACAAATAGAACAGAATTGGAAAAACTTCTCTTACAACAAAACTGCAATGTATGAGTTTCAAAAAAACCTTTCACTCCAGTAAGACTGGGTGGGTACTAATAGTACATTGCAATTGGTAAAAAATTATTCAGAACCTGAATAATTTAGCTTGGGAAACAAAGAACTTATTATTTTCATTCTTAGAAAAAGCAGTCTAATATTTTTTTTAATGAAACAGGTTTGTCATATTTCTTCAGTTAGTAACTATTGATTTAGTATTTTATATTCTCTTTAGTTTTTTATCAAGATCAAGCATCATCAAAATGATCCACTCTACAGTTGCTTTTATATGTATATAAAAGTTACCATGAATAATAGTATGTGATTGATTTCTACCTAATCTTTAATGTATCATCCAGAGGTCTAGGTTTAGTACAAATAATAAGACTGCCTTTATATCAGGATATCTGACATATTCAATGATGTTTCATAATTGATTTTATTTACATAGATTATAACAGTATGAAGAAACAAGGGTCTACGTGGGGTGATGGAAAATCATCATCATCATCAAATTAAATATAAAAAAAATGATAATGAACATGATGATTTTACGCATGAGAAATCAGCAAAGAACTAATTATAAGTTCTTCCAGCATTACAGGTAACAATAATAAATAAATCATCAGTCAACCTTATGAATGGATTTGAAAGTAATCCATTATAGAACAGGCTGATTATTTAGGCCTTGCCAAGCTTGGGGCAGATTATATAAACAATAATTTGGATGCACAAACTTAAGTGCTAATCCATAAGAATATAATAATTAAAAAAATAATGCTGAGATACTAAAACATGCTGATCATCATCAATACCCTATGGCCATTTAGTACCCTTAATGTATTGACCAACAATAAACTTAATTTCTAATAATAAAAACTAATTAGAATGTACTGCATGAACTTTAAAAGATATCCCTTTGCACCAACCAGCATTAGACAAGTAATGAAAGCATCAACAACTGGATGTTCATAATGCTAAACATAAACCCCAACCTATATAACTGACCATCATGCATGAATCCAGCTGAGTGAGCAAGAAATATATAAATGTTATTGTGAACAAGATAATACTAACATATAATGTTTTAAATATAGTCTAGGATTAAATAAATTCACTGGAATAACTTAATAAAATATAAATTTATTAAAAACAATTAAATAAAAGTTTGCTGAGTATGCTATAAATTCAGCATTCTGATTTTGATTAAAATACAAAAAAATATGCTGTTACATTATAATTTACATATATCTCAATAGATTTATGTAAAACACACCAATATATAAGCACTCAGATGTGCTGTATAATAATTTAAAATTAACATATTAGAAGTGTCATTAACTTATAAAATAAAAATCAATTCATTTTAATAATACATAAATAATGATTGATTTTAATATATATGTGGGTTTGCCTGGCATGCATTCAAATGTATCCACACACTGGTATTTATATCCTAGGATATTTCATTTGTTAAAAAAATAATAAACTTATAAAACCACATATTTTTACAAGACATAATTAATTCAATGTCAAAATCATACATATACAAAACCAATGCACACATACATGTGTATTATTATTATCTTATTACAAATTTAAATTATTAGTACATGTTAAGTTAAGTTTTTTCCCTTAAATATATATATATATTACTTTTCTGACAGTCTTTCATAAAAGTTTTTTTTTTTCCAAGTTACTTTTAATTGCAAATGACTTTTAAAAAAGGTTACTAGAAAATCCTTTTAAAAACTATTTAGTTTTTTTCCCTTCCTTTACAATATTTAATTAATCAAACCTAGAATAAATCCTTTATAAATGATAACAGGAAGGAATTGTGAAGAGACTAAATGATTATTCATTATTATTTTTTCTTTTAAATGGCTAATATAGTCACCAGTTATTTACTTTCAAAACTGATAAATTAAATATTTAACTTTAAATCTAAGTGTTTAACAATCTCATTTTTCAATAGATGTTACTCACCAACAAATATCTGTTCATGTTATATATATATATGACTGCAGTAACTTCATTCTTTGCATATAGATTAATCAACATATGTATGAAATCATATCACTGTAATCCTTTAACAAGGTGAATATCACTGGGATCTCTAGTTACACTGGTTCAATCTAAAACTGTAGACTGGATTATTAACATCTTCAGGAAAGGTATAAATCTGGTATTTATTGGCATTTAGTCAGTATAATTTGGTAGACTTCAAGTATGCCATCTAATACACATATATATGAGCTATGAAACAAAATCTGGTCCTTGCTTCCTCTACCACTGTACATTAGCAACAGTTCTACTTCTTGACTTTAGTTATAATTTCATAATAATAATAATAATAATAATGTCCACTAATCTTTTTTCCAATATATTTATAATCAGAAATGGAATTTAAAAAACACAATAATTAAAAGTAACTTTTCTTTTTCTTGATTGAAAAAAGTTAATGATTCTTTTCAATTTACCTTAATTAAAATCCAATTTTTTATCTTACAAGTATTTTTAATTTTTCCATCAACAGAATTATACTAAATTTTATACAAGCTTTAATTTTAAAAAAAATTCTTCATCTAATTAAAAATAGATAAATTCTATAATTGCCGATATTATCTATTTTAACATAAAAACATGCTTCTTTTAATTATCAAAATCAGAGTTAAACATTAAATAGATCTTTGGTTTTTTTAATTCAAAATTATTATTTAACTCTTAATTGCTATTCCAGTGTAATATAGTAATTATCTACAAAAAATGTTGTTTGTTTGTTTCTGCTTTTCAACTTATATATATATGCACACACACTAATATGTTGCTGTATGCCATGAGACACATAACTGCCTCAATATATGTAAGTATACAAAGTGTGAAGCCTTTAAAAAAAATCACTACAATAGAAGTTAAAAAAGCATAGAAAAATATCAAACAAACAAACTAAAGGATCCATATGTGATATGTATGGATATGTTTGTGTTTCCCAGATTGGATTATAAAATCACTTCAGACAATCTTTAACATTCTTTGTTTTTTTTTCCTTCAGAAATTAGAATTACCAGTCATTTATAAATGCTATTAATTATGAAGACAATAACATGTGATGCACACATATGTAAGGGCAATCTGGCATGACGATAAGTTGGATTTCTGATATGAAACTTCACTAAAACAAATTATCTACACTGGAAGATAAAAAATATATTTCTTAAAAATCAGCATTTTAATAACTATAAAGTATGGTTGGTTATTTGAAAGACATGAACATGAAAGAAGCTGATGAAGATAAATATAGTACAAACAAACTTTTGCAAATTTACCAAATAGTCTGGTCTTAGTTCTGAAAAGTAATATGCATTATGTCAGATTAATGATGGCTAAATAAAAAGTGATACAAATAAATCTTATAATGATTCAAATCCATGTATTGATGAAAAGACGTAATAATACTAAGGTACATGATAATACTGAGATAAAGATGTGATAAAATATCCATCTCCAGACTGGTTTCTGTTTTCATCAGTGAAAACTAAAATTCAAGACTGAAACTAATGCAGTTAAAAGCATCTAACAGTTGCTTTTCATTCATTAATACTATTCAAGATAATAAATATTCTTAAATGTTAAAAAGACCTAGTTTTAAATCCAGGCTAACTCACTAGTAGAATTATAAAAATATGATACCAGATCAGCTTCTATATGTTTAGAGATCTCAATTTTAAAATAATTGTAGGCTCTTTTTATCTTTTGGCTAATAAGATTAACACCAATAACAGCATCATACTTTATACGTTTGCACATATATATTTACATATTAGATTTTACAGATTATACTTATTTTTTAAAGAAACTAACTACATATCTTTATATATTTTTAAAATCAATTTTATCTTTCCTTTGCAATTATTTGAATCTTTTGTATAAATTATTTTATATATTTTAATGTTTTTATGACTTTGAATATCATTTTTTATAGTAAATTATTTTATTAAACATTCTTTACTTTTCAAATCTTGTAACCGCGAAAAAAGGTGAAAAATATTTTTTTTATGTGATGTGATGTGATGTATTGTGGCTTCTCCTTAAACGAAGTCAAGAATATCTCAGCAATTATGCCCAGATAAACCTGTTAACCACTTTATTTTCCATTCCCCACTCTAAATTTTCCCATAATCTGCTCTATCCCATTTCCACAACATAATCTTTGTCAACTCTATAACCTTTATATCTAAATCCCCCTTATCTTTTCCCAAACCCAGCATAAAAACATTTTACTCTATATACTATCTCCATCTATGAGTGCTTTTTATAACTATTATTCCAATATTATTTTAAACTATATATTTAATTACTTTTATAAAAATGATGTTTTTAAACTTAAGTCTTATTTAAAATATGTCTAATATTTCTAATTATGATACCTTTTTAATTTTTCTATATCTTCTATTATTAGTATAATTAATCTTTTTATATCTTTTTCAAATTTATAACCTGTCTCTATAGAAGGTAAATATATAGATAATGCAAATAATAATAAAGATAAAATTAATATTTATAAAAGTGATTTTAAAAAAATATAAGTATATGTGTTTCATAAAAAATTTAAAAAAAGATGAAATCTATAAAATCTAATATGTAAATGTATAGAGTATTATATATAATGTGTTATATATATATTAATTAAAATTTACCAATTATGTGATCATATATATGTTGAAAATTATAACTTTGATGAAGACTGCTGGTCATTAGACCCAGAAAAATAATGTCGAGAAATAAATAAAATAAAATTAACATATTGTATAAAGTGACAATAGAAAGTACATTAAATGCCATTATCATATTCTATTTGTATCTATGCATCGAAGAATTCATGAGGATGCATATATAATAATAATATTTCAAAAAATAAATAATGTCCTTCCTGTACTTTAATATGATCCACAGCAATTCTCCAAATATTTTCAATACACTTTATCAAAATAATTAATGGAAATAATTTTTTTAATGATTGGTGGAAAATGACTGCTGCTTCAGAATGTGTGATCATATTCCAAAATCTTTTTCACCAGATTAATTTTCATATATAAAGATACTGCCTATAATTAATTCTTACTAATTTCATATCTAATGAGCAAAGAAAATCAAAATGTGCAGGTGCTCTATATGGATCTGTCCACCATGTATTTAACACAGATGTGTCAAATTCAGTATTACAACAATCACACACACTTCTAATAACATCTGTCATAAATTATTTATTGAAAGGCAGGTTTCATATATAAAATAAATCCTCTTCAAGCTTTCATATATAACTATTGCAAGTTATATTCTACCAAAATTGTTTTTTCTTCTCACTCTTCATAGTTCCTTCTAATATCCTTCATATATTTGAAAATAAAAATACTCTAATTACTACAGTTTTAATGCATGAATTATATATGTACATATGATAAAATAGAATTAATTAATCAAGTATTATTGGCAGTAGTTGATCATTATTTGCTATCCTCTTATTCCACCCAATTTTATTTTAACATATCAGTATTTGGAACTATATGATGAACCTTATTAAGTCCTTTACATCATTAAATTGCATAAAATAAATTTAAAACTAAATTCATAAAGTTTATATATATATATATTATCAAAGTTTTGCCGTATATTTAGTAATAAGCATTGATATAAATACACCTCCTTCTTACATTATAAGCATTAAATGAATTTCCTTCTCCAACAATCATTATCTTAATTTACTGGAAACACTTTTAAAGGATAATTGGATAAAATGTAAACTGGATACAACTTATATAGAAAAAGATAAAAAAAAAAAAATCTGAAATTTTATTTTTGATTACAAAAGTCTATCTTATCAGGGATTTAGATACATGAATAACACACATTTTTTGCTTTATATTATTTGGGTTTATTTTCACAATTGTTTAATTATAATTATTGTTTACTAAACATCTCAAAATTAGGATTTTTCTTTTCAGGTAGCCAATTAAAGTCATTACTAACCAGTAATTAGTAATTCGGATAATGCCTTATCCTCTCCTGGTTCGTTAGAGAGGGCCACTGCTGATGAAGATTTTAGCCCTATCTATAGTGGGTTGCTTCAAACCTGCTTTATCTTTTATCTTTAATTATCACAGTATTGTTATATATTGTGAAACCAAATCAAAATATAAGACTTCAATAAGTCATTCTACTCTATTTACATTATAAATGATTATCTAATCATACTATAGCTCCAGATGACCTACAATACGTTCCTGATTATATTATCAATGAAAAGGAATTTTAGATGAGTTTCCACCACTTTCTTTACTTCAAGTCATATACATTCCTTACACACTTTCTAGCTAGCTATTTCTAGCTTGTTTTGATTTCATTAGAATTTTACATTACATTCTCAATGTGCAAAAAAACATTAGGAACTGGAGCTATAGATACTTGAATCTATTATTTGTTGGTAGATTCATTTTCCCATATAAACCTATGATAAATCTCTAGATTATAAATAATTTCTATTTTCAATCCTATCACTAGCAGATGGTTAATTAATTAATTACACACTATTCTATGACTGAACTCACTATTTTAATATATTACATATTATAAATATTACAAAAATTTTACTTATTTCATACTAATTTTACAATTAATGTATGCATCATTTGGTAGGATAGAAATATCAAGTATGCAATTGGAAGACTGCAATTAAAAAAAAAATAACCTACAGTTATGAGTTTCTGAAGTTATAATGCAATAACTTCTTCATATGATATGTCATTATAAATTTTCTTCTATGTTGAAAACAATTACAAATTGTTGACTAAAAGACATCATTAGTAAGAAAATAAAACAGGTAAAACTCTCCATACAGTAGAATAAGAAATAGTGATCATGTGATGTTTAGTAAGAAAATACTTAACACTCATATTAACCAGTTTAGGGCTAAAATAAATCAATATGGTGTATCTCAGTTATCTATTCAGGACATCTGAAAGGCTTATGATTTTTACTATTTGTTTAATATTTTATTGTTTATGTATAAAATGTTATTTTAACTAACTCTAACACCACAACGACATGATAACAACAGCAAAAGTCTTACTTTATAGTAAAATGTTTGCCTTAAAATCATCAATTTATCCCCTATCTGACAAATTGTTGTTAGTATTCTATTTTGTTTAATTGATTCCAGATTTGAACTATCAGACTGAAATATTTCTATTTTGATAATGCTTTTTGTTTTTTTTATTTCACATGTACGAGACAAACGTATTTCACATGATCCTCATTGATTTCTTGTTAAGGAAAGTCTAATTTAAGGAACCATAAAGTATAGGAGGGAAGTCATTCTTTAAAAACTGAGTGGGAAGGGAATTCAATTCTTAATCCCTATAAAAACAATAAAAATAGTGTTTACTTGGAATCTTAGTATCGAAAAACTATATTTTTAATACATGTAATTATAATTATCACCAGGATCAGCATTCACAAATGAGTATGGCGATTCCAATTTCCAATACCCCCCCCCCCCCAAAGATAACAAACCAAAGTAATAACAATAAGAATAATAATATATTAAAGATAAATTTTGTGATTATAGAAACCAATCCATATCACAACTACATCCATACATACAACATGTTGGTTTATCTGTTTTATTTGTTATATTATGATACTGACTTATAACTTATTCAACAGGATACTTTTCTTTCTGAAAAATTGTAACAACTTTGCTTTGTAGTTCTCCATTGTATGCTATCCTCAACTATATTTTCCCAATGAAATCAACCAATATTACTTCTTTCAAATGTCTTTGAAATAAACTTTATAATGCATATTATCTTTCGCATGAAAATTATACTCAAGTTGCCATAAAATACTTTTTAAAGGAAGTCTATCACCATTCATTCACTTCACATGCCCAATCCAATAAAAACATAACTTACAATAATTGACTGACTCTATAGTATCACATGCAGAAAGATGAAGAACATAGAAATTAGTCTTATAATCTTGCCAACATGTCTACAGAATGTTAAAAATGCATCCTCATATGACATTTTTCTACTGCCTTTAAGTTACATCAATAAGAATTCTAGATCCTATTTCCATACAAAAAATTGTTCAAAATAAGAAGTTTTTATACAACTAATTCAATTGCACTATTTATAAGTACAGCTACGATGAAATACTCTATTTCTTAACTTGTTAAATATAGCAGCAGCACCCTAGAATTTGTCTTGAATTTCAATATCTAATTACATTTTTTGATTTAAAATGATTTGCTAAATTGATAACCATCCAAATTAAATGTTGTGAAGATAATTTTGCTGTTACACTTTAGAGCGATTTGTAAATTCTAATTTAAATGCACTGAAAAGTTTCAAAAGATTAGGAATATTAACCGTAAATACTGCTTTACTTAATTTTTGTCTCTCCCTAAATTTGCATTAACATCTAACTAATCGCTGATCATTGTCTACGTTGAATTTATTAAGAACATTACTATCTTGAAATATATATTTTCTTTTGGTCAATATACAATCTAATTCTTCTATATTTTTATTTTGATGGTTCCATGTCTATTTCCATTTAGCATTTTTCTCAAAGAAAAAAATCCATAACATAGTTTTATTTTTTTACAAACTCCACAAATCTCTATCCTCTCATTTCTATTGCTATAACCAAATTTATTCTCAGTACTTTCATCTTTCACCAAGTCTCCCATGATTATTCTGAAGTCTTTTGTACCACCATATAAAAATCTTCTTTATCGCAATAATAACTTGTTGGGCATAAATATGAACTATCTGCATTTGGTACCTTCCATTAGGTTGAATAACCAATCTTGGCACTCTGTCCAATACACCATCAATCTCCACAAGGTTGTTCTTCCACTTTTTATTTATATCAACTCTATTTGTATTCCAATATTTGTGCCTTTGTAGTAAAATATATATTCACTTTTTAATCAATTGTCCCATTTAATATTCAATAGTTATTTCAATTTGTACAATCTTCCTTTATTAGTAAGTGATGTGCAGTTGTAAAATATTAAGATTTTGAAGATGATTCGGATATGAATAAAATCAATAAGAAGAGAACTAATACACTATTGAGAACTATAACAAATATAGCAGGTACAAAATGTGGCAAAATCCTAGTAAATTTTCTAGTGAGGCAAGCAATATATGAAGAAAAGATGAAATATGAAAATATATAAAATTATATATTAATAAGAATTGAATATCTAAAGTTTTGTAAAATGGTACAAATCATATAAGAAAATATAATTGTGAATTACCAAGCAGTTATAAATGAGAATAATAGTGTGGAAAATGTAAAATAACATCTTTGAATTGACAGAAAATTTATTTCTGCAAATAAGAAAAAAGATGGAACTATTATAAAAAGAAAGATGGCATCATGTATGCATGGAAGAGTTCTACAAAGAATTATGTATCAATAAAGAATGAGAAAACAAAGACTTGCCTGCAATTATTATATTTTCTAAATAGCCCAGAATTTTAAATGAAAAAGTGACATACACAATTAAATCTATGAAGAAGGGAAAAAAAACTTCAGGTAATGATGGAATTATAATTGACATCTTAAAAAAAAAGCAAGTGAAAAAAATAGAAAAATTGTTGAAAAATTATTTACCAAATATCTAAATAATAAACAAGTACCAGATGATTGAAAGAATGCTATAGTAATACTGATATTTAAAAAAGGTGATAAAAAAGATTTTGGAGTTTAATCAACCAAAAGGACAAACATTAAGATATAATAAAAAAATATATAATTTTTTTTTTTTCAATTTCAAATCTGGTTAATTATTTAAAAGTTTGACATTTAAGTATCGTTTTAACTTTATTTTTATCAAAATAAATGTTAATCATTTATTTATTTTTGATAAGTATATATATGTATGCATTTTATAATAGTTAAATATATTTAATAAATAAATGTTTTAGTTAAAGATAGTTATAAATGAGTGTATAAGTGTTGGGTTAACAACTCCCCTTCCCTTACAGGGTTAAAATTTTAATTTAGGTTAAAAATTTTAACACTAATAAGTGTTTTAATGTGTTCCTATAATATAGTTATATGTATATTTAGTGAAGGGTTATATAATTTTTAACTGTTTCATCTTCCTTATAATTGGCTATATTATTTTTACAATGATCTAAAATTAAGGCCTCTGACGGTTAAAATTCAAATAACAATGTGTTTTTTTCTTGGATAACACATAAATATATTTACTAGCCTTATTCCTGCTTCTTTAAGACTTATGGATTTATAAAGGTCTAAATAAATACCAGAGTATCCATTTGTTAATATGAATTGACTTCATTGTTCTAACTTATTTCAAGGCATCCCAATAATTACATTTGCATATTAATTGGAGAATACCCTCATCAAAGTTAATACTCTTAATTATATATTTTTTTGCATTGATCATTAGTTCTTTTTATTTTACTTCAGTATTGTTTACATTGCCCATATACTTAACTTGGTGATTACCTTTATTCTTTATTTCATTATGAACAGCCAAAGTAAGGTTTCAAAATATGTGAATTATATGTACTTTGAATCTCTCCTTCTTGGTTAATCCAGAATGCATTAGGACCTGTCTTTTTGATGATGGTATAGGGTCCTTCATATGTACTATAAAACTTATGGCATTTGTTTTCTGATGGTTTACTGGGATGTGGAGTCTTTATGAATACTCTATTTCCAACTTTAAATTCATAAATACATTTTTTTTAATTCTGATTTCTATAACTTGCCATTTTAATAAGTCATTCATGAGCTTGTAAAATATCACTTTCTCCATTTATTTTGGGTTTATTGGTTATAGGTTTGTATTTTTTGAATAGTATGGGTGTAATTTGATTAAAGTGTAGTCGAATGGGTGGGAAAATCCAGTAGATTCATTCAAGCTCCAATTAATATATTCGACTACATTTTGTATGCTTTACCTATCCTTTATGCTCTTCCTCTAAGTAGATCCTAAACAAATGTCCGAGCTCCCATATAATGCGTTCGCATGGGTTTGATTGTGGATTCCTAATGGAGGTTAACACATATTTTATTTCTGATTTCCCTATCCATTTCTTCCACTCCTTAGATAGGAAAGAAGTACCATGATCAGTTGATATGGTTCAAGGCTTTCCTATCATTGGAAATTGAAGGATACTCAATATTTTGATCATATGTCTAGTATTGGCTTGGGGTATCGGGTAAGCAGCAACATATTTGGAAAAGAAATCGTAGGTGACTAATAAATATTTTTGTTTGTTAAACGGAGGCAAAGGTCCATAATAGACAATTGCCAGGTTCTCATTTAGTCTTTCTAGAATGATAGATTTAATTGAATTGGTATAATTTTGGTTTACTGACTTAGCTCTTAAGCAAGTTAAACAGTCTTGGAATGATCTCAAGATGTCTCTGTACATTTTTGGCCAGTAAAACCAATTTCTAAGAGTGTGTTCTGTCTTGTGAGCATCATAATAACCATATAGACAGTGTACGTATTTTATGAGTGGGTCTCGTAAAGAGTTTGGTATTATCGTCCTCCACTCATCAATGTATTAAGAGCTGTTGTTCTAATTTAAAATAAGTAAGATCTTTGGGTGCATTCAAATCTTCCTCTCCTAATAAAACTTTCATGATTAGGTTTAACTCTAGAAGAATTGGATTATATTTTGATTAACAGAAAATATATATTTCAAGATTGTAATGTTCTTAATAAATTTAACATAGGAAGTGATCATCTTATTAGTAAGATGTAAGATATGTGTTAATGCAAAACTAGAGACAAAAATTATTAAGAAAAACTATTTACAATTGATATTCCTAATCTTCAGAAACATTCTAACGAATTTAAATTAGAACTTACAAATTGGTTTCAAGTATTAGTAGATTTTGAACATGATTCAGATTTGAATGAAATTAATATGAAAATAACTGATACACTTTTAAAAACTGCAACAAAGAAAGCTGGTAAAAAAAAGCAGCAATTGACCAATAAAATTTCTATTGAGACTACAGAATTTATGAAAAAAAGAAGGAATATGAAGATATATAAAGATGCATTAAAAAAAAATTGAATATCTCAAATTTTGCAAAATGGTGTGGAAAAGAGTCGAAAATGATATAAGAACTCAAGCATTGGTGGTCGAGAGGTCTGCACAGCTGCCTGGCAAGCTATTGTCCCAGGTTAGCGGATTCGCTTCCCGGCCAATGCTATGACACATAGAAAAAAAAAAATGATATAAAAAAGTATAACTGTGAACTAGCAAGGATAGAAGAGAATAAAAGTCTAAAGAGTGTAAAACAACATTTTGGTATTAGTAGGAAATTTATATCTGCAATAAGAAAAAAAAATGGAATTATTACTAAAAAGAGATGACATCATGAAATGGGTAGTAATAAAGAACAAGTACCTCCTATATCTATTTTATCTTCTGAATTGCCCAGAATTTTAAATGAAGAAGTGAGACATGCAATTAAATTTATGAAGAAAGGAAAAGCTCCAAGTAATAATGGAATTATAATTGATAAATTAAAAGAAGCAGGTGAAGAAATAGAAAAAATGTTAGCAAAGTTATATACCAAATGTCTAAATGATAAAGATTTACCAGATGATTGGAAGAATGCAGTATTAATATTAATATTTAAAAAAGATGATAAAGAAAATATTAGAAATTACAGAACTATCAGCCTTTTATCAGTTTTATACAAAAATTTTACCAAGATAATTACAACTCGTCTACGGAGAATATTGGATTTCCACCAACGAAGAGAACAAGCTGGATTTAAAAGTGGTTTTAGTACAGTAGATTATATCCAGGTATTGAGAGACGTTATAGAAAGGACAAATGAATATGAGTTGCCATTATGCTTTGAATTTGTAGATTGTGAAAAGGCATTTGATTCTATAAACATTTCTTCAGTGATTAAAGCATTGGATTATCAAGGTATAGGTCCAGGATATTGACATATTTTAAAGAATATTTATAAAAATGTAACAGCAACAATTAGATTGCATAATGATACTAGAAAAGTCAACATTGAGAAAGGTGTAAGACAGGGTGACTCCATATCTCCAAAATTTTTTACAGCAGTGTTGCAAGAAGTATTTTGTGGATTAAAATGAGAAGCTAAAGGGGTGAAAGTAAATGGAGATTATTTAAGTCAATTAGATTTTGAAGATGATGTAGTTGTTTTTGAAAATAATGCTTTAGAGCTTCAGGAAATGTTACAGGAGTTATCAGATGAAAATAGGAAAGTAGGACTAAAGATAAATGTTAAAAAGACTAAAGTAATGTTTAATGGATTTTCTCAAAACATGAAAATAAAAATTGATTATGATGAGTTAGAAGAAGTTAACAGCTACAAATACCATGTCAGATTATTAATACAGATGAAAACATAATGGATGAAATTAATCATAGAATTAAACTTAGTTGAGGTGCTTTTGGTAGAAATAATTTGATACTAAAAAGAAATATGCCTATATGTTTGAAAAGGAAGGTTTTTAATAAATGTTTTTACCAGTTCTTATTTATGGATCTGAGACTGGGACACTTAATAGAAAAGCAATACAGAGACTTCAGACCATTCAAAGAAGTATGGAGCGATGCATGTTGGGAGTAACAAGAAGAGATCGAAAATGCAATATATGGGTAAGAGAACAAACAGGTATTACTGACCTCATTGAAAAAATTAACACTGAAGTTGAGTTGGGCTGGACATATTGCTAGAAGAGATGATAATAGATGAACAATTGAAATCTTAAACTGGATTCCAAGAGAGTGTAAAAGACCCAGAAAGAGACCACATGTGAGATGAATGGATGAAATAAGAAAGTATGCAGGAGTGATGTGGAGAAGAGAAGCTAAAGATCGGAGAAGATGGATTGAACTTGGAGAGACCTTCATTTTGCAGTGGATTGATAATGGTTGATGATGATGATGTGTCTTTGTTCATATATTTTAGTAATGTTTAATAAAAAAGTTTAAAATATATCTACAAATATATAAAGTTTAAGTATTGTGACAGTCAGATTATGTATGCTGATTTAACCCAGTTCGAATACTAGGCGAAAGTACCTCAAAGCCAACCATACGCGAGATATAAATCAAGAATACTTATGACCTCTGCCCATTCGCCTGTTCTCGAGGCCTGATCACAAACAAACAACACCATCTGAGCCATGCATAAATTATTTTTCAACCGGCCACAAAGCTTAGCAACAGCGGTAGAGACATGGACGGGACATCCTAAGGAGCTAAAAACTAAATGTGTAAAGTACATAAAAAGATGTGTTGGTGTTTGCGTTTTGCGTGCCTGGATCATTGAAAAGTAAAAATAAAGTATTTAATATAACTAAGAAAACCAAGTTTTGATAATTTAAATAATGTTTAATTAATGGCTTAAAATATGAACAAGGCTTTAATGGGCCTCCGCTATTCCCTTAAATTACTGCAACAAACTAATTAGACAATAAAAAGAAAACAGGTTAATAGGTTGGCGGTCAAATTCTTTTCTTCCCAATTTTATTAAAAATTTCCAACTCGATCTTCTCGATAAAGTACGATAGGTAATAACAACCTTTCGCAAAGCATTTCTTATGGCTTTGCGCGAAAAACCGGGTTTAAAATTAACTTAGAACGTATATAGCTAAATCAAATATACGTGACTAGCTAATGGCGGACAAAAAAGAGGTGTTATCAAAAAGATCAAGTTGGCACACAAAAGAAACTGACTTGGATTTAATTAACAACAAAATAAAATTGGAAAGGATTTCAAATGACAAAAAATTAACTATTAAATTTAACCCAACGAAATACTAAATATTTACAATGGTTAGTAAGGAAGAATAGCGAAGGTAAAAAGGTTACATATAGTAGATGATCCCAAAATATATTTAAGGTTAATTCATAAAAGTTTACATAGCAAAAACATATATTTCAATACAACAATAAAACAATATGAATCATTAGTAGCATACAGAAGTTTAATTTAGGAGATACGAACCCTTTTTGATGTTCCTTAGGTGGCTGATCACCGCAGGTATTTGTCCGGCAAGAAAATGATGCTTCCAGAAAATCCGAAGAAGATTCATATGGTTATTGATTGGATGTTAAGGATTTTGGATGGTATTTAGGACGGGAGGCACTGATTTGCTGACCCTTTCCTCAAAATGTTGGTTTTAACTGGGGTTCCAACTTCTCCATTTGAAAAGAGGTATAACTTTTGACAAGTGAAGCAAAACTGAGTTCTCCCAAGAAAACGAAGCTTCCAGAAACTGGAAATAAAACACAAGAAAAACAAAAACCTCACACAAAACAGAACAAACGCCCTTCAAAAGAAAACTGACTAAATCTCTTTTGTTCTCCCTACTATTTATACTTTCTCTGACAGCACCTTCCATTGTTTGTATGATCTGAGACTTGATAGCCCCCTGCTGCTTTGTTTTAAAACAACAGTTCTAAAAAAACTCAATTTTACTCTAACTTTCTTACTTTAAAGTTGGAATTCTATTAATTAAAAAGCAGAAAGAAAAGACTTAATTAGACTTGAGGCCACTAATTAAAAAACATTCTTTCAGAAATGTTGGTGGGCTACTCAAAACAAACATACTAAATATTTTAATAAAATTTGAACAACAATATATTATTATTTTACAATAGAAAGCATTTATCTCGCGAATTTTGATTACTCATATAACGCAGAGTATATATGTTTGACTAATAGGTTAAGCAATTTTATCAAAGAAGAAATTTATTTAAAAAAAATATTTAACTGTAAACACATTTAAAAGCAAACTATTTTAACCTAAGCAAAACCCTCGATATTAACAAAACTATTTAGGTCTACAAATTAATTAGTTTATAGGAAGAGAGCGGCGGCTGACTGCTCGAATCAAAAAATGAGTATATGGAAATAAATTATAACATGTGTTATATTCTCTTACTTTAAAAATGAAATATGTATACGGACAGATGTCTGCAATATGGTAGAGCTAAGATGAAAGATCCGCTGATAAAACTAAAAACTTGAAAATAAATATAAATATAAAAATGACATATGAAACAATTTCCTTTAAATACTCATCACAAAGTAATAGCCTCTCCAACAGCCCTCCAAAGAGAAAAGATGAATTGAAGATAAAATATATTACTTATTGGGCTATCTAACTAGTAGAGAGGTAAGTTTAAAATTTTACTTTTTCACCCTTTAGTTAAGAATATTAAGAAATTCATTTACTGGCTAATAATTGGATGTCTAGCTAAATAGACTATAGAATGGCTATCTGAAAAAAAAATTCTAAGCTTCAATTGCAATCAAAATTTTATAATTTTAAATTTCCATGGACTTTATATATGTAAATATTGAAGATTAAGTTTAGTCAATACTTTCTTTTATTTATAATTAGCTCTTTGTGGGAGAGAATTGTTTATTTGAGGAAGTATATTTGAAAAATCATATTACTTCAATCTTTCGCATGAATTATTGTCTGAACTATCTCCTTATTTAAAATCTAGGAATAGTTAGAAATAACTTCCACTTTTTGATTCATAGGTATCAGACTAATAAAAATATTATTCGTTGAAGTGAGTTAATTGACTTGTTCGTTTTTAATTATTTGCTTGCTTGCTTATATCTTGGTTAAGCTCTAACTAAATAAATATATGAAAAATCTTATTAAATTTTCAATATTTATCACTATATAAAAGATTATTTTATAGATATATACACAAGTTTGATGTGATTATTACATTGGATTATTTCCATCATCTGTCAATAAATGTTGAATGTATAGAAAATTTTAAAACTTTATTTAAACTTTTTAATTATAAACAACTTGTTAGTAATACACACATAAATAGACAATCTAGATTAGTAATGACACATCATTTTAAGTAGTATTATTCTCCAATTTTCTTCAAGTGTTTGCTGGTTTGACCAGGGACAATATTAGCATTGGAGTCAAACTTGCACCTTTAGATTCTCAAATATCGAATTTAAGGCAAACGCTCTAATTAACTGAGCATCAGTGACAGTACGTCGAACTTACACTTTTAGATTTTAGATTCTCAAAACATTTTAACCAACTGAGTTATTCTGTCAAAAGCCTTGATAGAATAGTTTAATTGGTTAGAGCGTTTGCCTTAAATTCTATATTCAAGAATCTAAAAGTGCGAGTTCAACTCATATGCTGTCACTGGTCCGGGCAGAAAGATTGGAGAATAATACTACCCAAAAAAACATTGTGTCATTACTAACCCATGTTGCCTATTTATGTGTTATTAGTAACAAGATTAAAATTTTCCATACATTCAACATTTACGGATAGATGTTGGAAATAGTCCCAACATATTATCACATTACAAATCTTCATGAAGATGGTTCTGGAAAATAACAATTAATCAAATGTACATGCTGTTTCCATTTTAAGCATAACTTATTTATTAATAAATAATATAAATAAGCAATAAATGAGACTTTAAATACAAAATATAAAAAAAGACTTGTAATTAATTGCTGTCACTTAAAAAAAAAATTATAAAATTTTTTTTTGAGATGATCCCAAACTTTCTGTGTACATATATATATATATATAAGACATATCACTTACTTGTCCATTTGCCTTTATTCCACAGATAAGCAGTCAGCTGTGCAGCTCTTCTAATTGGATATGACTCTGATAGCTACAAATAATAAATTTTGATCAGTCATAAATAGTTACAAAATTTATATTACTTATTTAAATGGAAGCAATTTTAAACACTGTCACAATTGGTTTATAATGGCATAAATATTTTTATTAATATTCAACTAAACTAAATTCTGAACAGTATTAAATTTTTCTTATTCAAACAAAAAAGATGTTCTGATATATTTTTGATCATAAACTATTGCTAAAATACAAACAAAATTTGTAAAATAATAAAAAGATAAACCAAAATATATCACAACTATAATAACAAATATTGTTAGAAGTAATTCTCTTCTAAAAGGTCCAGGTGAAAAGACCATAAGTTAGGAGCTAACCTGGCAATGTCAATAGGGTAATACTGGCAGTATATATAATAGCAACTATTATCTAGTGTCCAATGATTACCCAAATTTACAAAAGACGGATCTGGACTGGACTAGGATAAAGAGAATAAATGAAAAAAATTATAAAAAATAGCAAGTTTATAAAGAATAGATTGATTTGATGATGAAGGTTGCAAATGAATGTTTATTTAAAACAAATAGAACTGATAAGATAAATACTTAAAAAAAAATTAATATAAAAAAAAACAAGTAGGAATAAAAAGAAGAAACAGAAAAAGATAAGCTTAAAATTAGAGCAGATAGCTATTTTTTTTTTAAAAAAAAGGAATATTTAAATTAGAATTAAAATGGAACTTTTGAGTTATATAAAAAAATACAAGTTTCAGAATAGAACAGCAAAAAAAATAATAAGTCTGTAACAAAATATTTGGGCAAGGAAAGTTAATAAGTGAATATAATTCATTAGATATAGTGTCAATATACAATTAAATACAGAAATAGATTATTTAAAAAATTATAAGCAAAAGAAAAATGCAGTATATTTTGAAAACATTGTAAAAGATATGAAGAGGAGCTGTAATAACAGAAATTTAATGAAATACAATGAATTATAAAAATTCATTGAAAAAAAGTCTTTAGATACTTTCTTATACAGAAAAAGGAATTATAGACATTTGGGAATTAAAGCCAAGACAAAAATCAAAAAAATAGGATTGATTAAAAAAAATTTTCATAAAACAATCAAATCTGAGAATTTTAAAAAATCATTTAACTGAATTTGCAAATAATGTCCTGTTCTCATATCAATGCCAAATTTTGACAAATATATTTGCATTGATATAAGAAAGGGGTGTTATTTTTCAAGTTCTTTTAAATGATTCTTTTTAACAATCTGACTTGTCAATTATCATAACATTTTCAAATTTGGTTGATTGGATGATCAGTATTTTATATGTGACAAGCTGTAATTTATTTTAGGCTTGTTAAAATTTAGAATATATATGAAGTATATAGAATAATTTGAATAAGAATGATAATATAGGTTTTTTAATATTTGGAAATAAAGCACTTGTAATAGCCACTCAGAAATTTTTAGACAGAATTTTAAAAAAGTAGTAGATATGCATTGGGTAGTGAATTGTAAATAATAAATGAAGCTATTCAAACAAAATTGGATGAACTTTTTTTAATAAGAAAATTAAAAGCAAATTTTAAAATGTTTGAAAGGATACAATATATAAAATGAAAATAGATTAGCAAAAAATAGTGCTTAATTAGATTATGTGAAGAGGTTAACAATAGATTATGAGGAAAAATTAAAATATATTGCACAATAAATATTTAAGGTTAATAGAAAGAGAATTAATTTCTACACATTTATATAAAAAATGGAATAAATGTGAAGAGAATATATTATAGATACATAATTGTGAAAAGTGCAAGAAGATTGGTAACTGGTTAAAAATAGAAGTCAAGAGTAATGAAAAATGAAAATATAAAAAAAAATAGTTGGTGTTATATAAAAATAAAATATATATAAAAGGATGTATGATATTATTAGAGATAGTTTATAGTTATTTGGTGGAAGAACAAAAACTTTAAACATCAAGAAGACAGCTTACTTAGAATAAGATATAGCTTATATTGAGATGGAGGGAGAGTATTAAACATTAATTTTTGGAATGTAGAATATTGAAAAAAAATCAGGATAAATTATACAAAGAGTGACAGAAAATGAAAAATTAGGATATGATAGTGAAATTAACAAAACAATTATTAAATTGAGATAGAAGAAGGAAAAAAAATCAATACTGAAAAAATAATTTGGCAATAAGAAATAAAAACAGATGAGTTTAGAGAGTTATATGTCTGAGCATATGATTTATACATAGAAACTGTTGATTTAATCTTAGCAAGCCATTTATGTTGCTTCAAATAATTTAGCAGGATGATGCATTAGAAAACATTTAACCATACCAATCTGGAAAGTCATAAAATGAACAAACTTGCTATATAATCTAATTAAAAAGTGATAGATTAATGTGAGCTACAAATGATATTAAATTATTCTGAGGCAAACAAAAAAAAAAAAAGCTTGCAAGCAAAACTGTTGTAAGGCATCTAAGGCTTAATAAAAATAACTTTCCATGATACATTGATTAGCATAGTATAATAGCAAAAAAGTTGACATAACATTAAATAGGAAAATCAGATGTGTTTCTATTAAATAATACCTTAAAAAAAAAAAAATCAAATATCTCCATGTAAAATTGATCATAAATTACAAAATTTTATTTATTCATGTTATTTTTCTTTACTGATTCTATTATAATCAGTTTATTAATATTATGAACATTGGCAAAGTAAAGGTTTATTCAGTTTAATTTGTTAGGTGTAGCTAAACTCGCATTTGGCTCCATTAAACTAAATTTCCAAATGCCTACAAGTGCTATAAATCTGGCTTAACCAGCCAGAAGGATGCTAGCTGCACCCAACAAATTAAACTGAATAAACCTTTACTTCACCAATATTCATAATGTTGATAAGCTAATTAAAATATTCATATAAACAAAATTCTTATTTGTAGCACTATTTTATCTAATTTTAACACACTGGATAAATAAGCTGACAATCTCAGGAATATTTGCAAAAATATATTTAGAACTGTCTTACGGTCATAAGTTCCAATATTTACATAATTTTTGAAAATTTTTAACACATATATATTAAATTATCTGCCCAAAGTACTTAAGCAACAGAATATTGATAATACTTAATGATTATTAGAAAGAATTTGCTACTTGCCAACTCTTCATCATCATTACCAACCCTTATCAATCCCTGCAGGATGAAGGTCTCTCCAAGGTCAATCCATCTTCTCTGCTCTTTAGCTTCTCTTCTCCACATCACACCTGCACACTTTCTTATTTCATCCATTCATCTCACATGTGGTTTCTTCCTGGATCCTTTACTATCTCTAGGAATCCAGTTTAAGATTTCAATTGTCCATCTATTATCATCTCTTCTAACCATATGTCCAGCCCAACTCCAGTTTTCTAATTTTTTCAATGAGGTCAGTAACACCTGTTTGTTCTCTTACCCATATATTACATTTTCGATCTCTTCTTATTGTAGCATCTTAACTTTTGAATATATCATAAAGTTTAATGAAGCACTTACACCACTTACAATGCCATTAAAACATAAAAATAAAAAAATTATTCTGAACCAGAGATGCATATATTTTATACAAAAGTTAGATCCATGTATTGTATTTTCATGAAACTTAAATTTTGTCTAAAGAAAAGAGTAAAAATAATTGCATAATAAAAACCATCTTCTTTGTTTGATTTTTATTTCAATTTACTTAAACATACTACCAGCACATCCAGCAGATCTTTCTGAAAGTTTAACTAATCAACACTCTTATCGTTATTAAATATTCTATTTTTATTTTAACCTGAAATATTTTTAAAATTCATCACTTATTTTAAATGAATAACAAAAATACAAAATCCTTCAAAGCCAAGAAATCTTTATATTTCCAGAGTATCAAATCTAAGTTCTAGAAAACTATGAATGAAATGAAATAATATACTCTAACTATTTTAAAATCTGAATTTATTTATAAATACAGGCTTGAAAAACAAAAATTCCATATTATTGTTATATTGTTAATTATTCTGTTTTGCTTGCTAGATCACTTCAATAACTATTTATTGGCCTTTTGATTCAGCAAATATTATCAATGTTTTTTTTTTTTCCGATATCCTGATGTTGAGGTTATAAGTTCAATAAGTAAGTGTAAAGACCTTATATCTGTTTGTTGGATAATTATCACATGGCATTTTTGTCCCAATTGTATTTCAAAAATTTGATGATTCCAGTTGTTAAAAATTTAGTTGTAGAGAAACCGTAAAAAATGTTAAGAAAAAATTTCTGGTTTTTTTTTTTTTTTAATTCAGCTTAATCTTAAATTCTTATGAAATAGAGAAAATATCAGAAATAATTAATAAAGGCACTGCTTTATAGTTAGTCTTCCATATATTAAGACAGTAATCAGAATCACTGAATGAGAAGAAAATTTTATTGAACCAGAGATATGGATCGTGTGTAATGTAATATATACATACTTTTGTTTTTGTAATCTGCTTCCAGTTTGTAAACAAGTGTCACGAATAATTTAATAGAAAGATATAATATATCAGTATTCATATTACACATTAATAAAAAACAAAAATGATTTTATTTTTCTAGAAAGTTACTCAGTTATTCCTTATTAATATATAAATAGCTTTGCATTCAGGTGCAATAGCGCCTATATTATTTTTACAAGTAGATTTTTGAATTATTTTTGAATTATAACATATTATACTAAAAGAAAGAATCACAAAGTTTTAAAATATGTACTGAAAGCAGTAACTCATTCTAGTTGTTCTATTTTAGAGCCTTCTATAACTAATAATCAACAGTCTTGAATTAATCTAACATTGTATATTAAACAAATTCATTGTTATTTATTATTTTTCCAATACTTGTTTTATTAAACCTCATCAATCTGACAGTTTCGATTGACCAGCAATCTTCTTTAGAGCTAAAAAATATATATAGACACATGAATACACAAACAATTTATCACATAAACAATCCAACCAAACATTATATCCCCCTATAAAGTAACACATTCTATATTCTATTACATATATATATATATATATGTGTGTATTAAATATATATATTTATATATATCAAAAATACTACATATACATATATTATGCCCAATTCAAAAACAATATGTATATACACAAATACCATACTTAATATTGAACCGGATATTCTATCCGCTTCAAAAGTTCTATCATGTAGTTTAAAATGGCTTTCATATTTTGCTTAATTTTTTATATTTTATTATTTTATGTATTAAAAGTACATGATATCACACACATATTCACTTATTTAAAAAAACAAAAACAACTGTGATTTTTATTTGCAATAGATTTTAGTTTTAAAATCTATTTTCTTTTGAGTTTTTTTTTAAAATCCATTTATAAACATACTCTAATTAAAAAGTTGTTTGTTTTTTTTTTTAAATCCTTTTTGAGAAAGCGTTTAATTTTTTAATTACCTTCCTGTTTCTGTTATTTTCAATTTTAATCTATTGAAAATTTATTTTTAAAAGCTGCGACTTGTTTTTACATTTATTTTTTAAAATTAATTTTTAAATAAGATAACATCCTGGTCAGAATTTTTAATTAAGATTAGATTGAGATAGAGATTTGCCCTCATCAAAGATTGCTAAATAAAGATGTTATGGAACATAAGAGCTGGGATTTCAGACTAAGGATTCTTCAGCTATTGACTTTTATTCTGCCCATTTAGTATTGCTTTAACTTTTAGTATGCCAATCATGAGACTTATTTGAATTGCCAAGCTGCTATAAATTTTCAAGATCACTGTCTGCATCTGGGAGCCGCTATTGAGAATATTACTTTATGGTCTAGGAGATGCCATTGAAATTATCTTATGGACTTTCATTTATTAAATAGAATTGTCTCTGCAGAATGCCAAAACTATACACTATCAAAAATTTTATCAACATCATGTCATGCTAAACCAACTCAAAGATGAGCCCCAGATCCCAAATTGCTCCTGCAAAATCATGTCTTAAGAGCTTAAATCAGAACTGATCCCTAGCATTATCTCCAGATTCCTGAGCATATAATGAAAACCTAAAGTCTTCTTCAGAACTTTCCAGTAAAATAAACTGTGTGCCACACTGAGAGACATCTGTCAGTTTTAACCTTATACCTTGAGGTAAAAGATTTCATATTCTAACCAGGGTTTAAATCTCTTTGTAAGTCTCAGTTTAATCTTCAAAAAGTAACCTATTTTATAATATTTTTTGCCTATTCAATTTAAATATTTTAAGCATTTATTATATGTATTTTCTTATTGTATTTAGTGTGTCTTGAAATCTTAGTTTTAAGATTCCATGTTTGTTTTAAATTTATTTATCTGGGAGTGTATTGCGAGTTTATATTTGGTATGCTTTGTATTATTTTCATTTATATTACTAACCCTTGCTAAATGCTTTGGCAGATCTTCATAATTTCATTTTGCTCACCTGTCCCTCTTTTGTTGTCCAGTAAATAATTTTAAATAAGTTTAGTTTGCACTTCCTGCAGACCGCAAATCTTTTAGTGGTGGTTTATCATGTATAGTGTTCTGGTTTTCTAAAATTGGAGATTTTGTTTCTTCTTTCTAAGATTATATAAGATCATAATCTTTTCTCATGTTTTGTCTTGTATTGAAATTAACCTTGGCTGGCTTAAAGGTACTTGACCATGAACTGTTCTGCAGATACATGACATCACTAGTTTCATGGTACTAGAGAGTGCTCATCTTGTGCTGTTTCGTTGATTTCCTACAAGACTATTGTTTTACTATCTCTGGATTGGGAAACTAGAATTAGTTTTTATAAATCACCAGCAGGAAGATATTATCAATTCCCTTTTTAAATTCATAGGTAAGAAATACTCACATACACTTTCAGATGAATATGCCATTAAAATCTAGGTCAAATTTTTATATTTTGTTTGCCTCAGATTTCAATTTTTTGCTTGAATTTAATAAACTTTTAGATTTAAAATTAGTTTGGCTGATGTTTGTCTCTGTTGTTTTTTTTCATTGTCTGAACAATCTTAAAGATCTCTTTCTCTCCCTGGGTCTAGACAGTGCCAATCATATCACAGTAAATTAAATTTTCCAGATACATAGTGACCTTACTATATATATATACTTTACTCCATTATGCTGCATTTGCATATATTTAAATAAGTCATATGATATAGTATAATATATCTTTATATAACAGTAATAATTGCATATATTGTAATCTTTCGTTAAGGTTAGGTATGCTGAAGAAAGTCAATTTCTTAAAAATTTTTAACTAAGATAGTTGTAAGTGTTATAATTATAATGATTTAAAAAGACTTAAATTTGTTAAAATGAATACATAAGTAGTCATAGAATATTTAGAAATCATTTTAACTATTAAAATTATAAAAGTAGAATAATTTAATATTTTATGGTTGAAATAAATGATATTACCATACTTTAAAATGTGTTTAATATCCTGCTAAATAAATATTTTAAAATCAGTAGTTTGTATTTGAAAAGTTATAAATAAAGTTGAATAAAATCAGTAGTTTACAATGTAGTTATAAATATAGTTGAATAAATTAATAAATCTATTCTTAAAATAAGTTAAAACTAGTTAATAATTATTTATTAAAGTTCTTAATATTTTATGGTCTACCAAATTTTATTTATTGTTATACAAAATGTAAAATTTACTATTCTAAATTTTATTATTATATTTAATATTTCATATTATGTATTATTATTTTTTTATATTAAATATTCATTTAACTTTATTTCAGACAGTAAGTTTCAAAAACTGCAACATTTTTGTCTCGAAAAGCTTATCACATGACTGGCAATATGTGTGTAATGCTTGCATGAAGGCAAAGAAAGTTTCAATTTCTAAAACTATTAATAAAATGGGAACATTTGAACAAGATAAAATAAGTTTAAAATAATATTTGTTAGTTTTTAAAGGTATTTTAAAATAATAAATATAGACTAAAATTGCTACATTAAATTAAATATTTTCTTATAATTTAATAAAATGGTAAAGTATTAATAAATTGTATTACTTTAAAATATTTTGTTTGGTTGAATAGAGTTATAAAATAAATTAAGAATTAAATATTTTATTATATTTTTTATTTAAAAGATGACTCATTATTTTATTTTCAATTTTAAAATTACTTAATTTAGGTAATATATAAATTGGTTATTTTATCAAATCAAATCTCTTAATAAATGAGGTATAAATATAGTGTATAAAAATTAAGGCTAAACACACTTTTATTATAATTATTTTTATTTCAACTATTACTTATTATGGAGAGTTTTGCCTGTTTAATAATGTATTGTTATTATATATATGTATAATTATTGCCATTATATAAGGACATTTTATATTATATCATATGATATATTTAAATTTATACTTTAAACATATCATATATATATACAGTAATATATAGCCTCACAATTTATGCATTTATATCATAAAAAGTCAAAAGCAGTGAACACTTAGTATTTTATAAATTATTTTATATTAATTAATATTATCAAAATTATAAAAATATAACTAACTAATCTTTTATTATTTATTTATTAAATTTCTATTATTAATCTAAATATTAATGTATAAAATTTAAATTTAATAATTATTATTATTAAACTTATTAATTATTCTTATAAATTATTTTTATTATAAAATGTATTTATATTTTTTTAAATTTTTATCTAAGTAATATTAATGGCCATCTTCTTCTTGTTATTCAGCTTTTCAACTACTAAAATTGCTTTTTTTAATGTTCTAAAGTAACTCCCTCTTTTTATTTTTTATAAAATTTATTTTACATCTCTTTTAAACTTATTACTTGAAATTATCTCAATGCTATTTCTATCAAGACAGTTTTTAAGCCAAAATCATTATTTAATGTGGGTTTGATACTATCTATAAGGATAGCTTATTTGATTTTTCTTTCTCTCTTAGCATTTGTATATTGAATCATTTTAATATTGTCCCTCTCAAATATATATATATCCTGTTTCACATGATCACCATTTCCTATTTTCAAATATATATATATATCCTGTTTCCATTGAATGTATCATATTTATATTGTGTTAGTCTTCTGTAAATTGAATTTTTGTCTCTCTGACATAATTAGTTTTAATCTTATTTATTTGGCATTTTTGCATTTAATTTCATAAACTCCATTTATAACATTCTCTGGATTTTCATTATATTTTTTAATGCATTTCTTGGCTAAAATGTTACTTGCTTTTTTTGATTTACTATTTTAAAATTTATTATACTATTAAATTTTTTATTAATTTTATTTATAAGTTTTATTGGTATTTTTAATTATATTATTAACTAAACTAAATAATTAATCTAAATGAGATTGAAATAAACAACTATTGATAATTATATTTTAATATTTATCAAACCAGCTTTCATCTCCATTGAGATTCTTTCAAGATATTTAATTATACTTGATAAAGTCTCAATGGAGATGAAAGCCAATTCAATAAATATTAAAATATACTATTTACAACTTTCTTAAACACTTTATCAATACTATTTATTTATAACAAAACTAATAGTTTTGACTGTCCTGCGGTCATCATCAGAGCTACAATATTCAAATATATAATGAATATACTTATACACATATTCATATACATAATTAAATACACAAAATAAAACAAAAATAAATATACATTTTAACCTGACCATTATAAATAATCATTTTCCATTTTATTACTTTACTCTTAAATAATTCTATCCACATTTATTTTATATCACTTTATTTATTTTTAAAAAAAAAAATTATTTATTATAATTATAAACTTTAACATTTATTCTACTATTTAATACACATTATTGTCATTTTACTTATATTATAAGTCAACTTCTAACCTTTTCTTATTTTTATTAAATATTTTATAATTATCAATTAATTTTTTCCACATTACAAATTACTTTTTTACTTTATAAAAATTACCTACCTCTTTACAATCCTATTTCTAAAAACCCAACTGATAAAATTTTCAAAATCTGTACACTTGTTTAACACCTTCCTCTATATCAAAATTGTTAGTTTTGATGTAAATAAATAGTATTGATAAAATGTTTAAGTAAGTTGTAAGTGTTATGATATGTTAAAGTAGAAATCAATACATAGAAAAAGGAAGAAGAAAAACATTAAAATATAATTATCAATAATTGTTTATTCCAATCTTATTTAGATTGATAATTTAGTTTATATATTTGTTATAACATTGTGGACAAATAAAAAAACTATATTGCATATTTGACCATTATAGTTATTTTTTGTTAACTATATTATTATTAAAAGTTTTTATAAATATATAATTAATCTTATTATTATTATTAAAATTATTATAACTTTTTTCTTCATATTATTATAGCAAATAAATTGATTTTTTACCAGCTTTATACTATTATTTATAAATATAATTGAATAATCATTATTTAAAAATTCCTCCTTTATTAAGCTTATTGTCTATTATAATCATCATTATTTGATCAATCAAATAAAAGTTTGGTGAATTTTAGCACTTATAACAGTATTACAACGAATTATGTTGGAACAACAAAAAATTTAATTTACAGAAGACTAACACAACATGAACATGAGTGTGATAAAAAAATCACCAGTTTATTTACATTCAATGGAAACAGGAACATGTATTTGAGAATGATATTAAAATAATACAATACACAAATGACGAGAAAAAGAAAACTCCAAGAAACTATCCTTATAGATAGTATCAAACCCACATTAAATAAACATTTTGACTTAATAACTGTCTTGATATAAATAGGATTGAGATCATTTCAAATAATAAATTTATAAGAAATGTAAAATAAGTTAAAACAGGCAAAACTCTCCATACAGTATTGCCACTCAGTGCAAACCAGAGTAATCAATGAATGCCAGAAGGCTTGTGCATAAAATCCCCATCTAGTACCTACTCATCCAATATCCCCAGACTAGTTTCTGGCAAGCATAAGAAATGGTGATCATATGATGTAAAATAAGTTATATAAAAAATAAAATGAGGGGGCTACTTTATAACATAAAAAAAGTCAATTTAAAATTCAAATTTGTCATTTGAAAAACTGAATAACAAGGTGGGTTTTAATATTAGTTAGATAAGAATTTAGAAAAAATAAATTACAAATATATTTTATAATAAAATTATTTATAATGGTTATTAAGTTTAATAATAATCATTATTAAATTTAAAGTTTATACATTAATATTTAGATTAATACTAAAAAATTACAATTTTCACTTTTTATAATTTTCATATTAATATAAAATAATTTATAAAATACTAAGGACTTGTTGCTTTAACTTTATATTTTATGATATATATTAGTTTATATAGATATTTAAAGTATATAAACATTTGGTATACATACTGAATGTGATATTTTTATATATATTGTATATTTAATAAAATATTACTTTTTGGGCTAAACTGTGTATTATTTTCTATTACATACCTTATATTTCGATAGATTAGCATCTGCCATTGTCAAAGTTAACTTTTGAAAGAAAAATCTTTAGATCTCAAACAATAATGTGACTTAGTGCGAAGTAGTTCAGCATTCACAATATGAGCCTTATAAAAATGTTTATTTCCCTCAGTTTTTTCACCTATTAATATTAACTTAAAATTAATAGGTGAAAAAACTGAGGGAAATAAACATTTTGATATTAATAGGTAAAAAAACTGAGGGAAATAAACATTTTGATAAGTCTCATATTGTGAATGCTGAACTACTTCAAGTTGAATCTCATTTCTCATCTCGCACTCAGTCACGTTATTGTTTGAGATCTAACGATTTTTCTTTCAAAAGTTAACTTTGACAATGGCAGATGCTAATCTATCGAAATATAAGGTATGTAATAGAAAATAATACACAGTTTGGCTCAAAAAGTAATATTTTATCTACATCATACAACCATGAAAACATTAAATATAATATTGTATATTTAATGTATATATAAATTTGTACACACACATATATAACAGGATATAAAATGAGTCAATTTATAAGATATAATTTTTGATTGTATTGTTTATATGATAAATTATTTGTGTATTCATGTTTTTATATATATCTTTTAGCACTGAAGAAGACTGTTGGTCAATCAAAACTGTCAGATTGATGCGATTTAACAAAATAAGCATTGAAAAAGTAATAAAGAAAGATGAATTTTAAAGGAAGAATACTTTATAAAAAGGACTATATCTACTGATTACTCATACTTTGGAAAGTGAATTTCACCAATGCAAACCTTTAATCTAAATTGTAATAGAATATAATTGTGGCATCATTGTGACAGTATATTTGGATTTAACCAGTCGGGCATATATTTTAACTTTAAAAAGACTACTAAAATTTTTCATACATCTTTCTAATAATTTTCTTATTATTTGATAATCCTCAATTTGGATTAGATTTTGTATAGAATCATTATTTATAAAATTCTTATTAAATTACTATTAGTATCAACTAATTTTACTGAGATTACAAAAAAAAAAAAAAAAATCATGACATTAAAATGTTAGTTATGACAGAAATGTTAATAAATTACCTTGTTAGGCTTTAAATTCCTGTGGGATTTTATTCACCTCGCTAAAAACTGTGAAACACTTAGTTTTAGTTCATATAGTCAATAATAAATTTTATATAACTAAAAAATTTTATAAAATAAAACAACTATTTTAAAAAGGTCTCTCTGTGGTCTATTCTATACTGAAATTATTTACTTTATCTTATCATGTTACAGGACTGCCATTTTACTTTTAACTAATAGTGAACAGAACGAAAGACTATTAATTTTATTTCCAGGAAAAAGTTGTTCTCTCCTTATTAAAGATTATCTGTCACTGAACAAAAGAATTAGATGCAATTAGAAATTTCCAGAGCAAATAAAAACATTAAAAAAATTCAAGTTCAATTACACATTCCCATTACAATTGAGAAATTCAGATAATATTATTATATATGAAATAGTACAACTGAAATGAAAATTAAAAAAGAAGTATTTCATTTCTATAATATGAACAGTTGCTCATTTCACCTCCATTTAAGTGTTCAAATTGAGATTTATTTTTTTTTTACTTTTCTCAGCTGGAAATCAATCTAGGAACCTTTAGTTCATAAGATCAGCATTATATGACTATATGAAACTGCATAGGATAAAATTCCAAAGATCGTGAATTGAAATATCACTAATATGAATTTAAAAATATAAAAGAAATGAAATTATAAAAATTTATATAGATACCAATTTGTACAGTGTAAATTTCAACTTGTCAAGAATTAGCATATCTATTGATGGATAGTTTAATGAAGGAAATTAAAAATTATCATGATAAATACATGTTAGCTGCTATTACACTTTGAAAAAAAAAAGAATTCCAAGATGGTCTTTATAAACATATGATAAATTAATAAAACAATCCTTAATTTATGCAAGAGGCATTTTAACATTTTTATTGCTCAAGTTGTAAACATATGCAAAGACATTTTGTATTCAATTTCTATACCATATATTAAAATTCAGAACAAGTGATTTCTACTATAAACCTCATGAATGATAGTAATATTAATATATTAGTTGAGACCAGATAATTTAATTTTCCTTTTATGATTATTACAGCTTTAATCATTACCAATAGATTTGTAATTTTTATTTTCTTTTATTAATTAATTTTATCATTTTATCTATATAGTATTTTCAATTAATTAATATTAATCATTTCAAAACAAAATTATAAATAAGATAGATTTAAGACATAAAAAAAGCCATACTGAGAATAACATTTAAATTTATTAAAGATAATGTTAAATAAAGATTTTTCCTAATAACAAATCTTGCTCAAGGAGATAATGCTAAAATGTATTAGTGATACCCAATCAAGTGCAAGGGCCTTGAAATTTTTCTCAACAGAATTAGGATTTTTATTTCAGATAGCTAAACCAGAAATCCATCTGTTATTACTGATAAATGGATATACAATTATTCTTAAGTAGAGAGTAAAACAAAGATGGAGGGAAAACTGTTCAAACATTTACCAAACAGCAATTTCTAGGTCTATTAGAAACTTTTGCCCCAGCAGTGGGCTACTTAGATTGTTTTACCTTTATTATTACAATATTAGTTGATATTAATATCTAATCATCATTAGCATTACATATCAGAAAGATTAGCCATCCCATTTCAGGAAATTATTACTTGAAATAATTTAAATCAGATCATGGCAATTCTTTTTAATAAATCACTTCAAAGTAGTTAAGTTATTAATATTTAATGGTTTATTAATATTACATTATAACAAGCAGTTTGTTTTACTTTAGTTATAATTAGTAGAAAACGATGAAAATGTAAAAAGATAGAGCCAAGTTAACGCTCTTTAGCATCTATGACTTGAGAATTAAAAATTCCTGGATTGAAACTCACTCAGTCCTTTTTGGTGCTCAAGCATCATGACCTCCCAAAAAACTACCTTTCAACTAGATAAAATATCTAGGATAGTGTTTTGCTGATGTTGAATGTTGTGAATAAAAAATTATCATGAGAATCACAATATTAAAACAGATTTTTATTAAGAGAAATTGATTACTTTGTTGGCAGCTGAGTTTAAGAAAGAATCTAGTTTTGAGCATAGCTTTATATAATATAGAAAATTTCTGATTTAATTATTTTTCCTTTTTTCAAGTTTTATTCAATATCACAGTACTGCACTACCGTTTCTTAGCAAAACTTAGTTCCTCGACCAATTTCTGATCACTTTATTTTTAAAAATTGTGATTTAAAGAATAATAAGGATAAATAAATAAATAATCTTCATTGCTAGTTAATTATATACAAGATTAATGCTTATATTTATATATGACAGACGACGTAAATAAGCAAGACGGATGACACTGTATGTTTTGGTAAATGTTACGGTAGAGTGGTGTCTTGAAAACTAAAGATTCATGAATTGAAACTCAATCTATCATTTTTGCTATTCAAGCATCATGTGATTAACTGATCATTTGATTACTAACAATGACAAAACATTATTAGTGCATAATTATTATTTTATTAATACACTAACTTAAACTCACTTAAAAATATAATAAACTGCCATGATTCAAAGACAATTGATTAAAAAAAAGCAATTAAATCAGAAACTATTTGAATAAAATAGTTTACTTCAATGCTTAATAAGACTAAAATAAATTTCAAATTTATAAAAAAGTTTCATTAGAAATTTATTAAATATTTTCAGGGAAATTATATTAGCCATCATTAACAATAAATACTAATGTACATCTAGTTAATAGACCAAATTCAAACCAGAAAACTGCATTACAGAGTTTATCAGCACAAACTATAGAAAGTTCTCTATGTAACATTGTAAATTCATAACAAGATATTCTCACCATTAGGAAAATGTGAAACTTTCTTGCATAATTCAAAGTATTCTGACAAATGTTACTATTGCTATTACTACACATCACATTATTTAAGGCTAATTTGTTATTTTTAATAAATGTACAAAATGAAAACCATCTTGTTGAACTGTCTTATATACGTATAAATATTTAAAAAGACCAGTAAGTAGTAAAAGATAAGAACAGAAAAGAAATAGAACATGATCATTAGAGATTTAGCACTAAAACCGAGACACTAAATTGTGTTAAGAGAATGGCAAACCTATCACAGATAATAAAACAAATATTATCATTTAAGTCATAATACTTTACTGCCTAATTATTTATCTGCCTTTGAGAATAGATCATAATATATACACGGGGAAAAAAACTGATACAAAGAAGAGCTAGAGGGTCAGCTTTTGCAAAATTTAAACAATAAATGAATGGGAAAAAAAATATAAATAAATTTTACCTTCTGTATAAGATGTTCATTGTTAGCTAAATATCTGAAAGAGAAAAAAAAAAGAATTATGTTAACTATATGTATTTAGTATACCTTACATATGCATGTATATTAAAAGCATGTATTTATTTAAAAATACTAAGAGCAATGATTGTAATAAAATTAACTGAAATTAATATATTAATCAAATGAATTATCATTTAGATTATAAGGCTTTTGAACACAAGAAGTGTCAGAGTTGAGCTGTGATCCAGAGATCTTCAGCTTTTGAATCCAGAATTCTATTATTGCAATAAATAATATTAATGAATAGAACATTTAAGTGCCTTCTAAACGATATAGCAAATCAGAAAAAAAATGTTTTTAAAATCAAATTGATGAACTGAGATTAGATGGCTATCGAGTCTGTCAACTACTGGCCATCAGAATAAGAAAAGAGATTTGCCAGTTGATTGTTGTCATGCAAACAATTTGTTGAGAAAAATTGAAACCTAACTATTGTGAAAAACTTTTTTAGTCATTACTTTTATTATGGATTGATTTGTAAAAGCCTATTGTGATAATCATAGATGCGAGACTTATCACAGGCTTTCCCATTGGTGGGATATTAATTCCTAAAAAAGCTCTTCAATTTTGCATAGTAGCAAAACAATGTGCTAAAAGTAATGACAATATTTGTACGAGTCCTTTGGAAATTAAGAAAATTAGTATGAAAAGTTCATGTGTTAAATTCAGTTAATCATTAAGATTTTAGAATTGGGATAGTGTTTAGAGATTTGTTGCAAATATTTCATAGAAATCTATTTATATAATCAGTTCAGACAGATGATATTTTTTATCATAGTGGATCACTTCAAGCAGCACAAAGATGGTATGTTGTGTGTTCCATTTGACAAAATGAATAGACATGCTGGTGAAAATTGATAAATCTTCTGAAGGATAATGCATGTAATCATTTTGTTTTAATAGAATGGGTGATTAATTATTATTATATTTTCTTTTTACCAAGATGACTTGTTTAAATTTGTCATATTATAGTAACGAACAATGATATTTTAAAATGTTCACTAAATACAATGTGAATGAAATTTTTATATTAGACGTCCATAAAACATGTATTTTTTCCAGATGGTGGCTGGATTCAGTTTCTTCACTTGTAATTCAACATCAGAAGCAGTGAGAAGAACAGTAGTAAAATCTCTAGGGTTGACTAACCAGCTTTAGTTGTTGATAAATGGTTGTGAAAATTTGTCTTTGAAATTGCTATATTAAACCAATCAGCTGTTAGAAAATTTGAATTTGCTGATAGAATTTATATTCTGGGATTTCATTTAGTAACTGTTTTAATTTATTTATTGAAATACTACATATCTTAGTGGAAAATTTAATATTTTTAATCATTATGTATAAACTGTTCTTTTGTATGATGTTGAGTAAAAGAATTAGCTTGTTAGAATTATTCCTTAAGCACACATTTGTAAAACTGGCTTAAAGATTCTCTTTTAAGAGAAGTTTCTTGCAATGCTAATTAAGGATAGCTAAACCAGTGGAGGTGAATCTCTTGTATTCTTCTCTTAATTACATTTATGGTTAATATATTGAATCTATAATCGATAAAAAAAAATTGTATACCTATGCAGATCTTTCTTAGAATTTTAATAAAACTCATTAAAACCAAGTAATTATAAAATTAATTATAGTATTGCATTTTGCAAAGCAAACTGAATAATCAACTTGTATAGAAAATAATAAACACAGTTTATTAATAAAGTAGAAATACTGCTAGTAAAAGAATAAGCATCTTTTAATAAAATTTGTGATAACTCAAGATGGTTTTGCACTTGAACTGAGATCAAAGGCATCCTTGAAATCAATTTCAATATGCAGTAGCCTAGATGAAAAGGACATCCTTTTCATATCTATAATATGAATTATTGGAAATATGAGTGCCTCAGGGAATCATCTGATAAGTAAAGGATAATCTTCAATAATAATTTAGTGTAATGAATAGATTTGAAGCAATTTCTCTTCAAATTTAAATATTCTATGATGTTTGATTATTAGCAGCTTGGAACTGTCTTTTTAGATGACGAAATTAAACCCTTTAGCATTAATTGGTAAATACAGATTATTTTCACAGCTCGAGTCTTTTGTTAAATCTGGTATCATGTATGAAAATATTCACAAATTTATCAATATATCTTTTATTCCTGCTTCCCCCTTAATACATATGAATAAATTTGTTGCATATATATAACTTTATCTTTCTTATTACATTACCAAATCCATATAATATTAATATCATCTATGTTCTTTATTACTTTTTTACTGCTCTTAGCGTTTTTTTAAAAAAAGGGTTAACTGTGTTCTGAAGATTTCTGGGGCAATTGAAACTGTCAATAGTGGGTTGTAAAAAACTATTGTAAAAAGTAATAAAGAACACAGATGACATTAATATTATATTACATATATATACATGCATCCACCCATGTAAATCTCATTGCTATGAATGAGACCATAAATAGTCCTGGAAAGCACTAAGCTTGATTCAAACGCCTTTATGATAAGCTTTTCTTATAAAAGCATTCAAGCCCTCAAAAGATGAATTTCATTAATTTCAAAAAAAATTGTTTCATTAATTTTTATCTCATTAACATTTGAAATAACTGATTGACAACTGTATCCAATAAAATTTTGATATCATTTATGATTACCAATCTTATTGCTAATGATTAATAAGGTTTTTTTCTTAAGATTATTTCTTTTACAGATGCATCAATAATGTACTTTTGATATATTATTTTCCAAAAAGATTTTTTTTCTTAGTTTTTCTTAATAGCATTAGTTTTTTGGAAGTGTGTGAAAATTATAAATTTAGTAGCACCTTCTTTAAAAAACATCATGAAACTATTCCATCCTAATGAAATAATTTTAAAACCTGACAAACTCTCAAACAATTTTAGAATTATTTTCACAAAATTGGTGCCAACTAATTTGACCAATTCAATTCAAAAACATATAAAATACTATGTACTATACATTTGAGCAGTAAAGATAGCTATAATAATTATAATGATGGCAATGTAGAATGAAATACAATATTTGTAAAAATCATCTTTTAATTTATGTATAAACTTTGCTTGATGTTGGATTTTTATAAGAAAATATGGTAGCATTTGTCAATAAAAAATTATGTTCTAAAACTGATATAATAAAATTTAACTTGCAAAGAAAGTTTGATTGAACAAATAGCTAAGTACAAATTGCTTTAAAAGAGCCACGTTATCAAGTGAAAGGGGACTGCGTAATGTTGGATTTGTTGACAACTCTAAACTTATTATCTTTTATTCATGAAACTCCAAATTATATCAATGAAAAGCTAATATTGATATTAAAAACAAATTTACATAATGGTATTCTGTACTCATTTTATCAATACTTATGCTTGAATATTAGAATGAAAGTAAAGTGAAAGAAAGCTTTTATTCTTTGTTGAATAGTTTTTCTGCATCAATTCCAATATTTTTTTCTTCTTGGAAACTTTCACGCAAGTACTGATAAACTCAAAAATAAATTAAGTTATTAGAAATGACACTGTTGCTTATGAACTCTCATCATTTGTTGTTACTAATTTTTGCACAATGATTAATTTGAAATTAGACAGAAAAATGACTGCAAGGAACAGTACACATTTATACTCAAAAAAAAAAAAAGGATATATTATGAATTATGTTTCATTCTTGTGTATATATGCGAAGATAAACAGATCAGTTCTTGATTTCGCTAAAAAAAATCATAAATGATTCTCTGCCAATGATTGGATTATTTATGATTTGATTAAAAGGAAAAGTATTTTTGCATGAAATAATAATAAAATGAATAGAGGTTCATAGGTAATATAATAATTTCAGAGAAGTTCAATGATTGACAAAAGGATTTAAGAATAGGTGGTGGACCAAAATTATAAGAGAGATACAATCATTTGCTAATAGTAGTTATTTTAATATTTATTTTGAAGCAACGAAAATAAAGGATCTGAAAAACAAAACCACAACTCTATCAAATGAATGAATGCCATCAATATTAAAATTTTTATCAAATGGGAAGATATATTTTGATAATTTTATGAATCAATGATTAAAATTACTGCATTTATAATATTTTCTTCCTAAAGATTCATTTTGATTTGAACAGACATTCAGCTTAGTGAAACTTTAAAGCACTTCTTTGTAATCCAAAAAAAAAAAAAAAATAGTTGCAGCTTTGATGAGATTACAGAAGTTTTAAAATATGGTAATGATATAATTCCTTCAAAGTTATTGATTTTTTTGATTATGTAGACCTATACTATAACATTATCTGATAGTTAGAATGCTTCTATTATTGCAATTTATAAAAATAAAGAAGATAGAAAAGACAGCAGTAATTATAATAGAATGCTACTGATATTCTTTCTACAAACAAAAAATTGAATTGATTATTTCCACTTTCCAGTCAGGTATAAATGGTTACTAACAACCCATTGTGCTTTTAAAGAACCAAAAAGTATTGCAGATATGGCTTTTGCAACCGAATAAAATGCAAAAATAATGCTTTTATTGATTTGTTCACAGTATTTGACTCAGATATACCTGCTACATGATAGTGAAAAATCTGAGCATTTGAAATAAAAATTGGAGATGAAATGTGTACTTGATCCAACTTTGTTTCCATTTTTATGATGGTTGTCTCTGGAAATATTTGTAGGCGGCTTTAAAAAGCAGGTATTACTTAGATGAGATATAACTTTGATAGCGATATTTTTAGCTTAAACTAATTTAAAACAAAAACAAGACTTAAATTTTTTGGGGCCCCTAAATTTACAATGTGCTGGTGATTGTGCTATTCTCCAAAATTCAAAAAAATGACCTCATTTCATTTAGTAATTAATATTAAAAAAAATTATGAGCTTCATTATCTTTTGTCATGGTTTTCAGCTTGAAAATGGAATCCATTTAAAAATAATGGAAACTTTCTAGATTGAAAGATGAATAGGGTTGAATTGCAACACAGAATCAAATATGGAGCATTTTGCAAGTTAAAATAGGGAAATAACTATTTTACCTAAAATGAGTTTTATACAGTGCTGTTAAAAAATATCCTATAGTACTTTTGAACATGGTTTCCAAAAAAAAGATAGACTCTATTTATTTTAAAAAGTTATCTTAAAGATCTTCTCAAAAAACATATATCGTTTTTATTAGGATAAGGTTGAGGATAAATGCAAGAAAGCCACAATTAAGTAAGAATTAAAATTTTTCAGAAAGTTTGTTGGGGATAAGCTTAAGGACAGTATTGCAAGACATCAAATAAACAGTTAAAAGACTAGCCTATGATGTGATATTTGTAGTTATCAAATTGAGTTGTATTGTTATTGTGAATAATCTTTAATATTTTGTTCTTTGTTCGTATTTGTTTTTGCTGGAAATGGATAACATACACATTTACATGTGTCTGCTAGTAATAATGATTATTTAAAGAAAGAAGCCTATATTAGGGCAGTTCTTATTTGTCACAGAGACCATTATTAGAGACAACTTTGTACTGGATCATTAAAGATACCTGCTAACTTTTACAATCAAAATGAGTCTTATTATTCACATACACATGCCTTTGTCACAAGGTATATAAAACAATTTGCTGATACCATAATTTCTAATTTATCTGTGTGTAGTTTTAAATTAAAATTATTTGACATGTATTGTTGCAATTAATGATTTTAATATTTAATCCCCACCCCCTCCCAAAGGGAAAGGTATCAGATGAACAAAACATGTATAATAATTTAAAAAGTCATTATATAGATCAATGGTGTGCAAATGTGGCTCTCAGAGTTCCATACAGTTTCTTATTAAAGTTAAATGCAGTTCCCATTGAAATCCGATTTTATTTTTATTATTTCAGTTTTTTTTTTTTAATTGCACAAAACTTTGTAATATGATAGAAAATTTTATCAAACATTTTTATTACTTATTTTATTACAAATTACATCATGTATGTATATACTATTTTCAAATATATTGGCAAATAGTATGTTAACAACATCCTTCAAATCTTATTAAAATTACTACATGTACATATGAAGTAATCACGTATATGTTTATGATTTGTACAATTTCGTGGTGTATATTTCAGTGGTAGTTTTCCTATCAGCTAAATGTTCTATTTCATATTTTTCAAAAAATCTGATAAGTAGACTGTTTTATTAAGCAATTTAAATTTGTTTATGATGTGTAATTTTTCTGCAGCTCAAGCTTTTTAAAGACATGTGTACAAGTTAAGAAAATTATTTTAATTGTTTATAATTAGTGGACTTAAAGAGTTTCACATTTTTTTTAAAACAATTATATAAAAAACTCTTGAAAATAAAATTGGAAAGAATTTGCTAGATTTTGATTATTTTGATTCTATTTTTAGTGGTAAATAATAAAGCAGATGTTTAAGAATTATCAGGAAAATATCAACCAAAAGTAACTATAGTCCAAAATTACTTTTAATTATTCTAAATTGTTTTTATTCCTATTTTATTTTAAGAAGCCCTGTTTCTTTGATGATTAGTAGCACCATTTAAGAATCTTTTAAAGCAAAAATTAATATTTAGATATTTTGATTTTAATTATTTTGAATTTTAGACTTTGGGAATAAATTTACTTAAATTTTTTGTTATCATGATCTCAGAAAATATCAAAAAATGAAAATACGAACAAGAAAATAGCTTTCAGAAAGAATGGATAAAAAAATGCTTTTATTGACAAAAATGGAAAATCATTGGGTCATATTTGTAAAGTTACAATTGCAAACTACAAAGTAACCAATTTATGTCAACATTATGAAGTAAGTCATCCTCACTTTTCAACTTAATATCCACACAATTCAAAATTACAAACAGAGAAACTTAAGTCATTGCAATCAGGTCTTCATAAGCAACAAGGACTCGTCTTCTTTTAATTGTGAAGATGACAGAGCCAACGAAGTTAGTTTTTTAGTAGCTTGGAATATTGCTCATGCCAAATGTCCATATGGAGAATTTATTAAAAGCGTGGAAGAAATGGTTAAAGTTTTGGATCTAGATAATACAAAACTGCATAAATTGATCGCACAAGTTCCTGTCATGCAGTACAACTGAGCATAGTATTAGTGAAATTAGTAAAAATGTTAAAAATAGATGTGTGATCTGAAAAATTGTAGAGCATTCAGTTTAGTCCTCGATAGGTCTACAGACAGTCAGAATATTCCACAACTGACTGTTTTTGTCTACTATGTATGTGTAGACATAAATGTGAAGAAAGAAATATTAGACCTACTAGCTCTTAATGAAACAACTCAAACAACTTGTAGTATCGATGGCAAAAATGCACTTGATGAAGTAATGAATAGGTTTGAATTGTCTTGTGATAATCTTATAAGTGTTGTGAGTGATGGAACTATTACAATGATAGGGAAAAACTTAAGTCTTATTGTTTTTTTTTAAACAACAATCCTAAAATTCCACGTTTTATACCTCTTAACTGCATAATTCATCAGGAACATCTGATAGTGAAGTACTTAAAATATGAAAATATGTGGAAGATTATTTTGCAGTTTATGAATTTAATTAGAACAAATGTCAAATCACATTGTCAATTTAAGAACTTTTTAGAAGAGTTAAATGATGAAACAGATGAATTACCCAGTGATCTCTCCTTATGGTCTGTTATAAGATGGCTGTCAACTTACAATGTTTTGAGCCATTCTGTGGAACTGCTAAAGCCTATCATAATATTTATAAAAGAAAAAAAATACCCAGAATTAGAAAATGAAACATGATTTTCTGACTTAATATTCCTTACAGACATCATGGAACATTTGCAAACACTTAATTGGCTTTATAAGGAAAGGGGGAAATGATTAGATTGTCACAAAATGTACCTAGTTTTGAGGCTAACTTCAGGCTTTTCATGCATAATCTTAAGTCCAGAATATTTACTCATTTTTCATGAGTAAAAACAAATATAATTAATATCAAAGAAGAAAAATTGAAAGGATTGCAAGAGGATTTCAAATGTAGGTTTGAAGATTTAAATCTACATTTGCATACTTTGTGAATCCATTTATTTGTGCATTATTGAAGATAGATTTCCAATTTCTGAAATAATACTTGAAAATAGCGGTTGGGGAATTGGAGTTATTAGAGATGAAAGTGGATCAGGCATTGCAAATGCATCACAAATCTAGTTCTCTAATTGAATTTTGGCAACTCGTGCCAGAATTAAATATCCACACTTAAAGAAAACTGTTTGCATCTAATTTCAATTTTTGATACAACATATTGCAGTGAATCGTTGTACTCCGTAATGAAGTTTGGGAAGTTGAAATATCGTGCACAGGTGACCAATCAGCATCTCACAGAATGGCTGCGAACAGCTTTAACAAATTATTCGCCGAATTTCAAGCATTTAACCAAAGATCTTTGATAATAAACGTTGTACTTTTTATTAATGAATTTTTATTATTAAAATTTTGAAATAATTATTTTGTATTTTATTTCTTTCTCTTAATTACATTTTCTTATATACTTTATACAGTACTTAAAACTTGTGAAGAATGTCATCATATTAATTAAATTAAATAAAATTTGATTATTTGTATTTATTTTTGTGTACTTAAGTAATATGGTGTGGCTCTTTACAGTATATGAAACACCGACATGCGGCTCTCATTGACCTTATGCGTGTTTATGATTTAATTGAAACTATCATTTTAAATATACAGTACTGTATACATTTTTTTACAAATGCTCAAAAATGTTAAAGTTCCCATGACGTCATTGTAAAAATTATTTTAATTTAAGGTATAATATTTTGAGGGGGAAAGTAACAAAAGACATACCTCATAAGAAATCTTAATACCATAATTATAAAAATTTAAATATGATTTAACGTTTTTTCGTCCATTATGTCCGCTATACAAAAATAAATATAACAATCATAAAGCGCCGCGTTGTGAATAAAAACGAAAACATAGGTCACTTTATAACTAAAAAATTCATTGTAGATTAATTAAATTTGATTTAATTTAAATGGCTTACTATTATTTTAAATGTAATTTTCATTTTTAGTTGTCAGTCCTAAACAAGTATGGCCATTTTGATGCCAGAATAAGGAGGAGGGGGAGAAAATAAAATTTTAAAGATGTGTTTTATCATAATTGTATAAACCAATCTGAAAAACAAATAAATTTATATATATATCACATGTCATTTTTCTATTTATTTATATGGCATCTTGTGATGCTCTTTTTTTAACATTTCACGCAACTATATTTTATTTTTAGCCATATCCTTCCTACAAAAATAATAAATATTGTATCTTTTTTACAATGTCTTACAGACAATTTTTATAATAAAAACAATGTTTGCATTTTCATAAAAAATGATGCTCAATTCATTAAAAAATACTTTTTCTAAGGAAAAATGTTACTATTAATTTATATGCAATCAAAATGTACTTTTATAAAAATAAATCATATAACATTATGCAAAGTAAAAATATACTGATTGATCTTATGATTGTATCATATTTTCACAATATTTAGGAGCATTCTTAAATGGAAATTTTCCAAGTCCCTTTATATTATGACTATAGAAAATTTAACACCTAAACAATAACTTTGGAAGAATAATAGTTCTATAAATATACACATATAATTAAAGTAGTTGTATCACAATGATGAAATACTTTATCTTTTAGCTTATTAAATGTGGCAATTACCAAGAATTTTAAATTGATATATACTTTCAAGAAGATAAAAGGAACTTGAACTCAGTTTTTCAAGATCCTTACATCTATCCATTCCATTTTACACAGCCAATACCAATGACCACATTCATGTGAAAAAGATGAATGACCTCCAATATATGTACAGAGCTTGAAACACTGAGTTCATATCCCTTATAATTACATTAAGTTCAGTGTAGACAATATACTTGTATTTAAATATTTGCTGGTGTTTTTGTTTCCTCATTTCTAGGTGATAAAATATTTGATTTTATTGGGCATTAATTATTATCATTATTAATTAAATACTTTACCAATTGGAAGATTATATATTTGAACATTAATTATTAAACCAAAGACTTTATAACTTGCAATATTTTTTTTTATAAACATTGTGCAAATCATTCTTTGATTTGACAAGAATAGAAATAATCAGCTTAATGGCAATCTGGAAATCCTAAGGGTTAATTTTACCTTTACTTTAAATGAATCAAATTAAAAATTTCATCATCAAACATTATATCACATTTTGATATTTATAAATTATTCCAAAGACTACTGTCATAAAAACAAAGTTGGAATAGTGCCTGATTTTTTTTTTTATATGTCATATGTGTTGACCAGGAAGCGAACCTGGGCCAGCCGCTTGGAAGGCAGCTATGCTAATCATTAGGCCACCAACGCTTGACTAGTACCTGTTTAATACCAGTTTTTATTCCAAATGCCTTATATTTTCCACTGTGAGTAATAACATTTCTCTCATATAATTATGTAAAATACAAGTAAATGTATGTAACTAACATTTAATTTAACATATTATTGTACATCATTTTGATTAACCGAGTCACCTATTTTGGTCAAAACAATAAAAGCAATAGAGAAATCATGTTTTTGCTTATGGAACTTGTCTTACATTTGTCTAGAAACAAACCTACATCTCTAGTTCTTTTTGATTTTCTTCCCACTATACTTCTATAGTTGATGTTAATCTATTTAATAAAATCCTTGAATATGTTTTTGCATTTGTGGATATCCATGTTGTTCATGGTAATAATAGCAGTCTTTTTTTTTTGGGGGGGGGGGGGTCTTCTTTATTTTTTTAAATTATAACATTTAAAGTTCTCAAGAGAGGTAAATCGTTTTTATGGGTTTCTACATATTTAAAAAATTTGCAATTATTTTTAAACTAACATATTATAAACAATAGTTTAAAACTATCTCATCAGAAATATCCTATGCTGATTCTTAGTTTATTTATAATCTTGTGATTCTTTCTTTTAAATAATGAAGCAAGCTTATTTTTATTAAATATTTCAATACTATGACAAATTGTAGTTCTTCACTATATTCTATTTTCATTCACGTGATTCTAATTACATCTGTCAATAATATAATATTTGGTGGGACATACCAAAAAATTTTTTAATGAGTACGAAATACCTTTAAAAAAGGTATTTATGGACACATTCATGCCAGCACATTTGTATTATACTCACTATGGTGTACCAGATGTACTGTTACACATAAACTGAATACAAAACACTATAATACATTTTGAAACAAAATTGACATCATACACAGAAGAGATGAAAAAAATTTATCGTCCAACATTTTCTCAGACACCTGATTACTAATGCGACTTTGCTCTAATCTATAAAAATGACTCATCATTGCCAAAGAACTAGATCACCAGGATTAATGACAAAAATGGTATTGATGCAATAATATATGTAAAGTGTTATAAACTGATATAACGATCAGGAGAATGGTGAGCCCTGATCTAGATCATCATTTCTTTTCTTTTTTTTTTCTTTTTGTAAACATATAGATCAATAAAACCTTTTGAAACACAATATTGTGTCTCTTTTAGGGCATTTTGGGAATAAACTTTATAATGTAAATTGTGTTTCAAGTTTACTATAAAATACTTTTTTTTATAATAATTGTGACAACCAATTAGCTTTTTTTGTCCAATCCAATGAAAGTATATCTCAATGTCTCACATATAAAAAACTGAAAATTATATAGTAAGTTAAAAATCTAGCAATCGTAATTTCAAAATATTTAGGGAGTAACCTTGAATAAAAAATTTCCAGTCCCTTTATGTTACAATGATATTTCTATCATCCATACAATAAATCTTAATAAGTAACAGCCTTGCATATGATTAATCATATTTCTGTAGAGTAATTTTCACTACATCACTCTTACACAAAATAGGGACTGATTTCAGTTGATGAAACCCATTCCCCATCTTGCATGAGAGTTGTTTGGTGAAAATTACACTACAGAATATTATTCATTAATTGGATAATCTCTAGACTAATGAATGACTAATAAAAATTATTGTGATTAATTTAAGTAATCATATCACTATAATAAAATACACTATCTTTTAATTTTTATCTAAAAAGACAACTAAAATATTTTAAATGATTTGCATTTTTAAATAAATAACCAACCAAATTGCTGAAGATTATTTTTCCATTACTTGACTTTTTTTAATGTTCATCACTACAGATTGGAAACATTAAAAACTTTAGGTAGATCGTTTTACAATCGGCAAAAATAATGGAATCATCAACATAAAATCTAGAAGTAAAAAAATGAAAGTTCTTTTTATTTTTAATCAGGTCATATTAAAAGCAACACATTATATCTCATTTTACAATATTAGCTTCATAAAGCTGTCTATAATGTGGTCAAAATATTACTACGAGAATATAGGAAAAAATACATTTGGAGCCAATACATAATAATGTTTAACACTATCAGTAAAAAATTTTCTTTTTATGACATAACATTGTTTGATTAAACCACTAAACATCCAAGGCTCCTCACTGACGAAGGCCACAACTAGTCTGGGGATATTGGATGAGTAGGCACTAGATAGGGATTTTATGCATAAGCCTTCTGGCATCCATTGATTACTCTGGTTGGCACAGGGTGGCACTACTGTATGGGGAGTTTTGTCTGTTTTAATTGTTTGATTACCTGACTCGAATAACTTAATTGACAAAAGCAATTTATAAATCATATGACTTTTTTTTGCTTTTGTGTTAAAAAACTGTTTCTTAATTATCTAGAACCACACTGAATCATCAGTAAATACTCATTAATGATTAAAAAAAACCCATTAATTAAATGAATACACTTTAAAAGGCCATAGTGAATAATAATGATATTTCAGAATAATTACTACAATCTTCTATCCCTTTTATTTTTGTGAATGGGAACAATAGAAATATCATTAAGAACAAAAAGCACAATTTCATGGATCCTTATATTCCTAAAATATTGCATTATCATATTTTAAAACACTTCAAAGTATATCATATGGATTTGAAATCTTTCTATTTTTAAAATTCCCAAAAGTTGTTTAAACTTTATATAGATGTATTAGCATGTTGAATATATAATTAAAATCAACGATATCAGTTCTTATATTATTGTTGAAAAGATTATTAAATTCTATCTGTTTAAAAAGTTATCAACGTCATATAAAATTATGACATCTGCTGATTTTTATAGGATTAAAAAATTATATTTCATATTTTACTTTCAATGCACTAAAAAAAAACAATTTATAATGCTCCTAAACACCAAATGACTATCTTTTTTTGATTATTTATCTTTTCTGCATGTGCGTGGTCATGTATATCAGTAGTATGAGATAGTCACACCACTAAATGTCACATGATCACCTTCTCTATACTAGCACATAGATAGTTGTAAACAAAGACAAAACTCTCCATACAGTAGTGCCACCCTGTGCCAAACAGAGTAATCAATGGATGCCAGAAGGCTTTGCATCCATTGATTACTCTGTTTGGCACAGGGTGGCACTACTGTATGGAGAGTTTTGCCTTTGTTTAGTATGAGATAGTGTGGATAGTGAAGGAGCTTGAAAGTCTGAGTTCAAATCCTGTATATTTACTTTTAAGCAACTAATAAATATAGAATCCTTTTGCTATATATTGAACTTCCAATTTAAATCCATGAAGGTTTATGTTTTATTTTTCCAAGTAGAGAATGTCATACTTTTTTAATCAAAGCACTAATAACGCATCACTGTCTGAAAACACAACGATTAAAAAACATTCTCTACCTCACTAATATGCCAAACTTGAAAACCCAAATTGGCAATTTTATTGTTTAATGATGTTGAAATTAATACAAGTAGTAATCACTTTTTAAAAATGAAAGCAAATGTTTTAGCAACAACCTGATGATAGATTGTTAATGATTTATCACTTTAATCTTGAAGTTTATTCATCTATAATATTTCTAAAAATCTACACCTAATATCAACTTTTTTTACATTCCAATTTTTGACTATTAAGTAGTCCACAAGTTATGATTATTTTGAGCATGGATGAATTCAAGTTATGATTTTTCTGTCTAAACAAAATATTTATTGAATATCAGGTCAATCTAATTTTACTATGATCCTATCTTACATATTGCTGTTTTAGCAACAGTACATTTCTCTTTCACCACCTTATAGTGGCATACAAGATAATGAACGAGTAATTAATCTAGTTTTCAGAGTCAATAACATTATTTCAAATGGCTCTGGATGATAATTTACTGTTTCAATTAAAACATGAACTGAAATAATAAAATATACACTGAAGCTCAACCATATAGAAAAGATCAATTTTATGGGTGCCTTACAAATTGGGATCTAGACATTGATACAAACATGAAATAAAAATTTAAAAAAAAATAGAATTAAATGAACAAAAAATATTTGTTCAAAGAAACAAAGTTTACACTAGAAGTTTTTAAATATAATTGAAAAAAAAAATTTAACATAAAAAAATTGGTACTGATAAATTTGACCATCCATCCCTGCTTGATGGCATTGTTTCTACACCAAAACACATCAATATAACATTATGGGCCATTACATTTTCTTTCATTTTAACAATCAGAAATCAAAATAAAATTACATATAGATATAAAAATACATATTAAAATAAATCCACCTATATTTTATTCATCAATTTAACAGTTTTGATAAATCAGCACTCTCTGAAAAAGATTGTTGGGTAATCAAAATTGTTAGATTGATTAAGTATAAATCAAAATATATAAAATGCACTAACATGCACACGCACACAAAGCTAAAAACAAATAAAGAAAAGTATATATTATTTTTATTTTAATATATATATTTAATCAAATGGCTAAGCACTTTCAAGGGTCAAAGCCCTCATATTCATAGCCATTTTGTAAAAATATAAGAAATTGATTAGGAGCTTTGTAAATTTATGCAAATAAAATGATTACGCATTCCATTTCTTGGATATTTACATCGCTCCTAATCAATTTCTTATATTTTTACAAAATGGCTATGAATATGAGGGCTTTGACCCTTGAAAGCACTTAGCCATTTGATTAAATATATATATTAAAATAAAAATAATATATACTTTTCTTTATTTGTTTTTAGCTTTGTGTGCGTGTGCGTGTTATTTTATATATTTTGATTTATAACAATTAGTCACAAAGTGAAAACTATTTGCTTATTGATTAAGTATGTTATAGTGATTAAAAAAAGATAGATTTATATTAATTGTTTTATAATTTATCAATGCATAAAAAATATAATGAAGAATACAATATTCATAAAAAATAGATAGATTACAATTAACAAATTGTTAAAAAAACTACATAGGACACAATAATTTAGAGTGTTATTTTGTTTATAAGAGTTAAAGAAATATAAAAAATTTGCTAAATATTTTTAATAAAAGTAAATGTAATAATAATAGAAATTCTTTTTACATTTATGAAACAACAACATAAAATAATATTTGTTAATAATAATAATAATGATAATTATTCAAATAATATAGAAATAATTTATATGATTATATCCAAGCTTGTAAAGATTTAAAAATTAGAAGAAAGTATTTAAGAAAAAATTTAAGTAAACTAAACATTAAATTCAGCAATATTGTAATAACAAAAATTACAATTTCCAAATTAATATGAAAAACAAATAATTTGATATTGCAAAGTTAGAATTTTTTAATAATTACAAAAAAAAATAATAAAAAAATATGATGTATTAAAAAGTGGAACTCAATTTTAAATGATTTTGAAATTGTACTTATTTTGCTTTAGTTGAATAATTTAATAATTTACATTTAGTTTCATAACATGCTACATGAGGAAGTTTTTTAAAAGCTAAAATATACAGAAAATTAAAGTGTTTGATAGTGAAGAGATGGTATGTAATAGTGGTCATAATTTCTTTATAACTGAAATAATTAGTAATATGATGGAAAATAATAATAAAAATAGAAAGAATAGTGAAAGAAGTGAATGAAGAATGAATGATAAGAGTAAGTTAGAAGAATATAAAATAAAGGTAGAAGAAATCATGAAAGACTTTGTTGAAGGTCAATACAAGGACTGGCAAATATTGTTTAAGGTGATAATATTCAGAATAATAATAATAATAATAGAAAAGTGAGAACTGATAAAAGTATTAGATAGATGAAAAAAGCATGCAGAGAATACAGATGTGCTATTAAAAACAAAGAAAGTGAAACAGATGTTAATATTAAATGGGAAAAATATTTTTTAAAAAGAAGTTGGATAAAATAGATAATTATATAGATAGAATGAAATTAAATAGTAAATTATTGGAGGATATTAATAAAAGTGGAAGAGATGGGAGTAAAAAAAGTGAAAATATATTAAAAGAAAGAATGTAGGCAAGAAAGAAATAGTTTTACTTCATGGTGAGAAAAAAGAGTATAGTTCTAAAGAAAAATTAAAGACAATCTTAAATAAGCATGTAATAGATATAGAAAATATGTTAGATGTGAAGGATAGCGTGATAACAAATATAAAAGTGCATAGTAATGGAAATATTAGTTTTATAGAAAATGAATTGAATGACAGGGAAGAAGTTGGAAAGTGAAAAGTCAAAAGATTTAGATGTATGGTCAGCATAGATGATAATGTATCTGGGAAATAGGGCAAAATTAAAGACAGATTTTCCTGATAGCTGGAATAATACAAATGGGAGGCTATTACTTAAAGGAAAAGGTAAGGACCATAGAAAGATAAGCAATTGTAGACTGATAGTGATAACATCAGCATTATATGAGGCTTTTGCATATATGGTGACTGGAAGGGTGGAAAAATAAATGGAAACAAATAATATAGGAGGAGAAATTCAAGAAGATTTTAGAACAGAAAAGCATATAGGAGATAGTTTATTTACAAAGTATATATATGAATAAGAATACAGATAGACAGTTATAAATGGTGTTTATAAATATAGTGAAGGCATATGATAGAGTAAATATAAATAGATTATGGGTATGTTTAGTAAATTTGGGAGTGAATGGAGCTTTAGTGGATCTTATTAAGAGATTGTATGAAAATAATTATTATATGTATCAATTAGAAAATATAAAATTAGTTAAAATTAAAAATAGGATGGGATAAAAACAAGAATGCCCTATGTCACCTATTTTGCTTTTGTTATATTTGAGAGAAATGGAGAGAACAATATAAAGACTAGAAATATGGATAGTGGTACCATTCATAGATGGACAGAGAGTGTATACATTGTCAAGTCTTTCATTTTCTTATGATATCTTCTTATGCCCAGAAAGTAGGGAAGATATGAAGCTATCCTAAAGATATGTGCAAGGGTATGTAAAGAGATGGGGGTTAATTTTTAGTGAAGAAAAATCAAATGAAACAAAAGAAAAAGAATTTTTATTGGGATATCTAAAATTAAATCTTGTAAATATGTATAACTATTTAGGAATCATCTTAAGTAATCAGAAAAATTGCTTGGATGAATGAGAGAAAAAATTGATAAATGAAGCAAAGGAAAGTAAGGGACAGATAAAGAAATTAACAGTGCTTTCACATAACAAATATGATTAGCAAGAAATGTATGGAAGAGAGTGCCAATAGTAGGGTTAATTTATGGTAATGATGCATTATGTGTTAGTAAAGGGGTGTTAGATTACTTAAAAAAAATACAAAAAGAAATAAAAAGACAGGCATTAGATGCAGATGTTTTTCTGAAGGTTTGTGATGATGGTGTTCTAGCTGTATTTTTATATTGGACTATTTCCATCATCTAATATGTGTGTTGAATGTCTTTAGAAAAGTTTAATTTGTAATTAAATATTCCAAATGCATTCAACTGTTAGTAATATCACAGCAATCAGGTTAGTATATGCACCAACTGTTAGTAATATCACAGCAAACAAATGTTAGTAATATCACAGCAAACAGGTTAGTACATGCACAATGTTTCGAGAGGTATTTTTCTCCCCTCTTCTTCAGGTGTTGCTGGACTGACCAGTGACAGTACTAGCATGGGATTTGAACCTGGGTCCTTAGATTCTTGATTATTGAAATTTAAGGTAACACTCTAACCAACTGAGCCATCCTGCCAAAGGTAACAGTATGTAGTAATTTCATATACTTATCTATGAGGTTCCTCCTGATTTTTTTACTTTTTCCTCAGAGAAAAGTTGATTAGTGGTTTCCATAAATTATGTATAGTCACACTAGGTTGGCTTGTGGGATTTTTTTGCCATTGTCATGTGAGCGGCTTCTTTAAATTTTCTTCTTTGTACCTTTTCTTCTTTTTCCAATATTTTTGTATTTTCCCAATCGAAAGTATGTTCATTGGTCCATAAATGGTCTGCTACTTTAGACACATCTGTTTTCTCTCTTCTAATCATCAGTTTATGTTCTTACAAGTGGTTTTGAATGGGACGTCTGGTCTCACCAATATATGTGCATATACTAACCTGTTTGCTGTGATATTACTAACAGTTGGTGCATATACTAACCTGATTGCTGTGATATTACTAACAGTTGAATGAATTTGGAATATTTAACTAAAAATTAAACTTTTAAGACATTCAACACACATATTAGATGATGGAAATAGTCCAATATAAAAATACAATTAGATGCAGATCTATGGATGAAAAAGGGAGCAATTCAATTAGAAATGCCAATGGTCAAGTTTTTATATGAGAGATGCAAAAAGCAAAATTAAAATGTTTTGATAGATTGCAATTTATGAATAGTAAGAGAATAGTCAAAATATTATTTAATTAGGTTACAAGTAAAGGACAGGCAACAAGATAGGTGAGAAAGATAGTATGGTATGCAGAAGATTTGAATAAAGACTTTATGTCAGTATACTTGTACAAAAGGTGGGATGATTGTGTTAAGAAGATTGTTGAGTGTTATAATGGCAAAGAATGGGATAGAAGAATAGATGTATTAATAAAAAATAGGGAGTTGAAGAGATAGAGAATTATTATGGAGAGTAAAAAGTTTAAATCTGTATAAAAGTAAACAGAATATTGGATATGAGTTAATTTATGATAATAGCAAGAAAAGTAGTTTATTGTTTAAAGCTTGAACAAGATCATTTGTAACAAGGGAATATACACATAAACGGAGAAATGTAAGTGATTTAGTTTACAAATTATGTAAGGAAGGCATAGAAAATATTACTCATCTGCTAATTGAATGTAAATGCTTATAAACAGAAAGAGAACAAATAATGAAGTTGGGGGGGGGGGGAATAAATATAAACAATGTGAGTATACAGAAAAAGGGTTCTTGGTTTTTACATTAGGTTTATAAAAAATAAGGGGGATCTAGATATAAAAAACATAGAGTGGACAAAGATGATATTGTGGAAATTGGATGAAGCAGGATAGAGTGGGGAATGGGGGAAGGTGGTTAACATTTTTTTCTGAGCATAATGTCTGAGAGATTTATGACTTCAATAAAGGATAAGCCATAGTGCATCACATGTGACAGAAATAATGTTATTGTTTGAGGATGTGGGAGATTTTTTTTATCAATAAGGATTAGGAGGTTTGATTTTAAGAAAAATATTATACTTCAGGAGACTTATAAAGAAGGGTGGGGTTTTAAATTACAGTATTATCAAAAAGAAGTTTAAGAATTTGATGGAATGTAAGAAGTAAACAAAGGGTAGCTGATTCAGATATAAATGTAGATGTGGAGAGGGAATGGCTCTGTAGAACTAATGATAAACAAACTAATTACAAATGTAATAGAGAAGAAAGAGTCAAAAGAATTTATAAAAGGTAGTAAGAAGACCAAAAAAGTGATTGGAATAAAACAAAGTGATTAAAATCAAAGGGCTTGAGGTATTAGCAGTAGTTAAAACACATCTAAGAGAAGAAGAAGAACCTACACTGGAAAATTTGGTATGAAGAATATAAATATTAAAGAAAAAGAAAAAAGGTGCAGTGGTGTAGGAGTTATGTCAAAAAATTATTTAAATACTGTAAAATGTCAATAACATTTGTGGTTTGAGATAATGGTAAGAACATAAGAATAGATGTTGGCTATAGTGTATATGGACACTGGAAATGCCTAGTTAAGAATATACAGAGTTTTAAAAAGGGGGAAAGAAAATAATAGTTATAAGAGATATGAATGAGCTTATTGAAGAAATTGATGATGTAGATAACAAAAATGAACAGCTTTTAATTTTTTTATTATCAGAGAGTGAATGTGAGCATTGGAAATTTATCAAATATTTATGAGAATCAATACATAATGTATTTCACACAATAGATTATGTATTGGTAGAAAAAAAGGAAATGAATAAAGTATGAAAAATTAAAGTGTTTGATAATGAAGAGACAGTATATAATAGTGATCATATTTTTTATAACAGAAATGGTTAGTAATGTGATGGAAAATAATAATAAAAGTAAAAAGGATAGTGAAAGATGGTGGATGGAGAATGAATGATAAGAATAAGTTAGAAGAATATAGAATAAAAGTAATCATGGAAGAGTTTATTGGAGATGAATATAAAAACTGGTGTGGTGAAGTAAAAAAAGTGGCAAATAGGGTTTTAGATGAGAATATTCAGAAGAATAAAAGTAATAAAAAAAGGAAGAATTAGTAAATATAAAAAAGAGAAAAGCATGCAGAAGATATAAATGTGCTATTAAAAACAATGAAAGTCAAAAACAAAAGTATTTTTTAAAAAAGAAGTTGGCTAAAATAGATAATTGTATAGAGAGGATGAAATTAAATAGTAAATTATTGGAAAATATTAATAAAAATGGAAGAGATAGATGTATAAAATTTTTGGAAATGTATTAAAAGAAGAAATATAGAGACAAAAAAATAGTATTAATAAATGATGAGAAAAAAAAAGTGTAGCTCTAGAGAAAAATTAGAGACAATTTAAAATAAGTATGTAATGGATATAGAAAAGATGTTAGATGTGAAGAACTGAGTGATAACAAACATAAAAACACATAGTAATGGAAACATTAGTTTTACAGCAAAAGAAGTGGAAAGACAAGATGTTTATATGGGTGGGCAGCAGATATGGTAATGAATATGGGAAATAGTGTAAAATTAAACCTATTATCATATTTTAATAAGATGCCACAGAAGATCCAATTTATGAATAACTGAAATAATACAGGAGTATGGCTATTATTTAAAATAAAGGATAAAGACCATAAAAAGACAAACAATTATAGATCAATAGCAGTAACATCAATGTTATATAAAGTTTTTACATATATGATGGCTGGAAGAATGGCAAAATGGATGGAAGAAAATAATATAATGGAAGAAATCCAAGGAGTTTTAGAATGAATAGTTATATAAGAGCTAGTTTATTTGTAGTCAACAACATATAGATATGAATAGGAATACAGATAGATAGTTATATATAATCTTTATAAATATAGAAAAAGCATACAATAAAATAAATAGAAATAAATTATGGATATGTTTAGTAAATTTGGAAATAAATTGAGCTTTAGTGGATCTTATTAAGAGATTGTATGAAAATAATTCTTATATGTATCAATTAGGAAATACAGAATCAGTTAGAATTACAAATGAGGTGGGGCTAAGGCAAAATGTCCTATGTCATCTATTTTGTTTTTGTTATATTTGAGAGAAATGGAGAAAGCAATAGAAAAACTAGAAAGAGATATAGCGATCCATTAATAGATTATCAGGAAGTGTATATATTATCAGGTATTCTATTTGCTGATAATATCTTCTTGTACACAGAATGTAGAGAAGATATGAAAGTTATGCTGAAGGCAAGCACATGTTTGTGTAAAAGAGATGGGGATTAAATTTAGTTAAGAAAAATCAAAAGCAGTGATGATAAGTGCGGGGAACAGAGAAGAAAAAGAATTTTTAGTCAGAAATAGAAAGATAAATGTGGGGAATAAGTCTAACAATTTGGGAATCATCTTAATCAGAGAAATTTCTTGGATGAATGGGTGAACAAATTGATAAATGAAGCAAAGGAAAGAAAGGGATTTGTAAAAAATTAACAGTGTTTTCATATAATAAATAGGATATAGCAAGAATTGTATGTAATGGAGTTGTAGTAGCAATATTAACTCATGATAATGAAGCATTATGTGTTAATAAAGGGGGGTATTAGATTACTTAGAGAAAGTACAAAGATAAATAGGAAGAAATATATTAGATGAATTTGTGTGAATGGCAGAGAAGGCTATTCAAGAAAAAAATGGGGTAGTCAAGCTTTTGTATGAAAGATGCAAAAAATCAAAATGCTCAGTACATTGCAATTTATGATAGTAAGAGAATAGTCAAAATAGTATTTAATTGGATTCTGTTAAAAGACAGGCAATAAGATGTGTGAGAAAGGTAGTATGATATGCGGAAGATTTGGATAAAGACTTTATGTCAGTATATTTATAAAAAAAGGGTGAGATTATTGCTTTGATAGGATTGTTGAAAGTTATAATAGCATAGAATGGGATAGAAGAATAGATGTATTAATAAAAAATAGGAAATTGAAGAGTTTGAGAAGTAATATAAAGACTAAAAAGAGTTTAAATATATATAGAAGTAAATAGAACATTGGGTGTGAATTAATTTATGATAATAGCAAAAAAAGGAGTTTATTGTTTAAGGTGCAAGCAAGATCATTAGCAACAAGCAAATAAATATACACACAAATAGAGAAATGTCAGTGATTTAATATCCAAGTTATGTAAGGAAGGCATGGAAAATATTATGCATCTGCTAATTGAATGCAAATGTTTATAAACAGAAAGGGTACTAATAATGAAGTTGTTGGAGAATAAATATAAACAAAGTGATTATACAGAAGGTGAATTTTTGTTTTTTATACTCATTTGGAAAAAAAGGTATCTAGATATAAAGGTCATAAAGTGGGCAAAGAAGTTGTTGTTGAAATGGGATAAAACAGGGTAGAAAAGAATATAGGGAAGGTGTAGGGTGGGACATGAAAAGGGAAGGTAAGATGGCTAACAGGTTTTTCTGGGCATAGTGGCTCAGAGGTTACTGACTTTCATAATCGAAAAGTTATAGGGCACCACATCACATCATATAAAAAAATAACATTTAAAAATGTTATTAAACTTTAATTTCAAATAAATCATTGTTAAAATGTGGTGATTATATATGGTTTTCGAAATTAATGGGAAAAAATGTAATATTTTGATTTTTATTTGTCTAATCATTGGTAGTTATTATTCTTTTATTCTATATAGAATTATTATTTTGATACTCCCATAAATAAGACATGGGTATTAAATGTATAACATTGACAATATAAACTTATTCATATACCAACTAAGTCAGAATATTTTATAATAATTCAGAAGTCATATTTTTGAAAAATCATTTTAAACAATTTTGCAAATACAGAAATACCATTTTCTCGTTAATGTGAATTTATTGATTAGCCAAAAGGGTTTTTTTATATGACCCATGTTCTTAAATATAAAATTATATATTTCAATTATTATTATTATTTAAAAAGTTATATTGTTTAATAGTATGTATGAATTCATATTTCTATATATATATTGAAATGAATAATGACTGATTCTTTTCACTATCAGCAATGTTGTCTTTCACATGATACTAAGCTGGTTTTCTTTTATTGTTAGCTTAGCTAATAAATATAAAGAAAATTATATAAAATAGAATAAATAGCTTAAAATAAAGTATGAAATGTAATATTATTAATAATAATACATAATGTTCCAATTTTGGAATAAATTATTAAAACTTCATATTTTTTTTTTTTTATCAAAAACAGGTTTATTTAACTATGTTTACAATAAAGAAAAAATTATAAAATAACATTAAATTTGGCAATACATTTATAAACCATTAAATTACTTAATGTCCAATATTAATAAGATTCCATATTTTAAAGTAATAATATAATAGGTTTGTTAAAAATGTTTAAATTTAAGAGAAACTAATAAATTACAGTAAACTATGTTAAAATTGTTGCTGAATATATGGAATGTGTTGCAAAACAACTTCATTAAGTTTACTAATGATAATGAAGTTGATTTTAAATAATTAGATTAAAAATAAGTTAATTAGATTAAGAAGATTAATGCTGTTTTGAGATTGTACATTCAAGAACAAGAAAAAAATTTAAGCAATTTAATAATTATACTGTTTTGAAAAATCACATAATTAAAATAAAATGAAATCATAAATTTACTGTTTCCCCCCAAATAAGACTGGTCTTATTTTATTTTTTTTGCTCCAATAGACAACATAGGGCTTATTTTCAGAAGATGTCTCTTTTTTTTCATGTAAAAAAATCTACATTTATTTATATAGAAAAATATACATTTATTCAAGTACTTCTTCTCTTTGCAGAAAGCTGTAAGAGTCTTATCTTGGGAACAACCCACAATTTCTTTTCTTGTACTCACTGGACTACCTCTTTATTTTTACACTCATCTTATCTGGTTATCAGAATATTATTCCATTAAAATTTACCATTAAATCAAGAGTTAAGTGAAGACTTGTCAGACAGCAGTGATAACAAAAACGATTACAGTTAATAAGAATGGTTTGTGCAAACAAAAGCAACAAAAAATGCAAGCACAAAATTTTTTTAAATGTTTCTGTATTTCATATGTGCACTCTAAGTACATCCATTATAACACATGGCATATTGAATTATGATAATTCATATATGACAGAACCATGTCCTTCTGTTCTCAAATGTACTCATTGTAAACTTTCCAAATTACTTGTAAGAGCTCTATTAGGGTATTCTTTTTAAGAACTTTTCTTTAAGAGAAAAAAAAAATTTGATTATTAAAATCACTTCTATTATTTTAATAAAGTCTTTTAAAAGAAAAAAAATGTTTAAGAAACCAAACTAATTTTTTTTATCTTGACTATTTAAAAGCTATCTTGATGAAAATATAAATTATCCATTCTACTGACTTGTAGAAGCTAAAACTGTTTCTCTATACCAGTAGAATTACATTTATTGAAAATGGTCAACATATTTAAAGCAAGAGTTTCCAAACTTTTTTCAGTTTCAGATCACTTTACCGAAAACTTTTAAAATCGTCAATCCCCTAGTCATTTACTTTACTTACTCAAATTAATAAATCTGTACAGTACTTGATATTAAATATTTCATTAGATATCAAACTTTTCAATTTAATCACTTGTAATTAATGATTGAAAAAGATAAAAGGACTATGGAATATGGCATTATCTTGTGCCACATTTAATATCGAAACCTGCACTAACGAAAATTAAAGCAAAAAAATATTAGTAGAGTTGTTTTTTTTTTTAATTTTTGACATTTATAAAATCAATATGTAAATTCAAAATAAGTACAAATATTGAAATCACTTTATTAAACATAGAAATGAAGTGGAAAAATTAACATATTTAGGCAGAATTAAACATAAACAAAATTACAACAATGAAAGATTTTAATCAGAATTATAAAAACAAGAATACCAAATAAATTAGCTTGGAAAATTAAATTTAGTGAGATGGGTGCAACTGGTGATCTGTCAACAATTTATCTATGTTCTGGTTTTAAATTAGTGACTTATATTCTCAAATCTCTCTATTCAGTAATATGCAATTGATATCTGTTCTGAAGCAGGCTTAAAACTATACTGAAGCCTCTCTATATGATACAATGATGAAAATGCTAGCAAATATCTTTGTACAATAGTCGATGAACCAGTTATAAAAATGGAATATCTTATTGCAGTCAAAACTTTTGATAACCCTGTTTAAATTGTACCATGAGATCCTCATTTGTGCTGATGGTTATAAGCTCATCTTGCAAAACTATATTTGGTTATGCACTAGTAGTATATGGGTTTATTATCCAGTTTGGTATTCAATGATAAAATATCTTTGAACCTAGTTTTGAAATTTAAGTGTAGAGCCTCCAAGTGGTTGTCATACAGCAAGATGTTTTCTTCTTGGATTGTACCTATTTTAAATAAGTTGAGGAACTGTGAAAACTAAGATCTTTCAATATTTTGCTTAAAAAAATTTAATCTGGCAACAAAAGCTGATATGATTGATTTTGCTTTGATGAGATTCAAATTGTTTCATTGTTGTTGTAAATTAACATCATTCAATTTACCAAATAAATCAGTTAAATAAGCAATATCTGTTTTACTCTCAAGTAAATTGTCCTTCAAACTGTAATCTTTATCTTCCAAAAACTCTAAAACAGATTGAAAAAGTGCAAAAATGTTTTGCCAAACATAACCCTTTTGAAAGCCAGCACCCTTCAATATGGAGAACCAATCAATAAAAATCTTCATTGCTTTTCTTACATAATCAAGAAAACAGCCTAGTGTTCAAAACATAACTTTAAATTTTGTTCACAACGTTATAACAAACTAAACTGATTGATGCACTTTGTCACTAAGGTTCTTGTTTATTAAATGTTGCCTAGGGATTATGCAATGAACTGCAAGCACTTCATGTACATGTTGTTTTATGTAGTTTATGAAACCATAATAATGACCAACCCTAACTCATGCTCCAGCTGATGCAACATATATTATATTTGTCAATGGAATGACTTTTCCTGAAAAATAGCTTCAATTAAAAATTGATTTCTCTCTAATGTCAGTTTCTAAAATTTTAGCAAAAAGCACCTCTTCATATACTTCCTGATCTTGAATAAAGTGAACATATACTAGCAATAAAGCTTCATTACCGGGTATTGTTGATTTATCCAATTGGAGGGGAAAATGTTTCTTTTACAAATGATTATACAAACTGTTTTCCATGTCATGACTCATTTTGTAGATATGTCTTTGAACAGTATTGTTGCTCAAAGGAATCTTTTTTATAACATCTTATACAGGTTTGTGGAATACAGTATTCGATACCTTCATGATGGCTGGTAGAATCAGTTTATCGCTTATAGTGTGTGGTCACCAAAATTCATGATAAATCAGGATATGTTATATGATGCCCTTAATTCATCATCATTTTGCTACACTGATAAAACAAGCATATTAGATATCATAATTTTCTTCAGAATTTTTAAGTGATTGGAAATATGACACATCCTTTTCTTTTTTGTCAGGATAAATTCTGTTCACATGATCTGCCAGTGAGGTACATTGGTAAATGTTTGTTTGATAATGATGGGCCAAATTCTAGCTTCAAATAGTTCAAGCTGTACTGTCTGCATTTCTTTTTTGATTCAGTCACATTATTATCATAAGAAATAAAAACGTTTATTAACAAACAGTTTTGACAGCCCAATTAAAAACAATAAAATACGTACTTACTTGAAACAGAAAATTTTTGTTCAAACCCAAATAAATAAACTATGACCTCTGATTTTCTTTTCAATGATTTTGCTCCCCAATAAATAATTATATTCAAAATTTAAATTATTAATAAACACATCACATCAAATGAACTTATTTATAGTATCTTATGAAAGCATGACTGTACAAGATTGATAGATTCTGCTAATATCAAATATCGTCTCATCCCACTGCAAGAAAGTGCAGATTTGCAACAATTTTTCATGTCTGCACTTACTTTGATATGTTAAAAAATTTTTTTTTTTTTTTTTTTTTTTTTTTTTTTTTTGTGTGCTTTTTTTAAAAAATTTTTTTTTTTTTTTTATATTTTTTTGGGGGGAATAAAAAAATTTTTTTAAAAATTATTTTACTTCTTAATTAAGTGCCTATTGGAATCATAGATATTTTGAAGTAACAAACAAATAGCATCAGTAAGAGGGTCTATTTTGGCTGTCATCAATCCCCAAATTTTTTTATTAAAACTACTGACCCCTAGAAAGTTCAAATCAACTCTAGGGGGGTTTAAAGCATTAATGTCAATAATATTGTTTGTTCATACATTCATTACTTTATAATTAAATACATCCATCATGTGTTTTAATTGGTAAACAAAAGTTGTATATCTGGCTGATGATCTTAACTAGGGCTTGTATTTGCAGTTGGGATTATATTATAAGCATACTGAAAAATCATGATAGGGTTTATTTTCTGGTTAGGTCTTGCTTTTGAAGAAACATCATACTGAAAATAAAAGATTATCAAAGATGTTAAAAATGATTAATGTGTTAAAAAACAATTGGTCAAAAAAATATAGAATCAACTTTTTGAAAAATGAATCAGGGCTGGATTCTTGCTGTACTCAAGCTGCATAAATCATTATTAGGATGACCAGATAGAAAAGAAAAAAAACTGCTAATTGCCTGAAATCTATTTTGAACTCCTTATGAATCTGATCAAGATATTTAGAAAAAATCTGTACTCAAAATGAAGGGAATCTTAATGTCGAATTTCAAAGGCATGAGGCTGATAACATATATTATAGTAAAGAAATGGATCAAATTTTAAATGGAATCAAGTAATTTATTTCATTATGGGAGTAATATTAGCCCACAAAAAAATCCTCACAACAAACTAGTAAAATTCTGACTACAAATGTTATGTTATACAAGTTAAACTTTATTGACTCTACTATTATCCTAATGTATTAAAAATTTTAAATTTTATTTTGTAACCTCTTAATGTACATTTAATTCTAACAAACAATAATTTGTTTTGCACAATGTATTTATCTAATATATTATTTAATTGATTGATTAAAAAAGGAAGCAAATGTTTTATTTTTTTTTAATTCTGGGTTTGCTGTTAATCAGCTATAAATTCTTCCACTGCGTTTTAAAACAAAGAAAATATAAAAAAACATGCTTCATTTTTTTCATTATTATATATATACTTAGCTAAAAATTTATCTCCTTTAATTAAAAAAAAAGGTGAGAGTTATCTTTTCTTAGTAGAAATTGTCACCCAATATTAAATTTAGGTATGAGGGTATAATATTCATTTTAAACATACAAAAGTGCATGCTTGTAAAATATTTAAAATGCTCAAGTGTTAAATAATGATTAGTAGTCTGAATTTTAAGTGAAAGGTTTGCTTTTAAATTTAAATCAATTTATTTGTACATAAATTAGTCCTTTTAATCACTATGAGTTAGATTTTATGTATATAGAACTTATAAATGCAGTTGTTAGATCACTGATAAATTGTTAGAATATACTATATCTATATGGTGAATTTATTTCTGGACATATTTTAAAGCAATTATCCACATAATGGTTTGTGTCATATATTAACTTAGAGATCGGATTCAAAAAACCATCTCTATAATTAAGTTAAGTTATAATTATATCAGAATTTGGAGCTAAAATGTCCAATCTCTAGAATTATTTTTGTAAGAAATGTTTTTTGGTTAAAATAATTCCATATTAGGTATATGTGTAAGATTATGCTATGAAGTTACTTATGTGAATAAATTTATTTGTGAGAGTTGACTATATGTAGAATTATATCCAGTGTGTATTAAAAGCTAAGGACTTACTACTTATGGTAAGTATGCTTGATCTTAGAACTATGTTAATATTATAAGTAATTGAAATATTAATATTTCAAAATTAATCAAAATAAACTTTGAACACTTTACAAATAAATTCTATCATTTCACATTTATTTTCCATCATGTTTGTGCACTAAAATTTAAAAGATTGGGGAGAAATGCCTTATTAAAACAATCATTACCATTAAATTATAATTGTAAAGTCAATCAAATTATAAAGAAAATTGTCATAAATTTTTATAATAGACCTGTTATGTAAGTATCATTAGTATAAGAGAACATCATGTCTTGTCTGTTATTTTGTTATTTGCTTAAATAATGTGTTAACTTCTTTATGTGTAATCTTGTCTAAACTGCTTATTATTGTCATGTCCAAGTTATCAGGAGTAGCTCATGTTCTGTATAATTTGGCCAGATATTGCAAATAATGATTGTTTAATAGTCATCATCATCACATATTAAAAGAAGTAATTTAAATTCAATTAAAGTATATAAGTAATAAATAAAGTATCTGTATCTGTAGTATCTGAACCTACCCTGACACCTCTCTGAGGAGTGCCAAAGCATGAAACCATGGTCAGGGGTTTGGTGGGGGGGGTTCCTGACAGAGATATTTTAATTGCTGGCTCTGGCTAAGCAATTATCACAAATTGGCAATCCTCATTGTTTATAACTTAAAAGCTTAAGAAATAGGGTCATGTGATCTATGACTTATTTTGCCTATTTAAAGTATCTGTATATTTCCTTATGTTTAATGTCAGGTCAATTCTGAATCAATTAAAATAAATTTAAACATATATAAGCTGACCATTATGATATATTTTGATTATCTGTATATATATACAATTATTGAAAAGATTTGAATATTTAATGGTTAAAAATAGAAAAGTTTTAAATTTATTTATGCATTTATTGCTTATTCTCTACGTTTTCAATCTTCCAAGTTTGTTTGTAACTTTTTATAGTTAATTCTGATGTAAAGCAATAAGATTTAACCAAAACTTGAATACTGAATACATTTTTCTTTTCAAAATATAAAAGGACTATGGCAATTTGCCTTTTTAATTATATTTTATGAATATATATATATAATCAAACATATCAAATTGATATCACAATAATCCATCAGTAAAAATAAAAGCCTCAGATTATTATTCTCTATTACTATAGATGTATTTTATGACCAATCTTTGCTTATCAGGTGATCTGGAGACTTAAAGTGCTTGGACTTTTCACATCAATAGATTTGTAAGTATATTATTTATACTACTATAATATATGTAGCAAATATAGTTATTAATAAGTTTATTATACTGTAATGGGATGGGAATGATCAAGGTGAAGTTATGGTGATGGCAAATCATCATCCATCCCAAGTCAAGATATTTCAAATAATATTAATTTAATATATGAGATCATGATATTATTGAGATATTAAAGTACCTGGGATGATGTCAATACCAAATTAATTATTAAAATAATGTTTAATAATCATATTAATATATACAAAAATGATATTATATAAGAGAGAGTGAGATCAATAGATCACGCAGTTAGTTACTCAGAAGAAATCAGTTATATATCCATCAGCATTATTAATAAATAAAAGCAGATACTAGTAATACTCAAACTAACCATTCATCATCATGAATGATCAGCAATCAAATATATCAATATAATTAATCAGCAGTCAATCTGGTGGCTAGATTGGAAATGGGTCTTCTGTAGATCAGGATAACTATTGAGCTCTTGCCAGCTTGGGTAATTATTTAAATATTAATTTGGATACACCAACTTAAGTGATAATTTATTAGAATATATAATCATAAAAAACAATAATGCCAGGATATTAAAACATGCTGACCATCATCAAAGCTCTGGCCACATAGTACCATTAATGTAATGGTCAATTATAAACTTAATTTCTAATATGACTAAAATAAAATATAGTGCATGGGCTTTAAAGAATATACTTTTAATGCCATTCAGAATATATCAATCATCATCTTAATCATCATCACCTGGATTCCATTAAGTACTAATATACATTCCGATTTATATATTCAGCCAGTATACTCGAATCTAGCTCAGAGAACATAAGCCCTATAACTGTTACAGTGACCAAGAGATGATGATGCAATACAATTTTAACAATTGAATTCAAGTTTATTAATAACAAACAATCAGTCAAAAAATGATATTAAGCTTTCTTGAATATAGCTATACATATAAACCTTCTGATTTTGATTAATATATACAAAATAAAAGTGATCACATTTTGATTTACAAGATTAATACAAAATTCAAGTTATTCCATTGATTTACAATACTTTTTAATAGATTTCCATAAATGCATATATATACACAGACAAGCATTTATAATAAACAATGAATACATTTCACTTCATATAACAAAATTTAAAAAAAAGATTAAATTTTACATATTTGTTATTTGAAACTCATTGATATATATACATAATTTCTGAACATTATTTAAATTGTACTACAATAATACATGTTTAAACTTTTAAGTTATATTCTTCATAATAATTGATTAATCATATAAATGATACTCATTTCTATAGTATCTGAATTTACCAAATGACAAATGACATTAATTTTTAGAATAACTAAGTCTATTTTGAATATACATAAAATTCACATATATCCATGTGTATCAATATAAAAAAAATCAGTTTATCAAATTCTATTACAGCTTTCTTTTTTCTTTTAAAAAAAAAGTATAGTCAATTTGTGACAGGTTAAAAAAATTCTTTTTTTAAAGTTATCCTTAACTAATTATAAATGTCTTTAAATTTAAAAATATAGATTTTAAATATTTTTACTTATTCTCTTGAAAAAAACAACAACAAATATAACAGAGTTGTAAAGGTAGCTTACAATCCTACAGAGACCAGCCTCTATTTATCAATACCACCAAGTCAAACCCATTTAAAACATAAGCTTAACTAACAGATGGTTGAATATACACTATCATTCTTTTTTGTAAACATACATATTATAATGGTCCAAAAGAGGAGTCTTAACATATCTGCACTACAGGGCACCACTAAGCTACTTAGAACCTAGAAAATTTATATAGTAGGCAGATACGTAAGTTAAAAAAATTTTTTTTTCTTTTATATTGGTTGATTCAGACCGTTAGCCCATTGTCACTAGCTCAGCAGAGTAGCAGAGATTTAAAACATTTCTAAAAGTTTTCATAATGATATATTTTATAAGTTCTTATCTAAGAATATTTTTAATATTAAAAAAGAAATAAAATAAGCCACTGCCAGTAATTAACACACAGACATTTATTTACGCACATATATAATCATTTTAAATTTGAGGAATAACATTTATTATTTAGATTTTAATATTAACTTCTAATTTAAATTATTATTTTAAGATTTTAAATCATCCACACAGATGAATTTTATATTTATTTTAAGATTGTCGAGTATGAATAAACTACATAGATTTGCATTTGAAAAGAAAATATTCTATCCATTATTTAACCTTAGGCCAAAAGTTCACAGACAAACTGGTGTCAATCCATCTGATACATTGATGTATTCAATGTAACATGAATACAGCAGCAAAAACTCATCCAGATAGGAATACTACATCTATCTGACGAGAAGAGCAATAAAAAAAACTCCATAGGAAGGGACTGCAGTTCCTGTCTTACCATCCCATTCCATAGGCAAACAGGGTGTGTGTGGCGTATAAAGCGATTCTGCCTGTAGTGAATCTCGTACTACATCTACTAATTACACCAATATATCCAATCCATTGACCCAATTTAACTACGAAACAAATAACCTAAGATTGCCCTCCCCTAATTAATTAATATAACTTTACAAATCTATATAGCCATTCATGCCCAACTTAAATTTAACATTTATATAAATTCGCACAGATGAATTTTATAACAGTTTGCTTTTAATGTTGAGTATAGATCAATTACATAGTTTACACGCTCAAAAACATTTTAAAATAAACATAAATGCTCAAAATATAAAGTCAAAAACATTTTAAAATAAACATAAATGCTCAAAATATAAAGTCATTGATGTAATTGCAGAGGGAATTCATAAGAAACCCAATGGCATTCATCATAAGATGCCGCATTGACACCAATAACTAAAAAGACATCCAAATGAATACATTTTAGATATTCAACATAAGATATCGTTATTTACCGAATGTCTATATATTTTAATCAAATATGAAAACAAAACATAATTAAATGTGAATGAATCTATGCAAGTGTCTATGCCCAACTTAAATTTAATACATTTAGTAATTTATACAATATTAATAATATGTAAAATTAAGAGCGTGCTAATAGCTCTAAACAAGCTTTTTTTTTTTTTTATTTATGATAAATGCTACTACAAGAGAAGGCATTCAAATCATTTTTATCTTGGCTTGTCCCCATCCCCAGACCGGTTTCGACCTATGGGTCTCTTCAGTGAGGACGGTCTGGGGATGGGGACAAGCCAAGATAAAAATGATTTGAATGCCTTCTCTTGTAGTAGCATTTATCATAAATAAAAAAAAAAAAAGCTTGTTTAGAGCTATTAGCACGCTCTTAATTTTACATATTTGTAAGTGCAAGCTATATATAAGTCATGTGACATCTGACTTGTTATTATTACTAATATTAATAATAATAAAAAACAATGAAAATGGAAATGATTTTTTTTAGCAAACTTAAATATATATAATTTAAACATTAATTATCAATTTGGAAAGTCAGATTAAAGTTCATTTAAAAAAAAAAAATATGTTTAGCTTTTTAAATCTTTAAAGTTCTTAATTATTGGTAGTAAAATTTTTCCGTTTACACCTTACAGTAGAAGAGCTCCCAGTTCCTGGTGTCAATTCCCATGAATACTTTCATGGAAGACCGGTCTGTTGTTCATACCGTAGTTCTCAATTCGGAAGCTGCCTTAGCTGGTTCAATTCCGGTATTACAGTAGAGAGGGTGATATGTGCGTCCTATCACACCTCTCAAAAACAATCAAGCTGGAACTATCTGGAACAGTGTTAATTTGAATTTTTTTCCTTTTTATAATCATCCACTGGATTCAATGAACAAAATGTCACTAACCCATCATTTTCATTAGGGTCCGAGCTGAGGCTTGGTGCTTCCATTTGTCAAACTAATTCTCTTTATTCTCTTATCTATATCTTTTAACTGACTTTTTCTATAAGAGCCCCAAGGGCTATCTTGCTTGTCAATTAATTTATAAAACAATCATTTCCACTTACAAAAATATATAAATCTTTTTACAAAAATATTTTATCTTTACATCTTGTACTTTTTTTTATAAAAAAAAATAGGTTCAAACACTTTTTATTTATTAAAAAAAAAAATACTTTTAAAGTTTTGCATCTGTGTGAATATATATATTGAACAACTCTTTAATTTTTTTTTTTTTTAGCTTTTAGTTTTTACTAAATTTATTTTTATTTGCGAACTTAAAGATTTTATTTTAAATTAATGTAACAACATATTTATATACCATTACAATATAGATATATACATGACAAATGTTTGCTTTATTAAGTACCAAATTAAACATACATCACAATGAAATAATTTTCCTTGTTTAATGAGAAATAAAAAAACATTTAATACCAACAATGAGTTATTTATTAATGTCCTGTACATCATGAATAAAGACTTAGAAATATAGTGATGACCTAATGTCAAGCCAATCTCTAGGCAACCAAGTATGGAAAATAAAAGTAGAATTCTATTACATAATTTTATTTTTTAACTACAATCAATATATGTGTAACAATAGACAGCCATGGCAATGGAAAAGGAAATGCTAGTATACTAAACACAGAAAACTAAGCAGAATATAAAAGCATATTCCAGATTATCTGTATAATTTTCATTGTACAAAATTATAAGAAACTATAACTGACATTTAAACAGAGAAAAGTATGATAAATACATATCGTTTGACAAAAGAACTGATTTTAAATTTCAAAAATAAAAACTGTGCTATTATTTGAACATGGAGAAAAAAATAAAACATCACTAGCTTATATATAAATGATGAAATATTTTTTTTACATAAGCCATTAAATGCCAAATAGTAAATGAAGAAAAAGTAAATCTGTTATGAACTGTGAAATGTATTCTGGCTAAATTGACATTGCCATAGGACTAGAGTGCTATTGTCCTACCATAGAAGCATGATGATTTAATATACTTGTCTATATAATGCCTAAAGAAACATCAAATGTCCTACACTAAGTGTTTAAATGGATCCAGAAGAATAGCAATTATAGAAAATGAAAACAACATTGTTTCAAGTATGTTGCTGAGGAATTCTAGCAAGTGATGAATGACTTACCGAAGAAGGTTGATCCAAAAAAGATAAACTGTATCCATAAAAAAAATTAAAGCCAAACTCATGGACATTGATGAGAATAAACTTATTGTGTATTATTTTTTATATATGTTTGTAAAAATTCTAGTTTTATTTTAGTTTCATACTTGGAATGGGTTTATAACTTGAAAGAGTCCACTATGATTGAAAGCAACAAAGTGAAGAGAGGGGGAATTATTAAGTTAGGCAAAATATTTTTTTATGTTAAATAAAGTTTAGGTCAGCATTTCCTTTATAGTGAATGACATTTGATCATCACCCTCATGGATATGGAATATGGTAAGTGTTTTGATATTATCCATATTAAGTACATACACTTACCATAGGACAGAGTTTGGGTTATTATTTTATTGTTAACTAACAATTGTTTACCTTTATTTTTTGGTATGAATGATTAATCTCCCTGTGCAACTTTAGAGAATTGTACATAGGGCAGGGTCCCCAAAGAAGATGTAACATCAATAACTCGAATTGGATGATAAGGCTATTATAGGTATACTTGTGTAATATTATAAATTAGCTTCACAGTCAATTTTTTATTTAAAGATTTTTATTTTATTTTTTGCTTTGTAAATAATTAGTGCCATGTTATGTATCTCCACTATGGGTAAGAATTGGAATAATGAACACATTTAATTATTGATATGGTAAAGATACATTCTTGATGCACACAATTATATCTTTTATCATGTTAAAAAGTTTTGAATTTTTATTATTGAAATAAACATTGCTAACTTGATTTAAATTAAACTCATCCCTAGTTTATCAAAATCATATATACATTCATTTATCAACTTATAACCAGATATATATAACCAGATAAATACATACATATGCACACATTTTATTCTTATACATTAATACCATGATATGTTTGTATGGATCTTTAAATCAATTGAAACCTGTATAGAGGTGCAGTAATTGCTATTTAGTATAAATTCACCCCTGAAGAGAGCCGAAGGCAGATTTCTCCCTGAGATTGAATACTGAGGTGTAATGAAATCCAAAAGAGGGATGAGATATGAATGAACTAATCCAAATTGTATCTAAATTTAATGTTTAAACCTAGAGAGAGCCCTATGGGTAGATGCGATTATAGTTTAGGTAGTTTATTATGTCATTCACAGTATCCTACCAGAAGACCTTAGGTCCATTCATAGTGAGATGCATCTTCCCTCTTCTAGTGGAAAACCTGGCATCCAAACGTTATGGGCACAAAACTGGAATTTAAAAAAAAAATTTTTTTGAACATTATTTTGCTAAATTTCCCTATGGTATACAACACTGATGGATTTAACTGAGTAGTAACCAATTGATACACTGAACTATAAAAGGATGAGGCTCATGATTTTAAACCATTCCCCAGCATCCGCTTAAAAAAGGGAAAATCTTATGTGAAACATTAAAAATAAATTAATTGATGAGAATGAAATAATAAACTGAGACCATAAATAAATAATTAACTAATAGACTAAATTGAAATAGGTGAGTTGTGCAAATAAAAGGTCAGGATAAAAAAGTAGGCATAAAAACTCCATGTAAACAAACGTAAAATTATAGACAAAAGTTATAGTGCTGAATGGCAAGGAGTAGTAGAAGATCCTATGACATGTATTAATTTGTATCTAGAAAGAAAAAAACAGCTTTATTAAGCATAAACATGAACTGTTCTGAGAAACTACAAAGTAGTAGTGATAGTGAAGTAAAAGATGATACTATTAGTAGTGGTAAAGGATCTGCAAGAATCCAAATATCTGGGGGTCTATGACTAAGTTGATCCCCCTCCAGAGGCACATGTTGCAGATCAAGTGTTACCTCAAGCTCAAGGAGTATTTGAGGATGGGATGATCCAAGAATCTGAAAGCAAACTAGCACAGACCATAAGAAGTAATATGGTCATAGAACAAATGCTCCATGGAAGAAATGAGCAGGACCAAAGGAGAAATGAGCAGCATAAAGAAATAATTGAATCATAATATGAACAGTAACATAAGCAATATGAGAGATGACATGAACAGTTTGAACAAACAATATCAGAAATGTGGAAGAAAAGTAAGACCATAAGATAATCAGCATGAAAGAAGAAGTGAAATGGAAATGAGTAATAGGTTGATTAATATGGTGGAAGAATTTAAAAGCAAACAATGTTATGGAAGACTAAAAAACAGAAATAAAAGATATAGAAATTAGGCTGTCTACTGACATGGAACAGTTGTCAATAAATCTAAGCAGTGTTCAAAAGGACAACTCTGAGGTGAAATGATCACTGGGTAAAATGAGAAATGAAATAGATGAAAAAGATGTGAAATACCAACAGTGATTTAAAGTTTTATGTCTAGCATCATTAGTCAGTTAAATAGTAAGTGCGATAAAGTATACAGAAGTCAGGAGACTTTCAGGAACAAGATTCATGCAGACCAAGAAAAGCTCCAAGATGAGATACAAAGGGAGTTCCAAGATATACACTCAAAGAAGGACCAGATGTGCAAACAAACACAATAGACCTTGGATCACAATATCAAATGGTTTGAGCACAAAATAGCCTCAGTGGAAACTGACACAGCATCAGTCAAAACAACTCTAGGGGAACTGAAAGAAAATATGACTGAAACAAAATGATCAGATCAGCCAGATGGATCAAGCCATCAGCCAGAGATTTAAAGTGATCAAATCCCAGTTCTGCTAAAAGATGCAAGCCATTGAGATGTGTCAGACAGATTGACCCAAAAATACAGGATAATAAGGAGAGATGAACACAGGAAACAACCCAGAGATAACCATCAGAGATCCAAATAGAAAAAATGACCAGTGCCAAGAACCCAAAATGTACTTCAAGCACAAGGTTGCAAATATGGTGACAGCCTTCAGAGCAAATCAATGACAGTTCAAAAAATCACCATGGAAGAAAACTGTCATGACCACCACATTTGTTTGGGAGGGTCAGATGAAGACAATATATCTGAATATCTTAGATGTCTGATATGGCATGTAAAATTCCTCCACCATATAAAAGATGATCGAACTAGGGGAAGCTATTGATAGTAAATGCCACAGCATAAACTATTAAACAAAAAAGTCCACAGTTCCACTAGTTATATAATACCTTTAAAACTCCTTCATATTCATTAAGCATATAAAAACTGATGCTTAAAAAGCAAATATTAAAAATGGATCTCAAAGATTGTGACCTGGAGCACATAAACTGGACAACTCCAAAAAAATGAACCCAGATAAAATGATTAAAAAAAGAGAAAAAACAATTGTGATACAGACACAAGAAAAAATGTTCAAAAGCAAGTAGGGCATGGATAGATGCACCTATGTGTTTTACTAAATGACAGCTTATGGCCATCCAACCAAACATAAAATATAGGCCAGCCAAACTATCCAAGAATCCATAAAAGCAACATTATTCACTAAGTACCAACCCACAGTTAAACATACTTGAAGTGACATGGAAAGTAATATACAAAAAGCATATAAACAGCTTATGGATAAGGCTGAGCAAAGGAACAAAAACCAAGAAAAAAGTACAAGGAGATGAAGTCTTTTGTAAAAATGCCCCATCTGAGTAAACAGCAAAAAAAAAAAAAAAATATCAAAAATTTTATTACCCATATGAAGGACTATTCACTATTATAAAACATATCAGGTCTAAACACATTTGGATAAACTTAAAAAGGAGAAATTAAGGGTACACCTATAATGCCTGCATTTTGAAGCCATATTTTTGTCAATAAGAGTGACCACATAATTAACATGCTTAGCTTATATTCAAGTCAAAATATAGACATGAGTTTTAGTCGAAACTAAAAAGAAAAAAAGGGAGGTAACATCCCAAAAAAATAAGGTCAGTAATTTGTGATGAGATTATACTCAGGTAAGTGGAAAAGCAATTACTGGGATACATTAGAGTCATCCAAGACCTAGAACATGATCCATACAGAATGATGGACAATCCAATATTTTGTTTAGTCCTTAAAAAATCCAGTAAGTCTTAAGGAACAGGATGAAGGTTGAGGTTAATTATGTGCCATCTGCAATAGGGACATATTACTGGTTTGAGTGCAAACCATATTACCATCATAAACAACCTATATGGTAGTTGTTTTGTCAACATCCATGTCGCGAGATGTTGTTGTTTTTTTTAAAAATAATATAGATTATGAACATTCCCAGGCCTTTTTTTTTCAATTTGAATTGCTGGGTTTTGAATTACTTGTTTTTGACTATTTTTTTTATTTAAAAATAAACACAAATTTTATTTCATTTTTTATAAACATTTATTTTTATTAACATCCACAAATAATAAATAAATATAAAATAATGTCAACATATTGTAAAAATTCTATGATATATTGTTACATTTGTGCTTTGGCTTTTGGCTTTTTTAAAAAAATAACTTCAAAAAGTTACAGTGTTTTGTAAACAATTAAAGAATATAAACAAACACAAAAGTTAGTTTGGTCTTTTTTTTTTGTATTGCCGCTTTTTTAAAAAAAATATCATCAATAAAATTATGAATAACACAGTTTTAAAGACAAATAAATCACAAACAAGGCTTTTTTTTAAAAAAAAATTAAACTTAGTGGACTTTTTTTTAAAAGTTATGACGCTTTTTATTTGTAAAAATAACATTTGTTTTTACAATTTTAAAACAAATTTCAAAGTTATTAAGCTTTTTTTTGGTTCCACAAATAAATCAAAAAGTATGGGGAAGTATGCAGGTGTTTATTATATCTATAAAGATATTTCATAAAAAATTCCGTGTGTGGTAAATTGAAAAAATCAGATATATTAACATTTAATTGAGGTTTAAAGTGTATATATCTGTGCTAGAGATAATCTCTAGTTTTGAAATGTTTAGTAATATTCATTAGTGTATTTAGCAGAAATGTATGGCGTCGGGGTTGGGAGAAAGAGTTTGACAATGGTAAATGAAAATGTATCAAATAAATCACACAAATGTACTTTAAATCTAGTAGGCTTTTTTTTTTTTTGGAATACCGCTTTTTTTTTTTTTTTTTATACACAAATAAATAATACAAAGTTTTATTGGATTGCCTTTTTTTAAAAAAAAAACAAAAAACAATTAATTATCAACAAGTTCAAAATTATTAAGCTTTTTTTTTTTTTTGGTGACATCGATAAATAACACAAAGTTTTTTTTGGGTTACCGTTTTTTTTTACAAACAGTTAATTAACACAAACAAATTTTAAACTTTGTGGGCTTTTTTTTGGATTAACGTTTTTAACAAAAATACAACTTATTAATAAGCTTTCCCTGCTCCACCTATTACAAGAATAAAATCTCTAATAGAATGTATTAAAACAAAACAATTTCCTATAATAAGACTTTCAATTTTTATCACTTATTCAATCTGGTATGTGAGTTGTTAGTGTATAACTAGCTTCAACTAGATCAAAACCCATGCTTCATGTAATCAATGCAAAAGATAAAATCAAGAAATCAATTACTATCTTCTAAATTCATAATTGAGGAGACTTGAAAGTAATTGTGTTCTTTTTAAAAAAAGGCAAGTCAATAAAACTTTGTTTATATTACTTATTTGTGTATCAAAAAAAAAGTGGCATTCAAAAAAAAAAAAAGCCTACTAAGTTTAAAGGACGTTTGTGTGATTTATTTGATACATTTTCATTTATTATTATCAAAATCCTTACACTCCCAACCCTGACGCCATCCATTTCTGCTCATAACACTAATATTACTAAACATCCTTGAAACTAGAAATAATCTCTAGCACAGATATATACACTTTAAACCTCAATTAAATATAATTATATCTGGTTTTTTTTAATTTACCACATACGGAATTAGTCACTTTCTCTATCCGATATGAAATATCTTTATAGATATAATAAACACCTTCATACTTCCCCATACTTTTTGATTTATTTGTGTAACCAAAAAAAAGCTTAATAACTTTGAAGTTTGTTTTAAAATGGTAAAAAAAAGAAGTTATTTTTACAAATAAAAAAGTATCATAACTTCTGGAATTTCCTGTGTCATTATTATTTTCTCATGGAGGTTCTTGACTAAACGCTACTTGACACATTAACTAATTATGACTACATTCAACATACCCTTGGACAATGATTTGCACATTAAAATTTCACTACACAAGTGTTTAAATAGTTCATTAATTATCAAATACTTCAATCGCATGATTTCAATAAATATAAATAAAAACAATTAAAAATAAAAACATTTCATTACTTGAATTAAACAGACTCTCACACTACACCCTAAAAATGTGAAGTATATGGTTTGAAATAAATAATTTACTGCAATGTGATAAAGTGGTTTGTAATGTTTAGTACAGCAGAATTGTTGAATTACATGTAAGGCCACAATGTAAATGGCATTTTTATGTGTTTTAGCACATAAATCATGCCATCCTGCGGTGTGGATGTTGACAAAACAACTACCATCTATATATAAATCTCACCTTACTGTAATGTAGTTAATAAAGTATAAAATCATGAAAGAACTTAGATATAGTCAAGGAAATATCAGAAGATAAAATAAGTAGGCTTTATAACCCAAAAACCCACAATCCAATGCTAAATTAATACAATTTTGATTATACCATATTTTAACCCTTTAAAGATAGGGGAGTTGTACGGATATCTTACAATCATATCAATACCAACCTTTATTTATCCACACCACCAAATCAAACCCATTTAAAACATAAGCATAACTGTCAGGTGATTGAATATACACTACCATTCTTTTTTGCAAACATACATATAGATTTATACATGACAAATGTTTGCTTTATTAAGTTCCAAATTAAACAAATGTCACAATGAATTAATAGGCCTTGTTTAATGAAAAATAAAAAATGAGTTAAATAAATCCTTTATATATATTTATTAATGTGTTGTACATCATAAATAAAGACTTAGACTTAGTAAACATAGTGTTGACCTAATGTGAAGCCAATCTCTATGCAACAAGTTATGAAAAATAAAAGTAGGATTCTATTATGTAATTTTATTTTTAACTACAATCAATATAATAAACACAACAATAAATAGCCATGGCAATGGAAGAGGAAATTAAAATGCTAGTATACTAAACACCAGAAACAAAATGGGGTATAAAAGCAAACCCAGTTCATTTCTGTCATCTTTTATTATTTTTCAAATGATACAATAACTGCACAAAGCCAACTTAAAGATCAAATGTTCTAATAAAGGAGAAGATGGATGATGTTAAAATATTCCAGATTATCCATATAATTTTCATAGCATAAAATTATAAGAAGCTATAACTGACATTTAAACAGAGAAAAGTTTTATAAATTCATACTGTTCAACAAAAGAACTGAATTGATTTTAAATTGATATCTAAAAATAAAACTCTGCTATTATTCAAACATGGAGAAAAAAGAAATAAAACATCACCAGCATATATATAAATGATGAAGTATTTTTTATATAAGCCATTAAATGCCAAATAGTAAATTAAGAAAAAGTAAACCCATTATGAGCTGCTGTGCAATGTATTCTGGCTAAATTGACATTGCCATAAGACTGGAGTGCTACTGTTCTACCATAATCGTATCATAATTTAATCTACTTGTCTATATAATGCTTAAAGAAACATCAAATGTCCTACACTAAGTGTCTAAATGGATCCAGAAAAAAAGCAACTGCAGAAAATGTAAACAACATAATTTCAATCATGTTGTGAACGAATTCTAGCGATGATAAATGACTTATCAAAGAAGGATAATCCAAAGAGAGATAGACTGTATCCATAAAAAACATTAAGGCCAAACTCATGAACATTGACCAAAATGAACTAATGAACATTTTGATTTATTGTGTATTATTTTTTTTATATACACCTGGGTCTCATTTTATGCAGATTTTTAAAATGTAATATTGAAGTTATGTGATTCATGTTTCTTCTTAATATCTTTTTATGTTGGTTTTTTATGTGATAAAAAAGTTTATATTTCATTATACTTATTAGGTATCAAGAAATTTCAATTATTAATAACTTATTTTGACTTGAAATTCCAAAAAATATAACATTATATTAGCAGCTAATGTAAATGTGGAATGAAGCTATTTAAAATTTTTAGATTCTACATAAATAACCTACTTATACTTATTAGTAAATAATAATAATAATAATAGATTTATGCCTATGAGTATAAAAATATCACAATAAATATTCAAAATTTTTAAACTTTTAAAACATATTATGTTAGATATAACAGAAATAAATATTCTTTTAGATGTTTAAAAATAATGAGATATAATGAAGATTTTGTTGATTTTGTAAACTGAAAATAATATTTCTAATGATAATGTATAATCTTTTTGTTTTGATTGCAATCTCACTTTTTTAATATAGAAACAAAATGTAAACATTTAAAATTTATTTCTGTAGTAAACAAAAATATCTATCAAATGAAAACAAATTTATTATTTTCTGATAAGTAATAATCATTTAATCATAGATTTTATGTTGATGTGTGAGACAAAGAAAAACATCAGAAAATGCTGAAATATGAATTTTGCTGCAATGAATAAACTCTTAGATTCCAACAAAAGTTAAATAGTTGTATGTCTGGATATCATGAGCTTTATAAACAATTAGTAAAATCACTGTCTCAAAGTTTAATAATTGATTACATCGTTGATAGAAAACCATTAACACAGAACAAGACTGAAGGTGGCACTAGTTGTATTTTCTCTAGTGATGAATCTGATTTCTTATCAGTTCACAAACAAAATGCATATTGTTAAATAGTGATAATGATTAAAATATGTATAAAAATATTCAAATTAAATATTGTTAAAACTTCAGAGATAAGTATTATAATTGAGATCTAATACAAACTTAATAAAGTAATCATTAATTAAGAACAATTTATTTTATTATCCAAAAAATGGTAAGAAATTTATTTTAATATTTAATTTGTGACTAAAAATTTAAATAGAAGATCAATAAAAAACATACAATTAAAGTTTTAAAAGTTGTGGCTATATTTACCATATTAGTTTAGCCTGGTTAGATGTTATAGTATTAGCTCTCATTGTATTCAATATATATATATAATTATTTTTTTACACAGCTTCTTTAATATTTTAACCAGAAAACTGTTTTTCATGAGAAATCACAATTGATTGAAAGCATTAAAGTGAAGGGGGAATTATTAAGTTAGACAAAATATTTATTTTATGTTAAATAAACTTTAGGTTAGCATTACCCTGTAGTGAGTTGATATTTGATCATCACTATCACTGATATAGAATAAAGTAAAAGTTTTGATATTGTTTGATATTAAGCACACACACTTACTATAGGACAGAGTTTGTGTTATTTTTTATTGTTAACAATTGTTTACCTTTATTTTTTCAGTATAAATGATAAATCTTCTTGTGCAAATGCTCTCTCCTATTATCTTTAGGGAATTGTACATAGGGGGTTCCCAAAGAAAATGGAATATCAATAACTGGAATTGGATGATGAAGATATTATAGATATACTTGTGTAATATTATAAATTGGCTAGCTTTGCAATCAATTAAATAAAAGATTTTTTATTTTTTGCTTTGTAAATAATTAGTGCCATTTTATGTATCTGAACCATGGGTAAATTTTGGAATAGTGATCAGATTTTATCACTGATATGGTAGAAATACATTCTTGACACACACAATTTCTTCTTTTATCATGTTAAAAAGTTTTGAGTTTTTGTTTTTTAAATAAACATTGTTTACTTGATTTGAATTAAACTGGTCTCTAATTTAGCAATATCATGTATTCATTCATTCATCAACTTATATAGTAATATGGTAATATGTTTGGATGGAGCTTTAAATAAATTGGAAACCTGTATAAAAATGCTGTAGTTGCTATCTAGTGTAGATTCACCCCTGAAGAAAGCTGAAGACAGATTTCTTTCTGAGTTTGAATAGTGAGGCATAATTGAATCTGAAAGAGAACTGAGGTATGGATAAACTTGCTCAAATTGTATCTAAATGTATAAACTTAGAGCTAGCCCATTGCAAGTAGATACGATCATAGATTAGGTACTCCATTGCATCACTCACAGCATCCTGCCAGAAAGACTCTAGGTCTAACCATAGTGAGATGCTTTCCTTCTCTTCTGGTGGAAAATCTGGACCATTATGGCATCTATCAATTAAATTTTCATTTTTAAATGTATAACTTAAGCAAAATTATTTATTTGTTCTTTAAAATGTAATTTTAAATATATAACATTACTCACCTCTTGTTCAAGCTTTTTTTTGATAAGCTTGGTTTTTTTGGTCCATCAGAAAAGTATAATCCAGGCTTGTTGTCATCATTAGAGAAATGTATATTCAAATATGGTTTTGCATTTTCTTGATTTTGCATAGACTTCTGGATGAGCAAACTGTCTTGTTTACATGTGAAGTTATGAATTTCATCACAAAGAATTGTGTTATTTTTTTCCATGTGCATTCAAACCTCATCATTGAACTGTAAAGCAGTTGGTTTCTTACATTATTACATCTGATTCATGCAATTTTCTGTATAAATATATTAGCCATTTTCTCCAGAAAGCTTTACTGTTGCTATTCTCTGCTACAGTTATCAAAAAACTGCAAATAATTCTGACAAAAATATTAGCCAAATCTCTTTGCAAAAACTACTACCCAGACTTTGCAGTTGACCAATTTGGCCACTGTTTCTTAAAATATTAAAACCTGAATGAACTGATATTTATCAGCCTTTTTTTTTATAAGAGTAGGGTCTTGGATTGGGGAGGGGACAAAACACTAAATGAAAAATTGTTTTTATTTTTTTAAAAAGATCACTAATCCTTTCAAAAGCAAGTTTGAAGTTTCATCAAAGTATGATATACAAAGATTTTTAAAAATAGATAATATACCAATTAATTAAAAGATTTCAAAAATACAATACTTGTTTTTAAATTTCAAGATCAGAATAATAATATAATATTAATATTTATTTAGATCTTTTTAAATGTTTTACTTTATAATAAAATTATATTTTAAATTCATAATTATTTAATCTTTTACTTATTTTAGGAAAATGTAGAAAAATATCTACAAAAATTTATGTCTGTTTATTTCTACATTTCCTTCACTTTATATATATATATACATATATGCACACACAGCCAACCCAACCAGTTACAATACAATATCATTTTTATATAAAAAATATTATACATGTATTTCTCATAGCATACAACACATATTTAAAGCTTTAATAAAAAGAATACTGAATGTGGACAAAATTTGCATTTGTAAATATTAAAAATAAAGTCTAGAATAGTCTGAATATTAATTGAATTAGTAATAATACTTTGCTATATTTGAAATAGTTTTAAATATTTAAAATTATACAAAACTGTTTCTCTTTGATACAAGTATTTTATTTAGTGTTTTCCTGAAGGTTTGTGTTGATAATGTTTTAGTTGTATTTATATATTGAACTATTTCTATAATCTAATATGAGTATTGAATGTCTTTAGAAAATTTTAACCTTATTTAAATATTCCTAGTACATTCAACAGTTAGTAATAGCACACAGGTTAGCATATGCACATTATTTCAAGAGGGATTGTTCTCCCCTCTTCTTCAGGTGTTGCTAACCTGACTAGTGACAGAACTAGTATGGGAATCAAACATGGACCTTTAGAACTTGAGTATTGACTTTTAAGGTAATGCTCTATTCAACTGAGCCATCCTGCCAAAGGCAACAATCAGTAGATTTTTTTTTCTATGAGGTTCCTCCTGATTTCACTTTTTTTCTAAGAGCAAGTTGAATAGGGGTGTCCATATAGTATGTGTAGTCACATTAGATTAACTTATGGGATTGTTTACCATTGTCATGTGAGAAGCTTCTTTAGATTTTTTTTTGTATCTTTTCTTTTCTATCCAATATTTTTATATTTTCCCAATTAAACATATGTTCATTGATACATACAAGATCTGCTACCTTAGACACATCTGTTTTCTCTCTTCTAGTCATCAGTTTGTAATCTTGCAAGTGTTTTTCAATGGGACAACTTGATTTATTTCTGATTTTGGAAAAAAATTTAAATTTTAATATAACAAAAAAATAGGTTTGTCTAAAACAAAGATGTTTATTGTAATGGATATGTATATGTAAGTATAAAATTAAGAAAGAATTTTTAATTATAAAGCTATTTTGAAATATTTTGGGTTTTGGTGAATGTAAAATAAATAAGCAAAATTGTTAATACAGTTATGATTTTATTTTTATTAATTAAATTTTTTTTTAATTTTAATCATCAACTTATCAAATTGATACATTTTTTAATATATTGGCATATTAACTGAAATGATAGATAGCTTCAAAAAAAGAACTATTCCTCCATATTGATCAAGTTTAAGGTTTTCAGAAAGAAGTATGCATGAGCTTAATTGTGGTGATGCTATTGACATTATAAGTTATAAAAGCTGAATCTAAGCTAAAAACTATGTGAATTTTTTGTCTGTTAGTTAATAACAACATGTAATATTGTAATCTATATGAGAATCCATTATTTGCATATATAGGCTGATGGAAAAAAAACTAATTTTGAGAGATTTGAGTAGTAGACATTAAATTATTATTAATACATACAGAAGCTCACACATGATTAGAATATATATATATATGGTGTATATGCAAATGTAAGTAACTTGTAAGAAGAGAGAAAAACAACCTTTAATATCTACATTTATATTTCTCATATTAACTCTAGTACTAATGAATAAAAAAATATTTAATTCTTTATAGTGTAAAACTGAAAAAATGCTTAAATTTCATCTGTTTTACTTCACTTTAAATTTTCAGTTTCTTGGTTCCAACTACAAATCTTTTGACTTGCTTCCATTAATATGCACTGATTAATTTATATTAACAATTACTTTCTTCAGTTACTATAAGACTTTTAAAACAAGTGAAAGTGAAGTAAATGCTTGATTAGTTTTAAAAGAGTTAGAAAAATAAAGGATTGTCGAATGTTTTTTTATGCTAATGGCAGGTCCAGATTTTTTAATTGAATCAATATATTTGGAAAAAGAATGATTAGTTATGAAATTATTTAATTTAATAATTTGGGTCAAACTAAATAATGATTAAAATATTTTATTTTTATATTTATATATACATATGTGTGCATGCATTACGTAAACCATTAACATAGCCATTTAATGAAATTTAAATAGTATTGGCTTTTAAATTCAAGTAATTAATGATTATAATATTTTTTATTATCAAATCCATGTTTATGCATATGTAAATAATTGTTGCATTTATACTGTTTATCACTTTACATATTTCTGTAACACAATTCAAACAATATTACTAATTTATTTGTGTTACTAATCTGTGAAAATGTTTAACATCTTTCTAAGGGTTAAAATCGGAATGATAATCTATTTGTGTCAGTAGAAAATATTTATCAGATCTTTAGTTAATTAATTGATTTATTAATCACTATTTTAAATTATAGTAGTGAAACTATTTGATATTAGATAAAAGATGTTTGGGTTTTTACTCTTGCTCATGTAAATTCAGACTTTCATGCAATCCAAAAATATAATTTGGACAATACATAGTTGATGCCTGTATTGAATATTTTTATTATTTTCTTATAATTATTTAGATGGCACTAAGATATTGAAGTTCATCTTGAAAGTCTACATGGTGTCCAATATACTTCTAAAACCGAATATCGCAATCATTGATGATGATTTTCACATAATGCTCTCACCATTTAATGATATTTATTTAGTTATAATTACTTTTATTTAAAGCTTAAACATGTGCAAACAACAACAAATAATGATTGCACTTTTATAGTATAATGTGTCATGATTAGCATAGGTTGATGACAATTAGCCTAATATTTTATACTATACCTTTTTGAAATCCAGTCACAAAACATAACTTGATGATTATGTGTCTTGAGTGGATTTAATCTGATTATTTTTGATTTTATTATTTATATTTACTTATTTATGCCTGCCAGCAATAAGTGTCATCAGGGATCACTTATATTCACCATTATTATATACTTATCCAAGATCATTTTAAAAACTATTAATAATTGTCATATCAGCATGTAACCAGATTCTTTAATTTCCATTTCTCAATACCCTGCAACATTTATATAATGAACAACAACCATTAAATACTACATCACAGAACAAAGATGTTTTTAGCATCTTAACAAAGAATATTAATGAAGAGAAAACATTACTAACCAGCTTAACAAATGCAAAATTTATACTTATATTATCTTTAGTCAAAATAGCTAGATAACTATTATCTGATAGATTTCAGATGAGTAACAAGGTTGTCTATAGGTCAGCATTTAAAAAAAAAAAAAAAAATTAAGCCTGTTTGAAATAAGAAAAAATTTGAACATTTAATTGGCCTAGATTTAAATCAAAGTTCATAGCATAATGAAGAAGAGAACTCGCTACTCATCATTTTACAAAACTCTTCATTTATTTAAATACAATCTATGCAAATACATTAAATAATTATGATTATTAATCAATTGATTTGTAACATCTATTAAGGTTCAAAAACTGAAGCTTACATGTAGTAAACCATAGTTCACTTTTCATCAGTGGTAAAGACTGCATCACATTACAATTATATATATGCTTTGGGAGTAAAAAATTGACACTTTTCTGAGCAACCCAAGTTATCAAGAATTAGATGAATGTTTAAGTTAGTTATGAGAAAGATTTCTTTAAGAAAATACCTATCATCTAAAAAAAATGTCAAACTTCTATTTGTATTTGAACTTATATTTAACTATAAACTTCATCAACACTCCTTTAACACTTTAAGCAAATAATTTTATTTATTTAACAGTTTCAACTGTACTAGCAGTCTTCCTCAGATCTTAACTTTCCTACTACCTTCACCTTTCCTCCATCTTATATTTAAATGATGAATTCACTGCTTATTCTATATAAAAAAAATGCTTTATTCAAAAGAGGTTTATCAACTTAGTACTGTTTGTCATAAATTTTATTAACAATTACAAACTATTATAATTATATATAAATTGTAATAGTAAATTTTCCACTGGATATCTATATTAGATGAAAGATGGGTTTGAATTCACATGCCACCAAAGATATATGATGATTTTCATGAAAGTTGTATGATTAATAAAAAAAATTAAAAAATTGAATTCAAACATATATTTGTTTAATGTAGAATATATGTATTTATCTAATTACATAAATATAAACTAATCAAGGGGAAAATTAGATAATTTTAAAACAAAATTTAAATCGTTTTCTTAATATTAATCTTGATTTTTAGATATTTTAAAGTATGTTTTGTTTGTTTCGTTATTTATATATTTGAAAAGCAATATAGTTTAAACATAGGTATAAATAAATTATATTGAGAATAATGCATAACTGATGTACTTTTGTGGAAAAAGAAGTTTGTATATAAATTGGTTCTCTTTCATTTATCATTGTAAGAAAAAGTAAGAAACAAACTAAAACAGACTTCATTTTTTAAAAATATATTTCAAAGATTTACTTGCTAATGCTTATATAAATAAAATATTTTTTCTTTCTGGTTTATTAGTGTATCATCTTTTGCATCATTTCATAGATTCGTAAGTTAATTTTTTTATAATTAAGTTATTATTCAATATTCTAATCAAAATTATTTATCTATTCATCAATTTATTTATTATATTTGTTTTTATGTTAATAAATTTTATTTTTTATTATTTAAATTTGAATCTTGTAATTATTTCTAGTTTATTGATCACATTATACTTTGATATTAATTTAAAGAGTCTCTACATAATTTTATTTATATTAAATATTCAGCTAGTCAAAATATAAATAAACATTTGCATATCTTAGTAATTTATTACCTTATTTTAGTAATTTTTTTATTTACATTTTATTGATTACAAAAAGTTAAGTTAGTGTCTCAAAAAGCATTACTTGGTCAAGTTACTATATTTGTTTGTTTTCAATTTTAGTACTTTTATAATTTATATTCTTTAAATATTAATTTACAAATATTTCATGCTAGTACCATTTAGTATTTTAATTAGATTATAATAATAAATATTAATTGAAGTTTACAGCTATTTTATATCATTACAAAATTAGTAAACAAACACATGGGCTATTTGGTAAATTAATTAAGGTATATTAACTGTATTGCATTACAGATTTCTTAGTAATAGTTGATCCATTCATTTTTATACTATTACAATATATATATATGAGAATAATAAATATACAAACTAACTAAAGGAAAAATAAAACATAATAAAAACACAAAATTACTTCTATAAAACCAGTCTGCTGGTTGAAATATTAAAGCAGTTATATATATATATATATTGGATTGTTTCTATCATTTAGAATTAATTGCTGAAGGTCGTTAGAAACATTCAAATTTTGTTTAAACTTTTCAAATATATTCAATTGTTATTAATAGCTCACAGGTTAGTATGTAACATAACATTTTGAATGGTATTACTCTCTTCTTTTCTTGAGGTATTGTTAGCCAGACCAATAATAGCATTAGCATAGACACTGAATTAAAAATAGCACTCCATGTAAAAAGACAACAATAAATAGAAAGTTTATATATTTAACTAGGATGATTTTGATTTCTCCATTTTTTCTTAAGAGCAAGATTGAGTTGTTCTCAAATATTAAAAAATTGTTACACTAGGTTTGATTTATGGGATTAATTGCCATTATCATATGAGTAGCCTCTTTAAGTTTTCTTCTTTTAATTTTTTACTTTTTGTTCAATATTTCTATTTCTTTCCAATTAGGAATATGTTTATTGGCATATGCATGATTTGTTATTTTAGATATATTTGCATTGATGAACATTTGTTCAATTTGAAAGAACATATGGTCTATTTAGAAAAGACAAGAATATTGACCAAAGAGGAAAAAGTAAAAAAAGAAAGATTAAAGAGACTCACTTATATGATAATAACTAATAACTTCATTAATCAACTTAGTGTGATAATTCATAATGTCTGGAACCTATTCACAACCTACTTTTAAGAAAAAATAGAAATATCAGGAATAACATCATAAATAACATAAAATTTCTACTTACTGTTGTTTTTGACAGAATTGACTAATAATTAAAGCATTACCTTAAATTCAGTACTCACAAATCTAACAGTTTGAATTGGATTTCTATGATAGTACTATCACTGATCAAGTCAAAAACCACTGAAGAAGAGAAAATATACCACATAAAACATTGTATTATATACTCCCTGTGAACTATTAGCAACTATTGAATGTATTTGAAGCTTTAAATAAAGTTCAAAATTTTCTAAAAATATTTAACAATTAATTCTAGATTATGGAAATAGTTCAACATAAAATATTGTCATTATAAACTTTTAGACAAACTATATATATAAAATACATATTTTGCGGGTTCATCCATGTTAAAAACTTTTAATATTAATATACTGACGTTTTGACTTGGTCACACAAGCCATCCACAGAGTTATAAAACTCTGTGTTATAACTCTGTGGATGGCTTGTGTTATAACTCCGTGGATGGCTTGTGTGACAAAGTCAAAACGTCAGTATATTAATATTAAAAGTTTTTAACACGGATGAATCCGCAAAATATGTATTTTATATATTTAACCTGTGCAAATCTTCGTTTTAACATATATATATACTTAGCTGAACAATCAATAATTTATTACAGAGTTAAAAATAATTCTCAGTGCACCTAATAAAATGTAAGAAATTAGAAGAATATAGATTTAAAACTTACATGATCCCTGGATCAATCTCTAATTGATAAAATAAAATGTTCAAACATCACGATTCCCCTTTTCAAACAACTAATCATATAATTACTTGTTTTTAGTAGTAGTACTTCTAAAAATTACCACTGAGTAAATAGATCTCTTAGCATATCTAATAGAATACTTTAAAACCAGAAGAAATTTATAGAGTCTCTAAGTAGTTCTGAATTTAAGAAACTTTTAAGACAATCAATAAAATTTTCAAAAGCATTTTACATTTGGAATTTTGTTATGATCAATTAGGTTTTTTTTATTTTTTTCAATTAACTCACTATCAGTTTTATTTATATCAGTCAGCCTAAAATTTCTATAGCCCTTATCTTGATGCTAATATCAACTGTTTGTTAAACTTTCAAAAGTGATGACCAATAGAATATTTAATAAATATTCTGAGAATGAAAATACTCAAGAATTAATATATATATATATTGAAGCTAGAAAAAATACAAAATACATACACATTTTTAATCCATATCAACATCATTTTAAACCATTATCAATCTTCTGTAGGATGTAAATATCTCCTAATTCAATCCATTCTCTTTCATATCTAGCCTTGCTGCTCCATATCAGTCTAGCATAACTTCCTTACTTTCTCCTTCCAACTCACATGTGACCTCTTACTAGGTTTTTTATAGTCCCTTGGAATCCAATTTAAGATTTCAACTATCCATGTATTATCATTTCTTCTACCAATATGTCCAGCCCAATTACACTTCAGTTTCTTAAATCTTTCAATAATGCTAGTAACACTTGTTTGTTGTTACACCCATATATTTCATTTTTGATCTTATTATTATTCCTTACATCTCTCCATACTTTGTTGAGTAGTCTGAAATCTCTGCATTATTCCTACTTGATACATTGTTGAATAGTCTGACGTCTCTGTATTACTCTTCTGTTAAGTGTCCAAGTCTTAGAACCATAAGTAAGAATTGGTAATCAAATTTATTAAAAACTTTCCTTTTCAAACATCTAAGCATATTTACTTTTAATGTTATTTCTACCAAAAGCACTCCGACCAAGCTTAATTCTGTAATTAAACTTTATCCATTATGTTTCCATCTATAGTAGTAATCTGATTAAGGTAACCTCTTCTAATTCATCATTATCAATTTTTATTTTCTTCTTTAGGAAAAAAAATCTATTGAACATTACTTTAGATTTTCAACATTTACTTCTAATCCAATTTACTTGCTTTCATCTAATAAAAAAGCTCTACAGCATTATTTGCAAAAACTATATTATATCCAAAATCTTGATGACTTTAATAATCTCCATTTACTTTTACTTCCTTAGCTTCCCATTTTAATCCACAAAATACTTATAAAATTACTGTAAAACATTTTGGAGATATGGAGTAACCCTGTTAATCTTTTTTGTATTATTATGTAATCAAATTGTTGCTATTGCATTTTTATAAATATTCTTCAGGTTAAGGCAGTAACATGAGTGTATATCTTGATGATCCAATGCTTTAATCACTGATTAAATACTTATAGAATGTCATGCCAGTACCAGGGTATTGTTTCACACTATTGAGATTTTTATTCTCTTCTATAGCTTTTTTTATTAATTCACAATTATATACTTTTATATTTTTATTAACTCTTTTTCATACTATTTTACCAAAGTCTAGATATTTAATTCTTCATAATGCATTATTTTTATATATTTTCATATTCCTTTCTTTTTTCATAAATTTTCTTGTCTCGGTCATTCAAATATCAGCCTTTCAAACTAATTGAGCACGCCCCTTTTGAGAGTGTTAAATAAATAAATATTTTCCTTTTCAATCCAAGATATAGTATTTATGCAGGAATAAAAAGGATCCTCTTAATCCTATGACTCAAATTCTTTTATATGAGTAAATCTGAAATACTGTTGAGGAGAGCGTGAGTAGAATTTTCACTTTAAATTACTATTTACGATGTTTTTTGACTAAATGACATCGGTGAAATTACTTAGAATTTACTAAATGTCATTCTTACTGAAACTTAATTATGAGTAAATTGCTTATTGTCTCAGTCAATTTTTACTGGTCAATTGCTGTTTTTTTTTTATTGCAGTTTTTAAAAGTGTATCCATTATCTTCTTATTGATTTGGTTCAAATCTGAAATATCTTCAAAATATGTTTATATTTTAAAACAATTTGCAAGTTCTAATTTAAATTCATTAGAATATTTCTGAAAGTTAGAAATATTAATTCAGTACTGTTTCTTTTTTCTTTCTTTTTTAATAATTTTTGTCACTAGTTTCACTTTGACATGCATTTTACATCTCACAAATCAATGATAACTTTCTGTGTTGAATTTATTAAAAATATTTCAATCATGAAATACATGTTTTTTTTTAAGTCAAAATATAATCCAATTCTTTCATATCTTTATGTGGATGTATTTATGTTCATTTCCGTTTATCATTTTTCTCAAAAAAAAAAAGAATTCATAATATGAATTTTTTCTTTTTCTGCAAACTTTATTCTATGTCACCTCTCATTTCTATCACCATAATCATATTTAACTACATCATTTTTATCTTTCAACTGTTTAACAATTTTTGCATGAAATTCTCCCATGACAATTTTAAAATGTTATTTGATCTGATCAAAAGTCTTTTGTATATCCATATAAAAATTCTCTACTTCTTCATTATAACAGAAATTTGCAGAACTATTTGAATTTGGTATCTATCATTAAGTTGAATAATTAATCTTGCCATTCTATATGATACACCAACAATCTCCACAATGTTGTTCTTCCATAATTTATTTATAGTAAATCCTATTCCACTTGTATTTCCAGTGCTTGTCTTTGTAGTACAGTACATGTCCACTTTAAATCAATTGTCTCTACATTTTTTTTTCTAACTTCACAAAACCCAATAATATCGCATTTAATATTAGATAGTTCTACCAATTCTTGCAATTTTTTTTCATATAAAAGTGATCTGTAGTTGTAAATATCTAAATAAAAGGTCATTATCAAATGGTATCCTGGGTCAACAATCAGAAGATTCTTAGTAACCTTTGCCTGTCCACCAACCACTGTCATGACTGGTGACTTTATCATTTCTTGGTAATGAGGTCCATGATTTAGTTTTGTCTGTCATGATTGTAAAAAACTATTAGAAAAAAAGTTCATTCACACACACACTGATTATGTCTTCAAGAAAACAACTCATATTTCAGTTAAGAACTATCAGACAACTGAGAGGAAAGCTCATAGTGTTTCTTGATCTTAAAGTCAGAAGTAAAATGCCAATAAACTTTCCACACGGGTGACTATGTGCTGGAGAGCAGCCTATCCATGTTTGTATACTATATAAATAATCACCTAGTGATAACAGCCGCAATAACAAGAACTTATGGAGCGGACATTATTAATTTGCCCTGTTCGGATTTTTTAAGGCCTCAACGAAGAATGAAATCGTTAGGTAGTGCAAAATCCTTTAAGCAGCCTTTACCACATATATAAATGTACATTTATAGTACTCAACTTTCAATTAACAATTGTCTGAAGATTTGTTTTGGTGCCATTTTACTTATAGCTATATTTTAAATGATCAAATTTTAATGTAATATAAATTATTATATATATTGGACTATTTCCATTATCTAAATTAGATTCGTGAAACCTGAATTTTAATTAACCAACCAGACTATTCTGTCAAAGGCAATAGATAGAAATTTTTATATACCTATCAATAAAGACTTTCCTGAATTTCTTTTAGGAGTAAGTTTAATGAGTGTTTTCCAAGTATTATAAATTTATAATCCTAGATTGACTTATGGAATTAACTGCCAATTGTTATATGAGTAGTTTCTTTAAATGTTTTTTTTCTTCTCTGCAAATACAAAACAAATCTCTATTTTGTATATTTTATTTATTTATGAATTGGATAGAAAATCTAATTGTTTAACATAAATATAAAGATAACTTTTTTTTTGTTTAAAACAAGAATGTTTTCAAAGATACATGTGATTATAAAAGGTAATTTTAACATATTTTTTTACTTAAAGAATTACGTTGTTTTTTTTTAAAAAATTTAGATTTTATGCAAGATAAAAATGGAGGTGTAATCTTGTGATTAAGAAGAAAAATTGTTGGTTTAATTTTCTGTGTATAAATTGTTATAAATTTCATAGTAGGGCCAATTTTACTGAATAAAAATAGGTAGCGTTAAAAGAAAGGCATTAATTGCTGGTTTCCATATTAAGTTTGAACTATTGTTGTGTGATACATTCTAGTCCAATATGTGTGTAGCAGTCACTATTTTCTGTGCCTCAAATTCAGAGAATATGAAAGTTAAACTGAATTAAGGACTGTCAGCATTTATTTTACATATGTGTTAATCAGAATATGTTATACCAATGATCTATATAAAAAGAAAGTCTAATGTAGAGAGATTCCAAAATTATTTTATTTTAAACACCTATTTCTGTTAATTGTTCAAAAGAAAAAGTATTAACTTTTTACTGCCCTAATATGCTTTATCAGAAAACAACTACTGAATAAATTGAATAATAAAAAAAAACTCTTTATCGCACTAATTTGCTTTATCAGTATTGAATAAATAAACTAACTAATAAAAAAAAAAATCAGCAGGAGAATGAAAAGTTCTGTACAACTTTAAAGCCTCCAAGAAATAAAAACTTTTTAAGTATATATATATTTTTAATTTTATTAGCCATAAAAAAATTGGCTTTAAGTTCAAACAATATAATAAAATTATGAAATGTGTTTTTTAAATTAATGACAGAAGGAATTTTAGATATTAAACCAAGTCAATATAAAATGTAATCAAAAATAATTTTAAAAACAAATTAATGGTAAGAATTAAAACATTATTTGTATATTGTAATGCACAATATATGCAGAGTTTTATGCATATATCTAAGGTCATGTGTTATTTATATATTAAAATAATATTTATTGGCTTGTTTATGAATGGAATACTTTATATTGTCATACATTCATGTCTGAATGCCCATATATATATATATTGTAACCAGTTGGGTTACATCACACACATTAATATTATGTATGTGAATATATATATGTAAAATAAAGGAAAAGTAGAAATAAACATAGAATAAATTTTTGTAGATATTTTTCTATATTTTCTAAAATAAAATAATAACAAGTAAAGGGTTAAATAACTCTGGGTTTAAAATAAAATTTCATTATGAAATTAATATTTTAAAACTCTTAATAAATGTAAATATTGTATTTTTATTATTATTATTATTATTCTGATTGTGAAATGTAAAAACACAATACTTGTTTTTGAATTCTTTTTAATTAATTAAAACATATATGTTTTCAAAGGGATTAGAGAGCTAAAAATAAAAGCTCTGTTTTTAATCAAGATCTTATCTCCTTAGATGATTTTAAAGAGAACAGTCTGGATAGTGATTTTTGAAGAGAACAGGTCAGCTACAGAGTTGGTTATAATATTTTATGGCAACTTGTTAAAGTGCAGCAGTTGGTTTTAGCTGACCAGAGAGTTTGCAGAAAAGCTACCATGAACTAATGTTGCTGAAGGTAGGAGCTGCTACTATTTTCCTTCACAGGAGTTTTGGTTTTGAAGCTGGGTCACTTCTGAATCAATAGCCTGAAAAAAAAGAGGACAAAATAGCTAGCAGAGTTATATAAAGCTCCTGTGAAGATCTAAGGACAGTCCAGTAGCTAGCTGCCTTATAGTTTACTGCAGTTTTGATTAATGAAGCCAGGATCACTTCAAACATCAACTAGCTGCTTAAATATGTTCTAGAAGATGGCTTGACAAATGCTTGGACTACAAAAGAAATCTCATGGTATGCCAACAAATTACCGGAATTATATACTTTTACCTGATGATGACAATCACTAAAACCAAACTCATTAAAAAAATTCTTCCAACTTGCTGAAGAATTAATTACATGTATGCTGCATCAGATAAAGGCAAAGAAACATGGATAAATGTATATACAGCTGGTGGTGAGTAGCATTATATATGATAAGGAAGTTTTAAACAATTTCCTTAGTAAGATGACATTTTTATAACTGATAGAAATATATAAAACGATATTAGTTTAAAATCGTTTATTAAAGAAAAAAACTGTTTAAAGTTATATTTATAATTTAGAAAGATAAAAAAACTACAAAGAAAGTTATAATTAATAATCAAGAAAAAGATTTCCAAAAATTTTTTAGACTAGAAAAAAAGACATTTTAAATCAATTAACTGTCAAAAATTTGATAGTTCTTATTTTAAAGAAAAAGATTATATTCAGCAAAGAGAATTAAATTGCGAGAATAATCTGTAATAATTTTATTGTGATAAATACTAATGTGATGTACATAAATTAATATATCGCACGCACGTCTGTGTAAATTATATAAATATGCGTTTCAGTAAACCTACTATGTAAAATGTATTTAATTTAACTGAAACTTGAAACTTTAATCATTTATTGTATTTTTTTTATATAATTTAAGATTTTGATAATTATTTTGTAACAAATCAAATAGGTTATTTCAAGCACACACATGTATATGTGCATATGTTGTCAATTATAACACATGTGTAAATTTTAATTATTTTTTTTGTTGTTGTTATTGAATGTCAATTGAAATAGATTGATTGTATGTTATAAATCGCACGTCTGTGTGCATATATGTAAACTATAGTAATAATATGAATTGTAAATTGTAATTACTTAAATCAATGTAATAATTTGAATTTTTTTATAGTAATTTTGTCAGTCACAAATATTTTTTTATATTGTATTATAATCAAAATCAAAAAATTCACGCACATATGTGTGCATATATGTCAATTGTATTGGAAATAACAATGTGTGTTATATAGACACTTATGTGTAAAATTTTGATCATTTTTCTAAATCAAATGTTAATTCAAACATGTTTATTTTGTATCAAGCCACAATGGGTTTGAATAAACCTAATTTATTAATCATGTAACTCAATGAATACTTTTCAAAATCAGAACCCTTATAAGACCTTAATCATTTATTTTTTATTGTTATTAATAAACTTATTTAATTGTTAAAAATGGTTTCCATCATCTCTTGTTCACATACAGTAATAGAGCTTGTGTTCCTGAGCTAGATTCGGACACAGATAAATGGGGATGTGTTTGGTGCTTTGGGCATCCAGAGATGATCAATCATCATCCTGGTTGGCGCAAAAGAGGATACTCTTTAAAGCCCATGCACTATTATTTTTTATTTTACTTTAGTCTTTATTAAAAATTTAAGTTTATAGTTGGCCAGTACAAGTGGCCCGAGCATTGATGATGATCAGCATGTTTTAAATGTCCCAGCATTATTGTTTAGATTTTCTGATTACTGTGTATTTTTAATGGATGAGAACTAAGCTGGTGCATCCAAGTCATGTTATATAATTGCCCAAGCTGGCAAAGGCTCAATAGTTAGCCTGCTCTACAGAAGACCCATTTCCAATCCAGTCACAATATTGACTGCTGATTTATATTTTTTATTGTTCAAATCCAGCCACAAGATGGACTGTTGATTTATTGTACTAATTTGTTTATTCCTATTAATGATGATGAATGGTATTTACTTACACTTACTTTTACTTTATAATGATGGTTGATATGTGATTGATGTATATTTTAATTGCTCTTTTTAGTAGCTGACTGATCTCTCAATATTCTCAGAGATATTTAATCTCATTTTATTATTAAATATCTCGATACCTAAATATACTTTTTGTAAATATTTCATTTTAAATTGACAGTGGGGATGATGATTATTCAATCACCAAGTTCAAACCTTTCTTTCCACACATTGATACCCCTATCCCATTACAATATATATATGTGTGTGTGCATGGTAGTTAAGATCACAATTTATATATCTGAAAGCTACAATTTAAATAATGTTTCATTTATAGTTTTATATGTCAAACAATGGAAACAATATCTGATATTTCTAAATCAAAATTAGAATAAACTACTTGTTATTGTAATGTATTTGCCAGACCTTTCTTTGTTATAATTATTATAAATTGGATTAATAAATTTATTAACTGTTATTTGAAGTGGTTCTAGTGAAATTTATTAATATTAGATTATGTATTGTGTGTTTTGGTTTTTGTTCCTATAGTTATCAAGGTTTTTCCCAAACCAGCTTTGTTTGGACTAATGATATTTGGAATATGTATGGGTAGACATCTATATAATTCTATTTAAAATTACTTAGATTGTTCTAAAGATAAGGTTTAAAAACCATATACTTTATTTAAGTTTCATGATGAAAACAATTTATTGATTGCCAATATACCCAGAATACATGGTGGCCCTGAGAATTGATGATGATCAGCATTTATATAATGATGCCAGCATTTTTTTGCTATTGCATTTGTTATGGCTTAATTTTATTTTGGCATTTATATATTAAGACAGTTATGTATCTCATGGCATAAAACAACAAAGTAGTGTGAAAGGAAAAGTAGAAATAAACACAAACAAAAAAATTTTGTACATATTTTCTATATTGTACTGGAATAACAGTTAAGGATTAAATAATTTTGAATTTAAAAAAATTATTATAAATTAAACATTTAAAAAGGTCTAATTAATATTTTATTAATTCTGATTTTGAAATTAAAACAAGCATGTTTTATATTACAATAGATATACTGGTAATTATAAAATACCATTATCTATTTTGATTAGATTAAATTTTTTTAATTAGAGCTTGTATAAGTATTTTGATAAAAATCCTACAAAGTTATTTTTGAAACAATTAAGGTGAATTGAAAAGAGTCATTAACTTTTTTCGATCAAGATAAAGAAAACTTGCTTTTAATTACTGTTTTTTAAAATTCTGCCCTGATTTTAAAAAGGTTGAAAAAAAGATTAGATGACAAATTATAAAAAGATGACCACTACTATAAAATTATAACTGAAGGCAAGAGATGGTGGATTCAGCTGCTTCTATTAGTGCAATGATGGTAGTTTAAAGTCACATAAAAGCAAGACCAGTTTTTATGTGGTTCATAGTCTTTATATGTGTATTAGACATCATGGAAACTGAAGGGAGCTCACTGTGGGCTAACAACTACTGAATTATACTTTCCTTGAAAATGACAATAAGACAGACTACTGTTTTAGAAGGGACCAGTTTACTCAGAGATTCCATCAGCTTGCTAAAGTAGTTTATATATACTATTTTATCTATATGCAGAGCACAGATAAAGGCACTGCATTATATATATAAAGTATAGCTGATAAATAGAGTGCATTATTTATTGAGAATAATATTATTTTAAATAATTTCTTGAAAATGGCACTTAAAATCTCTAATTAACAAAATTTAAAAAGTAAATAATTTTTGTCAACTAATAAAAATAAAACAAGGCAAGAAAAATAATGACATTTGTGTCTAGAAGATTATTTGTTCCTGTTAATGTTCATAAAAAAAAAAGAAAAAGGAAAACTCAGAGGATTTTTTTAAAATAGTGAAATGAGGCCAGGAAGGATCTGAATTTTAAATAAAACTTTGTAAATGGTAATAGTGTTTTTTTAAAGAAAAACTTTTACTTACCATAAAAAATAAGAGGCTAATTAATACCTTTAATTTGGATTATCTATATTTTTATATACACACATACATGTGCATTTTAATTGTCTTCTGAAATATATGGTTTAATAAATTTCCAGGGGTACCCACATATATGTGTGAAAGCTGCAATTACACATCATTAAAATGTGATAGCTTACTCTTTATTATATGATAATGCCCATGTTATGGCATATCTGTGCTCATACAGATGCATGTCATGTAGACACATATATGTTAAAATTAATCATATTTTATAAATTATTGAATATTATTATTAGTTTATCACAATTCTGATATGTAATTTTTATGTTATTATACAGCACATCTGAGTGCTTATTTACAGATGTGGTTTATATAAAACTTTTGAGATATTTGAAATCACAATGTGATAGCATATTTCTTTTTATATTAATCAAAATCAGAATGACAAATTTATATTTATAGCATATTCAGCAGACCTTAATTTCATTTTATTGTTTCCAATTAATAAATTTATATTTCATTATTAAAGTTATTTCAGTGAATTTACTCAATCCTAAAATAGTTTTAGAATATTCGATGTTTGTATTATATCTCTTGTTCACAATAACATTTATAGTGCTTTTTCTCATTGAGCTGAATTCATTGCATAAGCCTGTTAAATAAAAGTTTATATTTAGTGTTTTTGACCATCCAGTTGACAATGATTTCATTACTTCTCTAATGCTGGATGGCACAAAAAGAATATCCTTAAAGTTCATGCATTATATTTCATTTTATTTATTTAGAAATTAAATTTATAATTGGCCAGTACACTAATGGTACTAAGTGGCCAGAGCATTGATGATGATCAGAATATTTTAATATGCCAGCATTAGTTTTTATTGTTATAAATTGTGATGGATTAGCACTTTTAAGTTTGTGCATCCAAATTATGTTGCATTGCTGCCCTATGTTTGGCAAGAGCTAAATAATTAGCCTGGTCTACAGTAGACCCATTTCACATCCAGTCACAAAATTGACTGTTAATTTATTTTTCCTGTTGATTATTCATGATAATGAGTAAATGATTATTACTTTTGTGTAATGCTGGGTGAATTATAGTTATTTATACTTAATATTTTTGCTGATCTCTCATGCTTCTCATATTCATCATTACTTCTTTTATATTTTATATTTAAATTTTGTAGTAACTTATGATGTTGATTTTCCAGCACCCCAGATTCACCCCAATTTCTCAGTACTGTTACAGTGTACATGAATCATTAGAACTAGTAATGCTTGCTTCTTTATAATATTAAATCCCAAGATTAATGTTGGCTTGATGCTGATGATTAGCCTGATTTTATAGCAAGTCTTTTTAGATTTGCTATGACACTATGTTTACTAATTTTAATTACTTATGGTGAGCTGTTGCTATTATTATTGTACTCAGTAAAAATGATTATGTCACATTATACATTAAATCCATATCACTATAATACCTATATATAAACAAGAAAACAAGTTTATTAAGTATTTAAGTAAAACACTACTATTCATAAAAGCACGGAATTGCCAGATTAGCTGATTATGTTGGTTCAAATTAAAGATTATGATTAAAGATATTGCTTACTACCTTTTTTTTTACAATTTAGTACATTGTTTATGTTAAAAAATTGTGTTCATTTCAAAATTAGTTAGGACATTTCCATTGATACATGATTGAGAATGCCAGTCTATAATTGCAATATTTCTTTTCTTCATCATTTTTTAATATTATTTTGAATTTTCTACTTTTCTAAAAATAAACTTCATTTAATCATTGATGAGTAAGCCATTATATAGAAACTAGGTGAGACTTTGTAAAAAGATTAAACAGAGCTATCATGGAAATCCTCCAAAGAAGAGATTATATAAAAACTATGACAGTAAGTCTAAATATAGAAATATATTGTAATACTGAAAATAGAAACCTGAAAAAGTGATTTTTCAACAATACATTGATGAATTAATAAGCTTTAGTGAGTTATCAAAAATTATGATAAAAAACAACAGGGAAAGAAAGGGATAAATCAATGGTTCATAGTGTTTACTTAAAATGTACATGCATGATATGTATGTAAGAGTGTATATTAAATAAAGACATAAATAAAATTTATAAATCTTTATTAAGATAAACGTTGATAAAAGAATTTAATCAATGTAATGGTGTTTAATTAAAAAAAAAGACAAAACAAATTAATTTAAGCTATACATCTATATAAAAAACTCAATTAGATTTGTAGATAACAAAAAAAAAAACAAATCTACAAATCTGGCATATAATAGTAATTAAAAGATAAAAAAAATCATGTATCATTTTCTACATGTCTGAGGGTAATATATTAACATGTGAGACTGTCCTTATGCTCATAATAAATAATCTTTACCCATCTCCCACCATTTATTAAGAGCTTGTTTGAGGTATCGGTACGCTCTCTGTATTGCATTTTTGTAAATACAAGCTTATAAAAATAATGTCACATTATATATGACTTGCTTTTTTGATTATTATAATTTTACCTTTAAGGCTTTGGCTATGCTGAGGCTATTAAAATGTGGTACATCTGAATTTAGTTCAGTCCCATATAGCTATTTAAGTTAGATAGCGGAATTTAAAGACATTTTCATGTCCAAAAATTTCAGAGTTTCTACTTAAATATTATGTATGAAATAAGTGCTGGGTTTTGAGTTGATATTTTAGATCTAGTGTCAGAATATTCTAGTTCTCCACTGATGTCAGCCATAAGCTCGAAACCAGTTGGTCTGGAGATGGGAGTGTTCTGTATAGAGATTTTAAATATTTTCTTATACCGCACTTATTAATTAAGAGCTTGTTTGAACTATTGGTATGTTCTCTGTATTGAATTAATGAAAATAATAAATTTAACTTGTGTTAGCCTATCCTGAAAATAATTATAATTTTAAACTAAACATTTAAAGAAACAAGAAGGAAAATCTGATCTGAAACGATACTTAATCCTTTCAATTCCTATATGTCATTAACATTATTGAGCACTGACTACTACTTACAATTAATTTAACTGCCAATCTCATTTTTCATTCCAAATGACATTGTTTTACTATTTTATAGTACTATGTATGTGTTTAAATTATATATATATATATGTTAAAACGAAGATTTGCACGGGTTAAATATATAAAATACATATTTTGCGGGTTCATCCGTGTTAAAAACTTTTAATATTAATATACTGACGTTTCGACTTGGACACACAAGCCATCCACAGAGAGTTATAACTCTGTGGATGGCTTGTGTGACCAAGTTGAAACATCAGTATATTAATATTAAAAGTTTTTAACATGGATGAACCCACAAAATATGTATTTTATATATATATAAAATCAAAATTACACTAAATTCACAACCAGACTAGCCAAAAGATAAACTCTAAAACACTACAAATTGTGTCAGTGCTATATGCAAGAAGACTTCTTAAGTATAAAGAACTGCAAAATAACAACATATTTAAGCTAAACATTTCTCACAATTCCACTTTTCATACAACCTTAATATTAAAAGACTTATTAAATATGTTAATTGCTTCAAAATCATAAATTTTTAATAATAAAGTCTTTTTAATTTTTTTAATTGCATTTCTCTCAAAGAAGACAACCTTAGCTTCATCAAATTTAATAGTGTGGCCTGTATCTTTTTTAGAAGTGGAATTGTGAGCAATGTTTAGTTTAAATAAGTTGTATTTGGAAGTTCTTTATATTTGAGAAGTCTACTTGTAGCAGTTAAACCATTGGTAGTATTTTAGAGTTTATTTTTTGGCTAATCTTGTTGAGTTATGAATTTGGAATAATTTTGATTATTTATTGACTAATTTAGCTTTATGTTTTTAACACACACACATATATATATATATATAACATTTATTAAGATAAGTGCTATGAAATAGTAAAATAGTGTCATTTGGAATGAAAAATGAGAATGGCTGTTAATCAATAATGTTAGGGGCATATAAGAGTTGAGAGAATTAAATAAGCAAATGAGTTAAAATTGGCATAGGTATGAGTTCTGGTATTTGATTATTTTTGGAGGGTTTGCTTGTTTTTGACAAAGGTTAGTGCCCTAAACTATGTATCTAAATTTATATAATAATAAGAGCATTATTATTCTATTTTTCAGTTAAAGACTACAGAATAAAAAATATATATAATAAATAATAAGATTAATAAAAAAAGATGAAAGAAGAATCAATCATAGAGAAAGTAGTAATGCAAGTGGTAAAACAAAACTGAAACAATCAAAAGTTAAATCTGTTAAACCAACGCCATGATAATTGATATGAAAATGTTATATATATAGAAAGTGCAACAGAAAAATAAAAACAGATTTAATGAAACACTATAAATAATATACAGAAAAAAACTACCAATTCATAAACAAAAAATGTTAAATTTGAAGAAACTCAATAAATGATTAGAAAAGTTCATGAAGAAATAAGAGAAGAAAATGAAAGTATGATAGAAATATTTTCTGTAAAATGTGAGAAAAATTTGAGTGAATTGAAAGACAAGCAAAAAGAGTGCAGTGCAAAACAAGACTCTTCATATACAGCTGCCACATTTAACAAATTAAAAAATAAATGTATTAGAATGATGTGACTATTTTAACTAAATTCAATCATAAAGCTGTGGTTACTATGCCAGATTTACTGTAATAACTATTTTATTTCACCTTTACTTTATAATTAATAATACAAATAATGAAACTTTTCTATATAATAATTTCTTTAGGCTTACTATATCATAATTTCTGTAGGCTTATTGTCTAGAAATTTTAATTTAAAAATGTTTCATAAAATTCTGAAAATGTGATAGCAAATTACTGTTGAGATGCTATTGAGTATTAAATTATAAGAATATATCTTCATTAGATTGGTGATATGAGATAAATGAAGAGTAGTAGAACATATAAAAATATGCTTTTATGGGAGAGGAAGGTCTTTCCTTACATAATGAAAATAATATTACTCTAAAAAGATACAATATTGATTTATTCATTGTAAAGAGAAATGACAGATAGTAGAATACTTTGGAAGTTGAAGAATTTCATAAATGTTTTCTGCAGAAAAAGTTAACATAGCATTGTTATTAAATCACAAATTGTTTTGTATGGACATTGCCAACTAATTTTTAGTTTTTTGTTTTTTTTCATTAATTCTTTTTCATTTTTTGAAAAGTTAGGATATTATGAAGTGTCTTTCTAATATTGTATTATTCTGCCTGATTTTAAACTTGTATTATATTTCTAAAAAAAGAATTGTTAGCTTATTTTATTTTAATTCTTAATTGGTTTACGATGATCAAATAGTTTATCTCATTAATAGATGATTGACAATACAGTTTAGTATAAAATAGTATAACTTTTAAATTTTTATTTACAAACAGTTTATCAAATTGTTAGTTTAATTTATATAGTAATAAAATATTATATTAATGTTATTCTTAAAAAAGAACCGGTGAAGTGAATTACATATTGATAGATTTGTTTGTTGACATTTTTATTTATCACATATATTTCACAAATAATATCTGAATATAGATAAACAAAATAGATAGTTATTATTTATAGTACGTGTACACATATTTATGTATTTATACATTTATATAATTATGACAATATTAAATTATACATATTTAAGACATTACATTTATATGAATGTTTAAATTGGCATTTAAAAATATTGAATATTGTATATTAAAGAAAATTTTAAATTGTAAATGTATCTGTATTTATTCTTTAAAATGTATATTATTATTACAAAGTTAAGAAAATATTTTATTATCATGAATGCTGATGTATTTACAAGAACTTTTATTGAATGGAATTTAACTCTTAATAACAGAGATTTAAATGTGACACATCCGGGCACTTTTTCTCAATTTGCATCTCAATAAACAAATTATGTAAAATTTATGCATTATATATTTTAATAATATTTTGGAGTTTTAACTATAAACATGAGTGGATAAATAAATAAACAATTTGCTCAAAAGACTTCTATCCTTTGAGAAATCTGTGTAACATTGAATAATAAAAATCATCTCATGGAAATATAATTAAGTGCTACACTGTATGTAATTCATGGTGAAATATAATTTAAGATGATACAATATGAACAACTCTTATGGAATATAAAGAAACCAATGCTATTATTATTGTAAAAATGGAAATGTTAACATCATAATATTTTAATGGAATGCTTTATTTGAAAATTTGTAACTTCTTTAAAATAGATAAAAACTTTTGAATACCATTTAAACTACACTATAAAGGAATTTTAAACACAACACTTATTTAACCTATCTACATGCTACTGAAAAAATCATGGAATTCTAGCAAGATGTCTAAGAACTTTTGAACTTTAACTTCTATCATTATTTGGTGTGTATATTATAGAATACATAAATTAAATTATAAAGTTTTGTGTAAATTAATAAATTTATTTCAATGCGATTATATTTTAAAGAACATTCCTTTTAATCACTGAAGAAATTAAACAGGTAGTATATTTTCATTCTTTATATATAGAGAATGTATGTGCTCATTTATTATATATAAAAATATAGCATAATCAAAAAAAGAAAGTTAAACTGCAGAATAACCAAAATTTAAGTATATTTCTTAATACTTATTCTAGTTTATTTAAATTTACAATATGTTTGTTTCTCCATATAGATTAAAAGTAATAATTTTCATGTATAAATATTTTTGAGTAATTTTGATAACTGTATATTTAATATATATTGAGGTATAATATTTTATGAATTTAAATTAATAAGTTTACATTTATTATTATAAGAAAACAGTAAACAAACTAAACATATTTGTTAAACTTTTATAATATATTTCAAGTATTTATTTGGCAATATTTATGCAAATATCCCTTTTTGGTTTTTATTAGCATATTAATCACAATACATGTCAGATACACATATAAAATTACTTTTTTATATTTATGTTCATAATATTAAATTTTTATATTTTATTAATTAAACTTGGCTCCAGCAACCTTATTCAGAACTATAACAAATCACAATACAAATATAAGATATAATTTTACATTATATATATATATATATTCTATCTGAAGAAGATTACTGAGGCAATTGAAACCATTAATAGTGGGTTGTAAAAAGCATTGTAAAAAATAATAAATGACATAAATAATATTAATATTATATGGATTTGGCAATGCAATAAGAAAGATAAAGTTATAATACTTCATAAAGATTCCATGATTATTTATAGTTAGATTATTACACTATACTTTAAGAGAAATTTTGAGAGTCTCTACATATTTTATTTTATATATTAAAGTATCAGCTAGCCAAAATATTAAATGAAAATATTTTAATTTTATCACATTATCTTTAACATTTCAACAGTTTCACAAGGTTAAGTGAATGTTTTATTAATCATTATTTGCTTAAATTAATATATTTATTTTATTTTAAACCCTTACAATGTGGCACTCAACATAATAAGTTCTATTTAGTTGATTATTTATTTGCAGATATTTTATGCTGGTACAATTTGGTATATGAAAACATAGACAAATGTATTCTAAGCTTTATTAAGCAATAAGTTATTTAAATATTCATTTTTGAATATTTATTTCATTATAGCTTTGATGTTTCAAGTGTAACTTGAATAAAATCTAATTACTTGAGATCACTGATGCTTCATTTCATTACAATTTGGTATCTTAACTGGGGCTTGAGAAAATCATTTGTTTATTTTATATATTTTATTCTGTTACAATATATATATATATATTCTAATTTTATTCAAAATATTCATTGTATATATATATTTCATTTTTTATGTTAGCTGAAAATATCTGTTTAAAATAGCTGAAAGTATTTGAGATAAAAACATAGTAAAAAAAAGACTTCCAATTACAGCTATATGCTTTTAGAAAATGATAGTTTCTTAAATATAACATTAATTCAATTTTGAGAGCATTCAGAAATCACATTTGATAAGATTAGATTTATGAAATAGTATGCAGCAATAAATATAACTTGAAATCATCATTAAAAAGAAAAGAATTCAATATATAATGATTCACTGAATATAAAGTTCAATCCAGAATCTTGTAAGTTTGTTAACGTGTTTAAACATTTCTAAGCTATTCCAGATAGATCAGTTAAAAATCTTAGTTAATAAATGTATTAGGTAGATAATTCATCAATAGAAAATAAGGTCTCACATTAATATGGATTGATCAAAAATTATCAATGTGTTGTCCATAAAATAAAAATGATTGTAATATGATGTAGTAATTGACATGATTAAGGAAGAAGTCATATTATTGCAGTATCAGAAACATTGTAAAACTTTAACACAGAACTGAAAAAATAAAAGTGGGCTGTGCTGATAAATTTTCAGATTAGAAGATATCAATTTACTTTCTATAATTTTTTAAAAAGTAACAATTTATCATTTAGATTATGTACTGGTATAAAAATGATATGTGTCATTATCAGAGTCTTACATATGCAGTGAGTAATAAATGAAAATTAAATGACAACTTATTTGATTCCTTAAACTTCTTATATGTGTCTCTGCTTAAATGACTTCATTGAAACAATAATTCTGATAGGCTAAAATATCTGCATCTTTATCAATTTACTTTCTATAATTTTTTTAAAAAGTAACAATTTATCATTTAGATTATGTACTGGTATAAAAATGATATGTGTCATTATCAGAGTCTTACATATGCAGTGAGTAATAAATGAAAATTAAATGACAACTTATTTGATTCCTTAAACTTCTTATATGTGTCTCTGCTTAAATGACTTCATTGAAACAATAATTCTGATAGGCTAAAATATCTGCATCTTTATATTTTTATTTAGGCTATCAAAGTTAAAAAAATATCAGTCAAAATAATTTTTTGTACAAACTGTATAATAAAATAATACTGTGATAAGAAATAGATGAATGTCTTAGATCGCAATTTGAGTTGAAGGTCATTCCATATAAATTAAAATCTTACTTTGAAAAAGAAGTGCTGGATTAAATGAATTTTTTGGGGGGAAGGGGGATTAGATCACTATTTTTGATAGGTTATGGATAATTGAAAGAACCAGAGAATGGCAGAAGAAAATGCACATACTTTTTAGTGACAAAATTATTTTGTTGTTTACAATAAGATACACAATATTCATAAAAAAATATGTATAATAGAGCATTTCTATAAAAAATTCTAGTAAAAAAAAAGTTGATTAAATAGTTTTATTATTCAGGAATTCATAAAAAGCTTGAGCATTAGAAATAGCAGAGGTGATCACAATCAATGAACCTTAAGCTTCAGAGTTTCCCATGGAAAGCAAGAATTTCAGTAATGGACTTTCAGATAGAAAGTAGAGAAAATAAACAGAACTGAACCATACTTATTCATCTTGTATACATAATATATAACAATTGAATTCAGATTGGTAGAACATCATAAAAAACAGAGCCATAAATAAAGGAATGAAAATAAAGGTTATAACAACAATATTGTTTTATAAGTAAAAAAAATGTATGGAAAGTTCTAGATATGTTGTGCCTTATTGATTATTCATAGACTGGTAAAAAATATAGACTTTTCAGGTACATAGGCATTTTTAGCATAAGAATTATGATTTTTTTGAATTGAAAACTTAAAAAATGAACAAAATGCATGTGAGCTATGTTATTGATGATGTTTAAGAAAAAACAACAAATGGATTTCAGAAGGCAATTTTAGTTTAAAACAACATGTGGCTAAAATGAAATTGAATGATATTATACATATTTTGAAGTAATCAATACTGAATTCAATCATTTTAATGCATACTCATTCTACACATTGCAGCACAAAACCCTAATTGATTTACTTTATTATAGTCAAAACTCTACCATGAATTGCATGCCTCATTGCAAATTGTTCCATTCATGGATCATGCGGCCATGTTGATTTCCCTTCAACTGGATCCCATATCATTGACTACCTCATGCCAAATCAAAACAATAAGAATGCTTAACAAGGCCAGCACACCTCTCAGAGGTGGATATCCTCTTCCACAAGATCCAGCTCCTCTCATTGTCACCTCTTGAGTCTTGGTCAGCTTTTGTAGGGTCTTAGGCTCCCTTATAAATAATTTCACCCATAGAACCAAGGGCCCAAATAGGCTGCTCAGGGAGCTGGATCTCATTGGTAAGAGAGTCAGTGAATTACCATTGATTGATTCTAGTGTCAGAGAGATCCTGTTGTTAAAAAAACAGTACAAGAAGAAACAGAGGGTGCTCGCACAATACATAGTGACAAAGAAGGCCAAGATATATTTAGGAACACTACAAAATTGGATATGGAGCTACCTGAGATGGGCCATTGGTGCTACAAAGAGGCCTAACCCTTCATCGATAACATAGACAACCATTATTACTCTAGGAATGCAATGCTAGATAAGATTCATGAGTACTTTAAGAGAAAACTTCAAAGGCAAAAGTTTGACATCAGTAACATCTGGAATGACAAACAAGAAGTTGGTAGACACAATATAACAGAGGAACAAATCATCCAGAAGCTCCAGTCATATTCTGAACACATCCTGGCCTACATCACATTCCCTGATTTGTATTGCTCCACCTTAGCCATTTCACAGCTCCAGTAGTATGTAGAGTTGTTGATATACTGGCCGGGGATTTTCAAAGTGTTCGTGACCTGAATCCACTTGCTTTTGCACCATTCAGAAAAAACCCACCAATCCATCCACTTTATTTAACATTAAACCCATATCCATCCCCCACTATCATCAAGACAATTGAATCATTGGTTAAGAATAGGATCCAACAGCAGTTACTCACAACGATCTCTGTATACCAGTTTACTCATAAGGCCTCATCCAACATTGATACAGTGTGGTGCTTGATGTTGCTGGCAGAGCATGTAAGATCATATAGAAAATCAGGGCCTGTTGCAGTTCAGGTAGACTTTGTGACAGCTTTTGACACTGTGGGGCCAGAAAAACTACTATCCTTGCTAAGGCACTAAAGAGTACCAATTGTCTATGTTAAAATCACTGCTTACTTGTTTCTGAATAGGTTAATTCACACATCTCTAGATGGTTCCTGAGCCCCTGTTTTCAGACTGCACCTGTCAATTCCCCAGGGGTCCCTGACAAGCACACTGTGTTTTATTACCTACTTGAATCCCCTACTAAAAGTGAAAAAAGAACTGCCAGGAGTCTATGTGTCAGCACTAAGGGAGGAGCTCCATGACATTTCATATCTGGATGATGTTACTATCTTCCTACCTTATGAGAAATACCTAACATGGTTATTCTTACTGATGGACAGGTATGCTGGCAGATTCAATCTGGCCATCAACTCAGATAAATCTGTGGGCTGGAAAATCAGTAGGGGTGATATAGTATTATCCAGATATACAGGAAAGCTGCAAAAATTCCTTGAGTTCCTGGTGGCTCTCTCCAAAACAGCAATGAAAAGGGTCATCCAGCACGTTCTTTTAGACAAGACCAAGAAATAACTCCCTTTCAGTGATCTCTCTATCACTCCTAGGCAAGGTGGCACATGATGGTGTTTTCATGAATAAATTACTACTTGTCAATCTTCAAGCCAACCAAGGGATTTCAGGATGCTATCAATTCAGCCTGCACCAAGATTATGTGGAAAAAGAAAACTAGCCATCAGTCTGACTAAGGCGCAGAGACTGTGTGATCTGAATGGACTTGGTCTCCATGCCATCAAGGTATTTTTTGTCCAAAAAGCACTTTCAATGATCAGAGAAATCTACAGTAAAAGAGAACAGGATCAAAGCAAAGGCTCTGTAGAGCCTAAAGATATACTACCAGGACTCTAATTTTGGTTACTAAGCAAATAAAAAAACAAAGCAATCATATTGGGAGGTGTGCAAGCTCCTTTTTCCTAATCAAGACTGGATAACCACCTGATTAAAACTGTCAGTAAAACAAATGTTCAGGAAGTCAAGATATTGGTGGATAGGACCAAAGCTAGTTGATTTTATAATTAAGTTTGTCCTCTTTGCCCACTAGTTATTTTTTGATGATGCAAAGAGGATTTTGTCAAATAAGCACTATATGTAAACTTTGTAATACACATGAAGAGACTCTGGACCATATTCTCTTTGCTTGCTTATACTTGGGATACACTAGAAACAAAATCATTACTAGTGTTGCCCCTGACTGTGCGAATGTTCTGTAAATTGACAGAACAATGAAAAAAGGAAAGTAAGCAACTATCAGGCTAGCAGCATGCTTATTACATGCTTTATGGATCACCAGGTGCCAACATATCTTTAGTCAAAGGCATAGTGATCCTTGGAACACTTATAAAAATACTAATAAACATGAAGAATACAGATCATCTCCTTGTGCCAAACCATCTCTTTGTGGACACATGAGTGCAGATTACTATATCCAACAATGAGATAACATCTCAGACTACTATACTAATAATATGATGACAACAACACACAGATTGGTTGCAAAGCTTTGAACTTCTACATAAAACTATTGCAATCAGCAAAATGTCACTACCTGGCACTAATTAATTTTTCTTAATAAAACCCAAAAATGTGAATAAGAAACCAGAAATAGACAGATGAGAGAATATTCTAATTACAAAACTATTAATTAATCCGATGTGATATGTTGGACTATTTCCATCATTTATGAGTGAATGTTGAATGTATAGAAAATTTTAAACTTTATTTAAACTTTTCAAATACAAACAACTTGTTAGTAATAACACACAAATAGACAATACAGGTTAGTAATTACACGTTTCAAGTAGTATTATTCTCCACTCTTCTAACCTGTATATTCTATTTGTGTGTTATTACTAACAAGTTGTTTGTATTTGAAAAGTTTAAATCAAGTTTAAAATTTTCTATACATTCAACATTCACTCATAAATGATGGAAATAGTCCAACATTTCACATCTTATAATATACCATCATTACAAACCTTCAGACAAATATTACTTAATCCATTTTCATCTGTTAAAAAAATCCAGTACATTTTTTCATTTATAAATAATTAAGTATTCTAGTCCTATTTTGTTCTGAATGGATTTTTTTTTCTCATGATAAGAATTAACATTTTGCCCTTGTTAAACATTTTTAAAAGTAATTACAAAATTACAAAAAAAAAATTATATAAAAAGCTTTAAAAAATGCAAATAAAATTGAAAATAAATATTACAAATAATAATTCTATATTTGAAATTCAGACACTTTTCACATATCTGGTGCCTCATTATAAATATAGGGGAACTTGAACTCAGACTTTCAAGCACCCTTCAAACATCCATACTATCTTATACCACTGATACACATGACCACATACATGTAAAAAAGATAAATAATCACCAATATATATGCATTTCATGCTAAAACAGCACTCATCAGTTGGCCCAGATTATCATCTCCCACACACATATATAATCAGTACTCAGTTTATATTAAGTTAGCAAATCTTCATACTTTAAGGGACAGGCTTAAATATACTCCAACTGCCAACTCTTCAGCCATCTATACCATTAAAAATCTGATAATGGAAAGCTAAAATTCCATGCTGATCCCAATAATATTGCCATGCCCATGTTGACCTCAAGTCATTCTGATCCCTCACATATAGGACCATATCCATTTAAATACATAGAAGAGGTATGGGCAGGATGCAAGATTAATGTGTATATATTTGAAATACAGGCACTCTTCACATACTGAAGCCTAATTTTAATTATAGAAAATTTGAGTGCAGTCTTTCAAGCAACCTTCAAACATCTATACTATCTCATACTACTGATACACATGACCACATATATGTAGAAAAAATAAATAATCACCAATATATGTATTTTGTGCTAAACCAGCACTCATCAGTTGGTTCAGATTATCATCTCCCATATATATATATATATGATTAGTTCTCAGTTTGTATTAAGATGGCAAATCTTCATACTTTAATCTTTTCCAACCTCCAACTCTTCAGCCATCAATACCATTAAAATCTGATGATGGAAAGTCCAAATCCCATGCCAATATTATTGCCATGCCCATGTTGACCTCAAGTCAAAAGTGCTAGTGTTTCAAATATTTATACATTAAACCTGCATCCTGTCCATGTCTTTCCTATGTAAGATCCTATACATGAGGGGTCAGAATGGCTTGAGGTCAACATGGGCATGGCAATAATCAGCATGGAAGTTGGGCTTTCCATCATCAGATTTTCAAAGGTATGGATGGCTGAAAAGTTGGAGTGGATTGAAGCATATCCATTAAAGTATGAAGATTTGCTATCTTAATGCAAACTTAGCACTGATTATATATATGTGTGGGAGATCTGGACCAACTGATGAGTGATGGTTTAGCATGAAATATATATATTGGTGATTATTTATCTTTTCTACTTGTAAGTGGTCATGAGTATCAGTGGTATGAGATAGTATGGAGAGTAGAAGGGTGCTTAAAAGTCTGAGTTCAAATTCTCTATATTTACAATTAGGCTCCAGGTATATGAAGAGTGCCTGTATTTCAAATATTTACATATTAAGCCTGCATCCTGCCCATCTCTCTTCTATGTATTTAAATGGATAAGGTCCAATATATGAGGAGTGAAGACGACCTGAGTTCAACATGGGCATGGCAATAATATTGGCATCAGCATGGAATTGGGGCTTTCATCAGATTTTCAATGGTATGGACAGCTGAAGAATTGTAGTGGATTGATGCCTGTCCATTAAAGTATGAAGATTTGCTATCTTAATATAAACTGATCACTGATTATATATATATGGGAGATCTGGACCAACTGATGAGTGCTGGTTTAGCACAAAATATGTATATTGGTGATTATTTATCTTTTCTACATGTATGTGTATCACTGGTTGACATAGTATGAATGGTTGAAGCGTGCTTGAAAGTCTGAGTTCAAATCCCCTATATTAATAAATTCTATAAATAAATGCACTCTTTCATTAAATCAAAACATTGAAAATGTAAAAAAATTTTAAACTCAAAATTATATATCTATACACAAATATCATCACCATCATCATTTTCAACCATTACCGATACATTACAGAATAAAGATCTTTCCAAGTTCAATCCATCTTCTCTGATCTCTAGCCTCTCCTCTTCACATCACTCCAGCACACTTCTTATTTCATCCATCCAGCTCACATGTGGTTTTATTTTAGTTCTTTTACAATCTCTTGAAATCCAGTTTATGATTTCAACGGTCCAACTGTCATCATCTAACAATATATTCACCCCAACTCCACTTCAATCTCTTAATTCTTTCAATGACATCAGTAACATCTGTTGTTCTGTCACCCATGTGTTTTTGGCTCTCTTTTTGTTACTTCTTACATCTCTCCATACATTCTATACTGCTCTTCTATTAAGAGTCCAAATTTCAGATCCATAAGTAAGAATTAGTAATGAACATTTATTAAAAAACATTTCAAATACATAGGCATATTTACTTTTAGTATTATTTCTATCAAAAGCATTTCAATCAAGTTTAATTCTATGATATATGTTTCAATATGTAGTAATAATCTGACTAAGATATCTGTAGTTGTTAACTTCTTCTAAGTCATCATTATCAATTTTTTTTTTTTGAGAAAATCCATTGAACTTTACTTTAGACTTTTTAACATTTACCTTTAATCTTATATTTTCTGATGCTTAAAAGCATTACTTTTCAAAACCAAATAAATCATCTGCAAAATCTAGATGATTTAAATAATTTCCAAATGTATCTATATTTAAATATTCAAATATATAAATATACAATGTGTATTTCTAATTTTATCATAATAATTTTACCCACCTGTAGAATGCATTCAACCTAATCCGTCAAATTCATGTGTTCAAACTCTGGGGTTAAATCTCGAGATGAGTTTATAATTCTAATGCACAGACATTATACAAATTTAGAAATTTAAATGTTCAACTTTTTGGACAAAGCAGTGCAGGAGAGTCTTTTTTGTTAATTATGTGGAAGTCATTAGTGGTGAACCACACCTCTTGATTTTCCTCAATTGATCATCATATTCAGTACATACTATGGTAACATTTTAAGGGTCAAAGCTATGGGAGAGTTTATTTCATGTTCAAAGAACACTGATTTAACAGTAGAATCGTTTTTTGCACAGTTATAGATGTATCTAAGCTGTGTTAATCTCATGACAATATGAGTGCATGATTCCCTATGATAAACTGCATTGCAATCAGAATCATTGCATGCAAGCAGAATCATTGTAGTCAATCCTATAAATGATCTGAAAGCCTGATTTGGAGGTAGCTTACATTTAGTGTTATTTATAAGCTTATTTAGGTCCAAAGGGGTCCAAAGACATGTTAAACATGTTAAAACATACATTATATATAATGTATATATGTAAACATCAAAAATAAAATGGATATAAGTACAGTATAAGATAAAAATACAGAAATTCTAAATAGTCTTTCAGTGTTTACATGTATAAAGTCTGTGAAAATAATCTAATTAGTATATAAGTTTATATTTATATCAATAAATTAACTTTTTAAAAAAATACAATTTTAAAATAATAATTTCTGTATATTACTTCTATTTCACAGACACAGTTTTAATAGAGTTACTTCTGAAATACTTGATACTAGGATCATCACAAGTACGTTCAAGATTGTGAGAAAATGTGTAAAATTTATGTTATAGCTGTCACAGAGGACAAACAAAAAAAAACAACCTATATTAACTCCAACACTGAAATGTAAAAAGTTGATTTTACTACATTATTTACACAGTAAAGTATTGAATGAGAACCATTGTCAAATATTCAAAATAAAAACGGAAATCTTTACATAAGCATAAGTACACTTTTTAAATATTTATTTTTTAATATATAACTTAACACTTGTAATTAAAACGGTCATATAATACAAGTTGCAATTGATTACTACTCAGCATCAGTTAAACAAAACACACACATACATATGTTGATAAAATATATCAATATATAATGATTGACAAAATATGACTTTTAATGAGCAAAAAATATTAATAATAATTCTAATAACATGTTAAATATTGCAACTATAATTTTAATATTTTCGAAAAATATATGCCGTATGCAGTTGTGGTAAAATTGCAGTTTTAAAGCATCAGCCTTGCGTTGTTAGCCGAGAGGTATCGCAGCCGCCATGCAAGCAAGTAGTTGGTTGCAGACGGTTGTGGGTTCGCGTCCCGGCCGATGCTATGACATATGAGAAAAAAGCACTAAAGATCCTTGGGTCGATTTCCATCTGAGAAAAGTATAATCACCCTATTTGATCAATTGAAGGAAACAGTTGTGTTTAATCGGAGCCGGAACATTTCTTGTTAATGTATTCGTCAAAATTTAGAGTCTTGAAAAAAAAAAAAACACTTTTCCGTCACCGACCGATATCATCTCAAATAGAAAATACATTGTGGCCTATGATTTAACAACTGTCTTTAACATACCTAATTCTATTACACAAATTGCGTACTGGTCAGTTGCATTTATAATCCATATTTTATTCATAAGTGTCGACAATATTTATTTTGCTTACATACGTTGGTCAATTTTTCTTAGTAATGATAAAGAGTGTGTTTTGATATTAGGTAATATTTTATATTTATATTAATGAAGTCATTGTAATGATGGACATGGTCCTTCGAATCCTGGCACCCCATTTTACCGAATCCAAGGGCAGTAGTGTTTGGTATTTTAATATGTAAAAGAGTTATTTTACAAAGATAAAAATTAATATCACTGAAAATTACGTATTATCATCGCCTAATTACACTAAGCTTTTGAAGCTTCTTTTTTATTTGGAAATAATAATATATGCAATTTACCAGAAAAAAACACTCACAAAAAATATATAGATTTTTAAAATAAGGTAAAAAAAATAGTGAGGAAGATTTCGGTTTAAACCTTCAAATAAGAAATTTCCCAATTTTATTAAAACGTCTTGATTCACCTACGTAAAAAGTTAGCTACATGCAGAGTATATATCTCAGCCAGACATAAAAAAAGAATAATTTTATTAAGACAGAATCTCTTAGAAAGACTTTTTTTTAAAGTTAACATTTTGCCTCCGCAGTGAAAATATAATTAACAACGGGGTTCAAGCGTTCTCCCCCCGCTCTCAAAAAAAAAAAAACCCCAAACACACACATTAATGAACAAAAAGACATCTTTTGTTTGATATATCTTTCCTTTTTTTACACAAACACTTTATTTTTCTGCGGACGGAAATAAATAATCATAAGTTCGGAGCTATAAAAGCAAAAAAGTACAATATTACTTATCAATATTTTTCTTAAATATGCGCATGTCCTGTTTATAAACTCTTCTGCCACTGTCATTAGACATGCGTGGTAGTAACAATAATTTGTTCGCTGAGGAATTTTTGTAATCAAGTTTTTTTTTCTTTTTTAGTGAATTCTTTGTTTTATATAATATAAAATGCTATTAAAAATTATTATTTAATGTCGGATTGTTTGCATAATGAACACAAGGACTCACATGCAACCTTACTTAAGTAATTCACTTGCAATTCGGCAAGAAATTCAGCGATTTGAAAGCGTCCATCCTAGTATTTATGCCATTTATGATTTGATAGAGTTAATTCCCGATCCATTGCTTGCTCAGCAGATTCGAGAACATGTTGTTTGTATTGAAGGTAAGTGAACTTCATTTAGAAGATCTAGTTAATTGCACTGTGTACTATACGTTAGCCATTATTTATTAAGCTGTTTAAACGCATTATTATGATCTCATTGGCTGAGAAATTGCGAAGCTTTGCCCCAATTTGGGTTTTTTCTTGTTAAGTTTTCATTTAATTTTATCTTCTGTCATCAATTTCTATTATAGAACTATTTGATTTATTTTTATCGAATTGTACAATAATTATTTAATTTATTTCTATTTATCTGACTTCAAATCGTATGTTATTTTTTTTATCGTGAATGGGAAGTTTAAACAAAGTTATTGTTGAAAATAACGTTCGTCGATGTTGTGTAGATATATTTTTTTCCCTTCCTAATGATAATTTATTTTTAATGTGATTTAAAATTACACTTTCCAGAATAAAATTAATATTAATAAAAGATAAGTTTAATAAATGAGCATCTTTTTATTTTTGTTGGTTTCATCATATTGTGAATTGGAATCTTTCGTGAAATAATACTTCTTGATTCAACCTATGAGGACAGACTTACTAATGTGAATAATAATGAAATTAAATTGGTAAACCCAACAAGATGTGATAAAATGTGATTACGTATAATGTAATGGAATACATATCAATGCCATATTTTATTAAAAATAGAAGCCTGAAATTTATTAGTGTTATTATATTAAGGAGTTAAACCAAAAAGTGTCAATAGGTCTTATAAATAAATATGTAGGCGTTTTTAAATTGGATGCAGATAACAGATCATAAATTGAATTAACAATTATATAAATATTGTCACCTTCTCCTTTAATATTATGTCTAGTATTGCAATGTATCTTAACAATTGCATGTGTAAATTATTTTAATTATGTATATCTATAGCTAATTATGAATATCTATAGCTAATTATTATTTTTATATTGATTGACCATAATTCATTTTGTCAAATAACTTTTGGGAGTTATAAAGTTTAATTTATAATAGATTATTTAACATAGCATTACAGAATGAATGCACTCCATGAATTAAGATAAAGACAAGCCATGGAATTAATGTAAACAAGAATATTATCAAATGATTTACAATTGTATTTTTTATTTTTGTAGTCAGCATATTGATACTTATCAAACCAATCCAGATATACCAATCTTTAACTTTAACAAAATACCATTTATCAAATAATATTGAATGTATAAATACTATTTTTAAAAATAATCTCTTGAGCTTGAAAAAATTTCTAAAGTTCATATAGTCTGGATTTAAATACCAGGTGGTGGATTCTAACATGCAGATATTTCTAAAACCATATAGATCAAAATTTATTAAATTTTACATAAAATGAACTCTATGATATATATGATTTACTTAATAAGCTAATGTGTTTGCTATGTATATGCAAAAAGACAATCTGATTATTGAATAAAATACTTAAGTATTTTATCTAAAAACAACCTCATAATATATTGATTACGTCATTAGTTTATTGTGCTCATGACCTTAGGTTCAAATTCAGGATAGTAGTTGGCAGATTTTTTTTTATATTTACCTTAATTTGATCAAATGGTAAGTTTTCTTTCTTAATCATTTTAGTTAATCATCCAATATAAATATAAATAACTAGTTATTCTTTATTGGAAGTTGAAGTTCCAAGGTATTTTGTCAAATAAATATTAATGTGTTGATGATGAAAAAAAAAAAAAGATTAATAATGGTGCAAATTTCATTATAGATGAAGTTATATCGCATTTATATCTGTCTAAATCAAGTTATTAAAAATATCTTTTTCATAAATAAAATTTGTCCATTATGTTCTCTGTAATTAAATCCACCTCAAGACAACATTAACCATTGTTTTTCATCTGAGATTTTTTATCTATAGGGAATTAAATGAAAATGTAACAAATTTATGAATTTGTTTTCTGATAATAATATTGCATTCATACACATATTACTAAAAGTATATGGTATTAAAAATTTAATGTAAAGTTTAATAACTAACTATAAAGAGAATTCTGCTAATAGTTTCATAAATAAAATATTTTTTAAAAATCTTTGATTTATATTGCAGCAAAAAGGTATGATATATCTAGTTCTGAGTGAAAGATTTTTACAAAAATAATTCATTTTAATATACTGTCTATGGGAATTTTTCTAATATATATAAACCTATAAATGTAAATAAAATAAAATCACCATTATATAATAATTGAAGTAAAAATAAATTATAATGATGATAATATATTTTATAAATAACTAATAAATTGCAGAAGTGTTTTCATTTAATTTCTTAACCTTCAAACTGAAATCCATTTAAATTTAGCAGAAATAAATGTCATCATACTATATTCCAAAATTCATGAATATTAATGCTTCCATATTTACTATTAAATAATCATATTCTATTTTTATTTAACAAAATAACCATAATTTTTTTCTATATTACGATATCTCTCCTCATGGAGAATCTTAGTACTTTCCAGATTGAAATTGAAAATAAACTCATACATATTTTGTTCTGGAAAATATTAAGATTATTCATGAGGAGAGAAACCATAATAAAAAAAAATTAAGGAGGCTGGCTATTTTGATAAATAGAAATAGGATATCTTTAATTAATGGATAATATGCAAACATTAAAATTCATTAATCATCAGATATAACATGGTGTCATTTGCTTTTGCTAAATTTAAATTTAAATGGTTTTCAGCTTAAACAAAGTTGAAAATATATCTGCAGTTTGCTACAGGTATTTATAAATATAGAGGATTTGAACATAAACTTTCAAGCATCCTTCAACTATTCACACTGTCTTATATGACTGAAACACATGACCACACATATGTAGAAAAGATAAATAATCACCAATATATGTATTTTGTGCTAAACAGCACTTATCAGTTGGTCCAGATCATCATCTCCTCACACATATATATAATCAGTGTTATCTTAATATAAGCTGAGCACTGATTATATATATGGATGGCTGAAAAGTTGGTTGGAATAGATTGAAGCCTGTCCATTAAAAAAAGTATGATGAGGATTTGCTATCTTAATATCAGCTGAGCAATGATTATATATATGTGTGGGCGATGATGATCTGGACCAATTGATGAGTGCTGGTTTAGCATAAAGTATCAGTGATTATTTATCTTTTCTACATGTGTGTGTGGTCATGTGTATTAGTGGTATAAGATAGTATGGATAGTTGAAGGGTGCTTGAAAGTTTGTGTAAGGTCCAAATATATGAAGAATGCCTATATTTCAAATATTAGATATTTATAAAATATAGTTACAATGATAGTTTATTATATTTATAAAATATATTGTTACCATTATACTTTATTATTTTTATTTGTATAATTATATATACTTGATAAAATATGTCCTTGTAATCAATATGATTGAGATCTATTAATAAAAAATACTTGATTATTGTTGATTTTCTAGTCTGTCATAATTTTTTAAACATTTTTTTAATACTTTCATATATTAAATTTTTTATTTAGTATAGTATATAGAATAGAAAGAAAACTTCCAAAGATATTTAAAAGATTTTTGAAATTAAGAAAAAAAAAAAAAGGGTTTATCTGTGCATTTAATGATAATGTTTGTATTGTTTTGTGTGGCATTTTGTGTTTATTTAGTGTATTCTAGCCATCAAATTGCAAGAATTTTATATTATTTCTTTGATGGTATTACTATAACTTTTTTATTTTATGAATATTTAATAAATTACATGATCATGATAGAAATATTTTGCCAAAATGAGATATCTCCTATTGGTTTTAAGATGGAAGATGCTTTATCAACATTATTCTTTAAAATACTTCACAGAAAGATATTTTCAAAGAACTTTCTTGCTTTTGAATATCAATTGACCTATTTGACTTTTGGAGTATCATGTTATTTATTGTTTTGAGTATTCTTCTCATCTTGCTCACATTGTTATCCATATACAAAGAATCTATATTGAAATATCTGCTTCTGGAAATTTTGTTCTCTTGATTGCAAAAATACATTGAATAAATATTACTTAGAAAGCAAAAAATTTGTAATATAATTTTTATAGGCATTGTAATGGATGTCTTTTACACTTCCATTTTGCTCTAAAAAATTTTTTTTAATTTTCAAAAATAATCATCCAAAGCATTGTGTGTAAAATCCAGCAAATTATTAAATGATTATACCCTTATTATCAACATATTTTTCTAAGGATCTTTTTTTTTTTCATTTAACTGGAGTCTACTTTTTACCACATTGTCTAACCATTCTTGACGTCATTTCATTCTGATGTCCTCCATTTTGATATCCAACTATTTAGTAATCTTAATTATTTCTAAGTCTCATTTCAGTAATTTCTCTTTTTACATCTTATCTGTTTTTTTTTAAAAAAATAATCAAGTGTAAAAAACAAAATTTGTAATGGTGTCAGAATGCATAAGATGAGTTTTGTTTTCTAAAGAATTATCGTTTTCATTATCTTCAATTTATATTTTCTTTGATGTGTTTGAATAGGTGAAGAGTTATAGATTTATTTACTTAGTTCATGAATATATATATTTTTAGATAGCTGAACTACTAACAAAATATAAAAGAATCCATAGAGATTTCTACCAGGAGGTAGAATCACAAATGGCTTTATTATTTGATAGCCATTAAATTATGTGATTCATGTTTTATATTTGTCCATATCACACAGATCAGTGACTGCTAAATTTCATTCATGAAGTAGATGAATGCAATAACCATAAACTGTCTTGAATCTGTTGATGAGATTTAAGTAATATTTAAGATCAAATCCAGTTGACTTAATTGTTAGATATGGAAAAAGAAATTTGTTTATAATCTCAAAAGAACTCCATTTTTTAGGCCATAATTCTTTGGTTCTAGATTCTAATGCAAATGAAAAATTGAATTTATTCGCCATAAATATGAAAATTTACTTTATGTACAATCATGCGTATATCTAGGGCATGAGTGCGTATGTATATAATTATGAAAAATCATTCTTGTATTACTTTTGTGAACAAGGTTTTTAAATATTGTTTTCAATAAAAAAAATACCACCAATGATAATCAAAGGTTATCTTTTATTGTGTATTGTATAACATGGTTAAATAATGTATATAACTCATGATTGTTAACATATAACAGTCATTTTTATCATAAATATAAGTTCCAACATATTTTTGAACATTTGAATATCTGTATATATATATTAAAAAATAAACAAGGCTTAAAACATTGAATTCCATATATTGTAAAAAAAAAAAAAAGGTCATTCATATCATTTTAAAACTACAGAATTAACTGAGCAATATTAATTTCTAATTCATCCATTAATGTTTGAATTTTTATAAACATCAGTATTTTGAATGTGTTAATTTGTGATTATAATTACAAATTTATTTACATTTTAACTATTATTTTAAAATCACTAAATACTTTGCAGTAAATATGTAAGTTAACAGGCAAAAAAACTCTCCATATAGTAGTGCCACCTTGTGCTAACCAGAATAATCAATGGATGCCAGAAGGCTTGTGCATAAAATCCCTATCTAGTGCCTACTCATCCAATATCCCCAGACTAGTTTCTGGCTTGTGGCCTTCATCAGTAAGGAGCCTTGGATCTGAGAGCACTGCACCCAGATCTTAGGATCTAATGCAACCCTCCAGCAGCCACCTTTTATCTCTAATTCACTACAAAACTATGAAAATGAAATTGAAAACACAATAATATTTTCAATCTAAGTTCAATAGCTTATATAGTCATATGGGTCTGAACTCAATTCAGCACCCATACATTTTGGTGACTTTGGCTCTTTAATATCCATAGCCACCATTATCCTATTATTGCATTAGATTCTAAGATGAAGGCCACAAGCCAGAAACGAGTCTGGGGATATTGGATGAGTAGGCACTAGATAGGGATTTATGCACAAGCCTTCTGGCATCCATTGATTACTCTGGTTAGCACAAGGTGGCACTACTATATGGAATGTTTTTTGCCTGTGTACTAACAGTTATGTGCTAGCATGAGATGGTGATCATATAATATTGTAAGTTAGTGTGATAATATGATCTAAATGTAAAATTTGCATAACTAGACTGAAAACTAGTACTTTACTAGTCTCGAATATTAGTCTATCAGCAAGTAATAAATAATAAGATTTAAAGTTTGGAAGCATCGATTTTTCAACTCATGGATCCTGAACCAAAAATAGATTGCAAGCAATATTAAAAAAATCACTATGAGTTTTTATTATTTTGTTTATATATTGTATATTTCCAAGACCAGATTGACTTCTAGCTTTTGCCACTATCAATGAGGACTTAAGATTCAAAGTTGAATCTAATGCACTTATGCATCTAGCAGCCATGTTTACTCTTTTATACTATTCAAGTTAATAGACTAAAATTAATAAAAAAATTCCTAAGGTTTTGAATCCAAACTAATTCATCTCATAGTTATATAGATCTGGTGTAAGATCAATTTCTATATATTTTAGAGATTTCCTTTTTATGTCTACTGTAACCCTTTCTATTAGCTTAAGATGCATAAATACATTAACATCAGATTTTAATCCTAAATTCTCACTGACATAAGTAAAAATCGAAAATTAGTCTGAGGATATGGATATTATAATACTACACTATTCATTGATTGCTCAGACTTAAAATAAATGGCTCAAGAGTAAAGTGAACTACTCTTGGAAGCATATGAGTTAGTTAAAAAGTCATGTGATATTGTAAACTTATAATAAATGGTATATACGATTTTAATTATACAGAGGCAAAACAGCATGCCAATTTTGTAGTATATATGTGAAGAGTAGTTTTCTTCCACAATATTATATATATAAATAATTTAAAAAAATATATCCTGCTTTGTAAATAACAATCTGATATAATTTTTAATTTGAATTTATTTAAGCTAGGCTAAAGAAAGTAGAATATCTTTAATTAAAAGTTTGCTATTATTGTCAAATTGTTAATTAAAGGTAATTAAAACTTCATTACATTTTAATTTGGTTTATTTGGATTTTGACAATCACTGAGATTGACAAGATAATGCATACTTAAAAAAACATTTAAATAGGCCAATTCTGATTTTACATTAATGCATATGTTACTGAATATAGAGTAATATCTAGTGTTTTGATGCTAAAAATGTGAAAAATAAAACATATTTTGTAGTTATTTTTAATGTTTGGAAACTACTACTGTAAATCTCATAAGCTAATACAATCCCATGAAGTTTGATGGATTTTTTAATAATTGTAATAAATTAAAACCAGAAAGATGATTTGAGTAAATTATTTATAAATATAATTGTTAATCAAAAGAAATATCAGTGATTGCAGACTAGTATGTGATTAAAAATTTCAAACTTTAATTACAAATTTTAGCAAAATATTATATATTGATAGATATAATGTGAAATTATTATTTCACTTTATATCTATTATTATTATATAATATTCAGATTGACAATTTGTAAGATATTGCTGTATTGTGATGAATAAATCTAGTCTTAAATTTATCATACTATTATGTTGTTGATATATGGACAGTACATTAGAATGGATTGGATAGGATATAAATTGATTTCTTTTTTAAAGATTAATTGGAAAATGTTATTTAAGTAAAAGTTATAATTATTGTTATTCAGAAAATAAAAGCTAGATAGCCTAAATAAAGAAAAATTTATAATCAGTAGCTTTATTACAGAACTAGATTAAGAATAAGAGACCAAAAATATATCTGAAATGATAGAAAAATAGATGTATATGATGATCATAAAGTTTTACAATCAGACTAGAAGTATCAAAGAAATTTTAAAAATGGATTATGTTATGAGAAGTTGTAAGTGATGAAGAAAAGATCTCTAGGGCTATAAAATGATGTATGCATGATTTGTATTAATTATTATTAATTGTAATGATATATGTGAGTGCATGGTTATTTCTAACCTTTTTTTGTTTAACCTAAATAAAAATAAAAAAATCATTAAATTTGTAACTCCAATTTTTTAGATCAAATAAGTTATCTTCATGAGTCTTTGAAGCAGATATGATGGCCATACCTCATTTTTTTTGAGATGGATAAATAGCTAATTCCAAGTTTGCTATAAATTGTAATATGTAAAAGAAAACTAAAATAAAACCCATGGTTTCAACTTTTAAATTTAAGAGAGACCAATTGAATAAATAGATATAAAACAGCAACTTCAATTTTTGAGAATTTATAGAATATGTTGTTACATATTTTACTATTTAAAAATAATTAAAAGATTCCTAATATGGCACATTCACATATACAAAGATATGTGATTAATCGGTAAATTTCAAGTTGAATTATTAAAAATTTGAGTGAATTATTTTGTGCAATTACAATAGCATTACTATATTTGGTTTAAGATTCATTATAGGGTAATTTTTAGAGATGGAATATCCACACATATGAAGGGATCTTAAAAAAAAAAATCAAATGACTTTATTGCTTGGTGCCAAAACCGGAGTTGATCCAAGGGCCTTATACTCCATAATCTGTTACTATTAACTGTACTAAACCATGCAAAGATGAGTCTGTAACACAATGGTAATGCATCTGGCTGCCTTGCATATAATGTGAATTCGAACTCACACTGTGTGACATTCAAGAAAATTAGAATTTTTCCTTCTGGTAGTTGGCCCATAACCAATTCAGATCATTCAACATTGGGAAATGAATATCTAGCTAATCTTCACGAGAAATCAAAACAAGGATGGAACACTGCTTAAATCCTTATCACCTGGCAGTTGGAAAGCCTAATGAATATTGCCTTTCCTTCATTATTTTGTTTTTAAAATTGACAGTTAAACAATTTTTTTAAAAAAGTGTCAATCATCTTTAACTCTTAGCTTTTTGCCTAACATTTATCTAACATACAGAGGTGACTTTTATGTAAGTACATTAATTTACTTAAATCAATGTGTTTGTAACTATATGCCAGTTATATTCATGTGTGAATATATAAGTTATGTGAATATTTAAGCTCTTAATCAAATTCAGTTTACATGAATTTTTAGTTTCAGTAGTATTCACAATTGATTTTTACTAAACAGTGCCATCAATGTATTACTTTATATATAAAGCAAATTATTTAAGATATGATCAGCAAAGAAAATTTTTAACTGTATTCATTTTTTATTGTTGGAGGCATTGACTGTTTTTAAAGCTAAGGTTTTTTTAGTGATTAGATTTGAAATAAAATATCGACATATATCCTTTTATGAAGTGTAGGTCTATAGAAAACAATGCATTTAATAATATAATACAAAGGTACAATTGAATTTGGGAATGATAATTGATATATATATATACTTTATTCATCATCACTTTTGATAAATACAATAAATAGTTTCATCAGTTCATTTAGTTTTTAATTCTAACATTTTCACTACATTTATTAAATTTGTTGATGAGCTTATAAAAAAAGAAAACAAAATTATTTATAGTTAAATAATTATCATTTATATTATAGAACTTTCATAATCTACACACACGTAAAACATATAGATAAACACAAATGAGAAAAGTAAACAATATCCAAAATGCATCTCCAATAAAACTAGCCTTCATCAATTGACTCAGATCCCTGATCACACATGCCATTATTGTTATAGTCAGTATTTATCTTTGGCAAATTATTACAATTCAGTTTTCAAGTGTTGAACACATTCGTTGTAATATCCTTCATAATTACTAATCATTTTTTTAAATTGAATTGTATTAAAATATATTTACATATTGTAGGTTTAATTTTTAATTTAAATTTTTACCCTTAGTAGTAATAAATGAATGGCATGTTATTTGAAAAGTTATACAATATTTGAATACCAGAAATGATAGACATAAGCTGTGATTCATGAATTGTTAGTTCTTTAGGTCTGTCATTGCACTAAACCACACAACGCATTTTCGGGTAAAGGTACATAGGAGCTGGTAACTAATATCTCTGATACAATCCTAAATTATTATTAGCATTAGTATTTCTTTGCCAAAGATAGGTCCTTTGAACTCATCTTGACCACCTCCAAGGCTTTCCTTTTCTTAATTAGTCTCTTTTGCTCATGAAATGTTAAAAGAAATTGTGCCATAATCTGAATTGTAATGATAAACTATTGCAGGTGCAATATCTTTAATTCAGCAACAGATATTCACCAATACTTGTAATCTGGACAAAATTATAAGAGCATCCTTCAAATTTTTGATCACTAGATTTTAATATGATAACCATACATTCTAAAATAAAATTAAAAAAAAAAAAATTACAAAATAGTTGTAAACTAATAAGCCTAGTTAAGTGTTATGTTCTTGTTTAAACTTTTTTAGTTTTACAACTAACTACTTTATTTAATTCACTTTTTTTTTTGTTTTAGAAAATAGCAACTGAAAGCTTTAATCACTATATTTTTTAAAAATATATTTATTATAATTGCTCTAGCTTGAAAAAAAAAAAAGGAAATTTTAATCACTTGTTATTGTAGAAGTTTATTGGAAATAATAGGGAGGAAGATGACAAATCACTAAATAAGGGTAAATGTTTATTTTTGATTTCACATAAAAATGAATTAAATATATAAAATAAATTGTAAATATATATCCAATAGATGTTAAAAATTAATATTTAATATTTATGTTTTCATCACATAGGAGAAATTTACAGTGAGTTATTAGGAGGTATATTATTGAATTGCAATTAAATTTATGAAGAAAGGAAAGGCTCCAGGTAATGATGGACTTATAATTGATATATTAAAAGAAATAAGGAAGAAATAGAATTTTTTTTAAGCAAAGTTATATACCAAATGTCTAAATGATAAAGATGTACCAGATGATTGGAAGAATGCAGTATTAATATTAATATTTAAAAAAAGTGATAAAGAAGATATTAGAAATTACAGACCTATCGGCCTTTTATCAGTTTTATATAAATTTTTTCCCAAGATAATTACACTTGTCTACAGAGAACATTGGATTTCCACCAACCAAGAGAACAAGCTGGATTTAAAAATGATTTTAGTACAGTAGATTATATCCAGGTATTAAGAGAAGTTATAGAAAGGACAAATGAATATGAATTGTCATTATGCTTTGGATTTGTAGATTATGAAAAGGCATTTGATTCTATAAACATTCTTTCAGTGATTAAAGCATTGGATCATCAAGGTATCCAGGATATTGTCATATTTTAAAGAATATTTATAAAAGTGCAACAGCAACAATTAGATTACATAATGATATTAAGGAAAATCAACATTATGTAAGACAGGGTGACTCCATATCTCCAAAACTTTTTACAGCAGTACTGCAAGAAGTATTTTGTGGATTAAAATGGGAAGCTAAAAATGGAGATTATTTAAGTCATTTAGATTTTGCAGATGATGTATTTGTTTTTGCAAATAATACTTTAGAGTTGCAGGAAATGTTGCAGGAGTTATCAGATGAAAGTAGGACTAAAGATAAATGTTAAAAAGACTAAAGTAATGTTCAATGGATTTTCTCAAAATATTAAAATAAAGATTGATTATGATGAGTTAGAAGAAGTTAACAGCTACAAATACCTTGGTCAGATTATTAATACAGATGAAAACATAATGGATGAAATTAATCATAGAATTAAACTTGGTTGGAGTGCTTTTGGTAGAAATAACTTGATACTAAAAGGAAATATACCTATGTGTTTGAAAAGAAAGGTTTTAATAAATATGTTTTACCAGTTCTTACTTATGGATCTGAGACATGGACACTTAATAGAAGAGCAATACAGAAACTTCAGACCACTCAAAAATATGGAGAGATGCATGTTAGGAGTAACAAGAAGAGATTGAAAATGCAATATATGGATAAGAGAACAAACAGATGTTACTGACCTCATTGAAAAAAATTAAAAGATTGGAGTTGGGCTGGACATATTGCTAGAAGAGATGATAATAGATGGACAATTCAAATCTTAAACTGGATTCCAAGAGTTTGTAAAAGACCCAGAAAGAAAGCACATGCGAGATGAATGGATAAAATAAGAAAGTGTGCAGGGGTGATGTGGAGAAGAGAAGCTAAAGATCACAGAAGATGGATTGAACTTGGAGAGACTTTCATCCTGCAGTGGATTGATAATGGTTGATGATGACGATATTATTGAATTTTAATGTCTATTTTTTCATTTATCAAAATTATTAGGAAGACTAAGAAACCAACCAGTAATGCTAGCTTAATAGTATTGTATTTATATTGATGATGATGATAATAATAATCACCATTATCATAACATCATTATCAAACACTCACTGATTGCATACTCCATTGCCTTGATTATTACATCTGTATTTGGTAGGAAACTTTATAAATGTTTAACAAATACTTTTACTTTTTGTTTCATGTTTTATTTATTAACAATTAAAAGTATTTTATGATAACCCAGTTATATTTATACAAATTTATTGTAATGAAGTTTAATCATGAATTATAAAAGAGTATTAAGAAAGAGAATAATTAAGTAACCGAATTATCTCTTTTATTTTTAAATAGTTGAAATTTGTATGTGTCTATGTAAGAATATAATTGAAATTATATATACTGTTACATTTGTAATTATAATAGAGAAAATATGTAGATAGTAATTCACATTAAAAAATAAATTATAAAGAGGATTGTATTGTTTTAAAAAGAAACTGAAATTTTATGGAAAAAATAATTGAATGAAGTATTAAATTATTATGGAATAAGAAAATATAAATATATAAATTAATTTAGATATTGTGTGAGTATGAATGCTTAATTTCTCTGTTCAAAGATAGATTCAAGTAATTGATCATCTTTGGGTAGAATTTACTATTGTTTGTCAATATTTAACACAATTTGTTCTAGCTTTTTTTATTTAGAACTGAAACTCTTTAAATTCATGAAAAAGAAAAATTGAGATAGTTTAAAGAAAAATAATTGAAACTAAAAAAAGATTTTTATTCCTGAAGAGAGTCAAATTATGATAACTAAAAAAAATATTTTAGTAAGTATTTATGAAAGACTCCTTGAATAAAGCGGGATTTATTTAAAGGAAAAACAAAATGTTAAAATTGGCTGTATTCCAGTTGTCATTAAAGAAAAAGTGATATTAACTAATATGTATATATTAGTTGTTGAGGGAAAAAATTAGCGTATTAAAAAAGTATAGTTAAATTAAATAATCAAGCTAAATAAGATTGAAATAAACAATTAATAATATATTTTAATTGTGGACAAATAATTTATATTGGATATTTGATCATTATAGTTAAAAAAGTATTTAAATAAGTCGATTATTTTTTATAGCGCGATGTTTTTTATAAACAATAATATTTAAACAGCATTAAACTGTTGCACATGTGCACAGTTGTTGAAGTGTTAGTATTCATTCATTTTATATTTAAAATCCAAAGTGCATGTGCAACAGTTTAATGCTGTTTAAATATTATTATTAAAAAAGTATTGTGTTCAAAAGTTGTATTTTATATACACATAATATATGGGAAAATAGAATATAATAAAATGACATCTGCATTTTCTGAAACTAGAAATGAAGAAAACTGCTAGATAGTTAGAACCGTAGATAATAAAGAAAATATTATTTTTAAAAGTAAAACTAAAAGATTATTTACGAATTGATTTACATTAAAATAATAAAAAATGAACTTGAATTAAACATATATCTTTTTAGTAGTGCCATATATTAAGCTCTTTTCTTGAATATAAATTGAACAACTAAGTAGTCAAATATTGGAACTGACCAATGTCATTTAACGTTACTGGTGGTATTTTGCCATTATACAAACTGCATCACATGACTTTCTCTACTTATAAGAACTAGTAATTTAATCTATTTATGCCAAAATCATTCATTGTAAGCTTGAGTCATCATTAGATGATAGTATCGCATTCAAATCTCCAAACTAATGTTGGAACTATGTAACTATACAAACAAGTTAATTTAATTTCAAAATCTTAATGTGATTGAATTTTTTATCTTGAATAGTGTAGAAGAAATAAAGATGGATGATGGATGTGAAGTGCAAATTCAATGTTTCTCACCAATGGAGGCTTCTTGCCAAAAACTAATCTGGGATTTGGATGTAGCATTACAATCTAATAACCATTTATTATTTAACATAATAATTAGCTTTCAAATAGAATAAATAGACTTAATTACATCCCCTATTGCAACACTTTATTATAGCACTTTAATTATAATGCTTCATTATATCGTTTAATGTATTCTTTACATAATTAAGATGCATTAGATATTACAAATTTACTTGCCTTGCATTGTAACCTATTTGTTTTGAAGTGACTATTGATATGACATGAAACATGGCTTTATTTAATATTGATTAAATAGTGTTACTTGTTCTACAGCAAATGAATGGCTATATTGGTTGGCATTTTAAATGCTATTCATCACTTAATTACACAGACAGATATTGCTAATCTTAAATGAAGTGAGTTTATGATGATATATTATTATTCAATCATAATAAATAATATGCAAGTGATTTTTCTTCAGATTATTATAGCATAAGTTCTTTGGATTTTGATGGAAAATTTTATTATACCAGCTATACTTCTGAATTTTTTTTATCATCTGTTTGTTAATTTTTAGCTCTAGACAAATATAAGTGTATATGTAAGTGTGAAAAAGAGAGATATAGAGGAATTTATTAACTTATTCATTTTCAACATTGGAATTTTGTTTTTTGTTGAGTAAAAAAAAGTGTATCATCATGTTAGTTAAAGAAATATGAACTAATTTTATTTCTGAAAAGAGTATTGATGGAGAAAAAGTGCAATCTTTTTAAATATGGATATGTTTGAAATAGACATCATGACATATTTTTTTTTATTAATTTATATATGCCATGAAACCTGAAATACAGCAAAAGCTCCTGTTAAATAGTTAAAATTATAAATCTGCAATAGTAATGATTTTTTTAAAATCTTAAATTCCTGCAGATACAAAATTAGATTAATAACTCAAATAAGAAATTTTGGTTTCAACAGTAAATATTAGCATTTATTTCTAGGGTAAACAATACTAAATAGGCATGGGAAAAATAAATTAGTATTCCAAATTGAAAAAAAAAACCTATGTAGTGAGAAAATTGATTTTATAATAAATCAATTGTTAATGTATTGGGCAAGCTAGAAGAAAACTGAAAATTTTATAACCAGCAAATTTAGGAAAGATTAAGTCTGGTATATAATGAAATCAAATGTAATTACAAAAATGTATTAGAATGGATTTGTGGAATAGGGAAATTAAGAGTTGGAGAATAGTTATGTCTATTTTGTAGGTGAGAATAGAAAATAAGTTTAGGAATAATTATTTTAAAATTAGTAATGTGATTATCTTGTTTGTGATCAACTGAAAAAATGTAATGTCTAATATAATAAACAGAAATAAAAAGATTGTTAAATAAATATACAATTATTAGATGAACAACAATAATAAATTATTTTTTAATTTGGTAATCATTCTATTTGATTTTTTTTTTTTTTTTGAAAAAAAATAATGGCAATTATATTTACTGAAATGTTACTCTTTTTTCAGTAATATTTTCTTATAACTATTTAGGTGGTATATCATTCTAGCCATTATTTAAAATCATATTTTCTTAAAATATGTACTTCAAAATGAAAAAATAAAATAATTTTGCTAAATTAACAGGTGTATAATTCTAAAAAAAGAATTACAAATAATTACAATAATTTAAAAAAATTCTAAAATAAATGACAGATTTAATTTTTGTAATTATGTGTAATCTTTTTTGACTAGTATCTTTATTGTAATATCTCATTATTTTTTAGAATTTATACCAGTTTACTTATAACAACTAATTTCTTATTTTAATCAAAATTATTAAATAAATACTGTATATATATATATATTTACAAACAGTTACTCCCCCCCCCCCTCTGATATACAATATGTGAGGGCTTTATCATATTTCAATTCTAATTTTTCTTTATGGTTAATCAACACTCTTTTAACTAATTCTTTTGGTTCTAGTAATTACTCTAACTGAAAATATCCAGTGAAGCTATTGGCATAAAAAAAATCTATTTCTAGAATTGAAATTCTTTGTTGAGCTTGTATTGTCCTTTACTTATAATGTGTGGACATATTTAATTAAAGCAATATTGGAAATCTTCAGTACAGAGTTACTATAACACACCTAAAGTGTATTAGTACTGGACATATCTGTTATTCACCACAGTTAGCAAGATACAGATCTTTTAATCCAAAAAAGTTTTTATATATTAATGAATTACAAGTGCTGACTGAATTGACTAGATTCTAGGGGTGCTTCTTCTTAATGAGTCCAGTCAAATAATTAAGCTAAAAAATTAGTAATTCAAAACAATATCTCATGACTTTATAGTCAAGTTTTGATAAACTTGAACAGGTAAAAGAAGTTTTCATTATCTCCAAAGAACCAAGATGGTAAAAACTGTAGGTTATGTGCTGCATAGGATGACCATCATAGGGATATTACTTTGTTTTAATTTTTTTTCTTTCTCATTTTTATTGATGTTATGCTAAATAATGAGATAGTTTAGATGTTTTAAATTATTGAATCTCATATTTTCATCAATCATCATTGAATTTATTAAGTATAAAATAATTAATACATTTCAACATGCCCTATGTTTATGTATTTTAAATATTTGTTGATACATAGAACTTCTGATATATTTTGTAATATAGAGGTATAAACAGATGAATTAAAACTGATGTCAAACATTATTATTAGTCAGCAGCATTAATTATAAATAGAGTATTATATTAGACTTTGCAATCTAATCATCCATTACTTATTAAATTTTTAACAGAACTAGTGACTTTTAGCAAGTTTTTAATTTTTAATTTGATTTGAGATTTAGAATATTTACAAGTTTTTTTTTTTTTTTTCAAGCTAAGCATTTCTAGCTGTATTTCCAATAGTTATAAATAATTAATTGTGTATCTACCATATTTATAATTGACTTTACTTAAATTGTTATTCAGAACTGGACAATAAGATTTTATAATTATCATAAATGTTTACTGTTATATATTGTTTGACATTAATTTTGAAAGTGTGTGTGTGATTTACTGAATTTTTATTGATTTTTTTTAGTCACTTTTTTAGTTAGTTTTTATACCCAAGAATACATTTTTGGCTGTTGTATAATGATATAATTAAATGCTTAGGAAATCATGTGATGCTTAAGTATCTCTTTAACAGCTTGAATACAGTAATTCTATTCACTTGACCAGAGGATCTATGCAGAAAGCTTTAACTGTTGAATCCACTCTCTACCATTGCAATAAATCAGACAAAGTTATAGCCATTTTGATCCACTCTGCTACGATAATATTTATACCATTTATTTGCGCTATGTGATGGCCAAATAAAAAATATAGGAGCACTCTTTCTATTGAAACATCTTTAAATTTTTTATTTTAACATTGAATTACTGAAATAAAATATGCATGCAAAAATAAGTTCAATATATTCACTTATATTAATGTGAGAGATTACAGTATATCAAATATGCTTACAAACATGTATGTGTCTACATATATGTTTTAAAAGAAATTCCAAATGTTTGTATCTTTCTGTTATTGTTATATTCCAAAATTCGTAGCAAATAAATAATATTAATAAGGTAAGATAGAATAAATCAGTCTCTGTCTTATGCCCTCATGAAAATTATATAAATGTTCAACATGTATTTTTTAAAAAATCACTAACATAACAAATATAGCCAATATTAATAAGGTTTATATACTTTTTACCTTATACATTTATCTTTAAAATAATTTATCATATACTTTTTATTTAAAAAAAAAAATCTAAATTAGAATACTATAGCATGATTACAAAATGACAGATTGATATCTGTCTGTTTTATTAAAAAAAGCAAAAGTAATTCTTTAGTGAAAATTGAATCTCTATATAAGAAATAGGCAGCATGATGTTTGTTGGTATCAAGGTGCTTGCAAAAACTTCTTGAAGTATTCCCCATTAATTATCAATGAGGCTGTATGCATTATGATCTTCCAAGTTTTTTACACTGTTGCTAATAATGTGTTAGTATGTCAATTATATTTGATTTATGAAATATTTGATGTATTTGGAATTGGAAATTTTAAATATAAAAACTGATATATTACATCTAAATGATATAACATCCTGGAATTTAGTCAATGCAAATACTATTCTTTATTAAGAAAATGTACTCTAAAATTATACTTTTACCATGACTCAACATTTTCTTGCAAATCTTTTTTTTAATTTTCAAATATAATATATTTAAATCTAAATATTGAGCATGACATCAATTCTCATTTAGACCATTGCTCAAGAAATAGAAATTCTAGTTATTTGCCATAAGTTAATCTAAGACATGAAATGACAAGTGTTACATTAATGTTTTTTTTTTTTTTTTAAATATGAATAAATATAAAAGTTGGTAACTAAATGTAAATATTTCAAGTGTTTAAGTTTTCTGAATAGAATTTTGAATTAAAAAATTGGCTTAAAATAAGTATATATTGGATATACTTAAACTAACAACTTTATTATTCAAAATTAAGATACAGTACTCTTTATAAAAAACTTGCCATTTAAATTGCTCTTTAATTATAAAGGTTTCTGAATCCTATTTTAAATTGTTGATGGTCACATTTTTTATATAGCTTGGATCCCTCCCCTCCGCTTTCTGCTGGTGTTTAGTATTGGAGTAATTTTGGAATAATATTAATTGCAAAATAATTTTTTATATTATTGTAGAAAAGTTTTAAAATCACAATTCAGAAATCTGTTTTATATATTTGTTTATTTAAGAAATTCTGCTTCATTGATTTTTGCATGAAGATGCTTTTGGCTTTTCTAGTATAAAGATTGCTGAACTCTGTTCTAAATTGATTAACAGCCACATTTTTTAAGAAGTAGGTTAATGATTTTTTTTTTTTGTACTAGTATTGGAATGATTTTGGCTTATGCAAAATAATTTTTGTTATTGATTCAAGAAATTAAACTCATTCTAAACTGTAAATTTAGAAATCTTGTTTTACACATTTATTTTATCTAAGAAACTCTGCTTCATTGATTTTTACATGAAGTTGCTTTCGGCTATTGTTTAATAATAAACTTTTTTTTAAAAAAAAAAATCTCAAATAAAAATTCACTAAAAAATAGTTTATTAAAATATATATAAAAAAATCTTCAGTGGTATATTGGTCGGGAATTCATAATAACGTTGAAACCAGAAGAGATTGAACTGGAACCGCAATCCATGAAGTTGGAACAATGTCTATCCTTCTATCATACACTGAACTATGCAAGGCTATATAAAAATGATTGTCTTCTGAGAGCTAGAAAAAAAAAAATGAACAAAATAGTATAATCATCATAGCTCTTGCTTTTTGTTTTTGTACCAATCAAAAAGAAAATCTGAATTTCTCTAAAATATATTATCATGTTGTCAAGAAATTTTAAAAATTGATTAAGAAAAAAATATTTAAAAATTACTTATCTTAAATGATTGCATTAAAATTAAGATTTCAGAGACAGATTTGAAAATAAGAGGATATATTATTGGAATTAAGAAAATTACTAGAAACGACCAATGCAACACGTGGGCTAGATAAATGGTATCAACTTAATTGACTAAATAACTATTTATGATCAATGGTTAATTTGTTACCCGCATAAATATTTCCAGTATAGGATATTAAATTGATGGAATATGGGCCAATATTTGAATTAGAGAGCTAGCAAGATATGTTATTGGTTAAAGATCACATTTGTATCTCTAAAATATATATCAATAGTATTTAACAGATCTTCAAAGCTTAATAGGTAACCAAACACTATCATTATTTGGGATGGCATGTTTATTGAAATATATGCAATTCATAAGAAATAAAAATAAATTGGCAAAGAGGCTAAGCATAGCAAAAAAAAAAAAAAAAGGTTGGAATAGCTATCACATAATAGTTATCATAATTGAGACAGTAGACTAGCAATTTTTTTAAAATCGATTAGAGAAATCCATATAAGTCAAATAATGTCTAATAGGTGAATAGAGAACTTATTGAAGAATCATTGACATATCCTTAACAATATTATCTCCATAAGCTATCCATTTTTGAGCTGATGCTATCTATGGAAATACGAAATTTAGAGCAAAATAGTAACCATTTTAGGACTGGTTAGTTGAATGAGTGAAGAGATTAATAAAAACATTTTGTCTGGCTGCTGTCAAGAATATGTTGACATTAGCTTGGAATAACTAAAAGAAGTCGTAAGTATCTCATAAAATTTATTATTCCACAATGATGGAATAGATAATCTGTAGAAAGGAAGATCTACAGGAGTATAAACTGTTGGCAAGTGTAAAAGATTTTTTTTAGGAAGGCCTGAAGCTGGTTTTATAAAGTGAAAGTCAAAGATTTACATGTTGTTGCAGGACATGTCCATGAAATTAATGAAGTAAATAATGGAAATTGGCCATTAGGACAGAAATAATAGACAAAAATTACATTTTGAAAATGCTTTGATAAAATGAAAATATTGTTGTGATAAATAAGGAACATAAATAATCATTTAAAAAAAAATAGTTGCAATAGGTTAACATGGAATTCTTAACTAATCACATGACTGTCTTATATGTTTATTCATAAGCATCCAAGAACAGTTTTCTTCACTTTATTCTAGGGTCATCTATTTAATTTGGCCACTAGAGGGGATATTATAGCATTATTTTATCTGATGTTCTATTAATTACTCAAGTTTAGTAATAAATGGCTTGAGGAGAACTGTTCTCCGATTGTCTTTTGAGACAAAAAAGACTGCTATTATTGTTTTGATAAATTTGCTTCTCTAAGATAGTAAATTAAATGATATTTTTTAATAAAACATATTTGTTGTTAAGTGGCCACTATTATTTATTTCTAAAATAACTTTATTAAAACAAATAATATATGTTTACAAATGGTATACTATAGGCATAATTAATAATTACCTGATAACATCATGGTAAAAAATGACTGGCCAGTATTATTTTAATGATAAATGAACAAGATTTACAAATGAGGAAAGTGCCTGTATAATTTTTTATCTTTCTAAATAAAATTATAAAACCTTTAATTAGCAATTTTATTTACTCATCATAATTAATTGACTTTTTTTTGATAAAATAAAAAAAAGGTAATACAGTAATTATTTGTAAATAGTAAGCAGATATTATTAAATAATTATTTTATGAATAAACATTTAGTCTAATATTAATGACGTGATTTCCTCTAATTAGCAATTTGAGGAAATGAATTATCATTAGAAAATTTTAAACTAGAAAAAAATAATGAAATATAAGTTTATATCACCAGTGTTTTTAGAGTATTAATTTCTCCCAGCAAATTTTAAAGTGATAACATATCTATCTACATTATATATATGATTAAAAAAACACAAATACATAACAATGATTGTTGGAAATTCCAGTAATATAAAATTATGTAATGATAAAACAATTTTTAAAATGACAGGGCATAGGGCAAAATTAAAGCTATTATCATGTTTTAATAAGATGGCACAGAAGAGAGATTTCCAGATAGTTGGAGTAATACAAGAGTAAGGCTACTATTTAAAGGAAAGGGTAAGGATCATGGAAAATTAAAACAATTATACACCGATAGTGGTAAGGTCAGTGTTATATAAAGTTTTTTCATATATGGTGGCTGGAAGCGTAGCAAAATGGATAGAAGAAAATAATATAGTGGGAGAAATACAAGGAGGTTTTCAATTGGATAAGCTTATAGGAAATATTTTATTTGTAGTTACACAACTTATGGATATGAGTAGGAATACAGGTAGACAGTTATATATAGTTTTTATAGATATGGAGAAAGCTTATGATAGAGTAAATAGAAATAGATTTATTGGTAAGTTTAGAAAATTTGGGACTCAATGGAGCTTTAGTGGATATTATTAAGAAATTATATGAAAATAATTACATATCAATTAGGGAATATAGAATCAGTTAAAGTTAAAAATGGGTTGGGACTAAAACTAAGATCCCCTATGTTACCTATTTTGTTTTTGTTGTATTTGAGAGAATGGATAGAGCAATAGAAAGACTAGGAAGAGGGGTAGAGATATCATTAACAGGTGGCAAGGGAGTGTATACATTGTTGGGTTTTTAATTTGCGGATGATGTTTTTTTGTGCGCAGAAAGAAAGATATGGAAATTATGCTGAGGACATGCACAAGGGTGGGTGGAGAGATGGAGAGGGGTAGAGATATCATTAATAGGTGGAAAGGGAGTTATATACATTATCATTTTTTTTATTTGCAGATGATGTCTATGTGCAGAAAGAAGTGAAAATATAGAAGTTACGCTAAGGACTTGCACAAGGGTGGATGAAGAGATGAGGATTAAATTTAGTGAAGAAAAATCCACAGTAATGATGATTAATACTGGGGAAGAATTTTTATTGGAGGATGTAAAGTTAAGGGTGGGAATAGGTATAACTATTTGGGAATTGTCTTAAGTAATCAGAGAAATTGTTTGGATGATTGGGAGAAAAAAATTGATAAATGAAGCAAAGAAAAGAAAGAGATTGATAAAGAAATTAACAGTATTCAGTTTCCGATTTTCACATAATGAACATCGTGACTAAGAGTCTTATAAAAGATTGTCATATCAAGTAAGAAGGGAGAAAGGGCTCTAGAGATAGAGCTAGAAGCCAAAGATAAGGCCTATCATTTGTTATATATGATGGAATTAGATAATATTAGCAATTATGATAGTGATTCACAAAATAAATCTAATTGGATTTCTAATTCAGAGCCGAACGTTATTCACCTTGGCCACAATGAACAAAACACTAATGTCAAAATTCAGAGCTCATTTGGTCTAAGAATCCTCCACATAAAGAATCAAAATCCATCATGAGCTCCATTACTAGCAAAATAACGGAAAAATAATTACATTCCTACAAACTCTAAACACAACGATAAAAAGAGCCCCAGCAAAATGGGGCATAATTTTAAAAATAAATTAGATAATGTTCAATCTACTCACAATAAATCTTTGAGGGATTCTGAGGGCACAAGTGAACAAAATACTAATGATTCTTCTACCTTACAAAATTCCAAGTCAGATTCAAGCCAAACTTTAATAAAAAGCAAAAATTACAGGCAAACCCAAATGGAAAAAAACTCCTCATAATTATTACAACCCGCTAGAGGCCGACCAAAGCATTTCAAATTCAAATATGGCGGAAGAAAACACTCTTAAAAATTTTTTTAAACATAAAAATGAGATTATGATACATAGAAATGAAGGAATGCAAATAGTATTAAACAAAGATAACAATCTCTCAAATAATAATGCTTCTCCAAATAATGAATTTCAGGCAAAAAACTCCTGGCAATTATCCAAGTGTAACTATCACCTACGCTAATGCTGTATATTCTAATAAACTCGCAAATAACACGGAGTTAATAATGAATGAAAATATTAACGAATTATACATAAACATAACAAATTATGATTTTGAAATAGCAAGAGGCAATAATAATGCTAAGCAATTTTACGATAAAATAGATCTAACCAATTTAAGTGATGAATTATACCAGAACATCAACTTTAATTTCAATAAAACAGTTCGGAGTATGTTATATAAATCACTCAGAAACTATTACAATGACAAATCGCTAATTTTGGCTGTAATGGATGAAAAATATATTTTATAAATTCCCAATTGATCAATTATATGCTCTAATTAGGGAGAAAGTCTAATATGGGCATATATCAGATTTTGACCCACCTTCGCTACATAACCATAGAGTTCTAAACATGGGCTGACAGACTGCAATATAAAAATAGCAATAAAACGCTGGAGGGGGGAAATTCTCTGCACAATAGACATGGTTTAACCAGTCGTGCTAAATGGCAAAATAAAAAACCTGCTCCAGATTTACTGAACAAGAGCTACAAAACATCTTAATAAACTATGGCACTGTCTCTGGGTTTACTTTTCTCCCAGACCCTAACTTAGAAGGGAAAGGGAATATTATTTCCAATACTTGCAGTCTTCATAATTACATTAAAAAAACATAACATTCCCATGATCATCACTGCGAGGGGCTCTCCAATGATGCTCTCATTTAGGGGGGTACAGCCTCAATGCTTCTTTTGTTTACAAAGGTCACACCTTATAAAAGATTGCCCAGAATGAACCTGTTACTTTTGCGGTCATAGGAGAAGCAAAATTCATCAGATCTACTGAATTCCCCACCAGCGCCATTTACTCCACATAGATATTAGACTCCAACAGATCAACCAAACAGCCAGTAGGGGACAATACTCACTCAATCAGTAGTAGGAGATACTCAAATATATTATTGGACATCGATGATGCCAAACATCCCACTCAGAACAGTGCTCAAATTAACGAAAATCTTGAAAAGGACCCCATTAGTCAAGTACCTACATTGGAGGTTACACAACCAGCCATGATGATGGAAACAGAAGATTTCCAAATGGATGAAGAGCATGATCCTATCAACCAAGAATGCAGCACAATATCCAATATAAATTATAGCAAAACCGACCAGTGCACCTCTAAAGGAAAAGTGGAAATGGCAACAACTGATAAAAATAGAGTAATATCAGTAAGCAGCATGCAAACCACCCTAACTGCATCAAAATCTATTAAAATAAAACATCCAGAAGAACTTATTATGGGAAAAAAACCGAATTAACCCAAGCAAAATTAAAGTCAAATCATCCTTCCCACAAATAAAAGAGGAAAGAAAAACGAAAGAAAAGTCTAAATCAAACAGAATACCTAAAGGCCTTGCAATCACCAAGGAAAAAAAAGATCCAAATTACAAAGCAACTCAGGCAGAATACTCCTGCAGAGACCAAAACCCAAAACTCAGTCATATCAAAAATTCCAAAAGGAAATCTAGCCAGATGGATAAGACAAGCTCTGATGAGAGCAGAGACCAAATCAACACAGAGTTTCATCAACCTGTATCTAATCAGATCTATGAGGGTGTACAAACCAGACCAGACCAGACAATGGAAGTTAGCTGGAAAAAAAGGAAAACCTTGGATCATCAGGACCCCGATACAGTACTAACAGATAACAAATATACAGCGGAAATACCAAATCCTGCTTAACTGGAAGCATCACATGGAGAAACTACTAATCTCCCAACAGTTCAGCCAACCTTGCTAACAGAAGACTCAGACAAACAAGGGAATGATAACTCCAGTTCTTGGGAAGACTCTCCCACAGATTCTGAACTCACAGGATAAATATCTCTTCTTCAACCAATATAAATAATACAATAGGGGCAAGCAATAACTAGCAACAATAGAAACATACTAAGACACCTCACCTGTAAGGGCATTACAGTGCTCTGCTGAATGGTAAAAGACTTAAAACACCGCTCTTATCAGAGGCTCACTATTAGAAAATATTGGAAACAATATGTAAGGCAGCCTAGCCATCACAGGAATAAATAAGCATGTATATTAAATGTATAAATAAATGTTAAATTTGGGGGGGAAAAAAAGAAATTAACAGTGTTTTCATATAATAAATATGATGTTAGAATTATGTGGGAGTGGCAGTAACAGGGTTAACATATGGTAATGATGCATTATGTGTTAATAAAGGGGTATTAGATTCCTTAAAAAAAAGTACAAAGAGAAGTAAGAAGACATGCATTAGATACAGATGTGTGGATGGAATGGCCAAGTTGTTATATAAGAGATGCAAAAAGCCAAATGAAAGGGTTCAATAGATTGCAGTTTATAGATAATAAAAGAATAGCTAAAGTAGTATTTAATTGGGTTATGAATAAAGGGCAGGCAACAAGATGGGTAAGAAAGGTAATACGGTATTTAGAAGATTTGGATAAAGAACTCATGACAGTATACTTTATACAAAAGGTGGGATGATTGCGTTAGGAGAATTGTTGAGTGTTATAGTAGTAAGGAATGGGATTGAAGAATAAATGCATTAATCAAGAATAGGGAGTTGGAGATATGAAGAACTAGTATGGAGAGTAAAAAAGTTTAAATATATATAGACGTAAACAGATTGGGTATGAATTAATTTATGATAATAGCAAAGTTAAGGCTCGAACAGGATCTTTAGCAACAAGGGAAATTGTGGGTATTTTGCAAGTTGTGTAAGAAAGACATAGAAAATATTAGGCATCTGTTAATTGAATATAAATGCCTGAAAGCAGAAAAGGTACAAATAATGAAGTTGTGGAAGAATAAATATAAACAAAGTGATTATACAGAAAGTGGGTTATTGGTTTTTTTGCTGGATTTGGGAAAAGATAAGAGGGGTTTAGATATAAAGGCCATGGAGTTGACAAAGATTATGTAGTGAAAATGGTGCTGAATTTTGGAAAAGATAAGAGGAATTTAGATATAAAGGCCATGGAGTTGACAAAGATTATGTTGTAGAAATGGGATGGAGCAGGATATGGGAAAACTTAGGGAGAGGAATCTGAAGGTAAAATGGCTAACAGGTTTTTCTGGGCATAGTTGCTGAGAGATTCCTGACTTCATATAAGAAGAAGTCATAGTGCAGCATATCACCAGATGTTAGATATGAAGGACAGAGTGATAACAAACATGAAAGCATGTAGTAATGGAAATATTAGGTTTACAGAAAATGAACTGAATGAGGCAGGAAAGGAATTGAAAATTGGAAAGGCAAGAGGTTTGGATGAATGGGCAGCAGAGATGGTAATGAATGTAGGACATAGGGCAAAATTTTAAAACTGTTATCATATTTTAATAAGATGGCCCAGAAGAGAGATTTTCTGGGTAGTCGGAGTAATACAAGAGTACGGCTACTATTTTAAGAAAAGGGTAAGGATCATGGAAAATTAAACAATTATAGATTGATAGCAGTAACATAAGTGTTATATATAAAGTTTTCACATATATGGGGGCTGGAAGGGTTGCAAAATGAATGGAAGAAAATAATATAGTGGGAGAACTGCAGGGAGGTTTCGATCGAATAGGTGTTATAGAAGATAGTTTATTTATAGTTGCACAACTTATAGATATGAAAAGAAATACAGGTAAACAGTTATATATGGTTTTTATAGATATAGAGATGGCATATGATAGAGTATATAGAAATAGATTATGGATAAATTTAGTAAATTTGGGAGTGGATGGAGCTTTAGTGGATATTATTAAGAGATTATATGAAAATAATTACTATACGTATCAATTAGGGAATATAGAATCAGTTAAAGTTAAAAATGGGATGGGACTAATCCAAGGATACCCTATGTCACCTATTTTGTTTTTGTTGTATTTGAGAGAAATGGATAGAGCAATAGAAAGACTAGGAAGAGGGGTAGAGATACCATTAATAGATTGCAAGGTATTATATACATTATTGGGTCTTTTATTTGTGGATGATATTTTCTTATGCACAGAAAGAAGGGAAGATATGGAAGTTATGCCGAGGATATCTGCAAGGATGGATAAAAAGATGGAATTTAGTGAGGAAAAATTCAAAGTAATGATGATAAATGCTAGGAAATAGAAGACAAGAATTTTTATTGTGGGATATAAAGTTAAGTGTGATGAATAGGTATAACTATTTGGGAATCGTCTTAAGTAATCAGTGAAATTGTTTGGATGAATAGGAGAAAAAATTGATAAATGAAGCAAAGAAAAGAAAGGGATTGATAAAGAAATTAACAGTGTTTTCTTATAATAAATATGATGTAGCTAGAATTGTATAGAAGGGAGTGGCAGTACCAGGGTTAACATATGGTAATGATGCATTATGTGTTAGTAAAGGGGTATTAGATAACTTAGAAAAAGTACAAAGAAAAGTAGAGCATTAGATGCAGATGCATGGATGGCAAATTAGGCAATTAAAGGAGAAATGAGACAGTTAAGTTTTATATGAGAGATGCAAAAAGCAAAATGAAAGGGTTTGTTAGACTGCAGTTTATGGATAATTAGAGAATAGCCAAAATAGTATTTAATTGGATTATAAGTAAAGGGCAAGCAGCAGAATGGGTGAGAAAGGTAGTACAGTATGCCTATGCAGAAGATTTAGATAAAGAAATTTATGTCAGAATACTCACACAAAAGGTGGGATGATTGTGTTAGGAAAATTGTTGAGTGTTATAGTTGTAAGGAATGGAATAGAAGAATAGATGCATTAATAAAGAATAGGGAGTTGGAGAGATGAAGAACTAAAATGAAGACTAAAAAGAGTTTAAATATATATATATAGAAGTAAATGGAATATTGGGCATGAGTTAATTTATGATAATAGCAAGGAAAGTGGTTTACTATTTAAGGCTCAAACAGGATCTTTAGCAATAAAGAAATATACATATAAATGGAAAAAGGTGGGTATTTTAGTCTGCAAGTTGTGTAAGGTAATCATAGAAAATATTAGGCATCTGTTAAGTGAATACAAATGCCTGAAAGCAGAAAGGGTACAAATAATGAAGTTTGTGTAAGAATAAATATAAACAAATATTATACATTAAGTGGGTTATTGGTTTTTATGCTGGGTTTGGGAAAAGATAAGAGTGATTTAGATATAAAGGCTATGGAGTTAATAAAGGTTATGTTGTGGAAATGAGATGGAGCAAGATAGAGAACAATTTGGGAAAACATAAGGCAAAGAATGGAAAAAGAAGGTAAAGTAGTTAACAAGTTTCTCTGGATATAGTGGCTGAGAGATTCCTGACTTCATGTAAGAGGAGGTCACAGTGCATCACATCACATTTCTCCAAGAACAATAAGAAGAAAGCATTACTCTTCAGAGTGAAGATTTCAGCTCAATTGATATCTTAAACCAATATTTTTTCACAGCAATTTCTTACTTTAATAGCTGAATCTTGGAGATAGATTATTTAGTATTCAGTCATATATTATTTCTTTATTTTTTACTTAAACCATAGGTGAAAATAAAAGACTAAATATTCGATAAAGGCACAATGAAGAGAGCATTATGCACTAGACTTCTCAATTGCCAGATGAATTTAGTGTTTTTGCATCTTTGTTTTACTTTATTTAACAATAGCTAGATATATGTTTTTATTGATCAATATTCCATAAAAGAACAAGGTATCCAGAATAATCTATTATTAATGTTGTATATGTTTGCGATGTAATTAAAGATATAGTAGTAGTGCAATTTTATTTCAGATAATGATATATAGGTAATCATCCAATATTGTCAATGGGGTGATTTATCTTGAGTCTTTTTAATTTCTAATAAAGATTAAAATTTGAAAGTATTTTGAAAACTTGTTGTAAGCATAGTAAAGAAGCTGGACTGACATTATACTATTGAAATCATTCAGATATATATAACAATTCAAATATACACAGATAATTATTTGTATGAAGTTATTCTAGAAAAAATGCTATTACATATGAATGTGGTTTTGTTTTATTGGTTATTATGATTTTTTATTTTTTTTACTTAATGTCATTCACTTTGCTAAAGGTTATTAAATTTTTTAGACCAAAACAAATATATTTCGAAGATTTTCATATTGTATTTTTTATTAGAAATTATGAGAATCCATCTTCTATCCTAGTTCTGTCTTGTTTTTAAAAAAATATTTCCTCATTCTATTTACAGGTTTTAAAACCTGTCTACATGTACTCTTCTATGCATTTATTTATAAAATTTTAAATTTACGCCAAAAAGAATAAAAGTAAACACACGGAAAACAATTTTAAAATTTATAGACTGACAGTTTTCTAGAGGACATCCCACACTAAATTTGATATGAAATATTTATTTCGCACACGGAAGTTCTAAATATATTTTATCTACTCCAAACATATAGCTAACTTAGCCGGTATGGATTTTTAACGAAGAGTTCAAGATTTTAATAAATATTTTTTAAATGAGAAGCTAGTGGCTCTTAGGGGGGAAAAATAATAACAATTGCAATAAATTTTTTTATTACTATTATTCTTTACAACTTTGCCATTCAGATGATAAATAAATAAACTATCTTTAACTGATATTTGTTAAAAGATTAGTAACAGTTGTAAAAATTCATATTCATGTTGATAGTAATCTCAAATAAGGAATAACAAACAACAACTAAGTTCTTCTATATGAAAAACATTCACTGATTTATGCTAATTTGCATAAATAAAATTTAAGTAATTAAGATTAGGTATTAAGTAAATGTTGAATCAGTTATTTCCAATATTTACAAAGCATGAGAGAGATCAAGGGAATAAAAAGCTCACTGAGAAAGATAAAAAAAATAATTCTTTTGCAATCCATAAAATGTATTTATCTTAGCAGCTTATATGAAATGTTGTTTTAGTGCTGGCTGGAGAGCATTTGGTTTTTTTGAATCAGTTTCTGATTGAGAAAGTGAGGGGGGGGGAGTACTGATTATTTGACTCATTGCTACTGTGATGTTCGAAATCGCATGACTCTGAGAGGAATTCACTATAGTATTATTATTTTCTGTAATATTGATTTCTGATTTATCAGATGATTTTGAAAACTCAAATGTTTACTTAATTTTTAGTATAGTATATTCATAATCAGTTTAAAATTGTTCAGTTTTATGAAGGCATTGTAGAACAGAAAGAGAAATGACAGCAGGATATATGAGGGAAAAAATGTTTATGACTATGGACAATTTAGAGTTGTTGTTTTTTAAAAATAGAAAAAAAAAAAAAAGTAAGCTATATATACTCTCAAACCATTAGAATCTGAGGTATGTTTTTTTTTATTATTTCTTAACAAATTGCATGTAAATCATTGAGTGATCATAGAATTTATAAATCTGGTTTACATTTATTCAAACGTTTATCTATACAATTATAGCTATTTTTATATTTTTTGATTATTTAAAAAAAAATGTTTATAGATAATAAGCTATTCAAATGTAATTATCAAGAAAAACTGTCTAAATTCCTTTTTTGATTAATTGTTATCTGCTTTTTGAGTTATTTAAAATAAAATATGAGTTCATCTTCTGTTATCAGTGCTTAATAAAGTTAATTCCTTTAGAAGCCTCTTAAATCATATCCCTTTTAAAATTTGTTTTGAGTTCTGTAAATAAACATACTACTTTCTAGTTTTTTTCTTTTTTAAAGTTTTACATGCTATTTTTTAAAATGAAAATAAATTGATTTTTAAAAAGCCATTTTTAAAATTTTCTAAAATGGTCACAAATAACCATTTAGTCTTTTAGTATTCTCAGAAAACATAATGTAGTGATTACTCATGAATTTAAGATTTCTGGATCTTTTTCAAATGACAAAAATATAATAAAAATAGATTGCCTTCCCAGCTTATCAGTTTGATCTATTGGATGAACATATTATATTTATTCAATAGAGAATATTGGATAACTCATATATCATATCAGTTGATGTATATCAAATAATATAAAAAAATGTCTTGTTGAAATAATGTGATTAAACTGTTGGTGTCAACATGTCATTTTCTAATGAACAAAATGTTCTTAGACAGAATTTCTGTCTTTTACAAATCAGTTTATAAGAAAGAATTTTTATTAAAAGAAATCATTAATTTCAACAGACATGATTCAATACTACCTGTTCAGTATTTATTGTTTTAACAAATTATTCTTAAGTAAACAAATGCAGAATACCACATAATTACTAGAAAATAACTTATAAGCCATTTATTGATAAAATCCACTTATTATTCATAAAGTTTATTTTTCAAGTTGATGCTATGCTTACTTATAACTCTGCACATTTATTTGTAATGATATACTTTGATACTTTTAAATAGCTCGATGTTAATGACTTGAGATGCTACTCATAAATATCATTACCATCTTTTACAGAATGCTACAACATTTATAATGCTGATTGGTAACATAAGACAAATAGATATCTTATCTTACAATTCACATTATACAATATTACCACCATTCCTAGCTCAAACAAAATGTATAACCCCAATGATTCATCAGAGACTAACCATAGTGTGAAAGAGGAAGTATCATTGTTTTTAATCACAGAAATATAATTGAATAATGCTGAAGTATAGGTAAACATAAGTATATCTTATTAAATTATCTTAACTTGTACAAAATATCGAAAGTTAAATTTTAGAGATGTATAAAATATTCTAGTACATTTACATTTACTCTTATCATGGCTATCAATACCGGAATTAACATTAAAATAATAAATAAGCTCTTTATAATGTTGAATATTTATTTATAGTTATGAAATTGGAAAAGTCTTAGTTTACAAAATTAATTTCAAAATAAGATAAATATTGTTCCAAACAAAAGAAAGATTTCAAATATTCTAATACTCAAAATAATAAATTATTCAGGGAATAACTTATTATAAAATAACTAATATATATTAGTGTTTTTTTTCTTCTGATTTTTATTACTATATAACATTTTTAATTAATAAATCCTTAATTGAATTGTAAAACTAAGAAATATAAATGAATTCTTCAATAAGCAATTCCAAATTATATATAGTAAATATTATAAACAGTACACATATCAACATTCTTTGATACTAATTTCCAAACTATTATTTATTTATTTGGTTTGAAATTAATGCATTATTAATTTTGCTCTACCATTAAAAAAACTATAAATCAATAACAAGTGCAATTAAATCGAGTTTTAAGCTAGCTTTAAAAGTGAAAATCATAATTTACCTGATCAATAGCTAAAATTTATACTAGAAACTTTGCTCTGTATAATTATAAATCTTTTAATATGGATTCATATAGTAACACGAACTTCTTGTGATCAACATAGGTGACCATCTATGAAGAAAAACTTAACAGAATGCTGGATAAATAATATATGCAATTTATGTAATATTAATGCATATGCAACAGTAAGAAATAGCATTACTTTTATGTTTCAAAATATTAGCAATTCTGAAGGAGGCTTCAAAAAAATCATTTCAGTGAATTTTTAGTTTAGCCAGGCAGTTGCTGGTTCATATGCTAAATAAATAGATTTTTATCATTATGCAAATATGATTCTTGAGCTTGATGAAAGAATTTCTGCTTTATAACTTGGCTCTCTGATATTCCTCTTTTTTTGATCCAAGTTCAGCATGCAACTTTTTTTGTCATCTTTTAAATTTTTCCAAGTTTTTTTCTTGTATATACTAAAAATGCACATATTTTGAAACTTATTTTCTGATGTCTATTGTTGCTTTTTCTTTCACATACAGTGGAGTTGCAACATCACTGTATTTTGTTACAAGTTCTCCTCACACGCATTTTACATTGCATATAATAGTTCATATCTTTGTTAATAAACTTTGATTTAGAATAGAATATGTATTGTTTATTGAACTGCAAGTATACAGTACTTTTCAACACACATATATATATAACAGAAATATTTTTATATGTATAATATGCACAAAAAAATATTATAGTATAAATACATTTTTAGAATAATAATAAAATTATTAATAATAAATTAAGGGGACACTTTTATCTATATTTTACTGAGTGTGAGTTAACTCATTCAATCACTAAAAAAAATAAGAATTAAGGGGGAAAAAAACTTTACCATGTTTTTATTTTGTAAATAAAGTAAATAGTGAAATGTCTGATTTTCATTGCAATTAAGTATGCTTTGGCGATATTCTTTTTTTCAATAACTTTTTCTCTAATATAAATAAAGTAGTAGTCTCATTATTAAGAAACTATGATCTCTCATTTTGATGATTTTAAGTCGGTATCAATTTTATGCAGGTTCTAAAATTTTATAAAATTTTTAGCATTTTACTATGTAAAATACTCCACATCAAATTTAGAAAGAATAATAAAAGCAGAATAAAATGTATATGTATTTTCAACATAAACCACAGAAATTTTATTAATAAACATGATTCTGAGATAGTAAAATGGTTGCTGGTATATTGTAAAATTTATTTACAAATTTTACTTATTTAAACAGAAGGGATTCACACCCTAAGCACATGTGCTGTAATGTTGTTATAGTAGCTCGACGATGTCTTGATTGAGTACTGAGGATACTCTCAAACCAAAGCACAAGATAGAGATTTTTGAAAAGATAAGAATGGCTGTCTTATCTTTTGTATCTGAATTTAATTATATAGACCAGTCTAAAGCATCTTAGTTTGAGAGCATGAAGATGTTTCTTTATTCACTTTATATCCATTAATTTCTTTCTGTATATTAAAGTTCACAAAATTTTTCAATTTACTACATGTTAATATAATGAACTATCAGAAATTATGTAATATTCAATTTTTTACTAATGCAGAAATCATAAGTAAATTCCTTCTCTTTAAATTACATATAATCTCTGTGCTAATAAGTAAAATTAAATATTACTACATAGATTCTAATTTTGCAAACATTAATATATAAAAAAAATAATGGATGTAAAGTGAATAAAGAAACATCTTCACACTCTCAAACTAAGATGCTTTAGATTGACCTACATAATTAAATTTAGGTACAAAAGATAAGATAGCCATTTTTATATTTTCAAAAGTTCCTATCTTTTGTTTGATTCGAGAGTATCATCGGTATTCAACAAGACATTGTTGAGCTATTATAGGGTGTAAATCTCTTCGGTTTAAATTACATATTTTCTAATAATTCATAATATTAACACATAGTAAATTGAAAAATTTCACAAATGTTAATATATAGAAAGAAATTAATGGATGTAAGGTGAATAAAGAAACATCATGATGCTCTCAAACTAAGACACTTTCGACTGGCCTATATAATTAAATTTAGATACAAAAGGTAAGTTGGCTGTTCTTTTCAAAAGTCTATCTTGTGTTTTGGTTTGAGAATATCCTCAATAATGTTGAGCTATTATAACAACATTGCAGCACATATACTTAGGGTGTAAATCCCTGCTGTTTAAATTATGGTCTATGCTAGTAAATATAATTGAATATTATTAAATTTTAGTTACATTTTTTAAAATGTCATCATCTATGATGCTCAGAGACAAAAGTTGCGGCTCAGGATTTGTAAAATGTATTAAATTAATGGGTTTTTTTTTTGTTTATTTATTTACTTTTTTTTGGATAGCATGTAATTGTAGTCATGTAGACTGAAACAATGTAATTTGCAGCTTTGCTATATATTTTTATTATTTTGAAAAACAAGCATTATTTCATAGAAATATTGATAAAACAATTTTTGTCTCTCCCATTGTTTTCTTTATCATGTCTTTTTTATTTATTTATTTAACATGATCTGTTTTTCTTGTACTTTAATTAATTATAAAATTACATACTTATTAAAGATTTACTAACAATAATAGCTTTTAAAATAATAGAGGCAATAAATAAATATTTTATTTTCATAAATATATACATATACATGATTAAATTTTGATACTGTTTTTATATTACTATTAATTATGCTCTTTGGGAAAAAGTTTTTAATATTGTCCACCATCAACAAAAAAGTAGTGAGTTTAATATCCCAATATATATCCAAAGAAGATTGGTACAATTACCATTACTGCTTAATAATATTTTGTAAAGAATGCAATGAAATGTCTTTCCTAAATATTAACACAGTATTTTTTTTTTTTTTTTATGTAACACTTATTCTGTATTCATGATTTCCATATTACTATTTCATTTATTCATGTGACTCACACAAATAATAAATAAAAAAATTAGAAATTAAAGAAAAAAAGAAATTTTGATTTTTTATATCTTAATTAATTTATTTTTTATAGATAATATAAATATGACTATGTGTTTGAAAAGGAAGGTTTTTAATAAATGTGTGTTACCAGTTCTTACTTATGGATCTGAAACTTGGACACTTAATAGAAGAGCAATACAGAGACTTCAGACCACTCAAATAAGTATTGAGAGATGCATATTGGGAACAAGAAGAGATTGAAAAAAACGCAATATATGAGTAAGAGAACAAACAGGTGTTACTGACATTATTGAAAAAATCAAAAGACTGAAGTGAAGTTGGGCTGGACATATTGCTAGAAGAGATGATAATAAATGGACAGTTGAAATCTTAAACTGGATTCCAAGAGATTGTAAGACCCAGAAAGAGACCACATGTGCGATGGATGGATGAAATAAAAAAGTGTGCAGGGATGATGTGGAGAAGAGAAGCTAAAGATCGGAGAAGATGGATTGAACTTGGAGAGACCTTCATCCTGCAGTGGATTGATAATAGTTGATGATGATGATGATGCACATACACTTATATACGTGTGTTATACATGTTTATAATATATGCACCTACATACACACATCTCTATACGTGTAAGTATTGTTAAAAATGTTTATGGAATAATACATCATTGTTATCAGAAAAGTTCTGTGATTTGATTTAGAACTCAGTTTATGGAGATCTACTGTATTAATTAGCATCACAAAATCTTACTTGAACATTTTACTTGAACGTTTTATATACATTGCTTTTTAAACATATATATATATGTGTTTGCATTTATAAATATTATGTAATTCTTTATTATTCATAATATTAGTTTATTTTTCCACTGTCACTTTTTTTTTAAACATGGTAATTAATTTTCAGTTCAATCACAAAATTAAATTTGCTTACAGTTTTATAACTTAGATAGTTTGAGGCTTTTGCATTTTGTTTTAATAGAGCATCATAATTTAATCACAACTTCAATTAAACATAATGAAAGTAGATATAAACATTAATTTTATAAAATTTTCATTAATTTATAAAGAGAAAATTAACATTTAATTTTATATTGTATTATTTTTATTCGCTCTCTCTCTCTTTTTTTTAAATAGTAAAATTATAAATTATACTTTTGCAAAAGATGAGCTATGGATGCATAGTTTAATTTATAAAGTACAATTTTGTAATTTAATATAGTATTTAGTATTACAAAAAGTTGCACTTTTTTAGATTAATGGAAGTTTTTTTTTGATGTTGCTGCAGTTATCAAATCTCATCATCCGTCATTTTCAAAAGACAAATCTCACATTATCAAACCAAAACCTATTCAAACCGTTCTATCTCTTGCTCTTCTTAATGATTTAAAGCTGCTTTCTTTCTTAAAGCCATCTACCATTATTTTTTTTTCACTTCTTGCAGTTTTTTCAAATATATTTTTGATTATACTGTTGTCGCAAAATGCATTCCCTATCCAATCTCTTTTTTCATAATTTTCTCAATAAATAAATTTTTTTTGCTTATTTTTTTAAAAATTTGTATATTGCTTATCTTATCCTTTCAATTTATTTTTTATTTTCCTTCAAATTCTCACCTAAAGCCTTTAATCTTTCTTCCTAATTGCCTCTTTCTTGGTTCCATATAGAGTTATATTCAAAGAAAGTAGTTAATAAACCTCTTAAATGTAATTTATTCTATTCTTATTAAAGCCTGTTCATTTCTTATTCTAATTTTTTTTAATCAGTTCAATTTCCTAAGTACTTAAAAGCCTTAACTAACTTTGTAACATTCTGACAGTGGTGAATCTTAATGTTTTTGTTTAACCATCTATTATTATTGCTTTGTTTTATTTAATTTCAAATTTTCTATCTTTCTCTTCTGTATAATATTTTATGAGTTTCATTTTCAGTATCAGCATTTATTGTTATATCATCAGCAAATCTTCAATACTAATCCCAACATTGTTTTTCATCCCAGTTAATTAAAAAGATTTGGTATAATGTTTGAAAATAGCTGTTTGTATATCAAAATTTATTAATATTTTAGTTTCTATATCATGTCCTGAGAGGGAAAGTTTTTTTGTTATTGGAAAATTGAGATAATTGAAATAAAAACTAGTGCTAAAAAGGTTCTACAATGGAACCATGGTATCTGCTATATTTTGTTCAAACTCCTCATTTTCATCATATATAAAAATCAACAAATACACAATCCTCTCCTTTTTCTTTTCAAAAACTTTATATTCTTATATTAACAATGAACATATTTATATAATACAAACTTCAATGTTTCAACTGTTTATGTTCTTGCAGTCATTTTTAAGGATCTACAACAACAAGAAACATATATTTATAAATAATACTTTAATTACATAAAATTTTCTTCTTATATCAATGTAAACATTAAAAAAGTATATTGATTATACATAATTATATTTTACTTATATCTCCCTCTTCTACTTTGTATTATTATTCTTATTTTTTACATTATTTAATTACAAATCATATTACTATTATAAAAACATCTAAGAAACTTTTTATACCAATTTTAAAACAACCCTAATTGCAAATTACTACACTCTTTAAATTTTTATCTAAAAACCCATCTCAAAAACCACATTTCTTAGCTATAGCTTTAAATGTAATTAAAAACTCATTTTGTTGATAAGCTTTGATTATAGTGCAATATATATTCTTTACTGAACTGTATGTACACAATACTTTTCAACACACATATTTGTAATATAGATATTTTTTTCTGTATATAGTACATATATATTAAAATTATAGTATAAACCAAATTAAAAATAATGTAATTAGTAGTAGTAAATTGAGAGACTACATTTAAACATATATTTACTGTGTGTGTTAATTCATTCACATTCATTCAGAAAATAAAAATAACAAACTTATTTTACCATGTCTTTATTTTTTAAAATAAAACGAATAGTGAAATGTTAGACTTTCATTACAATAAATACATTCTAGATATTTTCTTCAGTAAATTCTCTCCCCCCCCCCCACCCCCAAGGAAACAAAATTGCAATCTTGTTTTGATGCTTTTAATGTAAGCTGAAAAAACATTATTAATGAAGATGATTGCGTGTGCTGCTCCTTGTCAAAAAATGACTGCTGCTGTATCATAAACTTTTATTAAATTTACAAATTTTAATGGTTTGCATTTATTTATTTATGTATTTTGGGTAGCGTATAGTTGAAGTATACAGCATATACTGTGGCTTCATTTTATACTAAATTCAGATATGTTGTCCATTAAAATGTGATATAAGTTTGATGATTTTTTAATGATTCATTAATATATATAATTAAGTGGTTTGTTATTCTGGAAATGATTTGACACCTCACATGACCAACAACTGTGGCTTCATTTTATACTAAATTCAGATATGTTGTCCATTAAAATGTGATATAAGTTTGATGATTTTTTAATGATTCATTAATATATATAATTAACTGGTTTGTTATTCTGGAAATGATTTGACACCTCACATGACCAACAATACATAAAATAAAAGAGATCATAAGATGTTTGATCACCGGAAGTTATAGACTGAACTGCAATTCATGAGCTTTAGTTCTTAAATTGCCAGTGTTACCACCACACTAAACCTCACACAACATTTGAATCTATTAAAAGCAAAAACAAAAATTTCATTTTCTTGACTTGTAGATCTATAATCAAGAGATGATCTACAGAATAATTTTAATATTTCAAGTACAATCTATAAGGACTAATTTACTAACTGAAGTGCAAAAAATATATATCAAATTCTTAGTCAGACAGTGAATGTGAAAACAAAATCTATAGCTACTTTTAGAACATGTGATTATCCATTTCACATTATGAATCAATATGAATATCTTGATAGCTTTTTTGATAGAAAGGCAGTAAACCTGGGTCTCGTTTTACGCGATAGATTGGTTCCTCAGAAAACGCGCAAATGAAATCGCGCAAAAATAGACGTAACTTACATTGAAAAAGGGAGGATGCGGTCTGTGACTTTTCAAAATTCGCGTAAAAGCAAAGCACCAATGTAAAATTACTTTAAAATTCACGCAAAAAAAAAAAAAAAGGAAATAAAATATGACTAATAAAAAATTTCAATTTTGAAAAAAATTGATACAAGACAAAGTTTTTTTAACTATAATATTTAATTTTATTCAAAATAACACGTTCGTTTGCAAACAACTAGCGCCAACTTCACACTCATGTTGTAACAGTGGTTTTCTGGTGACAACGTAATTAGTAATTAATCTTTGAGACGATGATTTTATTAATTGTTTATGAAACTAACAACTAAAAATTAAATTCTTATTTTTGTCTTTAATTTTCAATTCCGTTTAAAAATCAAATTTCACATTAATTTCAAGTCGCAGTAAGTAATTTTTAAATTGTTAATTACAATTAAAAATGAGATTTTAATTGTCAAATTTAATTGTGCCCTCTGCTATTACTGACCTTTTAAAAATAAACTTGTGGACACTAAATGATTAATAATTGATTACATTTTTTTTTAAAAAGCAAAAACAGAATGTGATTTAAAATGCAAAATTAACATGCACAATGTTTGAACAAATTTACATTATAATCTGGTAAAATTTAATGTGTGTATATATAAAATGTGGAAATTATGATTTTAATTTCATTATTGCATAAAATCTTACTATTATAAAGCACTGAAAATATTGAAATTACTAAGATGAAAGTCGAATTCCAATAATGTGCTATTATTTTCAATATAACGTAAGTGCGTGAAATTTATTATTTAAAGTAATAGCGCATTATCGGAGTTCATACACCTGGGTCTCTTTTTACGCGGACTTATTTAACACACTTCCGGTGAAACACGAATCGCGTAACTTCAAAATCGTGTTAAATAAGTCCACGTAAAAAGAGACCCAGGTGTATTAGACTTTGAGATGCACCACATATTCCAATGTGATGTTACTTTTTATAAAAATTAAAAAGGTAGAGAAGCTTAATTTATTATATGGAAGTGAGACACAAACTTCTATCAGCATAACATTAAAATATTAATGTTTTATTTAAAATTGCTCCATAAGATTTAAAAAATATTTATTGCAAGATGATAAGATCTATTGATACATTTTCCAGCTTTCCGGATGTGATAGAGTCTATATTATTAGGCCAAGCTTTACTAAATTGAGCCAATTGTATGAATGAAAAGTAACAGGATTCTTAAAAAAAGTATTTTTTGATAAACTTCTGCATGATTTTTGTGGGAGATGCAAATTTTATTTACATTATAAAAAGATTATTTCAAAGAGAATCTACAAAGAAGTGCAATATTAATTATGTTTACTGGGAAAATATAGCTGAGGACACAATTTAATAGAAAATTATAATTAGGCAAAGAATTGAAATCTTTCAAAAGATAATGTTTATTGCAGAGATTATTATAAGATATTAAAGCAAGAGTAAAGAACTGTTTAAAGTATTGTACTTCTATAATATCAAAATGTACATTTCTTTTTATTACAGTTATGTCCAGTTTTTAAAACTCTGTATAGTTTTATGTTAATTTTATACATTTAATGCAATGTAAGATTGCTATAGTTTTGGGCCCAAAGTCCGGATCACACCTCCAACTCTATCACTTTCATTTCTTGAACTTCTTATTTACTGCTGAGCAATAAATCAATTATTTATTTTATTGCTTAAATCGTCTGATAGTGAATTTTCATTAATTTAAATGAGTTACAAATATTCCAAAACGTAAAGATGACATTTCAAAATAAGAGTCAGAACATAAAAAAAATACATTTACATATTTTCATTTTAAATTCAAATTGTATTCAATTTTTCAATAAGTTTCAAGTTTTCACTTTCAATTATAAAAATATATTATTATCTTTGCTTTCCTTTTATTTATCTACTTTTTGTTTGCATTGTGTTTTACTAAATAGACATTTTATTTGTTCTTTCCCTCCAAAAGATATCTCCTATAGTTTTGTGAACATTACTCACTTTTTGTTTCAGTAACTGGTATCTAGAGTTGAATTCATCTTACAATGCATATGTAATTCTAATACAGGAAACTTTTGACTAGATTCTACTCCCCCCCCCCCTCCTTTTAAAATTTTTTTTATTTATTTGGATAGCAGTCAATAAAACTTATTTTGTATGAAAATCTAAAACTTGGACATTTGGTATTTTCTTTTTTTTTTGTTGGTATTTTCTTTGTTTTGGTATATTGACAATCTTTTCTCTAATTAAAGTTTTTTTATTTTATCGATTTTTTAGATTATTAAAATAACAAAACTAATTATGTTAACTTATAAAAAAAAATTCTATTCATTCTTTATTAAAAAATAAATACTGATTTTTAAAATTGGTTTAAAGACATTTTAAGATAAAATTGTAACAATTCATATTATAATTTCTCAAAATATCAAAGGTTTAAGTTTATTAAATTCTATTTTACAGCTTTTAAGCAAAAATTATTGAAAGGACATCAATTAAAAATTGAATGCAAATGCTTAATTAAACTTATAAATATGATATATAGTTTTATGTGTGTGTGTGTGTGTAAATATGATGTATATAGTAGAGATGGTTATATACGTTTTTCTAATAAAGATTGAATGCTAATTTTGTAAACATCCTTTAAATTTCACCCATTTTTAGAGTGAGCACAAATGTGTACATTATCCCTTTAATTGTATGTAAGGTGTGCCAAAAGTCAAGCCTCTGCAAATTTATTATAATACTTTTTATAACTAGAAGCGATTTGAACACAGAATTTCAAGCTCTCTTCAGTCATCTACTCTATTTTATACAACCGACATGCGTGATCATATACATGTGAAAAAGATAAATGATCTCCAATATATATATATATTTCATGCTGAAACCAGTACTCATCCGTTGATCCGGATTGTCTCCCACACACACACATATATATAATCAGTGCTGGGTTTATATTAAAATAACAAATCTTCATACTTTATTGGACAGGCTTCAAACTACTCCACTCTCCACTCTTCAGCCATTTATATTATTGAAAATCTAATGATGGAATGTTCAAAACCTTTGTTGATCCCGATATTTTTGTCTTAGCCATGTTGACTTTGTCATTCTGATTCAGCACGAAATAGTATATTGGAGATCATTTATCTTTTTCACATTTATGTGGACATGTGTGTTGGTTGTATAAGATGGAGTAGATGACTGAATGAAGCTTGAAAGTCTGCGTTCAAATCTCTCTAGTTACATCAAGCTTAAGTATGTACATTATACTTGTATTTAAATAATATTTTTTATAGAAAAAGAATAAAAATAGATATTTTTGTCATTGTCTAAAAAATTTAATATGAAATATTTTAACAAACTGCTAGTTAAGAATAGAACTGTTTGTAGATTGTATGATCATTTTAAAGAAATGATAATTGTTTAGTCTTTAATCTAGAGTTCAAAAAAGTTCATGTATCATCCTTGTAAGATTTAATTTATACAATAAATTATTTCATGTTGTTCAATTTTTAGCATATTCTATACAAGCAGAATTACTATGGCTACAAGTTCACAGAGAGGCTAATATTGATTTTCTTGATCAATAAAACTTGGTGTAACACTATTTGTAATGGTAGTAAATCATTGTTTAGGAGATTGTAAATATTTATATGAAAATTGTTTATCCATATCTTTGAAACTTGCTCTCAGAGATTGCTTATCAAATTTTAATTATTTTAATTATGGTTATGATCCATGTTTAAATTCTACAGAGATTGTGCTTTTATTCAGAATATCCAAAATATTTTGGCTTTTGTGATATCCTAGAAAAGTTATTATTTCTTTTATTTAGTTTACAGGATTTTGGATGATGATTTTTAAAACACAAGTATTAGTCAGTTCTTTGTGTTTTGCCTCCTTGCCAGTTTTTATCTTTAGCAGTTAAATATATATATATATATAAATATTTTTCTAGGTATGTATCATCATTTTTAACCATTATCAGCCAACTGCAGGATGAAGGTCTCTCCAGTTTAGTTCAGCATCTTTGATCCATAGCCTTTTTTCTTCATATTCTACTAACAAACTATTTCATCTACCCATTCACACATGGTCTCTTTGTAGGGCTTTTATTATTTTGTGAGATCCAATTTAAGACTTCAACTATTGAACTGTTATCATCTTTTTTAGAAAGTATCTAACCTAGCTCCATTTCAGTTTCTAATGATGTTAGTGATACTTGTTTATTCTCTCATCCAAGTATTTTGTTTTCAGTCTCTTGTTATCTTATCCCTAATACATCTTTATACTTCATTGAATAGTCTGATATCTCTGAATTGCTATTATGTTAAGGGACAAAGCCACAGACCTTTAAGTAAGAGTTGGTCAAACAACTATTAAAAACCTTTTCTAATATATAGACATATTATTAAATCATTTTTATTAAAAGCACTCCAGTCAAGTTTAATTCTATGATTAATTTTATTTATTATATTTCCATCTATATTAATAAACTGACCAAGATGTTTGAAGTTGTTAACTTCTAATTCATGTCTATTAATTTTTCATCTTTTGAGAAAATCCACTGAATATTAATTGTCTTTTTAGTCATTATCTTTAAACCTACTTTCTTATTTTCATCTAATAACTCATGCATCATAATAGCTGTTTCCAGTTTTGACCAGCACTGATCATCCATTAGAAGCTCAAATTAATTTTCAATTCTAGAAGAAAGAAGGGGTGTGGAAGCTTAAATTTCTATCTCCAAATGTAAGGTAAGCCTTCAACTACACATTCGTTTTAATGAAAAGCGATAATTTCATTAATCTTGTTCAATGCAAGCAAACATCAACATGTGAAAATAAAGCAAATACGGTGGACATTGCCCGCGTTTATTCAAATTGCAAAGATTGGCAACATAAAAGGACCAGAATCTTTTCATTTCATAATAATGAACCTTCAATTTTGTTAAATATCCAGAAAGTTTCAAAAAACAATAATGACGACTTAAATTCTAGTACAAAATGCCAGATAGCCTGCGGTGAAACTACAGATATCACCACTAAAATCCCAGGTAAACTTAACTATATCCACATCTGCTCACAGATTTCTGCCGAGGATATACTATTGAACTGTAATCCCAATTTTCATTCCTATAACTCTTCAAATAAAAGAGAAAATAATTACCTACTGATAAATAATAAAAACCATCAAAATAATTACAGTGAAAACTTCCCTAATCCGCTAGGGGCCAGCAAAAGCGCTCCTAATGGCGGACAAAAAAATTCTAGATTAAATTTTAAAGAACTACAACATAATATTAAAGATATACACACCCAATTATATGAAACTAATTACCCTACAGATGATATAATGACAAATCTATCTAACTCTAATGAAAAAAGCTTCTTGCAATCAGAAATTTCTAAAAAAACATTATCATACACCAAAGCCATGGGTTTAAGCAAAACTGTAAATGATGCAGAAAATGATACGGTGGTTAATTCACACTAACTCCTGTTAGACCTAACAGATTATAGTACAGAACAGCAGTCAGAACTTAACCATAGATCCTCTGATTATAATACAATAGACATCAACAATTTAAATGAAGAAATATACCAAACAATCACTAACAATTTTAATAAAACAATACCAAATATCCTATATAAGCTATTTTTTAAACTACTACAATGACAAATCACTAATTCTAGTGATTACAATCAAAATTATTCACTCTTCAAGTTTCCCATGGAACAACTCTACACTCTCATCAAACAATAGCAACTTGGAAAAGAATCCATAAAATCCTAACCTACCCCAATAACCATTATGTGGTCATTGAGTTCAAAACTTGGGCAGACAATGAATTTTAGATCTAACTTCAAAGTGTTAGGGAATCACGTATTATGCAGGCTAGTTATGCTATCTGGCAAAATCAAAAACTGTCTTGCAAACTTCACTGAATAGGAATTATGGCAATATTAACAAATTCCATTACCTGTTTAATCCTCATCTTGAAGATCAAATCCTGTCTAACACCGCAATATTCTCATTCACTCTAAAGAAAAACATTTCCTCCACTGACATCCCTACCATTATGATTGCCAGAGGTTCATCAATGATATTATCATTTCGAGGAGTACAGCCCCAATGTTCTTCTGCCTCATTAAGGTCACATCTCATGAAAGATTGCATGGCTCAAATATGCAACTATTGTGACCTTAAAAAGAATAAAATATATCGCTGTAGTGAGAAATCTTGCAATCCAGGGCTCACTCCAACTCGCAATAATCAAATAACACCTAACTCTACCTCAAACAACAATCCAACCCAACTCCATATCTCCCAAACCTCAAGAAAAAATCCAAACAAATCTAAAAAAACAACAAACAACATAATCACCAATACATCCTCACAAACCTATTCTACTCAAGAATGAATAGAGATAAAAACTGATACAAATCTCAGTAATGATCTAGTTGACCAAAATCTCATACAAGATGTTCCTAAGGTCACTCATCTTAATAAAACTGACTTAGATACAGTGGAAGACAAGCTTCTCCCAAAACTAGTATACATTGAAGATGGCAGCTTTGGCATCATAAAACCCAAATCCACCTCTATTCAGCAAAAATTCTTCTGTTATCCCAACAATTAAGTCCATTGGTACTTTCCATGTCAAAAAAAGGCAGGAAAAACAATCAGCAGACTACTAACAAACATCATCCCTGAAAACCCATAAAAACATAAGTTTGCAAAAGTAAACTGCCCGAGGGACAATAAGTCACTGGATGGCCAACTGTCAAGAGCTCAAGAAAAACCAGGAAATCAATAACCCACAAAAAATATCAACAGCCAAAAAACCTAAAAAAGAATGTAAACTCAAATCTAAATCAAAACAACAAAACATCATAGAAACATCTACAATCGCAAATCAAACTAATAGCAAGATAAACAAAAGAAAGTTGGTTCTCCCATACAAATCCAGTTTCAGATGAAAAAAAAACGAGTACTCAACATCCAAATGACTTAGAATCTCCCTCTAACAATCAAACAACAGATATAGCCCCAGTCAAGCATCCCAAACCTGAAAAGAAGAGGAAAACTATGGACTCCCCAACCTCCAATTCCCTGGAATCATTGGAAGACTCCCCGACAAATTATACCCCTTTCTCAATATCAGATGACTGCCAAGAAGAATTACTACCAATCTTTTCCTCTCATTCTTGGGCACCCTCAGTGAAGGTCGATGTTCAAGAAGATCTAAACGACATTATCTTGGAACATTCTTCCACTAACTCAGAGCTGTTAGTAGAGAAGGCATTAAATTAGATTATGAACTGTAAAATCACTGGAGTCAATCTTTGCAGCATCAACTCATTAAGTAGAGCCTATGCTATTAAAAACTGACTCCAGCGATTTTACAGTTCATAACAATCTAATTTCTCTTCGCACATACTCCTAATGGGAAGAGACTAAATATAATCTAAACACTGATCACAAAATTCTAGCATTGCTTTCATCATCGGGTTATACCAAATTTTTTATTGGCTCCTTGATCCTCTGGAGGAGTTGGCATCCTGGTAAATAATGCAATACCCCCCAATAGCTTTAATCTTCTACAGTTAGGTGCTTACATTGCTATCATTGAGGTTGATTGTTGGGGTTATCCTATTATTATTGCCTATGTGTACATGGCTGGCCAATGACACAACTCAATATTACAATATAATCCATATGCTAAATGCCATCATCAGCAACAAAACCAGTATCATATTACTCTTGTGAGATTTTAATACCCCATACAGAAACTTCAACACTAGATTCATCCATCACATAAATCAAAGACTGATGTCGGAGAGAGCTTTTCACCGGGTGCCTTCTCCTTTTACACCAGAACTTGAAGATCCCTGATTGACCTGATATACTATATGCCAAATCTCCACTTTCATATTGATGCAGCTTTAGTCCCTATCTCCTTCTCAGACCATATGGCTTTAGTTATCTATCTGGAAGCCATTACTGCTTCATTACCTGCAGAGGGGCCCACCAGAACTATACGCATGGTCACAAAGCCCAGCATGACAGAAGCCATAGTTTCTGAAGATCAACATCCTTTACCTTCCAGCTGAAAAAGTCTATTTTACTTACATTGGTATACTCCAATCCATTCTAAATCATCACACCAGGAAAATTAAAGGTCCAAATAGCCTACTCAGAGATCTCACAGGTATTGAAAAACAATTACAAATGCTGCAACAGAATCATTCCAATATAGAAGATATCATATCATTCAAAAAAACTATACTGCACTAAACAAAAGTCATTCGCAGAATACTTATCCATCAGGAGGTCCAAATTCTTCTTGTCTCAACCACATTGTTGGACAAAAGGGTATCTCAGGTGGGCACTAGGAGCAAATAGACAACAAGTTACCCCATCATCAATTACCAATGTTGGGATTACACTTGTAGGTTATCCTATGATGTTATTCATCAGTCAGCACTATCAAAAACTTATACAAGCAGATAGTTCTCTCCTCCAAATCGGACTGGCTGGAAGCTGAGGACCCGGGTGAGCATGGCATCATGGAAGCTCTACTTAAAAAGAAACTTATGTCCCTACCAAATAGCATTCATCCAGGATTGCATGGCACCCCTAAATTTTCTTCTAAATCATTTAAGCCAGTTTACGGTTCCCATCATGGTCAAAATGATTGAACTTTTAGCTACAGATTACAGAAATATAGCCGGTCTGTATCTGGTTATGCTCGTGCTATTTTTTAAAAAATAAAAAAACTATTATAGCCAATCTGTATCTGTTTGCACTCGTGCTAATAAAAACTTTACTGATCTTACCAGTATTCAACCAATCTCCATGACCCACTGCTTATTAAGATAATGGAGTCAGTTATCAAGGATAAATTCAACATATAGTCTTCAAACATATTTCTCCCAATCAATACGGGAAAAAAGATTCCTCTACCTCACATGCTATGGCTGATGTTACTGCTTTAATTGACTATATATCAGAGTACAAAAGAAATCTAAACCCATTGCTGTCCAACTGGATATTGCTGTGGCTTTTGATTCAGTTCACATAGACGTTCTTCTGAATCTGCTGACTGAGTATCATGTTCCAGTCACGATTATTCAGATAATCAGCATTCTATTAAACAACAGCAGAAAGTTCACACCAGGCTTTAAACCTTTTAAATCTCTCCCACAGGGCTCCCTCTCAATGCTCTGTGGTTGACAGCATACATAAACTCTCTTCTGATGGATATTGAAAAAAATCTCCTGGGTGTTTTCATTCCTTCCATCAATAAATACCTCAACTCATTTTCCTACATAGATGATATCATGGTTGTTCTACCCACCATCAAACACCTTCCCCAACTACAATCCATTTTAAATCGGTATTTCCAAAATACAGTTTACAAATAAACCCTAATAAATCAGCTATCTGGCAGATAAAGTCAGGAAAGCAAATGCCCTCTACCTAATCTGCCAAGCCGCAAAGATTCTTGGGGTTCCCCATCATCAAATCCCCAATGACAATCCCTATCTTCAAATCCCCAATGACAATGGCCAGAGAAATATAGGACAGTATCCTCCAAAAAAAAAACAGAACTTATCACCACATCTCTTTCCTAAGTCTACCTCTCACTATATGGAAAGGTAGATTCCCTAAATATGACAATATTACCTAAAATTACACACTACCTGCCTTTCATCAAAGTTTCAGACAAAATTAATCATCTATGCACCAAACTCTTCTGGAGAGGTAAAACTATGGCTATCAGCCTTCGATGAATCCAACTGCCATGGAGGTTCAATGGCCTGTTTTTCTATTCTACTCAAGCAGCCATTCTCCAAATACTCACAATACGCTGCATAATTTATCACACTCCTTTGGCTATAACAACATTACAGCAAAGATCACCCCAACGGGTCATCCCACCCCCAAGAAAAATGTCATGGATATCATCCCTTATCAATCATCTAAATCAATACAAACCAATTATGGACACCAATTTCGACATTAAAATCACTTTATGGGATGCATACCATCTAATGAACCCACACCCACAACTTTTCGAAAGTAGCCTCAACCTCACAAAACAAAAATTAATCACCTATTTTAAAAGATGGTATTTGGAGCCCAAGTATCTAGACTTCATCATCAAAATTTAATCTCAGCACACTTCCTACAAACTGGTTCTGGTTTTACCGAAGAGGAAACTCCAACATTGATCCGTCCTGCAGTTTATGTTCACACAAAGAGGAGACCATTGAGCATTTTATATGCTATTATCCAAACCTAAAAACAGCCAGAGATATAGTCTTCGCCAACTCCAATATCAGACCGGATCTGATTGTCTCCCTCAAAAAAGTGATCCATACCGGAACATTCACAATTATTAGACTCCACTTTCATCCTGTATGCAATTTGGGTAGTACTTTGCAAGTTGTTAATGGAACAATCCTGCCCAGATTTAGGACTGTTGTTCTGCAAAACAATAAAGATCATGAAAAGAGATGAGCTCATCTCCTCCAAAAAATCCTTTGAGAACACTTGGACCCTATTCACCCTGCCAGATAATAACAATAGAAAGGTGGACATGCCAGCCTCCTAAACCATTCACTAAGAACTCTCGGGACATAGCATAACCTCATTTAACTTTGTATAATCCTTTTCAATTTGTACACATAGTATTTAATAAAATATATATTTTTGAAATAACTCATGCATCATTTCCTGAAACTCTGAAGCAGTGTTTGCAAAAACATCATCTGCAAAATGTAGATGACATAGATACATAATTTCTGTATATAATTTTATACACTTGGTTTCCCATTTTTATTTTCAAAATAAAATTACTATATTAATTTTAGCTATGTGCCTTACAAATAATATTTGAAAACTTTTTAATGTTTAAAAAAAATTCAAAATAAAATTCTGTTTAAAAAAAATTGAAGTGAACAATCAATAAAAATAGCAGACATCTAAAACTTAGTTATCAATAAAATTTGTTTATTATTATAAATGCAATTTATCCCACTGTACTTTATACACTTTTTAGTACAGTGGATACATTGCATTTATATGAGATATTACAGCAAAATAAAGGAAGTGGTAAATTTGGTATTATTTATGTTTATTATTGTTGTTATTATTTCTAGCAGTAAAAATGTTATACATATTTTCCTAAAAAGTATTATTCTACATGCATATATTATAATAAATTTTAGTTATGTGTCATAAAGCTAGAATTTAAAAGTTGATTAATATTGCTGTTAATGAAGAAAAAAAACAAACTAAAGTACAGTAAAATTACAGAAAATTAATTGCTAAGCATGCAATTGTTAAATTAATGAATGCCATTGGCTTAAAGAAAAAAAATGTGCAACAAGGATTTGTAACTGAATTGCAATTATGGGCGTAAAGCAAACTTTTCACATTTCAATTTTGACTAAAATGATAGACATCATTATACATTTTGTAAGCTTATTTGCTTACAGTTCTGTTCAAATTTACTGGATTTTGTTTTAAAATTTGTATAATCAACCATTAATTTTAATCATGAGTGAGAAAAATAATTTCAAAAAATTGACCAGTACCAAAATGAAAAAAAAAAGTTTATTTCTAAAAGAGAAAGCTATAAAAAAATCTTTGATTTAAATTCTGAATGTAGTATGATTAGATCAGCGACCTACTTAATAAATAATGAATTATAAAGTAAACATCTAACAAAAGGATTTTAGCTTTAGCAGTTTATATTGTAACATAAAATCTTTTTGAAATTTGTGAAAAAGTTAAGCAATTGTTTGAATAATTTTTTGCTGACTTCTAATTTAAATTCTCTTGGTGTGGGGTTCATTGTCAGCAGAGTAAGATTCACCAATTGAGGAAAAGAACTTGGTTATATAGCATTACAAAGGATGCTGAAGCATCTCATGCAGATAGAATCATTGCTAAACATTTTTTCACAAAAAAAAAGGAGGTCTGAAAGAAATAGTCTGAATTTTTATTAGGATAGGTAAGTTGATATTTAAATTTTATGCTTTTAAAAGGCTTTCAATTCTAATGAACTATACAGTATGTATATAATTAATTTTATATCTATTTTTATACTTATATTATTGATTTTTCTCCTGGTCAAATGGTTATTTTGGATGATAATTTTGCTTTTGATGGTGATCTCGGAATGGATTGCTCTTAAATACATATATTTTAATGTAAACTGCAATGAATTAATAAATATAACAAATGACATTATGAAATTAATTAATTTATTTATGCAAACTCTTCTGTATATTATAATCACTATTAGAGATGCACTGCCGACTTATTTTAAATAATTATGATTTTCTATAAGATCTCAAACAATTCTTTTAGATTAAAATGTAATAATTCACCCTCTCTCATCAATTCTTTCCTCTTTTTTAAAAATCTCCCATTCTGTTGGAAATTTAATTTTAAATATATATTAGATAGTAATTATTTATTTTAATATATTTTAAACTTTATGTTAGCTTTCCACCTTTCTTCATATTCTTCTAGGAAATGTATTTTAAAAAAATCAGTCATTAAAGTTTTCAGTTTGATGAAAATCAAATTAAATAGAATAGTTGGGCAAGTCTTTAATTCATTAATTATCACATGTCCCATATGCATTTGGTTGAAGATGCAATTTTTGCAATATTATCGTTGCATGATATTGAAGAAAAAATAAGTCTCATAAAGTTAACAAACTAACAATAAAGCTAGGAAAATATTATTATAAAATAAAGAATTTAAATAGCATTTTGTTAATAGGTTTATAAAAACATCATATTTCATGCTGCTGTTTTTCTAAAAATGAAAATATTTTGTCATTTTGTTAATCTAGACCTAATTTGTGAAAATATGTATTTAGAGAAGAGTGATGTTTTTTTTAACAATATTAGATTGTGTATTAATTCATTTTCAAATATTTAATAATAATATTGATAAATTATAACTCGGAAGTACAAATATATGTTAGTAATTGCATTTGAACAATTTATGGACACACACACACATCTATACATGTGCCTAAACATATTTATATGCCAATTGTTTCCACAAATTGATAACAAACCTTTAAATATAATAAATAATTTAAAATTTTTTTGTAGATTACATTTGAACAAATAATTTATTGAGACTAATCAATATAATTTAAATTATTAATAAAAATATAATTATTAATATTTATAAGTCCTTATCAGTTGCTTTTGAAATGTCCATAAATGAATTCTCCATATATATATATTTACCTATAAAATTTTATATAAATATAGAAAAAATAGATTTTACAAAAAAAAAAAAAATAATAATAAAAGAACTATATGATTTAGAACCATTTTAATGATAGAAAAAAATTCTATTAGATGATATATCATTTGTATGCATAATACATTCTGATCTTTTTTTTTTTGGTTTGCTATGTTAAAAAAAAAAGACAAAATAGGATACAGTATATTTATTTCTCATCTTACTTGACTTGTAAATATATATATATAGCAGTTATGAAAAACTATTAAAACATAGTGCTCACATCAAATTAGAATTATTAATTTACTGATATTTACTGAATATATATATACTATATTGCAATTTTATTTTAAATTGCTTGTGTATCTTTAAATATTTACAGTTATAATTTTTAATGTGTGTATTCAGAATTAAATAAAAAAATTTCCTTTGCAAATAATAATGTATATTAAAATAACAAAATATAGTGGTTGAAAATTGTTGAATCTGAATCTTTTCCTTCATAATTTTTCTGTGGATTTTAGAAATTGATATATTTTTTAATAACAAATTGATGATAGTGTATCTGTAACATTAATATATTTGAAAAATTGTTCACTGTATGATCTGCATAGAAATATATTGAACCTGATTGAAAAATGATTGAGCATAGAAATATATTATGACATGTAAAAAATATATTATGTGATCCAAATTAAAAATTGTTAAGAACTGATCATAAAAATATTATATCTATCTTGATAGTCCTCAGGAGGTTTATGACATCAGAGGAAGCATGCAGTCATCTTATAAAATTATGAAAATTATAAATATTTTTATTTATATAACTTAAAAAATTGCCTTTTTAAATTTATTTAATTAATCATAAAAATATTAAATCTATCTCAATAGTCCTCAGGGAGTTTATGACATCAAAGGAAGTATGAAAATTATAAATATTTTTATTTATATATCTTAAAAAATTCTCTCTTAATTTATTTGAGATAAACTAACTAAACAATTTTTTTTGACTTAGAACTCAGCTATGGAAATATGAAAACACTTCATTGATTTTGCATTTCACTTAACTCTATTTAGAATTATCATAAGCTATTAATTCAGAATAAAGATCCACTTACCAAACTAATCACATCTTTTCCAAACTTTCTTGGCTATTTTGATCTACACTTCAAATACTCATGCTATTTCCCTAGCTCTTTTTTGCCTCAATGTAATTCCACTGTTTTGTTAAATTTAAAGAATAAGAATTATATGCAAATCATTGTATATATATAGTAATAAGTATAAAAATTTTCACATTTTAATACTATTATTAATCATTTGCCAAAGAAGATTCTATCAGTCTATTTTCTCCAAACTATTTTCATCTATTCTGCCTTTTTTATGTTGTTTCCTTTCACTTTACTCTTCAAAGTTTTTTTCTAATAAATCCCTCATAATTTCTTCATTTTTAAATGTATGTCCAATCCCATTTTTTTTTTTTTTAATTTTCTCAATAAATTATCTTATTTCACTTTTTTAAACAATATTTATAACATATAAATCATGAAGTAAAACATATTTGATATATAAAATTTATTCTTAGTTAATATTTTTATTAATTATTCATGCCATCAAATATAGATATCTTAAGACCTCATTTCCTTGATCAGTAATTACTTATTTTATTTTATATAAATACAAAGTTCAATTGGAGTCATTAATAAGTCAAATAAATTCACTTTTAACCAGTAATTTTTCTATTAACTGCTTAGTAAACCATATAGATTCTTCCATCATATTTTATTAATGCCACTTTATTTACATTATAGCTTACATTTGATTTAAAGGAGAGATGAACCCACCTTATCTTAAAAATCAATTAGAATTAACTTTTTTTTTTCAAGCATTATGCTGTAATTAGAATTTACTTTCTTTAATAGTTTTTAAACTAGTTAATAATTTATGGTAAAATTCAATTTAGAAATAAGAAATGTGGGTAATGTATTAAAAGGAAAAAAGCTAGCTTTAAAATTGGTTAAAAGGAAATATTTTAAAAATGAAGTAAATCTTTATTTCTTATTTTCGCAATTATAATTTACAAGCAGAATTTTGAAAAGTATTATTGTAAGAGCTTATATTTGGTCAGGGGAAAAAAAATATGTAGAGACATAATTTCATTATTAATCATATTTTGTTTGCATGAAATATTTAATTTGTTTGTATGTTTTTTCTTCTTCTTTCAATTAGTTAAATATTTATTTAAGAAAATAATGTGAATGAAATCTAATATATATTTTTATAAAATACTTTGATTATACAATTCCTATATAATCAATTTCTGAGCACACACACATATATATATACGTGCACGCCATTGTATAATTTAAAATAAAAAATAAAAAAAAGTTAAGAGCTCGTGATCTTAAGGATCTTTGAAATATATCTAGAAAACTCTTCCAGGAGTTTGCAATATCTTATTATTATCTAGTAGAATGTATCTTGATGATATTATATCTAATTAAAGTTTAAAATGATAGCTCAAAAATGTACATGCTAGAATAATTTATGTCAAGAGAGTGACAAATATGATGAATTGCCATCAGTAGATGATAAAGTTTTATTATTTTGTCATAGTACTTTGTTTTATAAAAGCTTCTGATTGAAGAAGTTATCAGCTTTATTTTTACAATATATATATTTAAATATAATTTTACTGACACTTTATAGTCTTCATCATCATCATTATTTTCAATCATTATCAATCCATTATAGAATGATCTTCCTTTAACTCAGTTTTTCGGATTCATAATTTATCTTCACCACTAGCAGCAGCAAGTTTCCTTATTTTATCTATCCATTTCATATGTGATCTCTTTCTTGGTCTTTTACATTCTCTTGGAATTCAATTTAAAAGTTCAGCAATTCATTTATTATCATCTCTTGTAGTAATATGTCCAGCCCATCTCTGTTTCATTCTTTTAATAGGTCCACTGATGTCAGTGATCTATTTGTTCTCTTACTGATGTATTTTACTTTCATTCTCTTTTCGTTACTTTTAACATACATCTCTCTGTACTTTATTAAATGGTCTGAAGTCTCTTTATTGCTCTTATAAGTGTCCATATGTCAGATTCATAAGTAAGAACTGGTGAAACACTTCTTAAAAACTTTTATTTCTACCAAAAGGATTCAATCCAAGTTTAATTCTACAATTAATTTCATTCATTATGCTTCTATCTATATTAATTTGATTAAAAGGTTTATGGTTTTTAAACCTTCTAATTTATCATTATCAATCTTTATTATTACTTTTATTATTGACAAAGTCATTTGAATATTATTTTATTCATTTTAAATAATGTGAAGTATTGAAAATCTCCACAAATGTAGAATGAGCCCACTTATCCTTTCTCTGCCTTTCCCCTTGATTAGTTACAATGATTTTAGAATAGCTTATAGTTGTATTGAAAATTATGTTAATATATATAAATCATATTCTGTGTGTAAGTATGTCAGTGAATGTTATGCGCGTATACGATCAAAGCTAAAATGTCGGTGGGTTCGGCTAATTTTACATTTACTGACAGTTAGTTTATATATAGCTCGCTGGAGTTTTTCAGTTGCTGGATGTTTTCAATACTTTTGCATTATTTCATCTGTATTCAAGTTGGTAAAAGGTTACACAGTATATATATCTTAATTGAGGATTGAATTAATATTAAGAAATTTTTAAATATGGTGCTCCACTTTTCCCTCTGATTAGAGGCAGTGATTTCAGAATAGCTTATAATTCTCTTGAAATTATGTTAATGGTATGCTTATATATGATCAAAGCTAAAGTTTAGTCGGACTCATTCTACATTTTACATTTACTGACTTATAGTTTACATATAGCTTGCTGGGATTTTCAATACTTCCACATTATTTCATCTGTATTCGAGTTGGTTAAAAGGCTATCATCATTGTGAACTATTATCAATCCACTGCAGAATGAAAGTCTCTGACTTCTATCCTCTTCCACATCACCCTTGCTCACTTTCTTATTTCATTCATTCATCTTACATATGCTCTCTTTCTGGGTCTTTTACAGTCTCTTGGAATCCCATTTAAGATTTCATTTTGTCCATCTATTATCATTTCTTCTAGCAATATGTCCAGCCCAACTCTAGTCTTTTAATTCTTTCAATGATGTCAGTGACACCTGTTTGTTCTCTTACCCATATATTGCATTTTTATCTCTTCTTGTTACTCCTAATATGCATCTCTCCATATTTTTTTGTGGTTTGAAGCCTTTGTATTGTTGTTCTTCTGTTAAGTGTCCAAGTCTCAGATTCATAAGTAAGAACTGGTAAAACACATTCATTAAAAACCTTCCTTTTTAAACACATTGGCATATTTCCTTTTAGCATTATTTTTATCAAAAGTATTGACCAAGTTTAATTCTATGATTAATTTCATCCATTATGTTTCCATCTGTAGTAATAATCTTACCAACAAGGCATTTGTAGTCATTAACTTCTAACTCATCATAATCAATCTTTATTTTCATCTTTTAAGAAAATTCATTGAACATTACTTTAGTCTTTTTAACATTTAACTTTGATACTTTCTTACTTTCATCTGATAACTCTTGCAACATTTCCTGAAGCTCTAAAGTATTATTTGCAAAAACAATTATATCATCTGCAAAATCTAAGTGACATAAATAATCTCCATTTACTTTTATTTCTTTAGCTTACCATTTTAAACCACAATATATTTTTTGCAGTACTACTATAGAATGTTTTGGAGATATGGAGTCACGCTGTCATGTTAACCTTCCGAGTATCATTATGTAATCTAATTGTTGCTTTTGCATTTTTATAAATATTCTTCAGAATATGACAATATCCTGGGTCTATATCTTGATCTTCCAATGCTTTAATCACTGAAGGAATGGTTATAAAATAATACTTTATCACAATCTACACATCTAAACCATAATGGCAACTCATATTCACTGGTATTTTTCTATAACTTCTCTCAATACTTGGATATGATCTACTGTACAAAAACCACTTTTAAATCCGGCTTGTTCTTTTGCTTGGTTGAAATCCAATGGTCTTTCCAGATGAGTTGTAATTATCTTGATAAAAATATCTTCTTTATCACCTTTTTAAATATTAATATTAATACTGCATTCTTCCAGTCACCTGGTACTTTTTTTAATATATCAATTATAATTCCACCATTACCTCAAGCTTTTTTTCTTCATAAATTTTATTGCATGTCTCACTTCTTCATTTAAAATTCTGGGCAATTCAGAAAATATAATAGATGTAGGAGATACTCGTTCTTTATTACTATACACTTCTTGATATTTAACTCTTCTACCCATTTCATGATGTCATGTCTCTTTTAGTAATAGTTCCAACTTTTTTTCTTATTGCAGATATAAGTTTTCTAAAAATACCAAAATGTTGTTTTACACTCTTGAGACTTTTATTCTCTTCTAAAACTTTCCTTGCTAATTTATAAGTATACTTACTTATATCATTATCAACTCTTTTTCACACCATTTTACAAAATTCGAAATATTTAATCTTTTTTAAAAGGCTATATTTAGTCTTTAGTAAGTTATCTTTAGTCCTACGTTCTTATTTTCATCTAATAACTTTTACATTTACTGAAGCCATGAATTGTTATTTTCAAAAACAACTACATCATTTGCAAAATCTCTCTACTTACTTTTACTCTCTTAGTTTCATATTTTAATCTACAGAATGCTGCTATAAAAAGTTTTAGAGGTATAGAAATAAATATTAGATTTCCTAAGTAACTATGTAAGCTAATCACTGCTGTTGCATTTTGATTAACATTTTTCTATACTATTAGAATATACCAGGACTATGATGTTGCAAAACTTTAATCACTATGAAAATATTTATAGAATCAAATGCTTTTTCATAATTTACAATTCCAAAACATAATGGCAATTCATATTCATTGGTTCTTTCCATAACATCTCACAATATTTGAATATGATTCACTGTATTAATCCATTTTTAAATCCATTTTGTTCTTCTGATTGGGTAGACTCCAATGTTTGCTTTAAACGAATTGTAATTATCTTGGTAAAGATTTTGTTTCGAACTGATAAAAGACTGATGGGTCTGTTTAATTCCTTCTATCTACTTTATATACTGCAATCTTTTAATAAAACTCATTATACTTCATTTTTTTAAATATCTAATATATCTTTATTATTTAGATACTTGATATATAGTGTTACAATATTTTTTTTTATTTCTTCATCTCCTTTTTTAAAAATATCAATATAATAATTCCATCATTCTGGATCTTTTCTTCATAGATTTAATTGTGTTTCATCTCTTCATTTAAAATACTTGGTAAGTCAGAAAACAATAATTGTAAGGTATTTTTGTTTTCTTGTTGTTTATTACTATATTATTATTTATAGATTTTTTTCCATATATTTCATAGTCATCTCTCTTTTTAACAATAGTTCCATCTTTCCCTTTAATTGTTTAAGTAACTACTTTTGAGACTTATTCTCTTCTATATGTTTCCTTACCATTATTAATTTTTTTTCATACCATTTTCCAAAGTTCTAAATATCCTTTTTAATTTATCATATTTTAATATTTGCTCCTTTCTTCATATTGCTTTTTCTCAGTAGAAAAATTACTGATAATTGCTACATTTTTATATTAGCACTGAATGTATGAGAAAGGACACTGTCTTAATGAGTTTCACAGAAAAAAGAAAAATTGCATAGTATAAGTTCTTTTTTGGGGGGAAAATACTAATGGAAATGGGCATGAAAGACATCCAAATGAAAGTACAGCACTATTGGATTATATTTTGACTAAAAGAAAATATTTATTTCAAAATTGTAACATTCTTAATAGATTTAACACAGGAAGTGATCATCAATTAGTGAAATGTAAGATACAAAACTATAGAAATGAAAAGTATTAAGAAGGACAATAGTAAGGATTGATATTTTTAACTTGTAGTACTATGAACACATAAATCATGCATTTATCCAAGATTACATTTACTCTTCAATTTTGATTAAGATAACAGAGTGATATCTGTATATAGTATTCTAATAATTTAAAAAAAAACCATAAATAAATGGATTATTAAATATGTAATAGTGATACTTATTCATGAATAGATTGGTATTGATACAAGAAAGCGTGCATTAATTGCATTTATATTCAAATGATTCTTTGGAAGTTTTACCTATGAATTATTGTAGTAACATTTTCAAAGTTAGTTATTCCATAAATATATTTACATGTTCATAGAGTGCTCTCAGATGTGCAGAGAATACACATAAATATATATAATCGTCTTTAACATTTTTTTGTTTTTGAAAAAGTTACAAGTATTAAAATTTTCTGAAGTGCTACTATTGAATAAGCATTAATTTTTTTTCATCTGTATTTGAGGAATGAAGAAGGGTATGTGGAAGTGGTGTTATACTTATTTTGAAAAATAAAAAGATTATTATCATCATCATCATCATCATTATTAATTTTAATGCAGTAAATTAAATCCTAAGAAGATATGAATGTATGTCTGAAAGTCAAATTGAAATCTGGCAATTGCATATTCGAAATTTTAGTGAGCTTAGATATGTAATGTTTTATTAAAATGAAGCTGTTAAAATGCATTGTTAGTGATTAAACAAATGAAAGATGAAAACTTTCAAATAAGAAATATAATGTATTTTTCAAAGCTTATTATCATTTACCTAATCAAATTAATGGATCATCATCATAAATAAGTATTGCTAGTCTAACTCCAGAAAAAAAAAAAGGAAAGAATAAAAACTTAGAAAACTATCAAAGAAAAAAAAAGATTGTAGTCAGAATTGCTGTGTATATAATTAAAAAAAAAAGGGAATGTGATTGCTCATAATCCTAATATAGTTAGTAGAGAGAGATGATCAATGTCACGAAAGAAATGATTAATGATATGAGAGGCTAATAATGACTGGATCCTGATCTAATCTGTTTGGTTTTAGTATAATAAAAGAAAATAGAAAGAGTGAAAAAAGAATAATGGAGATTATAAATAATAGTAATATTTAGTAGTAAATTAAATGAGTTGATATAATATCCAAGGCTGCTAATACATTTATATAATTCCTGTACAAATACATTAATAATTGTACTATTCTAACTATATAGAATGTATATTGTAACATGATTTACTATGTGGCTCCTCTAACAGTGGCTATATTGTACATGGATTTTACATGCTATGGTTAAAGGATGTTATGATCTGTCATAATAAATATATTTAGTATGAACACCCTAACTGAACATGATAATCAGATTGGGTTTTCATTAAATGTATCTAGTTTAAATATCAACACCAGTGTTATTTTCTGACATTGATCCCCCATAAAATCAGTTCAAATTGAAGAGAAGCTCTATTCCAGAAATGATAGATATTTTGACTTATAATAGATCTGATATTACAACATAACTTAGTTTGCCACCTCTATAATGATGAATATCTTTTAAACTCTTCTGTTTATCTGCTTGTGGATCAGGTGAACATAATAACAATGACTTATTCATCAATTTTGTAGATTCAACTAATGTATATTTAATTTCTTAGGAAAAAAACCTAAAATATCTCTTGTCATAATAACTACATCTATATTTATGTGAGAATATTACAATATAGAGAATAATAGTTGTTTACAAAAATTTAACAAAATAATTTTATTATATTTCACACAATTTAATTTATCCTGTATATTTACACAATAATTGTATAATATAATTGTTATTACCATGAAGAAAATCAAAACATCAGTAAGATGTTCATATTTTTTTTTTTTCTTTTCTTATTTTATGTTAGTAATTTGCTACATTTTATCAGCTAACTAATAACTCAATTATAAGGTTCATTTAATCACTTACATATTAATAAACAAAAAAAATGTTGAATACACATTTGTAAATAGTAAAAAAATTAATATTCAAAAATTATTATTATTTCTTAGACTAATATTAAATATCATTTAATATTAAATATTGAATAGTCCAACAAATAATTAATACTATAATATCATCAGAAACCTTCAGACAAAACCAAAAAATTATGAATATAATACTTTTGAATCACTAAATAAATGAGAGAGAAAAAAAATTACAGGAAAATACAATAACGGGACAGTCTTACCCAGTTCATTTTTGTGATTACATTTATTCTCTTTTTTAGGATCTTTACCATGAACTCTTATATCTGAGCCCTGATTTCATGTAACTTCAAACTTATTATTGAAATTATTTACTTTGGTCCATTTCCTGGTTTATTTTTAGTCTACATGCATTGGAAAATCTTGATTTTACTTCCATATCAGCTGGACTCATTGCATTTGATCTTCTTTTTTCTTAAAATGATCAGAGATCCAATATTAAATCTACAATTTCTTTTATTTTAATATACAAAATTAAAAAAGCGTATGCCACACTTGAATGAGAAGCTATAAAGATACACAGAAATTATTACACGCTAAGCGCTTTTGAGGTCTTTTGCCTCATATTCATAGCGGTACTGTGAGCTGCAGAACAAAAAAACAGGGCAAGGGAAACAAAACTGTATGCAAAGCATATGCAAATGAACTAGATAGTCCAATGTTTGGAGATGTCAAAGCAGGTATCTCGTCTATTGATGGAGTTATTATATTTTAATAGTTTTTTTTAATATAATGTTTTACAACATATTATTCTCTGGCAGACAGTAGATATGGAGGATTCAAATATCCTTTAATATTGAGTTAAGGTTTTTACTACATTTTAGGACTGTATTTTTAAGGTACTGTTCTTTATAATTGCTACATTGTGAAAAGATCTGAATGAACATACACCTGGAAGTTTAGTTACACATTGTGAATACACTTATATTATAGACTATATTCATCATCTTAACAGGATATATGATAGTTCCTATTCTTTATCTGCTGATTCCTCAGTATTACCTCACATAACTCGGCTTTTAATTTTATCGACAACACTTGTCCGCAGGTGTTCTAATCAGCATAAATAACAAAAGAAAAAGATTCTTTACAATTGATTTAGATTCTAAATTTTATATTTTACCTCATTAATGTTTTTTTGAAAGGTATTTTCTTATTACCTAAACATTTTTCAACATCTGTCTACCAAATAAATTCTGAGCTTATCTATTTTTTATTATTGTTTTACTTTATTTAATTAGTTTTCATTCTATATAAACCCAATTATATTTGAGTATTTACTAAATCCTATTATTATAGGGGATTTAAACATAGACTTTCAAGCTCCCCTCAGCTATCCAATCTATCCTATATAACCGATACACATGACCACACACATGTGAAAAATATAAATGATCTCCAATATACATATTTCATGCTGAATCAGCATTCCTCACCTGGTCCAGATCACCCATCATCTTCCACACTTATATATAATCAATGCTTATTTTGTATTAAGATAGCAAATCTTCAAACTTTAATGGACAGACTTCAATCTACTCCACTCTTCAGTCACCCATACCGTTGAAAATCTGATAATGGAATACCCAAATTTCTTGATGATGCCAATATTATTTTCATACCCATGTTGACTTTAAGTCATTCTGACCCCTCATGTATAGGATCTTGTCCATTTAAATACACAGAAGAGGGATGGGCAGGGTTCAGACTGAATCTGTAATATTTATATACAGATATACTTTGTATCCTTGGAGTTTAGATGTAATTGATTTAAACCCAAACTTTGAAGCTTCTCTCAGCTATCCAATCTATCTCATACCACCATCACACATGATCACACATATGAAAAAGATAAATGATTTTCAATATATGTATTTCATGCTAAACCATAACATCAGTTGGTCCAGATTATCATCTCCCACACACACACATATATATATATATAATCAATGCTCGATTTATATTAAGATAGTAAATCTTCAAACTTTAATGAACAGGCTTCAGTCTACTTCAACTCGTTAGCCATCCATCCATGCTAATGAAAATCTGATGATGGAACACCCAAATTTCTTGTCATGCCCATATTGAATTTTAATTGATTCAGTCTCTTAATTCTTTCAATGATGTCAGTAATGTGTTTTTTTTTTTAAAAAATTTTATTTTCTTCTTGTTACTTTTAACATGCATCTCTTCATATTTTGTTAAGTGGTTTGAAATTACTATATTTTTCTGTTAAGTGTCCAAGTTTTCCATAAATAAAAACTGATAAAACACATCTTTTAATATTAAGTTATTTCTACCAAAAACATTCCAACCAAGTTTAATTCTATGATTAATTCCATCCATTATTTCTATCTGTAGTAACTTTTTTTTAACTCATTATTATCAATCTTTATTATTTTTTTTTTTTGAGAAAATTCATTGCACATTACTTTAGTCTTTTTAACATTTATCTTTAATCCTACTTTTTTATTTTCATTTGAGAACTCTTGCAACACAAGCTCTAAAGCATTATTTGCAAAAACAACTACTGTATATCATTTGCAAAATCTAGATGATTTTTATTCCCTAAGTTTCTCATTTTAATCCAAAAAACTATTTTGTTATAGTTTCTAACTGCATTTTTATGAATTATTTGTTATTGCTTTTAGTTTTACTTTCAGTGAAATAACTTTTATTTAAAAGTCAATTTTTATTAATATATGACTATTCATTTCCATGTACATAAATGTATAAAATGTTTTTCTATTTTTTCAGTAAAAAATATTTTTCGACATTTGATTAAATTGCTTTATACAGTTAATAAATGTGGTTTTAATTTCTCCTTATTTGTAAAAATGAAAAATACTTAATTGTAAATTATTAGAGAAAAAATATAGTTAGTAATAAATTTGGCTGAACGTTTTCGAGGAACCGTGCCTCATACTCATAGCCTTCGTGAAAATGTACTTGATATATGTAAATGAGAATATTCAAATGAGTTACTGTTAAGTAGCCCATTTTTCAAATGTCACAGTTCTCTTCTGTTGATTGCATGGATGTCTCTGTTAATGTAGAATGCCTCTTTTATCTTTCTCTTAGTCATTTGTTCTAGCATAAAATAACGTTAGCGTATGAAATTGCCTGATTGTTTAGTATGTTCAAAAATCAGATGTATCTGTTTTTGGCTCTATTGAAGGTACCGATGTTGAGCAATCTGTGTTAATTTGCTTTCGTTTCCCCATAATATTGGATCCGCCTGGCAAAATGAGTACACCACATGTGGGTGAGCTGATCAATTAATCTTTGGAGTTATTATCAACCTATTAGTGTTGGGATTTGAATATTATCTGAATTTTTGTTAAGTTTTCGTTAGTTTATTGGATATTTTAGGGATGTAGGGACCGTTATTCTGGGTAGATTGGCACAATTTATCATCTATTTGCTGTTAAATTTCATGACTTTCCTCTAATATTTTTATTTGAATCTGCTGCTAGTAGTTTTAATGTAATTGTTTACATTTTCCTTCCTATGTGCTTCATATTTACACAAATATTTTCTAAAAGAAATGCTTTAAGATGCGAATTTTATCTATTTAGAATTAGATGGAAGATTTAAATTTTAATTTTGTAATCTATTCTCGGCTCTTGACAAGGAAAGATCAAATATTTGAGTTTTATTGTTTTCATATAATAGAGAAAATAGTTTAGTTGTTTTGTAATTCGCTTGTATATTTAAAATATTATTTTTAGATCTATAATGAAAATATCATCTACATATCTATATATAGAAGTGGGTAGTGTTGAAATATTTTGAATAATGGATTGTTCATATTTATTTAGTATATACTGGATAGACCGATAGGGAGCCGACACCATGTCCTTTATCTTCAAGAGGAAAATGGGGAGCAAAGCAAAGAATTAATTCTCTCGTTAGGACAAGATATTCCACAACCTCATGTATAATTTGGAGGAGCTTTTCTTTGATTGATCCATATAATTCTTTCCACATGCATAACAGAGTGGAGAATTGAATTTTAATTCTGGAAATGAATTGAAAAGAGAATTTATGTAGCCAATAGGAATCTATGACAATTGATTACCAATTGGCTGTACAAAAGCCACGAAACCCTACCCTGGTTTGTTGTTTTGAATTGCAACATCGGGGAGGCAGCGAAGGAAAACCGACTCGATTTGGATCCCTTTGTCCTTGAAAGTCGAAGAAAACCTAAATTATCCCGTTTGTTCCCTTATTTTATTTGCACTTTTTTTTTGTTGGTGTTTAACAGCTTTGTTTCTTTGGCAGAGTGGGTTTTATTTGTTTGTATTTCCTTTTTTCCCTTCTTTTCTTCCTTTGTTTTTTTTGCTAAGTATATATAAAATAGGCTTTGGGGGACCTTTTGTGGTAATTCTAGGTAGGGAACTTTTTTTGTAGTCTACACGAAATTGATCTGTTGTTGTAATCTTTAGAAGATGGGTTAAATTCTGCAGAAAGATTCACAACTGAATCAGCTGATGTTTTTGCTCACTTAGTTTTTTCAGAGTGAATGTAACCATTAAAGTTTTTGAAATGATTTCTAATATAGCAATGAATGATGGATATGTGTTTTATTGATTTTCTATTATTAATATTTTAATCAATAATCATTTATGGACAAAGATACTTTAAGTATCTATCAAGATTGTTTTAAAAATATGCATGGATATTTTAAAATTTCTTGTCACTTTTCCTTATCTATAAATAATTAAAATGTTAGTAAAAGGAATAATAAAATTACTATCCACTCATTGCTAGTGGGCAGAGTGAGAAAGATACATAATGAAAGAATGTCTCTGGTCTTTTAAAAAAAAAAAATTCCAGCTTATCTTATATAATAAATAAATCATAAATTTTCTAACTTTATTAGCATTTTATCAATATCAAATTACAAATATGACCTTAAAAAAAGGAAATGAAATGGAGTTAGATGTAACTGATCTTTGACTAAAAAATTGTTGTTTCTTAATTCTTACACTGATTATCAATATCAAATTACAAACATGGCTTTAAAAAAAGGAAATGAAGTTAGATGTAACTAATCTTTGACTAAAAGTATTATTGTTTCCTAATTCTTCCACCTGAAGCATCTAATTGTTTATATAATATAGGTTTTAGCTTTAAAAAAACCTACTGAATCTTAAATTTATACTTCTAAATATTTCTTAATATTCTTTAACTGGTCAAAGCTTCATGACTATGGAAAATAATGCTTCACAGTTTTAGGAAAGGTTGCAAGAGTTTTCAGAAATAAGAATGACTAAAATAGTGTTCAATGGATTTTCCCAGAATAAGAAAGTGAACAGTGTTAATCATGAATGAAAAGTTAAAAATGATAAATAACTAGGTTATATTATTAACATATATGTAAACATAATGGTTGAGATTAATCATAGAATTTAACTTGAATGGAGTGCCTTTGGTAGAAATAAATATTATAAAGAAATATGCTTATGTGTTTGAAAAGGAAGGTTTTTAATATATGTTTACCAGTTTTTATTTATGGAATGAAATTTGGCAATACAGAAATTTCAGATCATTCAACAGAAGTATGGAGATATGGATACAATATTAGGAATAATTAAGAAGAGATAGTAAATGAAAATATGAGCGAGAGAATAAACAATATCACTAAAATATCATTGAAAGAATTAAGAGAATGAAATGGAGTTGGGATGGATATATTGCTAGAAGAAATTGTAATAATAGATGAACTGTTTAAGCTTTAATTCGATCCCAAGAGATTGTAAATGATTGGAAAGAGACTATATATAAGGTGAATAGATGAAATAAGGAAGTTTTCTGATGTGATATGAAGTGATATTTAGGATCTGAGAAACTGCATTAAATTTAGAATGATCTTCATCCGATAGTGGATTCATCCTCTCTCATTCTGGAATATTGTAATATTGCATAGTGCCTTCAGCTTTCATAATAAATAATATTTTTAAAGAAAAGAATATAATAAATTTATAAATTAATATTAAACAGATGTAAATTTTTTTTCAATATTAAAATCTATCAAAAAAGGACACAAATCCCTTGCTCATAACTCAATCAATAAAAATTTAACATACACACAATTAACTAATAAAATTAAACATATAGTAAAATAAGACTAATAAGAAAGTCCTAACAGTACTGAAACCTTGCATATTTTTAATGACACAGTTCTATTCAGCACAACAATTCTGGCAGCAATCTGCTGAAATCTGTCTCATTGTTTTTAAGATTTTCTTATTAGTTTTATTTTACCATTTCATATTAATTTGAACAGTACAAGTTTGGTAGAATTACATAATTGTATGAAAAGTGTATATTCTATGGAGAATTATGTAAATAAATGTCATATTTAAATATAAGTATATTATCTATTCTAAACTTAATGCAATTAGAAGGGACTGGAAGTCAGACATACAAGCTCCCTATGACTATTCACTCCATCTCATACAATACTGTTACACATGACCACATACATGTGAAAAAGATTAATGATCTCCAGTATACATATTGTGCTGAACCAGCACTTATCATTTGGTCTAGATCACCATCTCCCACATATTTATACAGTCACTGCTCAGTTTATATTAAGATAGCAAATCTTCAAACTTTAATGGACAAGCTTTAATCTTCTTCACTCTCCAACTCTTCAGCCATACATATCATTGAAAATCTGATGATGAAACACTCAAAGCCCTTGTTAATGCCAATATTATTGTCATACCCAAGTTGATTTTAAATTACTCTGACCTCTAACATATAGGATCTTAATATGTCTCTTTAAATACACAGAAGAGGGATGGGCAGAATACAGGCTGAATATATAATATTCAAATGTAAGTATATTGTTTATACTAAACTTAATGTAATTAGAAAGGACTTGAGTCAGACTTGTATACAAGCTCCCTACAGCTATGAACTCATTTTATACAACTAATATACATGATCACATATATGCTTAAAAGATTAATGTTCTTCAATATATGTGTTTCATGCTGAACCAGCACTCATCAATTGGTCCAGATTAATAATTTCCACATATATTTACAGTCAGTGCTTATTTTATATTGGCATTAACAAAAGCTTTGAGCATTCAATCATTGGATTTTCAATGATGTAGATGGCTGTTTGAGTGTGGAGAAGATTGATACTTGTCCATTAAAGTTTAAAGAATTACTATCTTAATACAAACTGAATACTGTCTGTATATATATGTGGGAAATGATGATCTGGTCCAATTGTTGAGTGCTGGTCCAGCATGAAATACATATACTGGAGGTCATTAATCTTTTTCACATGTATGTGGTCTTGTGCATCAGTTTTATAAGATGGGGTGCATAGCTGTAGGGAGCTTGTAAGTGAGTTCAAGTCTCTTCTAAATAAATAAATAGTATAAAAATAGACATTTTTTTAGTAATATAATTGATAATACTATGATAATTATGGAATAGTCGAGTTTTCAATTCACTGTGAAATATTACAATGAAGAGAGTTGATAGTTTTTTCCTATAAGAGTGGTTTCAGTATATTGGGATTTAACTACAGTATAAAAGCTGGAACTTATTTTAATTAAATAGAAATACTACCAATTAATATAATACCTTTTTCGGTATAAAATACTGTTGTTGTTTTTTTTTTTTTTTTTATTAAAGTCATATTACATATGTATTTTTGATAGAAATAATTTTATTTAATCTCTTTTAATACAATTGTATTTATTTATATTAAATTCTGATTTTAGTTTTATTTCATTCATTCAAAATAATAGTGTTAAACTTTGCATTTATAACTAGGGTTCTAATATTGAAAAAATATACAGATTTGTTTTTCTCTCGTAATATACTGACTTCAATCAGTTGTTTGAAAACTTATACAATACTAATGCTGAGACTTTGGCTTAATAAACTGTAGATTAAAATATATGTTATCATAGCTAAGAATTTTTAAGATTGTTAAAATCATAGTTTGATAAAAATGCTTTATTTTTTCCCCCCAATTTTTATAAAGATATTTTATTACATCTTAGCATTTTTTTAAAACAAATAATGATAATATCAATACTGTTACATTTTTTTCTTTTTAACTTTTTAATAATGCAAAAGTATTGAAAACCCTCAGCAAGCTATATATAAACTACCTGTCAATAAACATAAGTGTGGAATGAGCTCACCCATACTTTAGATTGGATCACATATAAACATAACATTTACTGATTTATTATTATTCAGAGCATGATTTATATATACTGTACCAGACTCTCCATTTCTTTTTATCACCAAGGGGGCCACAGGCCACTGTCGACCTAGAAAAAATAATTTACGGTGATCAAAAAGTTGATGATAAATGCTGCCAGTTAGACCCAGGGAAAGAAAGAGATCTTAAACATTGTTCAGACAATTGAGGGACAGGACACAGAAACAAACGTTAGCCAAAAAAAAAAACAAATGTAGTTATTGATAATTTTAAAGTTTTATTAAGTTCAAAAATAAATATTAATCAAACAAAATATATACAAAATTAACAAAGCGTATGCCACACTTGAATGAGAAGCTATAAAGATACCCAGAAATTATTACACGTTAAGCGCTTTCGAGGTCTTTTGCCTGTTCTGCAGCTCACAGTACCGCTATGAATATGAGGCAAAAGACCTCGAAAGCGCTTAGCGTGTAATAATTTCTGTGTATCTTTATAGCTTCTCATTCAAGTGTGGCATACACTTTGTTAATTTTGTATATTAAATTATCGAATGAGAAGTCTTAAAATCTTTAATACTTTTCAAAAAAAATATAAAAGTTTGACCCGAATTCCCCAATTTCTTTGGCAGAGAGTGCATAAGAGTATTGTGGCATTAAACACTTGGCAGATAAGTTCATTTTCTCACCTAAGAATTAAAGGGATTTATAATTTCTTCCTACCAGTGATTTATCTAAACAAATTACACTTTCCTTTATTTACAGATTTAAAATAAAACGATTTTGTATGGAAATCAACGAATAGTGCAGAGCGATCTTTCCCTAAAACCTGGTAAAACATCATGACATAATAAGGATGTCATATGCTTGCAAACACTTATAAGAAGATTGTTACAAATATGACTTTTAAGGTTAACTCCCTACAAGCCAAGAGAAAAGATTATGATTTTACATAATCTTAAATAGAAGAAAACAAAATTTCTGTGGTTTAAGAAATATATAACCAATAAATCGCCAGCCAAAAGATTTACGATCTGCATGAAACACTAACACATTGAACTAATTTATTTTTAAATAAAAAGAGGATAGGTGATCTAAAAACAAAACTACTCATATCTGCCAAAGCTGTTAACAATAATTAATGATATAAGAACAAAAAAGCAATAATTATAAAATATAAACTCACAATACTCTATCCGACAAGTAAAATTAAAATATAAAATCTTAAAACTAAGACTCTATGATTATAGATTCCATTGAAAGTAATATATACAATAAAATAAATATTTATCTAAATTATTGCAAATAATTGTTCATATTGCTCTTGTATAAAGCTGAGACTTAAGCAAAGAGATTTAAAGAAAAAGAGTGAAGCCCTGGTTATGATATATAAATGTTCTTTTATTCTCGAGGTGTAATCTTCTGTCTGACCGATTCTTTCCAGTTGGGTGCACACAGTTATTACAAAGGTTTGGATCTGCTGTAATCTGGTTGGGAGTATGAAGGAAATATTTAGGATCAGTTTCAAACTAGGCAGTTAGGACATGTTATTGAAGGCACAATTTTGAATTCTGGGGTTTGTCTTTGGATTGGTTTAGTCTGGCATACTTTTAAGAAGGTTCCTCATGGTGTATAGTTTTGGCACAATGAATGGATGGTTGCTATTAGTGCAGCAAATTGTGATCAGTAAGTTTTAATTCGCAAGAATATATCAACAGTTGTAATATAAGACACAAGCAGCAATTGTCAAAAATTAAATATAAGATCAGTCATCCACAATTCACGAAAAGTCTAATAATCCAATCCCAATAAACAGAGCTTTTTATATACTAATCTTATCTCCTGCCTAATCTTGATTACAAATTTAACCAGGGCTATTTTTTTAAATCTCTTGCGTAATCTTGACTAAAAACAAAATCTAACCAGGACTCTTAGATTTTTTCAAACAGTAATTAAATCTAAGTGAATGAGAAAAGTCTCAGCTTTTAAAATAGATTAAAACCAAAATGCAAAAGAAAATAATTATCTTAATTAAAAGTCTTTTCAAATTAAAATTATATAATTTTGAAAATATGATTGAGTATATAAGCTATAGCACATACTCTTAATAAAATGAAATAAAAAAAATACAAAATTTTTAAATACAATTTTCTTTTAAAATCTCCATAATTATATATTTTGGTTTTGATTTCCCGATGGTTGCCTTTGAAGTGGATTACATATCCCGTTCAATACTAACATAATTTTGGAATTAACAACATCTAAAAATCAATTTTTTTCAGTTAATAGATGTAAATATAACTTTAATAAAAATGAAATTAACTTTCCAGTGCTGAAAACCCCCAGCAAATTTTGTGTAAACTAACCATCACTAATTTAAGTATAGAATGAGCCCACCTATACTTTAGCTTGGATCATATATATGCATATCATTTACTAACTTATTAGTGATTTCAAATAATTCATAATTGTCCTGAAATTACATTAATATACATACTATCAACTGGAGATTAATTCAATATTTAGAGGTTGTTAAACATGATACTCAGTCTTTCACTATAATTAATGATTTCAGAATAGTTTATAGTTGTCCTGAAATTATGTTAGTATATATAAATCATACTCTGCATATTAATCAGTAAATGGTATGCTTATTTGTGATCCAAACCAAAGTATAGATCGGCTTATTCTGTATTTGAGTTTTCTGGAGGATTTCACTACTTTAACATTATTACAATTATATTTGAACTATCAAAAAGTTATATTTAACTTTTTAATGCAAAGAATAAAAATATTTTTTCAAGGAACTTATTAAAGTTATTGCATAATATTAAATTTTATATAAATAGTTATACAAGTCAATGGAGATAAAGACAAATGAAATATTTTTTTAGTGCTAATATCATTAATATTTTTTTTTTTATGTGAAATAATACCAATAGGGAAAATTCATATACATACACTTATCAATATATAGGTATAAATAGTATTATATTACAATACTATTAATTCTTTTATTGAATATTAATGTATTTTAACATCCAAACAGAGTTAAGGAAGTAAGAAGTAAATAAATTAGCATACTTTGATATGACATGTTTTATGTGTATGTTTTACATTAACAAATATACTTAATTTATGATTTTGATTTTTATCTAGAAAATAGCTGGGAACTAACGCCAACTTTTAAAAAAAAATTTTTTTATTGTAATTGATTTTCTTAAAAAAATAAATATTCCAGGAAATAGTCAAAGGGGAGAGGGATTCACTAAATAAGCATATCTATATTTGAAACAAGAAAATGAATATGGAGGAATAAATGACATATGTATTTTTTTCAATCACTATTTGTTAACAAAAAAATATTCAATAAAGTATTAAAATTTAGTACTGTTATTGTTAAGGTTATCATCGATTAGCCCCCGCACACTGCCTGATGACATTGTTGCTAGTCAAAAACCAATAGATATAACGTTAGCGGCTTATTTATAATTTACTTTTTTTTTTACACTACTCTGATATAACACTATACATGTGAGTGCATAGTGCTGGAATTTGCAGGGAGGGGGATCCAATGGTTTTGCTGATCCGAAGGATCAACCAGCACAACATACTCAACATTTTGAAAAACAAAATTATTTAATAAAATCTAATATTTCCTTTTTTTGATTAACGTCTGATCAAAAAAACAATCATTTTCAACACTATTTTAAAACTATTTACGAAACACAATTCGATTTTACAATTCCTCCTCTGATCAAGCCAAGCTTATGCTTTGAAAGTCTCGTAGCTATCCCTACACAAAATACATTTTGCATGTGATTTCTATATAATGCTGGAATTGGAATGTACACTTTTGAAATTCATTTAATCTTAAAAATACGTCTACGGGAGCGCGTCTTTTGTCTTACAATTAATACTATCTAAAACTATGTCAGGTTGTCTGAAAAATAAGTACTTCGAATGCACATGCAAAGACTTAGGACAATTTGAATTCTACATACCCTCACATCATACTGCAGTGATCTGTGAAGTGTGTGATAATACCGTGAAGCACAAAACCTGCTTAGCAGCTAATATAGGCTGTGTGAGCAGACGGTGTGCGGGAGCTAATCTACAACAACCTTGTTTAATATTTACATTTATTAAGGGGAATTTATTAATTGATATATATATATTGATTACTGTTTTGAAAGATATATTATTGTCAATATATACCCAGTACTATTCTAACAAAGTGTGGATGTTTTAAAAGACAGGATATAGGATATTGGGTTGGAGATGAATTGTTGAATTATTATATACCCATTTAATCTACCAAAATCATTAATTCAGGAAATTTATGGCTGGAATAATAATATTTCACCAGTGTATATATAAATAAAAAGATTAATAAACTTTTTATATAATACCCTATAGAACAGTCATTATCATCTGATACAGATATCTAAATTAGTAAGGTAGACACATAGACTATTTCTATTTTTATTTTTTTTATTTTATACAATTAACATTTCATATTGATAATAAAAGCAGATAATTAAATTGAATTATTAACATTTTCTACATTAATTTTAAATGATCAAATAATTTAGAAATTAATAAACATTGAAACAAGCACAAACAAAACAGTAATAAATCAGTGATGAATGAATAAATTTAGCTTATTATCTAATTCAAATTTATTAAAGAAGTGTGTACATAAACAGCTGGATTAAATTAGTATACAGAAGAATATCAAGAGTTTTAATAATTGTAATAAACTATATTAAATTAAAACTAATTATTTTTTATCTCCTTATATACATCCTGCAATACTAATAAAAATATTAATGAGCCTGACAACAGGTTTTCAGTATAGGTGATAGATAAAATATTTATTAATAGCATTTGGCAAGAGTTCAAAGCCATTTTATATGCATATATATGTAATTATAAAGTCTAAAATATCCTACCACTGTAAACCATGAAGTTTAAAACTGAAAAAGTACAATATTTTTTTTTATATTAAAAGTTGATGGATGGTTATTGTGTATTTTTAAAAAAAAATTGATTTACAATTAATTATATTTGAGAAAGTAACCTAGTTGTATTGAAATATATAAATTTAAGAATTCTGCTAAGAAAATGATAATGATTATAAGGTCATAATAAAAAGCATTTGATCATTATTAATACTTATTTTTGTAAAGTATAAGTAATATTAATCACTTTTTGTATGCAATTAACATGTACAATTTATTATTTTTAAATTATACTGACAGTTTCAGCTATTCAACAGTTTTCTCAGTTATAAATATGTAAATAATAAAGTATTTATAGCTCTGAAGAAGACAGTTAAAGTTCAATCTATATGTTAAAAAATAATAAATTATATGTATATGGAAAATGATTATTGTTATTTATTATCTTATATTTACTATTATTTAGTGTATGCAAAATAGTCAGAAAAAGATGAATTGTTTATTATAATTATTTTATCCTTATTTTCCATTAATATCTTTAATAATTTAATACAATACTGTGTTGGTAATTTTGATTCAATATTATATATTTTTTCACTTAATCTGTATGACAGTCAATATGTAACTTTTTGAAAATTTGTCATATGAAATATTTTTTTCCAAACATTTCTTAAATTTTTAAAGTAACCTGATTTTTTTTGTTGTATTTATATATTGGACTATTTCCATCATCTAATATTTAGTATTGAATGTCTTTAGAAAAATTTAACTTTATTTACATTTTCCAATTACCTTCAACTGTTGGTAATAGCACATATATGCATGTTTTGAGTGGTATTATTATCCTCTCTTCTTCAAGTATTGTTGGCCTGACCAGTGACAGTACTAACGTGGGAATCAAACCTGGCCCTTAGATTCTAGGATATTGAATTTTAAGGTAACACTAACCAATTGAGTCGCTGGAGGGGGGGTTCTGATTTTTCTTTTTTTAAAAAATCTTCTTCATAGGTCTTCTTTTTCTTAAATTGCCTGAAATAATATTGAAATTTTTTGTTGTTGTTTAATTATGTACTGATTAGATTTTTATTTATTGATAAAATCATACACATATGTCAGTTGTTTTTTGGAGGAGAGGTAATTTTGCATGTAAAGGCAGGCAGATATCCGCTTAACTTACATATGGAAAAATCCTTAAGATCTGTCTTTTATCAAAGAAAATATTAACATTTTATTTATAAGCTTTGATCACAATAGAATACATAGTATTTAATGAACTGCAAATAGCCATGCTTTTCTACACATACACACACACATGTATTTGTAATATCAATAGTTTTTATATGTATAGTATGCATATATAAAATAAGATTATAGTATAAACAAAATTTTAAAAATACGATTATTAATAATAAATTGAAATGGCACATTTACATATATATTTATTGTGTGTGTGTTCACTCATTCACATTCACTCAAAAATAAAAATAATGAAAAACTCACTGTATTCTATCTTTATTTAAAAAATAAAATGAATATTGTCAGACTTTCATTACAATTAAACACATTCTCAACGATATCTTTTTTCAATAACTTTTTTTTATGTCTATTATGGAAAGTTAATAGTAGTCTTATTATCACTAGACTGTTTTTTATAGTTGTTTTGATGTCTTCAAATCTGTGTCAAGTGTGGAATCTATATTGTTACTTCATTTAGATTTAAAATTTAAGCTTTCTGATGCAATATAAGAACATTTTATATAATATTCATTTTATCACTTAAGAAAGATACTTTATAAATTTTCTTAAATTTGATAAAACTTTTTTTTATAGAAAATAATTTATTACATAAAATATAGTACCATGTCAACATTTGGAAAGGATAAACAAGTGAGGAATAAAATGTATGTGCTTTCAAAGTAACTCAAAGAACATTATTAAAAATGTGATCATTCTGAGATGGAAAAATAATTGCTGAAAAATCTTAAAATTGATCAAGTTTATGAATTTGATTTTTTTTTTTTGTATAGTTACATTTTTATTTGTATAGTGTATAATTGGGATATTGTATATTAATAGAACACATATAGTGGATTCACAGTATATTATCCTTTTTACAAATCTATTTTTGTATAATGATTAAATGTATCTTAAATAATTTTTATTTACTTAATATATGTTTTTATTTTACATAATTGCTTCACCTATGTTGTGATGATAAAATATCAACTTTTGGAATTAAAATAAATTGTAAATAACTATAAGTAATCTTATATAGGAAAAATTTTAATAGTAGTTGTAATGTTTTTGCTTGTAATATTGAAAGTCTTTTTTTTTTTTAATAAATCTAATTATAATCTTTTTTATTTAAAATTTCATTTGTACCATCTCTCTTCCTATGTTTTTTTTGTGACTTGGATTAATGATTTTCCTAGAAGAATAAGTTAACAATACACCTACTACCTTTACCAACTTTATGAACTCCTTCCTTTAAAGAAACTATTGTTGTTGGAAACGTTAACAGATATTAATATTAAATGTTTTATATATATATTGCTTTCTTTATCTGAATTAAGCAGATTAAATAGAAAATAATAAAACAAACAAATGATTACATTTGATCATTATCAGTGATAATGTAACAATGTATATTCCTGTCTTAAGATGATTTATTTTAGCATCTTAATTTTAGAGTTACATCGTAAATTCTAATATGTGAATACAAGTATGCTTTATATATTTGGAGTTTAGATGTAATTATAGGAGTTTTAAACATGGACTTTTAAGCTTCCTTCAGCTATTCATTCTACCTCATACAATCTATACACATGTCCACACATGTAAAAAAGATAAATGATCTCCAATATATGTATTTCGTGCTGCATCAATTGGTACAGATTATCATCTATCGCATACATATATAATCAGTGCTCAGTTTATATTAAGATAGCAAATCTTCAAACTTTAATGGACAGGCATAATTCTACTCCACCCTCCAACTCTTCATCAATCCATATTGATAATGGAACACCCAAATCTCTTGTTTATGCCAATGTTATTGTCATGCCCATGTTAAACTTTAAATCACTTTGATCCCTTATGTGATGGAGTAGATTGAGGCCTGCTCATTCAAGTTTAATTAAAGATTTGCTATTTTAATATAAACTGAGCACTGATTATGTATATGTGTGGGAGATGATGATCTGGACCAACTGATGAGTGCTGGTTCAGCACAAAATATCTTTTTCACATGTGTGTGGTCATGTGTATTGATTGTATGAGATAGGATGGATAGCTGAGTGGAGCTTGAAAGTCTGGATTCAAATCTTTTATAATTACATCACAAATTCTAATAAGCTAGACTTTATTATTATTAATTTATATTGCATTCTGTGTATTTTTTATATAATTAATTACACATACATATAAATAGCTTTTACTATTATTTTTATTATTATTATCAAAACTTGTTTAGAACTTAGAATTATAAGTTTCTTAAAATTAAGTCCCCCCCCCCACTCCACACACAATTTCTTGGTCTTTAAAAAAAGGTCTTTACAATGTACTGTATTTGTTTATTTTAATGTATGTTTATGATTACATAAAAAATATCACTTAAATAAATCATAATTTTTGCTAAAATAATAAAGTCCAGATGAAAACTTAATAAACCATAAAGAGCCCAATTAATACCATTCTAATCTACTTGTCTGATCACAATTATCTTTTAATCTTCTGCTCCTCCTTGATTTCTGCTGTTATCCTATCTTTTTTAAGTGCAAAGATCCTACTTAGATTGTTAGTTTAGAGAAACATTAATTTGGAATATAAATAAATTGTCACCAACACAAACAATTTATAAGACTTTTTAGCAGAAAACTTACATGCATGTATTTTTTATAAATTAACTGCTTAAACAAAATTTAATCAGCCAATCAAACCTTCATAATATACCATTACTACTTTTCACATCATGCTATAATAATCAGCCAGACAGTTCTCCATAATAATTTTTTCAAGTGATATTAATACTATTAAACATTTATTTTGGAAAAGCTGATTGGCTGGTTATTTCATAATGATATCATGGTGCAAAGAAGCCCTATGAACAGCATGAAAAACATTGATAAGTTATTTGTAATTTGATAAAAATAATTGCTATAGCAATTAAAATTCTAAATGCAGTACATACATGAATTAATGTAAACATATTCATCAAATGTTATAATATATGGCAATATGTGTAAGTATCAAATATAGTGGACAAGAATTTGCCATAAATAGTGAGTTACATCCTATAAGAAAGTAGATATTGTTATTTCATTACTTCTATTATTTAAAAAAAATAAATATTATTTTTGACTTCAGAATCTAATCACCACTTCATTTAAAATTCATACATTAGAAAGTATGGTACTTACGCATTAAACCTGCATCATATTAGACCTACTACACCTTTTCACATTCGTATCAATCCATTGATAATTTTCTAATCTTCTGATCTGACCAAATAACATGTACCCTTGGATCTTGTACAAACTTAAAATGATAAATTCATCAAAACGGATCACATGTACATATTTTACAAGATTTACAAAGTTATCAACAGTCTGAATACGTATTGTGAAAAGGTGTAGCAGTTCTAATGTGTGACAGTAATTGCACCAGAATAAATCTAACAATACTAAAAATATGAATTTCACACAAAAATAAATCTGGAAAAGTTTTATGCAATTCCCAAATGTTCCTTTAAATATGGACAAAACAATCACTAAATTACAAACATTTAAAATAAACACATACGGTACTTACGATGTAATATATAACAGGAATTGTCACAATGAAACAATCAATTCATCTGCTCTACTTTATTTTAAGTGAATAAAATTTGGTTTCAAAATGGAGACTAAAAGTAAAATTTTTTATTTCCCTCCAAAATAGAGACTTACTTAAAACATTATTGTGCAATATAATGCCTGCATGAGATCTTCACCAGAAATGTTAATAAGTAGGAAATGTATTTTTTTCAAAACCAAACCAAAATATTAAATTACTACACTTCTATTATTTCTTCAATGTGGTGAACTAATTTTTTTGATGTCCATTATGATTCACACGAAAATAGTCTGTAACCAGCACTCATAATTCAGCAGTTTTATAGGCTTTCCAATAGTTTGAATAAATTGTCGATTCATCTTCTACGTATTTGTTTGATGGCTTCCATTAGAGTTGCCACTGTTCTATCATGAGTTCTCATGATAAAACATTTGTTGGTCTCCCTGCAAAAACTACCAAACATCCACTGTTCTGGAAGAATTCACCCTGTTTTTTTTTTTGTGCAAAAGGCTGTCTTCAATTTCAATAATTTTGTTAGTACCTCCAATTTTACGTTTTTCTCTTCTAAACCAAGGTCTGTTTTCCCCCATTCTATAGATGTTAATTTATGAGTCCAGCTGTAAATAAATTGGATTGCCATCAAGAATGAAATCCTGGAACCCTCCAACCGCGTTCTCTTATGAGGGTCTATTTTATTATTGCATTCTCGAACATTACTACACCATTGCTTGTCCGAAGTGTGGATGTGCTCGACCACATTGATCTCAGTAACAGATAAAATGTTCATCATTTTGTACTGTTTTTTAAAAAAAAAACAATTGTAGTATTAATCAGAAAATTGGAAAAAAATACATCAGCACTGAAGTAAACATTTTGAGAAGAATTTGTCCGAACCAAATCTGGACAATAAATGAAAGTATAAATTTATCACATTATTGGATGAGATTTCAGGGTTTACTTGACAGGATCACAAGATTAGACATTTATCATGAATGTGAAAAGATATACCATTTTTTCTACATTGCAGAATTAATAAGTAAGTACTGAAAGTATAGTTTTTTTTGTGATTAAATTAAGCATATATTAACATGAGATCAAAGCTGTCTTCATGTATGAGTAAAGAATGGTTAATTGAAGAAAAACAGAGCACTCTTCAAGTAAAACAGGAATTAAAATATTTTTGTATTCAATGAAAAAATAAAATTTTGTCTGATATATAGACACTAGTACAGTTTGCAAAAAGTATAATAATTAAAAACACTGATACAATTTATAAAGAAGACTATGACAAATATTTTGGGAAACTTCACAAAGATAAATTATCAGAATTAAAGTTGACACTTGAAAAATAACAAAACATTTTTACCAAATCTATTGAAAATAATACAGCTACTAGTTATTTGATATCACATTCAATTGCGAGTATGTTGACTCCACTCATCTAAGGGGAATTTATTTGTGAATGTATTATTAAAGCAGCGAAAGTCCAGAACACTTAAAGAAATTCAAAAATATAAGCTTGACTTGGAATACCATTGCCAGCAGAAGTGATAATTTAACCAGGAATTGAAGCAATCAACTGAAATCGATAATTACAATCTTTGAGACATATTCCATTGCAATTTATGAAAATGCAGGATAAATTTTCAATTGACTGTTTTTATTCACAAATGTGATTTGAGTTAAGAGTTTATGAATATTATTCAATGCATGATACAACCATTAGACTTGATATTTTTAATGCACTTATGGAAGATTTGAAGGAATAAAATTTATTATTTAAAAAGCTAGTTGGTGTTTTTGCAATGACTGTTATTTTCAAAGAAGCTATCACCCAACTAAAAGAAAAATTAGAAAATAAAATAGTACATTGCATTATTTATAAACAAACATTAGACATGCCACAAGATATGTCACTTAAATTTTAAATTGTATTCATGTATGTGAGCTTAATTATTAACAATTTAGTAAATTTTTGGAATATATAAGAAGTGAATACACAATCTATCTTATTATACAGAAATTTGGTGGTTTTTAATTATAAAGTTTTAAAACGATCATTATGATTTCTTGATGAAATTATTATTTTTTTAGAAATGAAAAATTATAGATGTTAAATATTAAAAAATGGTGATGTTGAATATTAGAAATAGTGAATAGATAAAAAGACTGGCTTTTCCAGTTGACATTATAAATCATCTTACTCAATTTAATTTTAAATCACAAGACAAACACCATGTGATAACCACATTATTTGATAATATAAATGTTTCCATGTGTCAAAGTGTTGATCGGGAAGCGAACCCGGGCCAGCTGCTTGGAAGGCAGCTATGCTAACCACAAGGCCACCAACACTTGACAAATATAAATGTTTTCAAAGAAAAACTTACTCTGGCAAAAAAAAAAATTCATAAAGAAAATGTATCTCACTTTAAATGTTGCTGGTTATTATTATAAAAAAACACCAGAATTGAAATTTTCAGAATATGCTAATCAGATTAAAGTTTTAGAGAATGAATTTGAAAAATGATTTTTGGACTTCAAGAAATATGAAAATCAATTTAATCTATTTACTTCTAAAACTGTTGGTGATAATTTATAACTTGAATTGATTGTGATTCCCTATTGGAACAAAAATATATGGCTGTTGAAAACCTACATTTCTATAAGTATTTATCAGTTGACCGATTTCCCTGTTCTATATGCTATTAGGCATATTTTAACTGTGTGTTATAACATATTTGTGTGAACAACTATTTTTAACTTTAAAAAATAATAAATCTGCAGAAAGTTCAAGATTAATCGACCAGAATTTTAAAAATAACTACAAATTGAATCAAATTTTGCAGATTTGGTTAATGAACAATATTGCCAAGTTTCTTCAAAAAAATGTTATAATTTTATTTAAATAAGATAAAATTGAATAAAAAAAAAATCAACTTTGTATTTCATATGTATTGTATTTCATATGTATTTTTGTAATTGCAATGTTAACAATAAAAATTCTGCTTCTTTAATTTAGAGGGTGTTTTTGTTTTTGTAATGGTTTGATCTATAATATTTATTGTGAATCTTGGTCATGAATGAATTTGACATGCTTAGTGTAAAGTATATAATAGGGACAATTTGATTGGCTGGATTGGTTAATCTTTGTTTGAGTCATTTATTTATTATTTTCAGTTTCATTATGAATATTAGTTTAAATATATTTTATACTCAGGTCAGCTTTTGGAGAACTCTTCCTTTTATATTATCTTTGTGAAATTCAAGTGATTTTTTTTTTTTTTAAGTGTCATAGCATCGGCCGGGACGCGAACCCGCAACCCGGGCAACTGCCCGCAAGTGCAAGGCAGTCGCGCTGACCTCTCGACCACCAATGCAAGACATTCAAGTGATATTTCAGCAGCAAAGTAACAGGTTTAAGCACCACAATCTTTAACAGATAGAAATCAATCCCCAAATTTTTAATTATTAAGTCCTTCTCTCTTACTGCTATATTTAACTACAAAGTTTTATTTAGAGCATAGATTTCACAATTAGGAAAAGAAAGGAGAAAAAATTTGGAGGTTAATATATGATGAAGAATTGTTAGCAGAATTAAACAGTTGAATGAAAGCAGATTATATAGTGAGTGAATTATGAATAGGAATACAATTTGACATAGATTTTAGAATAGAAATATTATGAAGGATAAATTAGGACTGTGGTTGGTGAGAATAATAGCTACTGATTTGATTGTGCTATGCTTTTTTTACATGCCTGGTTAAACCACTGAACCACTACTGAAAATAGGTCCATCAAAAAATATAAACTATTGAACAGTTGATTTATTTCGATGAAATAAAAATGATGAAATAAAACAATATGAAAATAAATGGGGATATTGGATGAGTAGCCACTAGATAGGGATTTTATGCACAAACCGTCTTGCATCCATTGGTTACTCTGGCTTGCATTGATGGCGTTACTGTATGGAGAGTTTAGCCTCTGTGTAAGAATACAAAGGTATTTGTTTGTTTTTACCCCCCCTCCATTTTTATATATAAATTTAAACTTTAAATTAAACATAGCTCAATGTCTATGTAAACAAAGGGAGTAAATCACTCTCCCCCAGGCTATGACTTAAAAGCACTCTAAATGTTGACCAAAGGATCAAGAATAGAATGAATACAATGAATCCATCTATTCTTGGTAGCTCTGATAATTATTGATAATTCAGAGTGAAATTAATTTAGCAACCAGATGATATATGGCATTTAAAAGTTATTAAACTCATAATTAATTATACAAGTCTGGAGACAGCATCTCAATTTTAACACTTTGATTGTAATAATTAAACAAGATTAATATCTAAACTTTAAATTAAACATAGCTGTATATCTAAACTAAGGGAGTAAATTATCCTCCTCCAGGCTATGAATTAAAAACACTCTAAGTGTTGAACAAAGATCAAGAATAGGATGGATCCATCTATTCTTGATAAATGACAAAAATAATACAAACATTTAGAACCAAGTGTAATGAAAAGTTTTTTTAGTATTAACAGAAAAGAAAAAAGGGAAAGCAAAACTTTTTACTGGCGATAAATAGCATGAACATCCTGATAAATTGTTGCCATTATTCTGTCACATTATTTGTCAACAGATAAAATCCAGATGGAATATAATAGTTATTCTGGAAGTGTGTCTCATTTTTTTAGAATTTTGCATTTAGCTTCAGTAAAAAAATGTTGGATCACTTGCATTTGATGGTTCATAGTGGAACCCTCTGATATTGATTTTTGTCATAGACTATTTGTTGGCAGAGTGGATGGCAGCCAAGCATGCATTCTCTTTTGATGGTAGGAATAAGATTCTCTTTTGATGGTAGGAATAAGATTGAGCTATCTCTTTTATAAGATAAAAATATATTAAATTTTTATTTGTGAATATTAATAATAGTATCATTCCCCCTCCAATGAGCAACAAACGCAAAATAATATATTTCTCACTATTTAGGTATTTGTTTTTGCATTTAAAGTGAACAACAATGTTTGACATAAAGTTGGCTTCCGGATCTTGACCAGTTCTGATCGTCCATTAGAAGCTCAAACTAACGTTCAATTCATGAGAAAAGAAGGGGAGTGGAAGCTCTAATCTCGAGCTCCAAACGTTAGGTAAGCATTTAACTTTCCGTTCATTACAATGGAGAGTGATAATTACATTAATTATAGTCAAAGTAAACAAACTCTAACATTCGAAAATAAAGCAAATACGACGGACAATTCCCGCATTGTTCCAAACTCAATGGCAAAGATTGTCAACCCAAACGGTCCAAAACTCTTTCACTTCATAATAATGAACCTTCAATATCATTTAATATCCAAAAAGTTTCAAAAAGTAATAACTACGACTCAAATTCTAGCACAAACGACCAAATAGCGTGCGGTCAAACTGCAAATACCACCACAAAAACCGCAGAAAAACAACAATACCCATATCTGCTCACAGACTTCTGCCAAGGATATATTCATGAACTGTAATCCCAGTTTTCAATCCTCTAACCCCTTCAAACAAAAGAGAAAATAACTACATAGTGACAAATAAGAATAACCGTCAAAACAATTATAGTGAAAACTTCTCTAATCCGCTAGGGGCCAGCAAAAACGCTCCTAATGGCGGTCAGAGAAATTTTAAAATAAATTTTAAACAACCACAACATAATCTTGAAGATATACACACTCAATTACATGATACTAATTACCCTACAGATGATATAATAACACGTTTATCTAACTCCAATGAAAAAAACCTCTTGCAATCTGACAATTCCAAAAAAAACATTATCGTACGCTAATGCTGTGGGTTTAAGCAAAACCATAAATAATACTGAAAATGTTACGGTAGTTAATTCACGTGAACTTCTTTTAGATCTATTATGAGGTAGAACAGCACTCAGAACTTAACTATAGCACTTTTGATTACGATACAATAGATATGAATAATCTAAATGAAGAAGTATACCAAATGATCACTAACAATTTCAATAAAATCATACCAAACATTCTTTATAAGTCATTACTATAACGACAAATCGCTAATACTAGCGATTACAAATCAAAATTGTTCTTTCTTCAAGTTTCTCATGGATCAACTCTACACCCTCATCAACCAGCAACAACTTGGAAAAGGAATTCACAAGATTCTAACCCATCCCAATGACCATTATGTGGTCATTGAGTTCAAAACCTGGGCAGACAGAATGAATTTTAGATCCAACTTCAAAGCATTAGGGAATCATATATTATGCTACATTGACATGAACAGACTAGTTACACTATCCGGAAAAATCAAAAACTGTCTTGCAAATTATACTAAAAACAGGAATTGCAAAATATACTTATCAACTATGGCAATATTAACAAGTTCAATTATCTGAATAATCCGCATCTTGAAAATCAAATCTTGTCTAACACTGTGATATTTTCATTCACCCTAAAGAAAAAAATCTCCCCCACTGATTACCCCACCATCATAACCACCAGAGGTTCACCATTGGTTTTATCATTTCGAGGGGTACGGCCCCAATGCTTCTACACCTCCAAAGGTGACATCTCATAAAAGATTGCATGGCTCAAATTTGCAACTATTGTGGCCTTAAAAAATACATCATTGCGGTGGGGAATCTAGCAATGCAGGGCTTACATCAACTCACATCAATCAAGCAACACCTAATCTTACCTCAAACAACGACTCTACCCATGTCCATATCACCCAAACCTCAACAAAAATTCCAAACAAACCTGATAAGACATCTTCAAATATCACAATCATCAATACATCATCACAAACCAATACTACTCAAGAACAAATGGAGATAGAAGTTGACACAAACCTCTGGGATGATTTTGTTGACCAAAATCACACAACAAGTTCATAAGGCTGTCACTCATCTTAATAAAACTGATCTAGACACAGAGGAAGGCAAGGATCTCTCAAACCCAATTGACATTGAAGATAGCAACTATACCACTATAAAACCCAAATCCACCTCCATCCAGCAAAAAATCTCTTTGTTATCACAACAATTAGGTCCATTGGTTCCTTCTGTGTTCAAAAAAGGCAAACAAAACAATCAGCAGACCACTCACAAAACATCTCTGCAAACCCAAAAAAACATTAAAGAAGAATCTGAAAACGTAAACTGTTTATTGGATAATAAGTCTCAAGCCACCCAACTGTCATTGCCATCAGAATCTTCCTCAGAGCTCAAGGAAAACCAGGAAAACAATAACTCACTAAGACTTTCAACAGTCAAAAAACCTAAAAAAGATGGTAAATCGAAAGCAAAATGACAAAACATTATAGATATATCTGCAATTGCAAATCAAACTAATAAGATACACAAAAGAAAGTTGGTCCTCTGAAAGCAAAACGACAAAACATTATAGATATATCTGTAATTGCAAATCAAACTAATAAGATCCACAAAAAAAAGTTGGTCCTCAGACAAATCCAGCTCAGATGAAGAAAACACTCAACCTCCAAACGATTTACAATCTCCCTCCAACAATCAAACAACAGATCTAACCCCAGCTAAGCATCTCAAATCTTCTGAAAAAAAGAGGAAAACCATGGACCCCCCAACATCCAATCCCCTGGAACCATTGGAAGACACCTCAACAAATTATACCCCCGCTTCAATTTTGAACGACTGCCAAGAATTTCTACTGACCATTTCCTCTCTTTCTCAGGTGCCCTCTGAGAAAGCGGATGTTCAGAGGACGCAAATGACATAGGTTGGGAAGATTCGTCCACTGACTCAGAGCTGCTGGTCGAAGAGACATAAAACTAGATTGTTATGAACTGTAAAATTGCTGGAGTCAATGTTCGTGGCATCAACTCATTAAGTAGAGCCTATGCTATTAAAAACTGGATTGCCCTCAACTCCCCACATATATTCCTAATGGGAGAGACTAAATACCATCAGAACACCGATCATAAAATCCTAGCACTGCTTTCATCATCAGGTTATACCAGATTTTTTATTGCCTCCTCGGCTTCTGGAGAGTTGGCATCCTGGTTAATAATGCAATACCCCCCAATAGCTTTAATCTTTTACTGTTAGACAACAACATGGTTATCATTGAGGTTGACTACTGGGGCTACTCTATTATCATTGCCTATGTATACATGGCCAATGACACAACTCAATATTACAACATAATCCATATGCTAAATGCCATCATCAGCAACAGAACCAGTCTGACAATCCTCCCAACAATCCGACAATCCTCTTGGGAGATTTCAATACCACATACCAAAACTTTAACACTAGATTTATCCATCACTTAAATTGAAGACTGATGTGCAGAGAGGGCTTCTTCCCCCCAGGTGCCTTCTCCTTTTACACCAGAACTCGAAGATCCCTGATTGACCTGATATATTATTCACCAGACCTCCACTTTTATATTGATGCAGCTTTGGTTCCTGTCTCCTCAGATCATATGGCACCAGTTATCCATCTAGAAGCTGTTGTGGCTCCAATGCCTGCTGCGGGACCCGGAAGAACTATGCATATGGTCACAAAGTCCAGCATGATAGAAGCCATAGTTTCTTAGGCCTACATTTATTTCCAAAAGATCAACATCCTTTCCCATCCAGCTGAAGAAGCCTTGTTATCAACATCCTTTCCCATCCAGCTGAAGAAGCCTGGTTCACATATAAGTATTCTCCAATCCATTACTAAACCATCACACCAGGAAAATTAAAGGCCCAAATAGCCTACTCAGAGACCTCACAGACATTGAAAATCAACTACAAATGCTGCAACAGAATTATTCCAATATAGACATCATCTTATCACTTAAAAACCTTTACCGTATTAAACAAAAATCACTCACAGAATATAAATCCATCAGGAGGTCTAAATTCTTCTTGTCTCAACAACATTGTTGGACAATAGAGTACCTCAGATGGGCTCTAGGGACAAATAGACAACAAGTTACCCCAACATCAATTACCTGTAATGGTAACACACTCGTAGGTTATCCTATGATGTTACTCATCATTCAGCACCATCAACAACTTATGCAAGCAGATAGTCCTCCTTCTGAACCAGACTAGCTGGAAGCCGGGGATCCAGGCGAGCATGGCATAACAGAAGCTCTACTTAAAAAGAAACTTGTCTCTCCCTGATAGCATTCATCCAGGACTACATGGTATCCCTAAGTTCCTTCTAAACCACCTAAGCCAGTTTACTTTTTCCATCATGGTCAAATGATTGAACACTTAGCTACTGGACACAGTAATATAGCTGATCTATATCCAGTCGCACTAGTGCCTTTTTTGAAACAACAAAAACCACTCACTGATCTAACCAGTATTCGACCAATCTCCATGACCCCATTGCTGATCAAGATAATGGAATCAGTCATCAAGGATCAAATTCAACCTATAGTCCTTAAATACATTTTTCCTAATCAATATGGGGAAAAAAGGCTCCTCTACCTCACATGCTATGCCTAATGTTATGGCTCTCATTGATTATATCAGAATACAAAAGAAATCTAAACCCATTGCTGTCCAGCTGGATATCGCTGCGGCTTTTGATTCAGTGTACATAGACATCCTTCTGAATCTGCTGGCCAAGTATGGTGTTCCAGCCACCATTATACAGATAATCAGCAATCTATTAAGCAACAGAGAAATCTTTGTCTCACTGAATGGCAAGCTCACACCAGGTTTCAAACCTTTTAAATCTCTCCCTCAAGGTTCCCCTCTCAGTGCCCTATGCTTCACAGCATACATAAATCCTCTACTGATGGATGTTGGAAAAAAATCTCCTGGGAGTATTCGTTCCATCCATCAATAAACACCTCAACTCATTTGCCTACATAGATGACATCATGATTGTTCTACCTACCATAAAATACCTTTTTCAACTACAATCCATTTTAAATCGATGCATCATTTACAAATAAACCACAACAAATCAGCTATCTGGCAGATAAAGTCAGGAAAACAAATACCATTTACCTATACTGCCAAGCCTCAAAGATTCTTGGGATTTCCCATCTTCAAATCCTCAATGGCAATGGCCAGAGAAATACAGGACGGTATCCTCCAAACAACAGAGCACATCACCACATCTCTCTCTAGAGTCTATCTCTCACTATATGGAAAGGTAGGCCTCCTGAATATGACAATATTACCAAAAATTACATATTACCTGCTCTACATCAAACTAACCAAACAGTTTCAGAACAAAATTAATTGCCTATGCACCGAACTCTTCTGGAGAGAGAAGACTATCGCCATTAGCCTCTGAAAAATCCAGCTGCCTCGGAGGTTTAATGGCTTGTTTTTCCGCTATTCAAGCAGCCATCCTCCAAAAAACACACAATACACTACATAATTTAATACATTCCTTTGGCTATAACAACATCACCGAAAAGATTTCCCCAACAGATCAACGCCCATCAGGGAAAATGCCGTGGATATTGTCTCTTATCAATCTTCTAAGTCAATACAAACCAATCATGGACACCAATCTCAATGTTAAAATAACCTTGTGGGATGCGTACCACCTAATCAACCCACACCCACAACCTCCTGAAAGTAGCCTCAACCTCACAAACCAAAAATTAATTACCCACTTTAAAAGATGGTGTCTGAAGCCCAAGTATCTGGACTTCATTATCAAAATTAACCTTAGTGCGCTTCCCACAAACTGGTTCATGTTTTACCGAAGAGGTAACTCCAACATTGATCCGACCTGCAGTTTATGTTCTCATGAAATAAATTATTTTTTTCTCTTCACTAATAAAATTTGTAATTATAAATATGCGACAGAGGAAACCATTGAACACTTCATATATCGCTGTCCAAACCTTAAAATGGTCAGAGATATAGTCTTCACCAACTCCAATATCAGACGGGACCTAATTCTCTCACCCATAAAAGCGATCCACAACGTTTGCTATTATTAGGCTATCCATTTTCATTCTCTATGCAATCTGGGTAGTACACTGCAAGTTGATAATGGAACTGCCCTGCCTAGACCCAGGTCTGTTCTGCAAAACAATAAAGAAAATCAGGAAAAGAGATGAGCTCATCTCTCCCAAAAAATCCTTTGAGGACACTTGGAAGAACAACAAACATGCTGGCCTACTAAACCATTCATAAGAACTCTCAGATCTTAGCATAACCTCATTTAACTTTGTATATATCCTTTCCAATTTGTACACAAAGTAATTAATAAATATATTTTTGAAACAACAATGTTTGACATTTCTAGCTATTTACTGCTACTGGTGAAAAGATTCACGTTTATTTTTTTGGTAGTTTGCAGCCTTTTTTCCAACAAAAAAATAATTTTGTTATGTTTGTACTATCACTAGTTGGAATTGTTCTTGCTGTTTAAAGAAAAAAGCCTACTACTTGTTAAATTTTACAACTTTTATTCTACTATTTGTCTATTAAAATTTTTAAAGTTTTTTTTGATACAAGTACTTTTCTTGATACATTATTTTCTTTATTTTTATTTGTAAACTCAAGTCAAATAAAAAAACATATTTCTATTACTTATTTCATTTATTGCTTAGTTGTTTTTTTTTAGTAATGATCTGGCCTAGTCAGGTATGTAAAAAATCACAGAGGCATACTAATAGACAGGGTATGAGCACAGACTTTCACATGACCCACCACTCTCCACACTATCTCATAATACTGATACACTTGAACACACATATGTCGAAAGATAAATAATCACCAATATACGTATTTCATGCTAAACCATGTTATAATTGATGATTGTCTAAAGAAAGCTAGTTATGAGTTTTTAAAAAGAGCACAATTTGAAAAGACTGGATTGAAATATAAAACCTGCTTTTTTTATTTGGAAGATTACTAATGATGATAGAACTTCACAATACACCTTTAGATACAAGACTTTAAATTAAGTTGTGCAATCCAGGATTATATTTTTTTATTAATTTAATTGTCAAACCTATCTGCATAAATCCTTAATTTTTTTTCTCTTTTTAATTGTTGATTATAAATAATATACATAATTACATTTGATTTAAGGAAAATATTACTTATTAATGAAGCTTTTTTAAAATCAAATTTTAATCATTTACTTAACAAAAATAATCATTTAATTTTTATATTATAACTTGGTAGCTTATATTTAAATTGTCATTTTAAAATTATCATCTCAAAAATACATATATATAATTTCAAGTATAATTATTATAATGCTAGAATGCCACTTAATTAAAGATATATAAATATTAAAAATAAGGAAAATAATTTTTCACAGAATACATCTACCATTTTAAAGTTTTGGATCTAATATGAATACAATTTAAGAATGTTTGGCCACTGATAGAAAAACATTTATGTAGAATTCATAGTGATTAAGGAACTGTCCATTAAATAAGATAAACATATTCTTAATTCACTTGTTTTAATTAAACGATATGCAACCAAATACCTAAAATGAAATAATAAATTATATCTTAAAATTTTGCTTAAAGCAAATTTATGTTTAAATATGATAGTGTATGCATGTTATGATATAAGAGCATCATTAAAATAACACAAACACACAAGATGCTCTATACATAACAATCATGTATTATTAGTTTTTGTCAACCTGAAGTAAGAATATAGTTGTTTTGAACACTTTTATTTCTTTATAAAGAAGAAATGAACGCTGCAATTGGCTTTGTGAGTAATAATGTCTTCTCACTGTTTTTTTTTTTTTTTTGTAATGCTATTGCAGAGTTGTATGCTTTAGATTGGCCGTATAAAGACAGTTTTTTCCTTAATCTATAGATATATTAGCAATGAAAATGGTAATTAAAGGAATAAAGATATTGAAAACTTTGTTGGATGAATTATATCATTTTACAATACTTTTTTGGATTAATGCTGTCTTTTCATAGGAATCATTAACCATATCATTTTTTTTTTTTTTGAAAGCAACTTACAAAAGGACAAATCTATTTAAAGAATAATGAATTCTAAAATTAGGAATGTAATTGAGGCTTTCCTGTATTTTTGAACTTTCCCATTCATATTTTTTTAGAGCAAAAACATTATGTTTATGTAATATATTTAAATATTATATTTAAAAAAGAAGAAAAAAACTGGTAAAATAGTTAATTTTAAAAATGATGTAAAATTTGCTTTCAAAAATGTTACAATAATATCACCACAAATGACAAAATTTTTTAAGTCAAAGCATCCTGATTAAAAAAGAAAAACAATGTGATTAAAAGCTATCTAATTTAGATATCATTGGATTCAGTTATAATTATTATTTAAATTATCAAGTTAACTTGCTTTTTTTTTGTAAAATTATTATTGTATGTGGAAGTAGTTTAAGATTGTTTTCTCCTGCAAAGTTTGAAGCAATGCTTTACAATGGGCTTGACAATTACCAGTATTAATAAATATTGTTGTTAACCGATATATACTAATATATATATACTAGTAGTAAGCAGTATCTTATTGCAGATAGAAAATAGTTAGTCTAAATATATATTTATTGTTTAAAAACTTTATCATCTAAACAAACTTTCAGTAATTTTTTCAAAGTTAATCTTTTACAATAAATAAATTACAGTAGTTTGTACTCATATTTACAAACAAAATTAAAGAAAAAAAAGTCAGTAAAGACAAAACTTCAGATCCTCTATATTAAGGGTTGACAACCTCATCCCTACCACCTACTAGTGGACTTTTAGAGCTTTCAGGTGGATGATGAGTATTTTCCAGATGTTAAAATAAAAACCCTAGATTACTATAGATGTGCAACAGGCATTGGATTTTTTTTCAGAATTGCTTATGCCTCTTATGAAATATGCTAACAAATATTTTAGTTAGTTAACATTTATTTAGAATAGCATACTCTGTATTTTTTTGTGATTTTGTTTACATTCTTCTTTTTTTTTATATTGACAAAATAAACAAATGTATATTAATCATCATTAGCAACAAATAGTTATAATCGATTATGGCTATTAAAAAGGGGAAAGGAGATATAGACAAAGTCAAAAACTAAGAAAGAAATTTAAGAAAATAGAAAAGATTGAAGATTGGGTAGAAGTATGATTGCACAATTTCCTTGTTACAGCTAGTACAGAAACATAATCAATGACGAGAGATCTACAATAATCAGCTTATATTTAGATAATTGAAGACAGTAATGTAAAAAAAGAAAGGGGAGAGATAATAAGAGAAACTACTTGATGAATAATTCAGTCATAAGCTTTAGTAACAACATTACTAGGTGAAATCAGGAAGATGATAAGCATTTGTATTTCATTTAACTATACATTTCCCTACTATTCACACATTCCTAAAACCATGCATTCTTACCTAATTTCGATAAAATAACAATACATTATTTACATATTTATATTTTACTTAATGTTTTTTGTTTATATTATTATATTTGTAGAAAAACAGACAAAAAAATACACATTAAAAAAAATAAAAACCAAAAAAATTTAAATCTATTTAATTTCCAAATAGCGAAAAAAGTTTCTGTATATGAAATTAAGTTTAATTGTTTACATTATTATGTATGATTAATGTTAGTGCTGGTTATGTGTATGCTTTGCCCATTAGTAGAATCATTGCCCATGTACTAAAGGGAACGTGAATAAGCTAGTTGATAAGTTTCACATTTTCATAAAAAAATCGAAAACATAAGAATAATATAATTTATTTAGAAAACAAGCTATAAAATAGTATATTTAGCAGGCAAACTGATTGAAAAGCAAATATTTTCAATAATTGTGGTCAAAGCAAATATATAATAAGAAAGTTTATTAACGATAGTGCCAAACAACTTAAATAAAAGAAAAGAAAACATGAAAATAATGTAATATATTTGAAAACATGAAAAATAAAATATACTTGAAAAGAAAGCTAAAAGTAATATATTTAGCAAACAAACCATAATCGAAAAGCAAACATTTCAATAAATGTGATGAATGAAAGCAAACATTTCAATAAATGTGATAAATGAAAGCAAACATTACATACGAAATTGGATTAGTTATGACACTAAATGTTAATTTCATCAGGAATATTTGTATTGAGGATGTTTATTGAAAATATTTGCTTTTTAATGATTGTTTATTCAGTAAATATATATTTCAGATTTTCATACATATTATTTTCATATTTTTTTGCTTTACTTTCATAATAACTATCTGCCATCATTGTTAGCTAGATATATTATTTTCAGATTTGTTTTCTAAATAAATTATATTATTTTTATGCTTTTAAACATTCATTATTTTTATGTTTTTGATTTTCTTTATTTACGAAAAATATGAAACTTATCAATTTTACTCTTAATTCCTTTGGTGTATGGATAGTGGCTCCGTCAATGGGTAAAAAATGCATGTAATCAAAACTTTTTTTTTATTAAAAGTTTATTCATTTATTATAACAGTAATGATTCTTTAATCAATTACATTCACAGTAAAAGATGGTGATTTTTTTTTAATGACTGCATGTTTTAAATAAATTATTCATTTATTAGATAAAAATTTAAACTGGCAAGTTTTTTGAAAAGAATAAATTATTGAAAAAGTATTAATTAAAAAAATAATACATTAATATATGTATTTACTTTTAAAAATAAAATCTTTATTGTAATAAGTATGAAAATTTAAATACAGTATTTACTTTATTCATAATTAAAAACCAGAGTTGTTAGCTGATGGAATTGAAAATTGATTATATAAAGCTAAGGCAAGTTGTTTTTAAGAGTAATTTATTATTGCAAAACAATTTAAGTAAAATAAAAAGTAATTAAAAGTGATATTCTACTGAAAATGTTACTAAAAATATAATAACATTCTCATTTTGTAATTTTATTATATAAAAGAATATAATAAAATTGTATTTGGTTTGTATATTTTTATCATCACTCCAAACATTTGGTGTTCTGGCTGGAAAATATTTTTTCAAGCCTTTGATTTATTTGTATTCTTAGTATTTTTGAAAAACAATTATTCATGATATTAATGCTATCTACTTTATTTAATTACAATTTCATAATCAATAAGTTTTACAATTATTTATTATATGCTATTTGATTTTGTGTGTTCATCTTAAAACAGCTGGCAAAACATATTAAATATATTTTAATATAGTATAGGACTGTTTAAAAATTAATAATATACCATTTAATTATATATATTTTTAAAAAAATTTCACATGAATTAATGAAAGACAAAAATGCATGCAAAAAAATAATTAAATAAAATGGCATTAACCATTTATTGTTAAAATGAATGAATGTTCAGCATTAAAACTCTCTATTTAATTAGAAACATTGATGTTTGTGTGTATATTATTTTTTAATGGTTGCATTTAGCACTAATGTTTATTTTGAAACTTTTAAAATTTTTATCAGTATACAATTTTAATGAGCTTTGGTTTATATTAATATTTCATGTAAAATATTGTAGTGACTGATAAAATTCTTACACATTTAATTTTAGTTTTTGATATATTGCCAAAGATTTATTTTATTATTTTTTAACTAAATACATCAAGTTCTAAAAATATATTGGCTCATCTATTTCAATTTTATGTAACAAAACAATTTTTTTTTTTTTGAAAGATAGCATTAAAAAAGATTATAATTTACTTTTTTCCCCTTCTTCTTCCTATCTTTCAACTTTGAAATTGATGTATTTGCAACTATATCACAAATTTAGTAATTGTTATTTATAGTTAATGATTGTTGAAAAAAATTAATAAATTTGATTTGAATGTGTGAAAAACATGTCAAGTCAAAATAGAATAAATTGTGGATAAGCATAAAAATAAACTGAAGTCTGAGAAACTTGATTGAATTATAAAAAGAAAGAAAAAAAGTTAAATCAAACTTTTTACCAAGTTAAATTTTAAGGATGTAAAATGTATATACTGATGATTGTGTCATTTAGCCCAGTTGGTAACATAATTAAATACTGATCTATGATTAGTTTTAATCCACTGTGATAGGTATATGCTTTCCAAGATATTTGATTTCATTAATCAGATTTAAAACAATGCTGCTTTTGTTCCAAAATTAATTATCTTTATACCTAGCCATTTTCTTTCAAGTATAACACGAATGTTTTATACATATATAATACAAATAAAATGTCCATTAATTAAAAACTAATGTAATAACAATAAAAATAATATAATGGTAATTAACTATTATATATAGTCTTTCAATCCGCAGATGAATGTTTTATACATGTATAATACAAATAAAATGTCCATTAATTAAAAACTATTGTAATAACAATAAAAATAATATACCGGTAATTAACTATTATATACAGTCTTTCAATCCGCATAAGTACTCTCAGTTAATTCTTTAACCCGCCTCAACTGCTGTTAAATTAAAAAAAAAACATAATAGAAGCAAACGTCATCAATTCAAATGTCATGAATTCCAAATTTTAATGTTAGCAGCTTGTCTATTAATTATATTCATTTTATTTTTATTTATTAAAATTGCCTCTTTAATTTTTCTTTTACTGTGGTTTCTTTCTTCATGAAGAATCTTAACATTTTCAAGATCAAACTTAAATTTATATTTACACATCCTTTCATGATCCAAGAAAACTGAAACAGTTATTAAATCATTATTCTTGCTTTTCACATACTTGTATAACAACAATTCATGCTCTTTTTATTTCTTCTTTATACTACACCTCAATTCATCTTTATATGATAACATACATCTACAAAAAATTTGATACACACATTACTTTTCTGCTTGTCAAGAATGACACTTATAGTATTATTTCCAAACTTAATAACGTTATTTTTAACACAAAATGAAACATTGAACACATCGTTATATCTATTCTTAAAAAATTTCACTGAGCATTTGAAGTATATGGAAAAGATAGCCATTTTTTATTATCAATCTTCAACTCCTTTAAATTATTGTAACTCTTTTTAAATTGACATAAAGTATTATTAATCTGTTCAATCTTATAATCAATTTCAAGCAATTTCTTGGTAAATATCTCAATATTTTTAAATTTATCACTTTAGTAATGACATAATTTTTGATTATAAAACAAAAAAGATCTAAAACTTGCCATCTTATGTATAATTGGTACTTTTGATTTATAATTTATATATCTACTTTTTTTGTAGAAATTTGATTATTAATTTATAACTTAACATATTATTATTTCTTGTAATAAATCAATTCAAATACTTAATACTTTTATCCTGTTCTTTTTCAATAATCCATTTCAAACCATTCAAATTATTTAACTTCTCTACAAGCAAATTTATAGTATTAATATGTCTGCAATCAAAACATTATCCACATAACTTATGAAAAATTTTAATATCTTTAAAAGTACACATATCTAAAATTTTATTCACATATGTAGACAAAACAAAATTGCAAACTTGTACAACAGTAGGCAGACTCATAGGTCAACCTTTAGATATTTTATAATATCCACCTTCAAAAGAAGTAACAATGAATCAATAACAAATTTTACAACATACTTATAAACACCTTTACTTATTTATGCATGTTCAATTATTTTTATGGAATCCACTCTATCAATAGAGCCATACATTTCTTGCACATCTAATGAAGCAATAAAATCACTCTTATCAATCACTTTATTTTTAATTCTTATCTACAAAATCAAAAGATGAAGCAATAGTATTTTCCCCAAATCCTAAAATCTCTTGTAACAGCATACCAGTATATTTAGAAGTTTGATATATAAATGAACCACCAAAATCAATTATAATTTGCAAATGATTACCTTCTTTATGTAATTTTATATTTGCAAAAATATGAAGACTTATAGCTCATGAAGGATATATATTATAGTATACATTATTATTTATGGCTTTATTCTTAGCTTTTTTTAAAAATACTATAAATAAATTTTATTCCCTAATCATCTGTATTATATTCTTCGGTCAAAAAGAAACCAACTTTATCCATTTGCACTTTCTTAATATACTGACATTTCACCATTATATATATATAATATAGGAGATTTAACACAAAGACTTTCAAGTTCCCTTCAGCTATTCACTTTATCTCATACAACTGATGCAAATGACCACACACGGGCGAAAAATATAAATGATTAATATATGTATTTCATGCTAAACCAGTACTCATTCATTGGTCTAGATCATCATCTCCCAAACACACACACACACATATATATATGTAAATGCAAACATTATTGGTTTTCTTATCTGCACTACAAGCTTATTATAACCCGTGAAGCATTTAAATAATATACTCTTTATTAGTAAAATGTCTATAGTACCATTGTTTCTAAGGTTCTAAAAATTTTACTTAGTATTTATATCAGCATACTGTTGAAATAAGCACCAATATTTTAACAAATCTAAAACAAACCTGTAAAAATTGGATTCAATTGATTTTGAATCAAAAATAGTGAAAATGAATTACCAGTATTGTGCATAGTATTATTATAAAAAGGCTATTAACTAAACCAAGATTGATTAGAATTATAATAAATTAAATTTAGAGCTAATATTCAGGCAAACTGTTGTTATTGATCAAATGTAGCAAGATGGAAAACATTTAGAATAAGAAAATGATAATTACTTGTAATCAACTTCATAATCTACTGGATTTGATGCAACTTATTTTTATATTAATCAGCTACTCACAGATCCATGTAGACTTTTAGAACTTAATGAATAACATGTAATGTAAAAATTAATAATTTAAAATACTTTTTATGGGTTATAAAGTAAGGCTCTAATTTATTCATAGTGAGTTACAACAAATATAATTAATATTTATAAGTTTGCATATCTGTATATATATATATATAAATATAATTTTTAATCTACATTCAATGTTTTTGTTTTTTTGTTGATGATATTGTTTATTTTTGTATATTAGAAGTTTAAACTGCAAAATATTTAGAACATGGATTATGAAAATAAAATCTAAAGTAAAATTATATACATTATAGTATTTGAAAGGAGAGGGTATTGATAAAAAAAAATTAAATGAGAGATTTATCACACTTTAAACTTTTGTTGTTTGATTTATGATAAAGAATATCTTATGAGACCCACTATTTGAAAAAAGATTGCCCATACTTCGTTAGATATTTATCAGGCAAATTACATTACAAGGAAGCTTCTTATCAAAATTAATAATTATATTAATAATTAGTAAGTTAGGATTGTACAATTTATTTTATAATATTATCAGACTTTGAAAATGATCTCAGATTTAAATAAAATAAAATGATAACTGACAATTCACTAAAATTTTTATTCAGATAGCAAGAACAGAAAAGTAACTGCTCTCAAATATATATTATATTGAAATAAGACAATATGTGCTGGAAAAAATATGAATATTAAAAAAAAAGATTCACTTACAAAAATTGAATATATGGAATTTTATAAAATAACATATGAGAAAGTTAAGATGAGAAATATTTAACTATAGTGATAAAGAACTCTGTAGAAAAGAATATTCTTCAAGAAGTAAGATATTTTATTAATACTGAGAATAAAGTTATTTTAGGAATAAGAAAAGATGGTATGGTACTAAAATGGGAATGTCATTCTAAAAACTGAATTTTTTTTGAAGAATTATATGCTATCATAGTAATAAAATCTTAAATCAAAGTAGTCAATATATCAACATCAATTGGAATGATATATATATATCAAATAAAAAAATGAAACTTGTTATTGAATCTATGAACATAAGAAGCTTCAAGAAAAGATGGAATTAATATTGATATCTTAAAAAAATGCAAGTGAAGAAAAAGAGGAATTGTCAGCAAAACTAATGTTTTAAATGATTGGAATGCATAAGATAACTGATAGAATGCAATAATATTGGAAAAATAATATATTAAAATCAACTTATTAGTCTTTCATCAATCATTAATAAGAGTATTGCTTAAGTTATTATAGATCATTTTCAGAGAATTTTGTCATCAACCAATCAAATATGTTAGAGTTTTTAGTAATCAAATATGTTAGAGTTATAACTGATGAATGCTTGTTCAACTTGAAATGCATCTTGGGGGCTATTTGCCTTTTCATATATCTTTGTTTATATGTTTCAAAAATATATGTGGAGTTGAAGTTATCATCTATAGTTATAGTACAGTAGATCACCTTCAATATTAAAAAGAATTATAAAAAATCAATGAGCACTAATTGCTATTATGCATTTGATTTATAGATTATAAAAATATTTCTGTTGTGGTTAAAGTCTTAAAATATGATATCAGATCCAAGATATTGTCATATTGTGAATATTGTTTTATCATAAAGTCTATATTGTGATATTAATATTGTTATGAATGTGCAAGTGAGCATGTAATAACTTTTCTGGAAGTATTATGTGAATTAAAAATAAATAAGCATTATGTTTATCTTATGAATTTTATAGATAATGTTATTAATTTTGCAAATATGTTACAAAAGTCATCAGATAAAAGCAAAAGTAGGAATAAAAACAGAATAAAGTTAGTAGTGCTGAATTGATTTTCCAATTAAGAGAAAATAAATATTGATAAGAAACTAATAATTTCAAATACCGTAATCAAATTATTAAAATAAATGTAAACAGTGGATGAAATTAATACTATAATAAAACTTGGGGAGAATGCTTTTGATAAAATAATTTAATATTAAAAGAAAATATAGTGGAACCACAAACTATGTTATATTTTGTTCCAAGTTTCCTTCATGTACAAATGTATATAATGTGTAATAGCTCACATTTTATCGATAAACATTGATTAGATCCTGCTACAGAATGAATAAGTTTGTACAATTCATATTATCGCAATAATATTATCGCAAAATATCAGAACATTACATATATTGTACTGGTTGAAAAACCACCCACCAACAACCTCAACTCAAAGTCGGATTCAAACTCAGTCGAACCAAACTGAATTCAAACCCAACTCACGAGCTCAGATCAAATCAATGGATGACATATATCGATGGTACATGACTATGCACCAAGAAACTAGCTCAATGGATGATGATGATTTGAGACCACTGAACTGACACTAATAACAGATAATAAACTAACTAAAGATAATTTTAAGTCGAATCATATGTATATGTTCGGGTTGCCAACACAGACAGCGAGCATTAACATTAAAATAATGATCGAATAAAAGAGTTAAGAAACCAAGTGTGTTAATAAAATGTTTAATAATAATAGTAATAGTTTTTGTTCAACTTTTAAATGATGACTATATTGATTACTTCTAGTCCCTAAACAGAGTTTATAATTACAATAAGAATGACAGTCCCTATTATATGCCAACAATTATTATGCAATATTATGGAAGTCTATATGTCTATACCCCCAACAAGAAAATAAAGGCAGATAAAGGTATTTAGTGGTGACGGAAATTATTATTCTAATTTTATATGAAAGAATGTGAGGTTTTTCACATTCGCAAATCAATTCATGAAGAGCAAGATATGTATTTAGGGCATAACTTTAATCTTTACTAGAAAACTTATTTAAGTAGAGATGACTAAGAATTTGTTCGACTTTAATGAAATCACTTCATCACGAATTACGAGCATAAGAGCAGGCTTTACTGGAACAGAGAGGTAATAGTGCTGAAGAATTATGAGCTATAAAATGAACAGGAAAGATAATTGCTTGTCGGTGATTTAAGTAGTATGGCGGCTTGTATTTTACAAGTCTTACTGCCCTTTAAGGAGACGTGGAACACGGGGAAAGCCAGGCTGAGTCATAGCTACGAACCTTTGGTGTTCCAAATATAATATAAGCGGGGGAGGAAGTGCTTTCTTCCTTTATAATTAAAATAATAGTAATATCACCAATGACAAGCCTATGGAGCGGAAGATTGCCCTGCGTCAGCAATGTTCGAAGATGATGACTTGATAGTTACCATTTGAATAATAAAACCCAATTTATTATAGAATGCTCTACATGATGTCTTGATCAAATTAATTGAAGTCAAATGAGCTTTTAACTAAAATTATTTTAAAGCAGTTATAAAATTATATTAATTATGACCCAAACATCATGCCCCTCCTGAATATTAATATATAGTAAAAAAAATTAGGATTAGAATGTATTCATTTGATTCCTTTATCAACCCCTTTGCAAATTATTTTAAGATTATAAATATAAATAGATAAACATTCGTAAACCTGATAAAAGAGCCGGGAACATAGGTTAGAAACGGAGCTAATGATTTATTATTAGCTAATTATAAAAATAGTAAACGTTTAATAAATTCTTTCGAATCGATAATCAATAGAATGGTATAAATTTAGTTCTAATGGGTGGAAATTACTATCAGACTTAATATTTTATTACTTGTATAAGGCAAATGGAACAAAGGAGATCATCGAGTCGAAGGATTATTGGCATATAATTAAAAATAAATGACATTAATAAATTACTCAATAAATATATATAATACAATAAATGAACCGCCATCATAAGAAAGGAAAGTTAAATCTAAGGACTAGAGATTGAGAGAATTACTACATAATTTAAAATAGCATAAATATAAAGTTTTATACAGATTATTACATTAAGGAATGAGAAGAGCTTTTAAAGGGAGTGTAAAGTAAAGTTTGGAAACTGGACAGAAAGTTACGGTTCATTATGGAATTATATTACCATTTCTTCCGGGGCTGGTTCCTTAGTTTACATGTCAGAGTTGGTGGAAATGTAGACGCGCATTTGGTAAATTACTTGAACAGCATTTTGATTGATTTTTTCATGATTTTTGGGCAGCACGATTGGTCCGGAAAGGATTTAGCAGCTTCATTGAAGACTTTCAGGGGACTTCAGGAACAGTAGTCAGATTCCTGAAGTTTAGCCCCTCACCATGATAGAAACACTATTTAACTTCATAATTTAAAAACGCACAGAGTTTAATGGTACTTCTCTAAACAAAGATGACTTCTTTCTCTCCAAACTTTTCCAGGCTATTTATACTGTCCTCTGATGCCTTCAGGCTAGTGCTTCTTTCATTATCAATGTTACAAAATTTTACTAATTGATTTTAGATACATTCCCTCGATAAGGCTTTCAAACTCATTAACTTGAATTCATTTTCTAATTAGAAAATGAATTTTTAAAATCAGAAAAATGATTTTAATTAGGAACCGTCCTTACATTTTAAATAATTTTTTTTTTTTAATCAATAAAACTTTACCCATTGTTTTTGGAAAGGGACAATCTGAAAGCTTATCGAAAGAATGTAGCTCTTAATCACTAAAATTTGAACAAACTATTTAAAAATAAAATAAAACATTCCCGACCCAATGAAACTTTATAACAAATATATATTTAAATATTTATAAATACATACGCCCAATCCACGCAGTTATAATATATATAAATTCATGAATAATTCTATCATGAATTTATTAATAGAATTGATTAATTTAAACCTCAAACGAGTTAATTTTAACACACATTTATTTAATAGTTTTTCTTTAAGGAAACTAGCATGGATTGAACGTATGGATCGAATTTAGATCTGACTGCTTCAATATATATACCACACATATTTAATAGTTTAATAGTTACAATTCATTTATTGAGTTATAATTCAGGGACACAATAGGTTAACACCCTGATCTCAGAACAGTGAGCAAAGGTTTATTTTATATAATGATAAACTCTAAATATGTGATTCACTTATGCTTTTTAAACTGATGCTCATGGGTGACTGCACAAATTTGTAAAATTGGATGACCAGAAGTTTACTTTCTTTATAGTACTTACATAGACAGCGCTATATAAATAGACTATTTATTATAGTAAAATAAATTAAAATTATAGTATAAACAAAATTTTAAAAAATAATAATATAGTTATTAATGAAAAATTGAGAGGCCATATTTTACTTAGTGCATTTTCACTTATGAATTTTTATTGGAGCAATAAGAATAAGAAAAAAAAACTAACTCCTATCATATTTTTATTTTTAAAATAAAGTAAATAGTGAAATGTCTGACTCATCCCTATTAAATACACTCTGGGTGATATATTTTTTTCAATAACTTTTTTCTCTTATAGAATAATAATAGTGTAGTCTTTTTATCAAGAAATTAGGATCTCTCCAATTGTTTTTTTTTTAGTCAATATCAACTTTTAATATGTTCTAAAAAATTTTAAAATTTTAAGCATTACATTCAGAAAATATTTTATTATGCAAATACAGCACACCAGATTTGGGAATAATAAAGGAAAAATAAAATGTATGTTTTTTCAAGATGAACCAAAGAAATTTTATTAATATATATAACCATGTACGGTGCTCTGAGAAAATTTATTTACAAATTTTATCCTTTTTAAAAAAAAAAACATGATAGTGCATATTACTTAGATAAAGAAAAATGGCTGCTTGAATAATGCAGAATTTGTGAGTTTTAATGGGCTTTTTGGTTTGTTTACTCTGCTGTAAGCTTATATACTTGAAAATGGATATTTAATAAAGGTATACAACCACCACTTGCTTATGGATCTAATTCTTAAACATGTAATAGAAGGCAATACTAGAGACTAAAACATTTGCAAAGTATGTAAATATGTATATTAGGAATGAATAAAAATGAAATATAACAATAGAGAAAAAAATACATATTAAGCCATCCTCGCATTTTTTTAAGGCATGTGTTGACTAGAGATAAATATTTTCAAATAAGATAATACCCACAACTCTTTATGCCAATTTAAAAAAAGTTATAATGGTTTAAAGGAAATGAAGATTGATAGTAAACAATGGATATCTATTCCATTTATTTCAAACCCACAAGTGAAATTTTGTAAGGATATATATAAGAACGTGTTTAATGAATAATTCTAAGAATGTCATACCTGTCAAGCAGAAAAGTAATGTATATCAATTTTTTTGCGACTGTATGTTATCATATATAGGTGAATTGAGGTGCAATATTGAAAAGAGATTAAAGGAACATGAATTATTATATAAGCATATAAAAAGTAAGAATAATGTGATTTAATGACTGCTTCAGTTTTTTTGATCATGAAAAAACATGTAAATATAAATTTAAATTTGATATTGAAAGTGTGAAAATTCTTCATGAAGAGAGAAACCATAATAAAAGAAAAATTAAGGAGGCAATTTTTATAAATAGGTATAAAATGCATTTAATAAATAGACAAGCTGCTAACATTAAAATATGGTATTCATGGGATTTGAATTGATGATGTTTATTTTTTGAATTTAACAGCAGTTGAGGCAGGTTTAAGAAATTAAAGTACTTTTTGCAGATTGAAAGACTGTTTATAATAGTTTATTACCATTATATTTATTATTTTTATTATGATTACAATATGGTTCTAATTAATGGACATTTTATTTATATATATAAGTTATGGTTATTTTATATCAGCTTATTTAAACATTAATTTCTATTCTATTACTTTTTATTCTAAAATTGTGAAAATCATAAATTAAACAGAATGATTGGATAAAAAAGACAAAATAAGAGCATTACTCTTATAACATTTAAACTAATTGAATAATTTATGAGTATTTATATATAGTATATATATATATTTGTTTACTATCTTGTGTCATTGTATTTAATGTATGTATATCCAGTATTAATTATGTCTTTCATGCTCACAAGTTTTTTAAGATATTATTAAAAACAGAAACATGAATAAAATAAAAGTGCAATTTCAAAACTAAACTTTGATAAGTTGATATACTGTATTTAATTAACAATAGTGATAATTTGTGGGGAGACATCATTGGAGGACCAGAAATAAATGGTTGAGCTTTGATCCAGAAATCTTTAACTTTCATATCTGTCACTGTACTACTAACTCAAATATGTATGTTGTATTATAGTTGTTGTTTTCTCAAACTATGAACATGTCAGAAGAATATGTTTAGTTTTTTAATATGAATAAAACTTCAAGCTTTGGGCTTTGTTGATATATTTATATATAAAATTCTTCATTGGGTGTGTATTACATTTTCTGCTCCAATTACAGAATAAGTAATAAGGCATTAGAAATATTGCTAGAGTTTGCCATTGTTTATTTTCTTAAGAAATTTAATATAACATTTCAATTTTAGAGTTACATTATAAACATTAATGAGCTTTTACATCATTAAGATGCATAAGAAGTAAATGAATTTGTTGTAATGAAACTTAGTATTAAAATATAGATAATGAATTAAAACGTTTTTTAAAAAAGGCAATCATAGTTTCTTAATTGATAATATTTATTGTGACATTTTTTCTAACCTTTCTCCCCCCCCCCCCAACATCATTAAATATAAATAAACCTTTTCTAATTAAAATTTTTTATTTTTAGAATATTTTCTGTATATATATGAATAATAAATAACAAGGCAATAGAATACTATGATAAAATTTGAACATTGTTGATAGTTTGCCATTGCTTGCTACTATCTTAAGAAATCTATTATTGTATCTACTATCCTTAATTATTACATAAAGTTTATTTTATACTAGGTTAAAAATATTAAATATATTATCATCAATTTCCAACCAGAATATATCATTGAGAAATCTTTTCTTATTTTTTTGAAACAATTGTTTAAGATCAGTTATCATTTTCTCCATCCACCCTCTTCCTATTATTATTTTTATTATGTTTTCCCCAATTCCTTTTAGCTTTTGTCACATGAATAATCTAATTATTCTTCTGTTTCCAGTTTTCCTAATAACTATATATGCATATAAAATTCGTTTTATCATTTTCATATTTATCTTATTTTCCCTATATTTTTCATTCTCTCCACAGTTGTCACTTTTTTTTTTTTTCACATCATTCAAGTTTCTGTTCCATATAAAACTAGAGTCTAAGCATTTAAAATTCTCCTTAGATCCATCACATAGACCACATAACAATATAACTATTATTCTTCATAAGTATTTTCACCATAATTTAATTAAAAGAAGTAATTTGCTACATAACTTATTACTTAATTATCTTTTTCTCTTGTATTCTAATGCTAGTAGAATTATACTTAAAATATAATTATTTGTAATTTTTTTAATATATAATTAATTATCAGTGAACTTCTAAGTTTAATAACTTTTTTTGTAAACATTGATTTAAAATAATAATCAGAAGCAAATGGTATTGACATTCAGGTTTGACTTCATCTTATTAAAAAGATTATAATTCTTTGTTAAGATGATTATTTTTTTTAAAAAAAAGAATCAATATACTTAAATTATAATACTTCATTTAAAAGAAGTGGAATTTAAAAATGTGTAAAAAATATATATTTTGTACATGTAAATATTTATTTTTAATTGGTAATAGAAAATTTAGTGATTAAAAATGTTGAATGTAATATGTAAAATCAAAAAATATATATTATCTTCATAGCAAGTAACATGTTTGAGTCAATTAAGGTTGTAAAACTTCAGAAGTAATGCAAAGGTCTTTCTTTTATATTTAGGCTTGAGAATAGTTACATAATAAAGCAGATTTAGATTTTGAATTATAATAGTCAGATTGAAGTGATCTATTGCTGTTGGAATCAGTTATTGCCATTATAATCCCAATGTAGATATTAATAAAACGCGCGATGGTTTTAAAAAATGTGAGATGAAACTCAGTATATTCAATAGCTGCCAAACATGTTTGGTTTAATAGAATTAAAAAAAAAAACACAAAGAGCTTACAGTAATTAAAAAATCAGTATGAATATTTAAATTGTAATCTAATTAAATTATAAAATTCATGGAAGCACCAGAAAATTATTCAGTGAATAAATATACTAGATGAACCTAAAAATAATCCTGTATTTAATATATAAGCTCTCTTCAATAAATAATAGATATGAGTTTGTTACTAGAGCAGCAGATAAATAAATCTTATAACAAATAGATATAAGCTCACTGGAAGATAGTCAATGAATCGAATGATAGAAATATTTTAAATTTATGAAGTTTTAAAAATTGGAAAAAGTACTAGGTTTTTCCGATAAGAATCGAATGATAGAAATATTTTAAATTTATGAAGGTTTAAAAATTGGAGCAAGTACTAGGTTTTTCTGATAAGAAACTCATCGGCTTGTATTTGGTTTGACTTTTTTAAGGTTTTCACTTTGTTCTCAAATAAAAGCCCATGGGCTTCTTAATAGAAACATGTTAATTTTGAAATAACATTTATTTGATTAATGGTCATTTTTAATTATAATTATTATACATTACAAAAATGTAAAGTCTAAAATTCTAAATTATTATTATTGTTATATGAAAGTATAAATATAATGCAATAATATAATATGAAAAATATATGAAAAAATTATTAAAATACCAGACTAATAAAAATTGCCAAAATGTATATGATTTATAGGAATAATTTTCATTCAGAATCTGTTGTATCAGAATATCCCAAAGTAATGATAAAAGAATTGCTTTCATCTTCATCCGATTCTATTAATTTTTTCATCACTTCCAGCACTAGCAGCCAGATATTCAGATTCAATTTTGAGTCCATGATTGTTTTCAAAAATAGTTTACAAGTTTTGATTTAATATTGTTGTTGCTACTTTTCATCTATTTGAACTAATTCCACAACATTCAAATGCTCTTTGAATTGTTTCTGACTGGATTTTATTATACACTGAAAGTTATCTTCTGGTAAGATGGTTGTTTTCTATATCATTTAGGAGTAAATTCAGTTGGCTCATCTCTTACCTAATTCTTCCATTCTTTTCCCATAATAGCTTTGAAACTGGAATTTATAGAAATATTTAAAGACTGCATGTAGTGCTTTTCTTTCCTAGAATTTTCACTGCTTTGAGCCATATTTTTTGAAAATATATATATTTTTTTGTTTTGTTACGAGTTCCTTAAGAATCTCAGATAAGAACTGATGGAGTGTTACTAAAATAAGCACCTCTCATTTAGAATACTTTGTCCATCCACATCTTTAGTAGATTTGTATTCATTGATCCACTTTTGTTTACAACAGTAATTGCCTTATCACTGGTTGATTATTACTTGAGGAATTTTTTTTCAATCCAAAAAGAATAATCATAGATAGGAACATGCATCCATTCAAAGATATTGCCAAGCAGAGATTGTATCAATATTTTCTGAACCCTGTATCAGCATCATCAACATTCTTACTTCAAACAAAGTGAAGAATGCAATCTCTGTTCATGTCGAAGTAACATTGAGTTTCATCCATATTAAAAGGGATCACTTGTCATTCCTGCTGTAGTGTTATTTATTTGTATTAAGTAATGATTTCCTTGTTTCTGCATCTTCTTTGGGTCGCTATTATTCAGTTGGCCATAATAAGTTATTTTATGTGATTTAATCCAATGTTTCCTATTCCATTCAAATAAAAAGTTAATGTCTTTAAAATCAGATAGTACTAGAAGGCCAAATTCTGGAGAGAAAATATAATTTTGCAATGTGTTGTATGTCTCATTTCTTTTTGAAACATTTAAATAATTTTTTTCAATTTCAGGATGGAATGCCTTTTTACTTGCAACCTCAAGATGTTGTGTTTTATTTTTTAAGTGGCTTCAATAATTCTGTTTCTTGTTATTACTGATACGCTAAAATTAATTGCGTTACGGTGAAACTTTTAAGTTTATTAATTAGTAGGCTTTTTTTTTTTTTATATATTAGACTTAGCGCTTTCAGAGCCCTTGCAGCTTCATATTCATAGTCCTGTTCATACTGTTGACTATATGCAAATGCATGCAAATTACTTATATCATCCATTTTTTCGACATCGCAAAGCACATGTCCTTTCTGTTTATTACTCTGGCATCACTAATGATGAAACATGCTTCTTTGACCTTCCTCTTGACATCGTTTCTTTCTGTGCATACGATGTCGGCTTTAGATGGCTCAAATTTGTGGTTGTGTTCCTGCTGATGGTCAGCAAATACTGAGCTGCAACCAACAATGAAGATACCTGTCTGTTGTGATATCGAATTTTCACTTTCCTCCACTTAAATTTAAATGTGCCACAAATTGTAGTTTTCCCTGAATAGTATATTATTTTCATTTTCTAAACTTTTTATTTTCCATTTTTAGAATTAAATATTGTAATGACTAGTTAAAAATGACATGTAATGTTGTGTTACATTACATTACTTGAATGCACCAAATCTATTTCTACTACTATGCACAAAGCACAGAAATATGTTATTATTTAATTGCAAATAAAAGTCCATGGACTTCTATTTGGGAACCAAAATCTAAATATAGACTCAGATGGACTTTTATTTTTTTGGGTAGGCCTCATAATGGAAAAACCAGGTACTTAAAACTATAATAGATACATCACAAAAGTTTGTACATCACTGGCAAGTGCAAACATTCACATTTACTGAATAATCTAAAATTATTGTAAACACCTGATCAAAAATAATGATTGTGTATTTAAATATGTAGTGTATTCAAGCTTCTTTTACTTTTTTTTTCATGTGTCAAAGCATCAGTCGGGAAGCAATGTGTATTATTGCAAAGTTTTTAATGATCTAATAGAAAGTTACTTCAGAGAGATTTAATATATATGCAAAAGTCAAATGTTGAGCAGTCTTAAATAAATGGTAGTTTTTTTCTAATCCAGATGTTTGACAACTTTTAGCTGTTTTAACTTATATATTTTATGCCCAAAAACATGTTGAGTTACTTGGTTTTTGACATTCAAAATGTTATAATTTGTATGATACTTCATCATCAAAGATGAAAACCCTTTATTTGAGTTATGGGAATAATTAATTTAATACAAAGTAATAGAATCTTATGTATATTTTGATGATCTTTAGTTAATATTTCTTTTTTTTTTTCATGTGTCAAAGCATCGGCCGGGATACGGACCCGCAAACCCAGGACAACTGCTTGTAAGGCAGCTATGCTGTCCACTTGGCCACCAACGCTTGATAGCTTACTAAATGGGTGTTCCATACAATAATGAGAAAAAATATATTTTCTTTATTCACAATTCCATTATGCTGAAACATTTTTACAAATACAGAAACTCTTGGATGATTCTTAAGAGTTTTTTTTTTTTAGTTTTGCTTCAGAATTTATCTTTTTGTATTAATAATTTTAATAATAGTTGAATTATCATTTGGTATCTAATTTCTGTAGAAATTTTTTATATCTTCTCTATTTTTTATTGTATATATAATGTCAAACACTTTATAATATTTATGGGCATGAGCAATTGTAGTAATATATTTAATATAAACTCACAAGAATATTTAACTTATACTCATTGGAAAAACAAACTAATCATTAATTAAATAAATAGAGGGATTTGAACTTAGAATTTTTCAGTCTATATTTAACTTTCACTTCATCTCAAACAACAGACACACATAAACCACATACATATTCATGTTTTGTGAAGAACCAGCACTCGTCGATTAGACCAAATCATAATCTCCCACACATATATACAATGAGTGCTCAGCTTATATTAAAATAGCAATTCCTTAAACTTTAATGGACAGATTTCAATTTTCTTACCCTTCCAACTATATATATATGCTGATTGTATATATGTGTGGGAGATTATGATCTGACCTAACTGATGAGTGCTAGTTCTGCACACAATACATATATTGGAAATCATCGATCTTTTTTGCATGTATGTGGTTATGTATGTTGGTTGTGTGAGATAGAATCGAGGATGAATATAGACTGAAAAATCCTAAGTTCAAATCCCTCTCTTTACTTATATAAGAAACCTTCAGTACATTGAATGAATAGGCTAAAGCAGTAATTAGTAATGATTAATAGTCAAGTTACTTTAAAAAAAGCATTTACGCCATATATAATAAATCATTTTTATATTCATATATGGGATATTATATGTATAAAATTTTAATATTATTTAAAAGAATCAATACAATCATAAAACACAGACACATGTCTATTTTTAATAAATAATCAAATTGTTTTTTTTTTATTTTGGAAGGTTGTAAGATGTTTTTGAGTACTGGAAGTGACAGTTGAGCTGCAATATATATTTCTTATATCCCGAATCTAATATAATCCAACACCAAGCTATGTAATATTTCATTAAAATAAAATTTAAATAAAAAATTACTGATAATGCAATGCAGAATTTAAAAAACAAACTTTGTGTGTGTGTGTGCACAAAGTGAACACAGTCGTTATTGTTTTATTCTTTTTGCTAAAACAAAGGCATTTTTTTTTTTTTTTGAAAAATGTATATAAAATTGAAATAAGTTTTAAATTTAGATATAATTAATTAACTAACATTTTTTTGAAAACAGCCATTTATGCAAAAATTATGTTAAAATTTTCCAATTTCCTCCATTTGATAAGAACCGTAGTGGAATTTTCTCTTATTCCATTAAGAAATTTCCAGTTTTTTTTATGATTAATTTTGTGTTGATAACTATTGTTTTTGTTTTTTTTTAAAAAAAGATTACAAATGTCTTTTATATTAACTTATATTTTATGTTAAAGATTTATATATTTAGCATATTAACATTTTTCTTCCTCTGTTTTTAATACTAACTTTACCCCATGCAGTTTAGTGCAGAAGTAGTGTCAGATTGGAACTTAGTTCCTCAGATCATTTCCTCCTCTGGCATTTTCTGCACTCAAACTTTTTAAGAAATTTTAAACTATAAAGACATTCAATTATTATTATTTGCATTAAAGTGTTTTCATGTAATATTTTATCTATAGTATATATATATTAGTATTATGAGGAATTTTTTTTACTGTATTTAATTAATATATCTTTTTGATGGGTATTTTAGTATTAGACCTGCTGTGAAGCCATACTGGATTAGGGGTAGATTTAGTGTTAGACTTGAGGTCCAGTTTTATCACAGCAGGTCTAATACTAAAGTACCAAATTACCCTTTCATGTTTAAAAATTTATAAATTTTTAGTTTCCATATTTATTTACAAACCACAATATATATAAATACTTTCTTTTTATTTTCAGATCCTTATTAATTAATTTATATAGATTTGTCAAATTACATGATTTAGTGATTATCTGACTTTAAAGTGAACTGGAAACTTTTTTTTTTTTTTTATTGCTGATGAAATTTTTAAATAAGCTCAGACACTTAGCTTTTGCATAATTACCCTAAGTAGCAATCATATTTTGGTTTGTGAATAGAAGTTATCCAATTGTCTGGTTCTAAATATATTGATATATTGTCATTTCTTTGAAACAAATCAACAGAATTATGAAAAGATCATTGAAATATAGACTAAGTATGGTCTCCATAATCATGGTTTATATGGAAGTCTTTAATTTCCTATAATTAATTCTTTTGCTTTTAAAAAATCTATAGAAATGTCAAAGAACACACACACAAAAACAAATCCTAGTCAATACTTATAATAAAATATAGGTTGTTATATGTCTTTTAGAGATGTATTTATATATGAATATGATTATATAATACTTGATTTAAAAATAGACTTAATAAAAAGGAAGAAAGAAACTTTGTAAAATATTTTTAAGTTAATTTATGTTAATTTATGATTTGTGCAATTTAAGAGGTGTGTTTGTTCCTTCCTCAGGGTGGAACAAAATTCCATTTGAAAGTGATCATTGCCAACTTTTTTAAAAAAAAAAAAAAAAACATTTTTAGAAACTAAAAATATTTTATAAGTGATATTAATTAATGATGTTAATTTAATTCAATTGTTTATTTTAATATGTTAAATCTTGTTGAAATTTATAATGATAGATTAGTTTTTAAATACTCTTGGAATTTTTTATTTATTTCTCACATACTATTAATATCAGCTCTAGTATTAATACTATTGATATTGTTATTATATTGTCAAATGTTTATTTATTTTTTTCTAACTCCAAAGAATCTCTCAAAATGATTCCTATGATAAAATTAAGAATTTTTTTAATCCATATTTATAAAGTCTAGAATTGCAGTTTTTAATCATTGTTTAATGGATCCCTCAGATCACTGTTGCTCATATTGGAGCTTCAACAGTTTGAAAAAATATTATAAACTTTTATAATTAAAAGAAAAAAGAAAAAATACAAGATAAAAAAAGGAAATGAAGAATTTTTTTCATTTGTTTGTGCAAAACTTGGTTTTTCTAATCTACTGCCTAAAAATAAACTAAAGTAAAAATTGTTTATAAAATAGCAGATAGCAAAACATATACTCAGTATATTTTAGGACCTTAAGTCTGAAAAATTTTGATATTTCCTCTCATTTAGGTGCATCTGAGCTATAGCCTGGTGACCATAAGATTAAGACTACACGAAAATAATCAGATGAAAGAGATATATCATGAAAAAGATAGAGAAACTCTGAACTAAAGCTTGGTAGTCACTTTTGCTATAGGTATTAAAATCACTTACGATGATTCAAATTAAAATTTTATAATTAATATGGCATCATTATTTAATTATTTATTCAAAATAACATTGGTATTAGTTATACTAAAATTTAAATTTTGTATTTTAAATTTATTCATTCAGTGGCAGCTATTTTTAAATGACTATGGCCCATCTAACTTGGCAAGCGAGTTTATCAATGACTATATAAACCAGTCCATGAAAAATAAATATGTTCACATATATATATCATATACTGATCCTTTACTCTGAATACTAGGTTTCGTATCTTGCAGTGTTATGTTTTAATTTTTTTGATAAACTTTTTTATTTGTTAGACTCCATTATCTTTCTATTAGTAACACTTTATTATATTTTATTTTCAGTTATGTCCTCCTGATGATGCACTCAATATTTCATCTCTTTTGAATATCCTTGAGATAATTTTATAACATGCATGAGATCTGCTTTTCTTATGAAAACCATGCTTGAGTTTACCATAAAATATTATTTACAAAAACTGTTACTGTTCATTTGCTTCACTCGTGCAATCTTTGAGGATCTGTCTTTACAATAGTAGATTCAATATCATTTCTTCTATCAAATTGAAAACATATTGATTGATCTAATGATCTTATTGTTATATTTTCAGAATAGCACTTTTATTTTACATCAGTAAAAGAGGGTCCATGTCTAATTTCTATATAATAGATTTTTTTAATGCAAATACCTCATCATATGACCAATTTAGTTAAAGCACTTATATATCTGTTATTAAGTCTTGACCTTTTAATTTATTAAATATAACAGCAACATATTGGAGTTTTTTGTTGATTTCAACATCCAAGATTGCTATCAAGATATTTAAATTGATTCACATTCTTAAGATTAAATCCATCCAAGTTTCCTAAAATTTGCAAAGAAGCCTCATAAAAATTTTTTTTTTTTTTGGCTTCCTAAAAATCTAAATAAAACTATGATTGTCATCTTTTTTTTTATGTATTTAATACAAATTTTTATATGATCTACATTTTAAACATTATTTTAAAATACATCTTGTTTTAATAAATATAACTGATCAAAAAATTACATGATGAAAATGGATTGGTCGCATATTCAGAATACCAGAAAATTGATTGCCTAAATTATTCTTTACAATGAACCTTTATGCATATTTTTTTGATTTATTTAAAAAAAAAAACAACTCATTATTCTATACTAGTTAAACTTAAGCCAAAAATAATAGTTGAAATTGTGAACACTGTCTTAAGTTTAATTCCATTGAAGAAAACTGCTCTGAAAAATTTTGGATAGCTTATCTACAATTGGAATTATTACTTAATGGGGAATATGGGATCATTATTTAAAAAATATTGTAGTTTTTAATATTTAAATTGTATTATAAAGAGTTGATTTCCATACTGTTAAGATTTAAATATATTAGGAAAAATAAATAAAATGTATTGTTTGTTATCTTATACTTTTATAATATTGAAATGAATCATAGAAAAATGAGTCAGAAAGAAACAAAAAAGTATCTAATCAGGAAAAATATAAGAGAATAAATGAAATCAAGTGATATTTTCACCCACTTGAGTTATTGAGTATTGTGACCTTTTGACTATTAACTATATTATTGTTTTCATATGGGTTTTTATAGTAAGAAATGAAATTAAAATCACTATATAAAAAGTTTGTTTAGAAAAATAATTTGGAATAATATTTTTATGGTTAAATGGGTTTCAGTATATTATTATTATTATTATCAATATTAGGTGCCATCAAATTGACAACTCTTCTGTTATAAATAATATTTCTCCAGAGTAATCTTATCTGTTTTGATTTTTTTTCTGGCTATTCAAAAACTGTGTGATGATGGGCCACCACCTACTTGTTAATAATTGTTTTCTTTTTTCACTGTCAACTTTCGTAATGAATTAGATTATTCCATGTTATGACCAAAATTGGACTCATTTTTGTTTCAAATGAGTCATGATTAATCTGTTCACTTACCCATCTGTTCATTTTTTTTTGCTATCCACAGTAGTTCAGAAAATAGGTTTTTTTTATAATCATTTTTTACTGTCCAACTTTCATATCCATAGATTATCATAGGACCAATTCCGATTTTCAAATCTAAACTATTTTCCATATTTTTGATTCAACTTTTGCCAACAATTTTCTGTGACTTTTTTTTATTATCTATTGATTCTTTATTGTTGATGAATGATATAAATATATATTTTCATTATTAAAAAAATAAAATCAGTACTTAACTTTAATGATAAAAGTTATATATCAGTAGAAACTGCGCAGATTGATACATGCCACCTGCAACATCTATTAAATAAATACTAATTTTTTTTAATGGACAGAATATACTGTAATGGGACGATGTAAATCCTCCTAAATCCTCATTTGTTAACTTTTGTTTCGGATAGGACATATAATGGGGCGAGCATTTATGATAGATTAAACATGTGTATAGACAGACAAAATAACCTAATCATCAAATGTCATGGGAAATGGGATGACATAATTATTTCTATCAATATGATTATGAAATTATTATAATAAAACAATAGGAAATTCATTTTATCTGCTTATTTCCATGTACCTTCTAATCTCCTCTTACTATTCCACAGAATTCGAACTCAGGAAGAATATACATGAGTTCTAAATCAGGGGTATGAGTATATCTTGCTTGCATACCAATTACATGGTGTGTTGGGATATGATGAATTGTGAAATACATAAATAATCATATATGATTTATAATAATTACAATTTAATGAAATCACATCAATAGCAAACTGTGTTTATAATTTAATTTAAACCTAATATGAATTATCTAACAAAAAAAAAACAAACAAAAAAACAAAAATGGAATAAATATGACCATCCTTCATTTTAGCATCTATTATATAGTAAACTATATAATATACTGTTATGAGAGATGGTCGTTCCTTATACGAATGTACTAATTCAATATTCTAACAAAATAAAGTTGGCTTTTCTTTCAAACAATGATCTATACATTATAGTTGATTTTCCTATCCCTATGATATGATTAAAAAAAAACAAACCCAAGTCAGATGTCGACCTAATTTAATAAGCTTGTATTTATAAATGTTATACACCTGGGTCTCTTTTTATGCGGACTTATTTAACACAATTTTGAAGTTACTCGATTCATGTTTCACCGGAAGTCGAACTCCGATAATGCGCTATTACTTTAAATAATAAATTTCGCGCACTTACGTTATATTGAAAATAGTAGCACATTATTGGAATTCGACTTTCATCTTAGTAATTTCAATATTTTCAGTGCTTTATAATAGTAAGATTTTATGCAATAATAAAATTAAAATCATGATTTCCACATTTTATGTATACACACATTAAATTTTACAAGATTATAATGTAAATTTGTTCAAACACTGTGCGTGTTTGTACGTGTTAATTTTGCATTTTAAATCATATTCTGTTTTTGCTTTTTAAAAAAGAACGTAATCAGTTATTAATCATTTAGTGTCCACAAGTTTATTTTTAAAAGGTCAGTAATAGCAGTGGGCACAATTAAATTTGACAATTAAAAATTAAAATTGATTTTTAATTGTAATTAACAATTTAAAAATTACTTACGATGACTTGAAATTAATGTGATGTGAAATTTGATTTTTAAACGGAATTGAAAATTAAAGACAAAAATAAGAATTTAATTTTTAGTTGTTAGTTTCATAAACAATTAATAAAATCATCATCTCAAAGATTAATTACTAATTACGTTGTCACCAGAAAACCATTGACACAACATGAGTGTGAAGTTGGTGCTAGTTGTTTGCAAACGAACATGTTTTTCGGCAAATAGCTATAATAATTAAAACATGTATAAAAAAATGTAAATTACTGTACTGGAAATTATGCATAAAAATATATTATTTTGAATAAAATTAAATATTATAGTTAAAAAAAGTTTGTCTTGTATCAATTTTTTTCAAATTTGAAATTTTTTATTAGTCATATTTTATTTCCTTATTTTTTTTTTTGCGCGAATTTTAAAGTAATTTTATGTTGGTGCTTTGCTTTTACGCGAATTTTGAAAAATCACAGACCGCACCCCCCCTTTTCAATGTAAGTTACGTCTATTTTTGCGTGATTTCGTTTGCACGTGTTTTCTGAGGAACCTATCTATCGCATAAAACGAGACCCAGGTTTATATAGAGCTCGCAAAATAAGCTCTTAACAAGCTTTGCAGAATATCCCCAATCCCAGACTGCTTTCTGCTACTGGCATCCTCAGTGAGGTATGAGGATATTCAAGCATTAGATTAAAAATAGCAGGACAAGCCCAGCACTTTATCTAATATATAACTATTAAGTAGAAAATCTGACTTGGTTTTTTTGTAATTTTATTTTTTGCTATTAAGGCTTTGGTGATTTTGTATTGCTAAAGCTATTAATATATGGTGTATCTGAACATAGTTCAGTCCCACATGGCTATTTAAGTTATATAGCTGGATTGAAAGACATATGGATGTCTGAAAATTTCAGATTTTCTACTTAATAGTTATACATTAGATAAAGAGTTGGGCTTGTCCTGGTATTTTTAATCCAATGCTTGAATATCCTAGCATCTCACTGAGGATGCCAGTAACAGAAATCGGTCTGGGGTTAGAGATATTCTGCAAAGCTTGTTAAGAGCTTATTTTGCAAGCTTTTTATCCCTATGGTATAATACTGTAAAGATATAAATTGAATATTATCTTTTATTTTAAAGTCTATTATTATTGATGTTAAAATACGATAGAGTAGATCACTTATACAAGAATATTAATCATTCATTCCGAATAACAAGAAAAAAAATTAACTAATACTTTAGTTATAACAAACAAATTACATTTATAATAAAACATTATAATCGTCATGGTGTATATATTTAAAATTAGGTAGAGTAGTAAATCTTATCCTTTTAAATCTGTAGATAGTCACAATGGTTAAGTTAACTTGGGGTTTTTATCTTCATATTTTATTAACGATCAGTTGATATCAATAAATTTTGCTTATAATTGAATGAAGCTTGCCCTATTATCAAAAGAAAGAAAATAATAAAATAAAATAAAAATATACTAAAGAGAATCATATATATGATGTTAATCTTGTATAGTCGAGCCTAAAATTGATTTATAAACAATTCATATTGTCTTTCTCATCTTTCAAAAAATATTATTCCATGTTTGATTGCTGTTGTAAATTTCCCAATAGTGATTCCATTCTTTCATTTACAATAATAATTTCCATCTCAGGATTTTCTCTGGTTTGTGGTAGTTCATTTTGATCTGATGTTTAACACAGATAGGTAGTAATTGCTTTTCATTACAATCAGATTCGACATTATGGTAGTATGGTCAACATATTGGTTCTATTAAATTTGACAACCTAGTTTTATTTTACATGATCCTCTAAATAATGATGAAGTGGTTGATTATTTTTAATGTTCAGATTCAGTTGGATTATAAAAGAGATTTTGATATTTGTAAAGTACATTTTTACATATATTAAGTCTATTCGTAATTATAAGCACAATTTTTTTCTTTATTCTCCGAAATTATTATCTTCTTTGGAGATGTGATATTTTACTGATTGCTGTCGAATGGCTTTGAGTGGTGGGTTCAAACTTATATTTGACTCGAAAACGTATTGACTAATCAGTGTTATGTTTGAATCTCTCTTTTATTTTTAAGAAAACAAAAAAAAAGTTTCATTCCTCTTTTTCAGTTAACTGTTCTATATAATTATTTATGTCAATTTAAGTTCACGTTTTTCTTGTTTCAGTAAGATGTCATTTTATTATCTGTATATTTAATGAATGGATGACAAAGGACAATTAAAACTTAATGATGATTTCTCTTCTTTGATAATTTTGGGATGTATATATATATTTTTTACTGTGTGATTATCTACATGTCAGTATAGTTAAGAATCATTAAAGTTATAATTTTTAAATGACCAGTTTGTACACAATTATTATTAATGTATAAAATTAATAATAGATTTTAAATAATTATTGGTAATAATTATATTCAAGATAGGTGGAGCATTTTTTTTTTTTAAAAAAAAAAACAACAGTTTGATTACATTCTCACAATACAAATATGTTATTAAAACTTTTTCATATCAAAACTCTTAGCATTTCAATGCTTAAACTGAACTGCAAAAAACTTAGCCTAATGGGTTAATAACTTTATAGAAGTGTATAAATACAATCAGTGAATCATATGCTGAATGCATGAGATATTACCAACACAAAGGTAATTTACCTGAATGACTGTATGTTTTGAAATTACTGCTGTGCAATTAAAACTTAAATATTTTTTTAATTCCATTTATAAATAAAATGCATCTAATCTCATTTATGCCTGTATGAAATAAGGTTTATCTTAAATAACTAATTGATTCTATTAAATTTATAGTTTCATTATATACTATAACTTTAAATTATTTATCAAATGAATTACAAAAATTTATGACTTAATTTTACAATTTATTTGATAATATATGTGGTGATAATTTGTTGTGTGTGAGTCTGTATTTAAAAAAATTTTTTTTAATAAAGACAAGATCAAGAGATGGTGAAATAAGATTGTTATCAGTGATAAACTATATCTTTTTATTTTCTGCAATATCTGGGTTTGAATGCTTGCCAAGAGAACCTTGGAAATGGGTATTTTTAATGTGTGATAATCTGATGAAATTAGTTATATTTTGATGTTGTCTTCACTATGATATGAGAGATTATATTTTTACAGATGCTGAGCCAAATTTATCACAAAATTATTTGAAATTTGTACTGAATTATCACTATTGTCAATGACATTGCCTATATTTAGGATTGTGATATAATATGTAGATTTTCATATCTTATCAAAAGCAATATTTAACTTTAATTTCACAGCAAGAGTGAAAATTTTTAATTGGTCAATAGTGTAGTGCTATAAACACGTTGATAAATTGTAATATAAATACTGGCAATATTTAAATAGTCCCTTATTCATTTAATACAATGCAGCATCTTTATTAAATTCTCCAGTCTAGCTAATAGTTTCAACTGTATAGCAATCTTCAGAGTGTTTCTTGTGGTTCCTCTTAAGAATGTTTTTTTTTTTTTTTTTTTAAAAAAAAAATGTTTAAGTGAAGGAGGAAAAAAGTTTTGAAAAAAGATTAATTTAGTTGAAATTGTCAGCTAGATTGAAAAATTTAATAAAGATATTGCATTATATTGATTGCAAAAGAAGTATTTAAATATTATTACTATTTATATCAGAATTAATATAATCAATTCAGAAAAAAGTCAGTGGCATTGAAATGAGTGTTAATTTAAATGATAAGTTGTTAGATTCTAGCTTTCACATGTAAATATTTTGTTTGTGATATTTTTATGGGAAAAAAATAAACCATATTTTGATTTATCATAATAGTTTATATATATATTTCAGCTAGCCATCTCAATAACCAACCTCATTAGCTATCCAGCACTGGAAAATAAATGATTATCTAACTATTATTAGCCAGAGAGTAAATATTTTCAGTGATTTGTCTCAATCAGATGAATATTGATATGCTGTCTGTAAAATAAAACAGTACATTTGTAATTAGTTAGTGCTTTTACACCTTGTGGGAAAAATGTTATTTTTCTATAGCAGTTGAGCACTGAATTATCTTTTACATTTAGTATGAGTATGTATGTATACATATATATATATTTATAATAAATAACTAAATTATTTTTAACTTTTTTTTTTTTTTTAATTTCATGCTAAGAAAGAAATTTGATAATAAACTTAGTTAAATTTAGTTCTCTACTTTTCTCAATATTATTACTGTTAAGAAACTATCTATTATAAAACTAAATTAGAATTATAAATAGAATTTTTTTGAGATCTTTAGGAGGATTGTAGGCGACTTTAAAAGCATTTTTGCACTAATTATTATTATTATTTTTTTATAGATCAATATTTAAGTAATTTCTTTAAACTGTCACTGATGATTATATTCACCATATTAAGTTACTTTTAGGATGCCAAATGAGAAGTATTTGCTTGCATCTGGAAAGAGTTACTCCAATTTCCTTGGTTGTCTTGATTAAACTAATTAATCCAAATAATTGATTTGACCATAGATGAAATCTGCTACACATCATATATTTGTTTATATGTAATCATTAAAATCAGTCAACACTTATAATGGACATTCTCAACTTGTTTTCACATCAACTTCCTTTTAGGGATATGTACACGCAATGTTAATTGTGTGTCATAAGTAATGTTTAGGTATCTCCTTATTTAAAAAAGGTAGAAACTAAAATAGCATTTGAAAAGTAGTTATGTTTATATATAAATCTTAGTTAATATTAGATTAGTGGTAGAATAGTAGTTTCAAGAACTAAAGATCACTGGATCAAAGTTCAATTATATCTTTTTGAGTGCTCATACGACAATATGACTTTCCAAGTGACAAATTTGATTTTTTTAAAAAACCAAATTCTATCACACTTTATTAAAATTTTATATGAATATAGACCAGTTATAATTTATAAAAAAAAATTCACTATTTATTTTCACTTTAATTACCTCATATTAGAAAATTATTTTTGGAAAATTCTGACTTTATATCATCCATTCTTGATCATTCTTGTAAGATTTATTGAATAAATATGGAATCAAATTGGCATTGCAAAACAAATGTTGCTTATTTTTAAATCTCACAATCTTTTTAAATGACAAACAAAATAATTTCTTTTCTCTCTAGAACAGATTTTTTCTTAAGTTTTTTTTCTTCCAATGTGGATTTTAATTTATCATTTTCAGAAGTATATGCAAAGCCATAAAATAAATTTTAAGCTAAAAAAAAAATTACACATCACAACTATGAAATCCATAGGTATTTCTTAATGGTCATTTAAGTTTTTTTGTAATGAGTTTTGCCTTAAGCTTGAGAGAGATCTTTTGAAAATAATTTTTGTTTTTAGCTGCACTGTCCTGTTTGCCTGATAATCCAGGGATATATTTATTTCCATTCAATCATCTGTGTAGCCTACTTGGATGCTATTGATGAATATTAAGTTTTTTTAAATAGCAAACCTGCAGTAAAAATCATGTATCAAGATCCAATCTGTGAACTGATTATATATGTATTTTTTGAATTTATTATGCTAAATATTTGAATTTCTACATATAGTAAAGTTCAGTAGAAACAAAAATCTTTGTAAGGTTTATTTTAATCATTACTGGTCTGAATTGCACCATGCTGTACATACAATGTAATCATGATAATTGAGTTTTTTACAGGTTTTTTTTTGGAAAAAAGTGTAAAATATCCAATCATTGATGAATAATTGAAGTTTGTTATCTATGTTTAACATTGGAAGAATAATATACATAAAAACAAAAGCTTTTAATAGCACAAATGCATTTAAAAAAAATAAAAACATAAATTTTCTTCAGTTTTTATAAGTAAAAATATGGGGCAAAATCAGATTTCCAAAGAAATATTTAAATAAACTTTCAATTAATGCCCATTTTGGTGTATCAATGCCAATCTATTCTATGCCAATCAATTCATCATTATAGAAAAATGGCCAAAAGATCAAACAAAACTTGTAACTAATGCCCATTTTGTTATGTCAATGCCAAATTATTTGTCTGATAAAACAAGCATTATTTTCAGGTTTATTTACATTATTCTTTGGAAATATGATTTTGTCCCACGCTTTTATTTGTGAAACTGAAGAAAATGTATTTTTTAATTTTTTAATGCATTTATATGAATAAAAGCATTTAAATTTTTTTTTCTACTTTTTAATTTTATATATCTAACTTTGAATTATCACAATTATTGTTTAATAAATCATTCAGATTAAAATACAAGTGGTTTCAATAGACACTGCTAGCATCAATATTATATATAAAATAAAAATTTTAACTAATTTTTTTGCTAAAATTTCTTGCACACTCTAAAAAAGTGTATTGGCATCAGAAATACACGTTTCAACTAGATCAGAAGTGAATGAAAATTGATTACAAGATTTAATTTATCCAGATTAAAAAACAGAATAAGTTAAATAGAAATGTATAAAAAAAATGATATAGAGTATATTACAAGATAGACTGCCAGTATTTACAAAGCAGTAGCAGAAATTGGAAATGCTTGCAGAAGAATCTATTAGAGATGAACTTCAATTCTTTAGTAGTTTGCTTACATATTTTTTACTTACATTAATAATACTTTGGTGTAAATGGAAACATGTCACCTAGATAACCAATAGGTGATAAAAACAAAAATTATTGTGTGTGGATTCTTTAGATAAAATATTTTTAAGAGCTAATTTAAGCTCTGAAGTTTTCATTTGAATATTTTGTTTTATATCAAGAAAATATTATTTGTTTTTATTTTTTTATTTTTTTTATGTTGGTATAAAAATCCAGTCATTTAGAAAGCTTTATTCCTTTCATATATATATATATATGGAGATATTATTGAATGAAAAACATAATTGGGTAGAAATTGACACATAAACAGCTTCAGTTTAAATAAATTCCAAGATATTAATATATATAATCATCTCTCAATAATTGCTCCTACTTAACAGCCTATATTGCTGTAGTGGCATTGATTTTAAATTACATGTGCATGCATTTTTTAGCAATTAAAACTAGTGCCATATTTTGGAATTCAGTCTGATTACAATATTCCTACATAAGTACTATTTGCATGCATGCTCTATCTGTTCCTTGAAGCTACCATACATATCCAGACTATGCCAAGTTAATTTATAAGTTTCATTTTTTCCGTAAAATATCAAAAAGAAAAAAAATATATGTTTGAAAACGTGAAAATAATATTATTTATTTAGAAAATAAACTAAAGTGACCATGGAAAATATGTGTAGAAAGAGTAGATAGTTTCATAATAGACAAGGATTGAAAAAGAAACAATATGCTAAAAAACATGAATATAAAGTAGTTTATTTTGAAGGCAAACCAAAATGACCATGGGAAATATTATGTGTAGGAAGTGTAAATATATTTGAAAACGTGGAAATAATATTTTTGATTTAGAAAACAACATAAAATTTAATTTTATAACAGCTAACAATTAAAAAACAAACAAATAATGTTTAAAAACATGAAAATAAAATATTTTGAAAACAAACTTAAAGTAAGTCTCTATGGAAATATATATGTATTTCAAAACAAGAAAATAACATTTATTTAGAAAACAAATGTGGAATTAATATATTTTTATATAATAGACAATTATTGAAAAATAAGTAATATGTTTTAAAAGAGACTTCCAGCCCAAAACATTGTTTGTGGGAGACTTGATATAAAACTGCTGGTCATTGACAGTTAAATGATGGAAATCTCTGACTCTTAAATTTGCATTATTGAGGGCAACATTCTCTCTTCATTGCTTATTATTTGGCATTTGAAATCTTACAATAAAATTTTATCAAAAATATGACTGATACAAAATTATTTTTGCATACGAATTTATAACAAATCATAACATAGTCCAATAATATCATGAGTTTTAATGTTATAGCATTATCTAGTAGTGGTAAAAAGGAAAAAAAAAAGCTTGCTGTCATCGAATATGCATAATTAAGATTTATCTACAATTTTTTTAAATGACTGCTTTAGCTTTGCACTGTTTTTACAATGAAATTTTTGCCATGAATATGATTAATTTTCTCTGCTTCCTGGAATTAAACATTTTTATATGCTTCTTGGTTTTTTAATTCATTATAGAATTGTGTCTGCTCTCATCTAATTATGACAGAAAAATCTATCTACAATTTCTTTAAGTGAACAAATGTGTTTGCTGTAGTTGCTAATTTAATTTTTTCCCAAAGATTTGTTTTCTAAATAAATTATTTTCATGTTTCAAGCATATTATTTATTTTACAATCCTTATCTGCTTGCAAAATATATAATTTCAGATTTTTTTATTTTTAAAAAAATTTTTTTTAATGTTTTGAAGCATATTAATTATTTTTTTAAAAACTTTTTTAAATTTTTATCTTTTATGGAAAATACTAATTAATATATACTCATATAGTTTGATATATGTATGGTGGTTCCATCAAAATGTGCAAATGGCACCTTTTTATATCTATCTGATGATTTTTGTGTATTATATGCATATTTTTTGCATTAACTAATATTTGAAACATATGGTGGGGTTGAGATGATGGCATACTAATCAAAACAAACATACAAACAAAAAAAAAAGCTTGAAAATATCTACATTGTGATTTATTCTTCCAAAAAGTGTTAAAAATGGACAGAAACTAATCATTAGCTCCCTAATAGTAGTGTAATCAAAAAATATTGAGGTTTTAACACAACTATGGAAACTCTAACTCACATAATAAGGAAGATGAATTGCAAAAGGTATTCACAGTCATAGGGTAGTCTAACTTTTTGAGTCCATAGATTATTGCAATGTACCAGAGTTTAGATAAGGGATGTATTAATACACACAAAAATCTTTAATATGTACATAAATTGCATATGTTTAAAGATAAACCATAAATACTTTTCAATACTTATATGAAACTCATAAATGTCATAATTATAAATTCTGTGTGTGTAGCATTTACAGAATTATACAATATGTTATATCGAAACTGCATAAAATTAGAATTGAATAACAATATGATTTATATGTACTAAAAGGGGGGGCGGTATATTTTATTAGTCTTATCAGTAAACAAAAAAAAAAAAGATAAAAGGATTTAAGCCTTTAATTTAATCACATCTTTTACTTTTTAATATAAACAGATGGCGTTCTACCAAAAACACCGTCAAGCGTATGTTTACATAAACGTCAGAGCATGCATTCACTATCTCTAACTTTAATTCCACTTTCAGATCATGATTTCAAGCTATTTGCTATCATCAGTGAAAGACAGGAATTTTAGAAACTAGATCTAAACACAAACTCTGAGCGTTTATGAAACAGTTTCTATTCAGCTTGCAAGCGTGAATCTTTTAGACACGTAATGTCTTCAAACTCAGCATAGCAAGCCAGATAGCTATATGGGTCTGATCTCAGTTCAGCATCACCACATAGTAGAAGCCTCTGCAATATATATCATTGCTGAAAGTGGAATTAAAGTTAGAGATAGTGAATGCATGCTCTGACGTTTATGTAAACATACGCTTGACGGTGTTTTTGGTAGCACCCATCTGTTGATATAAATACAAGCGTTAGCAAGTTTTTAACTTGTTTTTTGTTTTTTAATATAATAATATATTAAAAAAAATGATTGTTAACTTTATTCATTATGACTTTGTTATTTATGGATATCTATTATTTTAAGTATGCTTTATAAAAATGTTTTTCTCATGTAACATTATGCAAATATGATCACAAATAAAATGTTTCAATAAAATCACAGCTATAAAGTTATATATATTTTTTACATTAATCTGGTTACACAAAAGTTGTGTAATGATTTTCTGCCTGTAGTTTGTGTCTTATAATATTAATATTTTTAATTTTTTTAAAAAAAATTGTTTATAAATGTTTTAACAAATGTGTTGATAAAATAATGAAATATAAATGTGATGATAAAATAATTTAGAATTTAGTAAAATAATTTTTATTTTGTCATTTATTATTAAGTACTTTATATAAAAGCTTTATGATAGTGTGGGAGGACATCCATTGTCATGCCAAAATATGGATTCAGATTCAAGTGTGGCAGAACTTGAATGTTTTTTAAAGTTCTAATCAGGTTTAGTGTTTTTTTTTCCTGGTTGTTGTTTTATAGCCAATCTATCCAATATTGGTCATTATATTGACATCTCTAGCTAGCTTTAGCCAGAGGATAAAACAAGGATTGAAAATCATCCATATCACCATCATACATTTTCTTTGCTATTTTTTTTGTTGTAATGGATTGCTAACGTGACCTTTATCTTAGAGTGAGCTATTTAAAGATTATTTTTATCTACTTTAAAATAATATAGAAAAAAAAACCTGGCAAAATAAATGTTTATAGACTGACTATGGTGGTAATATAATCTATATATTTAAAATTTACATATGTAAGCTTTATATCATGTATATATCAGTACCATAACATTTATACATCAGTACCATGCATTTATACATACATAAATAATGTACTGATACATATGTATTTAAATCAAGTATTTTTTTTTGTATATATATAAACACACATCTGGATTCTCACATGTTAATTTTGAAATATATATATAAAGATCAGTAACAATAGTAAATTCAATATTATCAACTGATGTTAGGCAGCTGTAATGAATACAAAATTTTAATCAACATATGATCTGAAAATGTGTGAAAAGATTCAGTGGGAGAGAGTGGCTTAAAACATTTGTCTCCAGTCACAGAGAATAGCATAATTTGTCATCATTGTTTATTTTATTCAATAATGTTTGATTAATTAAAGTAATTTACATCATTAATTACTTTTGGTGTTAGCATTCTTTCCAGCTTTTATCCTTTCTTTCTTTTTTTTATTCATCAAATGAAAAGAAAGTTTAATTTATTCAAATTTGAAAATTGTCAACAAATCAACATATTTGAACAAAGTTTTAATAATATGTATAAACGATTTATAATAAAGTAGAAATTTATTGAAGAAATTAAGGAGAGGAATTGGATTAGAAAAATTATAAAATTTGGAATGGTTGGAAAACAGAATGGCCAGCAATGAGTTGCTTCATCATTTTAATTCTAAACATACCATTGAGAAGTCAGCAAAATCAATAGATGATTGGTTATTCCTGAGGAATGCCAATCATGTGATCAATATAAACTTAATGACACTTTATAATAATATTTACAACAATACTCGTCAGTAGAATTTTTTTAATTTTATTCATTTTTTATATACAAATAATACGTGTTTTTAAAAGTGATTTTTAGATCATTGTCCTGAAAAACTATTTCAATTATTAACATAATATTACATAGTATTAGTTTTTTTCATTATAATTCTCTTTGATTATATATGGAATATTTTAGAAGATATATGACATAGCATCATCACATAAATATTTCTTGTGTTTTATAAAATTTTCTAAAAAAATAATCTATTAGAATTGAATGTGTGCATTTTTAGAGATTTTTTTCAGTTCTCTGTTCTTATTAGTTATCTTCTATAGTTCTATTCTGCATTATCTTACTATTTCTGGTTTATTTTGCATCACTGTGGCAACAACAAGAATGAAGTCGACTTTATTGTCGTATTTTGAAAATTTTAAATTTGTCAGAATCTGTTATTATTTTAAAATTAAAAATATTTTATTATTTTATACATCATATGATTATCATAATGGTTAATTATTGTTATTTTTAGATGAATTAAAGAAAAAAAAAATTGAATGATTTTATTGCTCAGAAGTTCATAAAAAGTTTGAATAGTGTCAGAGCTGAAATCATTCCAAGGATTTTGCATTCCAGGATCTAACACTGGCATTAAAAACAATATCTTTTTCCTGGTTATGACTTCTAAAGCCCTTTTAATTTTTGATTTGTAAAGTGCCATACATCTTTAAAATATAACCCACAAAATCTTATGAAAATACAGTTATAATTCTGGGATTTTCAATAAATTCTCAGATAAAAAAGTTTGAGACATACTAAAATAATAAAAGTAGCTATTTCATTATTTATGAATTTCACAATACGTAATGGAACATTTTAAAATGATTTAAAAATCCAAAAATAGCAAAACATTTAAATTATCTTTTAAGAGAAATGAAATAAAGTCATCTTGTTATAAAAATATATATAAAGAGATAAAAACTACAGGAATTAAGTCTCTTAAAGATAGCTTGTGTATTTGCAAAACAATTTTTAAAATAATAAGGAAATTAAACTTATGAAGTCAAAGTAAATTAACCTAATATTTAATTAAGGTCAAATATTTTAATTAAAAGATTTGCTGCAAACAAAAAACAATATATAGAATTTTTTAGATGATTTTTAGGTGTTAACATATGTAGAATTTAAAAATGAGTAATTTCACTATTTTGAAATCTGTGATACTATAAACATTAGATGAAAAGCATTTGGAGATTATGGATAGGAATCATTAGAATATTTATTGATGGAATTAAGAAGAAGAAAATGATAAGGGAGTTTTTGTAAAATGATTAGATGAGGGGTATGAGAAGAGAGACCAAATAAATAGTAAACAAACAAATAGATAATTTCAGAAGTAATTATGAATATGCAGGAATACAGCAAAAAATACTCCTGCATTTAATTAAGTAGATGACTTGTGGTTATAATTTTTATAAAATACATACCATATAACGATTACAGGTAAAAACAGTTTTTGTTATCAAGAAAATAAATAATGAAGGAGATAGACAATTTTTTGAAGGGGTTTTTTTAAAAAAAAAAAAAAAAGGGGGGGGGGATAATTGGAAAAGATGTAAACCTATTTTTGGGTTAATAACTATTATTAATGGAAAGAATAATAACTTTATCAACAATAATAATTACCAATAATTGTTAATAAATATAAGAAGATTATAATGAATGTCTTGTGGGGTTTAATGCAATGATAATGTATCAGATTTGAGAGCTGAAAATTCCTGGATTGCTTCGCCTATAATTTTGGTGCACAAGCATCATGTGATTTTGATAACCACAATTATTCAATTATTTTATAATATTTAAAAGAAAAAAAATAACTTTCTGGAAATATTTGTAGGAATTTTAAAGAGCTATAATTAGAGGGGGTTTGAACCCAGACTTTCAAATTCACTTTAGTTATCCATTCCATCTTGTATAATCAACCACATACATGTGAAAAAGATGAATGATCTTAATATATGTATATTCCCTTTTAAGTACACCTAGATTAAAAGTATATATAATATACTTATATTTAAAAAGCTATAGTATTAATGTTGGTTAAAATATTTATGGAAATTTTCGACGTTGTAAAGTCATTATTCAAATCAAAAGTTCATATGAAATGTTAAAGACATTTGTAGTGAATGTTGAAACACGCTGAAGATATATTTAGAATTTGATTATTGAAAATTTACTTAATTTATCTTGAGAGAAAGGGAAAAAATCATAAATTTTAATTCTAATAGCACAGACTAAATCTCCGTTTTAAAGTTCACTTCAATCAATATTCTTTTTAGTTTTTTATTCAGCATTACATATTTATCTTCCTGTATTTTATGAAATATATTTGTCTTCGAAAAAATTATTTGTTTTATATGTTTTATTTTAGCGATTGTGAGATTATAGATTTATGATCAAGATTAACAATTGGGTGTAGATAATAGATTGTGTGATTAGTTGCTCGGATTGTCATGTGATGTTCGATCGCTTTTAATTAATTAAGTGAATTAAATTTATTTATATTACCCAGCTGAGAAGTAATAATTAAACATTTAATTTTTAGAAGGTGGAAAATTGAACATATTGTCTAATAATTAGGCTGGTGTATTTTTTTTTTTTTAAATCACATACACCCGCGATTATAATAAATCTACATTATTTACCAGCCTGTTTCCTCTAATGTCTTCATATTTTGAATTTTGTATTTAAAATAAATAGAAATATGAGAAAATGAGAGTTACCATTTTTGATTGATGATGTATTTATTACTTATCTACATTTATTGATTTTATTTTTTAAAAATAAAATCTAATGTAATAAAAGTGCATGAAACATTTTTCGATGTATATATATATATATTGCAGAAACTAGTGATATTCTGTGACTGTAATCAACAAAATTATACAAGAAATCGGCACCCAAACAAATATTTAGTTGTTATCCTAAACATCACAAAAACAGACGTCTGAATCATTTGAAAGAGTTTATACAAGTGATTAAGATTACATTTTGCAAACCAAGCCTTTCTTGGAAAACAAAACAAAAAAACTTAAATAGCCTATAAAAACTACTGGAGAAAACATAAAGACATAATTTCTTAATAACTTCAATTGTATATGATAAATGAGCCGTCCTTGACTTTTTGTATTGGATTACTAGATATAAATAGTTCTTTTTTTTGGGGGGGGGGCATGTTAACGTTACGTTATCTTATGAACTTTGTAATAAATTATTTTCATTTTCAAAAATATTGCTGAAATAAGCATAATGATTAACTTGTGCATGTGTAATTCTAACAACAATTTATTCTTAAAATAATTATCATTAAGAAATTTATTTTACTTTTATATAAGAAGCAAGTAATGTACGCAAAATAGCAAAACTTTTAAAACAAGAGATGCACAAACTTTTTTAACTATTATCTTAGAGCTGTTTCAATATTTATTTATCTCCTCCTATAACTACAACAATAGTAACAATTATTTTTATATTATCGGAAATATAACAACCGGAGCAATAAATCTTTTTTACAAACAACTATAAAATCGGGAAATTATTTTTAATGAGTGGATTAATTTAATGAAGTTATAAGTTCAGTATTCGTAGGAGTGTGATATTCTCATCCTCGCCATTGATGAAAGCTGCATCTTATTAAGTCAGAACATCAATAGTCATTTAAACAACTGACACCTTTATTCTCTAGATAGATATTGTACTGGTCAGAATTGTATGTTCATCTAACTAGATCCAGAATGTAAGCAAAAGTACCTCAAATCCACTCATGCCAGGTCAGGAGCAATCATGGATTTTGCCCTGTTTACCTTTCGCTAAAACCATAACACAATGAACAACATTTCTGATGATAACAGATGAAATTTATTTATTCCAGTCCTGGAGACACAGCGGAGAAACAAGAGATCTACAGGAAAATATTGATGCTACATGACTTCGAACCCCTAACAGGATGTGCTAGTTTCTAATTATATTACTATTTCACTAATAATCGTTAATAAATGTAAAAGACTGTCTTAAGATCAATGGAATCTAGGTCATATATAACGCAATCTAATTAACTATGTGTACGCATAAAACATGAGACAAAACACTTAAATAAATGGTTATGAAATGTTAATAATTTATTTACAATAATTTGTTAGAAATTGAGTAAACAAATAATGATTAAATAATTTAATAAATACAAAGATGAATCTATTTACATGTCATAATTAATAGCATCTGGGTATTCTAATAGATTACATATTAGAACATAGATTAATGATTAAAGAATACACAAATATAAGTTATATAGGCAAATAAAAACTAATAGATAATCAAGACAATGTGGCTTAATATGCTAATGGAGAAAGATATCAAATTTACATCGATTCTATAGTTTGAACACTATGATTTATTCAATAGAAAATAAATGACCTTAACAAATAAAGAGAAATGGAATTTGATTTACATAATTCTATTTATTAGTTTATTCTAACCATACATTAAAACATATTTATCTAGATTACAAAGTTTATTCATCATTAATTATACTTCATCAATTATTTAAAAAGAAAACATTTGCATATTTTATCAGATCATTCTGCTTTGACAGAATTTACTGAAAGTTATTGATTAGCGTACCTAAAGATCATTCAATCACAGCATTATGACTTATAGATTAAAATTGGGCAATATAAAATATTAATTAATAATTGTGGTGCTGACTTACATGATAATGCCAGAAAGATTGAGTCCATCTTAGGACAAAAAGCTTCATCAAATTTACGAATGTGAGAAACTCACCTGTACTTGTGACAGAGCGGTATCTGAAGAAATAGTTGGTAGGGATTCTATGGTTTGGGATTTCCAATGTTATCACATGCAGACCATAACTATAACCTGACATGATCCTGGAGTTGGTGCTTCCAAACTCCATTTAGGGATATGCCTTAAGAAATGATCTGGGACCTCCGGGTATTAGTTTGACAAAGCAAGATATGTGAATTTTATAATGTTATCAAGGGTAAGCGATGCTAAAAGGAATCCGATCCTTAATGACACTGATGTGTTAACTAAGGCCCTCATAAATTAAAGAAATCTAGCATAATGACATGACAAAATTTAACCCATCCTTAAAGGTATGCAAATGATCTTAAATATTAGTTAGAAAGTCAAACAATAAAAGAAGGAATATGTAGTTCCCTTCATTAAACAGATATTAGTATGCTTAACAAGTAGATAATTACATAAAATGATCATGCTGGATGGCGTGGGATGCAAAAGACATTATAAAAAAAGATAAGGTCACTAAGCTTTACTGTACATAATATTAAAATTTACTAAATCAATACTGTTAATATAGTAATAAATTGATATCTTAAATATGACAGCGTATAATCTGCCATTAAGCATATAAAAAGCAATTTAGTAATATTATTCAATCGAACGAATTTTGAGTTTAGTAAGAAAACTTAATTTAAATATTTAAAAATCCCATAATGGCGGGATGGAGAATAAAAATAAGATCTGTTCGCTAGATTAAATTATTAGCATATTAAATCAAATATAATCAAACATAAAATAAAGTTTGCTGCATTAAAATAATAAGATAGAAAGAGTGAGACCCAGCAAATACATTTAGAGTATAAATTGATAGATTCGTGCATTATATTTTACAGAGTAAAAGAAAATCATTAATTTACTAGAGTTATGATAATCGGCACTACCTTGCTGATTATTAAATAGTTAGAGAGTTACATTTATATTTCAAATAAATTACAGTTACATAAATGGAGGTTTTAAGAATTCATATTGGCAGCACTTGCGGGATTACATTCTATGACTTGATGACTTGATGGCTGTACGGGCTGACATGCAGTGTGGAAAAACACGGTTGGCAATGCAGATTTGAGTGGTTGGCATCCTTGGAGAATTAAATTAGCATTTCATTACAGCAGTCTTTAAGTGGCGATGGCATAGCAGCATAGCGATATGGAGACGATTTGAAAAGATCGGGAAAGCAAATTTCTTCCCTCTACCCAGAAGTCATAGTTAAAATTTTGATGGTGTAGATTCGTTCTGCAATACTTTCTGAAATATAAGCAAAGAGTGTCTAGCATAGAATTTTGGTTGTATTTATATGCCATCAAAACCTTCTAGAAACTTCTATTACCTTGCCACTGACGAGGCCCGGATGTGCATTAACTGGCTTGACTGCACTTATCCTTTGTTAACATTTACATTTTAAAGATGACAACGAAATAAGTTCCACAGAGTATTGTTTTAATCTATTTTGAGCTTGGAAATAAATTCATGAGATATATTTTCCATTAACGTTAGGATTTTAAAATGAATCTACTTTACTAACGACATTTTAAAATTAAACAAGGTAAATTAAACAAGGTACGTTCTTTTGTTTTTAAATCTAAGTTATATTAATTGCTCTCTAGAACTTTCTCTGGTATTATGTCAGCTTAATAAAATACAAGAATAAAAAAATATAAAATAATTAATAAAATAGAATATGATTTACAATACTTTTAGCTATCTGTGATACATACACACACATACACGACTATTTACAGTGGTGGAAATTGAAATATTTCCAAATTAAAACTAACATTCTTTATTCAAAATGAATGTTTAACTAACAAAAGAGGGGGGGGGGTAATCGCGTGTATATGTGTACTTGCACTCCCTAGTGATTAACAAATATATAAATGGGTTTGAACTTTTGGTTGGAGGTTTCTCAGATCACCAGACAGTGAAGCAAAATATGTATAACAGATTTTATTGCTTCAATATCTGTTTATTGACCAATCCCAGATGACTCACTGGCTTGACTGTGGATCAATTACCTGGAAAAAAACCCCCCCAAAGTTGTCTGATCTGAAATATTTCTCATCATCCATTGGTATATGAATTCATTAACCACTGACAGGTTTATTAAGATTGTTCACTGAAAGTCTTTAAATTAAAGCTGCAACTCTTATATTTGGCCTTTTTATTTAAATGAAAGTAAATTTGACTTTTTTATTAATGAATTTCAATATGTAATAATAAAATATTTGTACAATAAAAAAACAACAACAGATTATTCCTGGAGTTTCAAAACTTTGTTATAATAATAATTTTATAAGTATTGTTTTATATATATTTATTAAATCTTTTCAGTTTTATGTGACCTTAGCTTATACCAACATTTCCCAAGCTATTTACTGTGGAAAACTAGTGTCCATGGATAGCAAATTAATACAATCATTAAATGATTTTAAATGTTTGACTCGAATTAAAACATGTTTGAACGTGTTGAAATACTCTGGTGGATGATATAAGTATGCCCAATATTAATGTAATATTGTCAGTTATTAGCAATCTGCCAAAGTAAACAGACATCAGCTTTTTCAGCTAAACAGATATTATTCATGACAATACATGTTTATTAACCATTTTATTGTATTCTTTTGCTTAAATGTATAAGTTTATTACCTTTACTAGCTCTTTTGGTTGTTTTATTATAATTTGAATTGATTCTCATAAATTTTGTGACTTAATATTATTATATAATTGTAGTAAGTATTTATTGCAGCATTACGGATTTCAACTATTTTACTTTTGATTTTCTACATTACAGTCTTATTTATTTCACCATCTTTAATTTTTGTTTCTAAAACATCAAAATCATTAAGAACAAAATTTTACTATATATATGATAGCTTACTTTATTATTTTCATGTGTTTTGTTTTACATAATTAAAATTTGAGAATAATTGTTTGGTTTTTTTGCTTAATTATTTATTATTAACATCTATCTAGCTTATAAAATAATCAAGGTATTCTATTAAAATTTCAAGATATGTAAAGTGTTTCATCTTATGAAAAGTTTGAGAAATTCTGGTTTACCCAATGCTTTTCAGGAAAAAACTTCTGTTTATTTTACCCCACTGCTGTCATCTAGTGTAAGTTTGAGAAATTAATGGATACTAAATGTGTTAGATCTCAAAAGATTTATGTGCATTAGATTCAGACCCATGCTCCTTATTGACAAAAGTCATAAGCAAAAACGAGTTTAGGAATATGAATAGAATAGCACCGAATATAGATTTAATAAGCAATGCCATTTAGTATCTACTGATTAATCAAGCTAATAGTAGATGGTAGACTAGAATAAAATAAATTGAGTTGGCTTCTTTCAACTTAAGTGTTATTCCTAAATAATAAAAAAAAAAATCTACAGAAAAAATGAAAACATTTTTTTCACTGTAGAAACATTTGTATACAGTAGAATATTGATAAAGTGAGTGGTCTTAAAGCCAACAGCAAGATGATACATGTTTCAAATTTACTTTTTTACTGCTACTGCTGGATAAGAAAAAAAATAATTACAGGGAGAGTAATCAAATTATACTGTATCAAAGAGAGGTCAATGCACAATGAATATGAAGAGTTAAAAAGAATATACATTTTTATTAGTGTAAATGCTGATAAGAAACTTTATATTTCAATTTAAATTTTTTAAACAGTTATTACTTATCAAAAAAATCAGGAAATTTGTACACTTCATTGAAATTTTTTTATTCAATAAAGATTTAGAAATGTATTTTATTTAATATATATAATACACTTCCGGTGTTTTTTTCTTTCAAATAGTTTGACCCCTAGTTAACTCAATCAATCATTTATATATTTTAAGTATTTAGACATTTGGTATATAACTTTGCCAAAAAAAAAAAAAAAAATCTATTTCTTCATCTGCTTTTATGATATTGATTATAATTCCATCATTAGCTAGAGTTTTTCTCTTCTTCATAAATTTAATTGCATGTCTCACTTTTTCATTTAAAATCATAAATTCAGAAAATATAGTTGTTGTAAGAGATACTTTTCCTTGATCTTTATTGCTATATAATTCTTGATAGAACTTGTCTACACATTTCATGACATCATCTCTCTTTTTAGTAATAGTTTCATTTTTTTTTCTTATTACCGAAATAAGTTTACTATCAATACTAAAATATTGTTTTACACTCTTTTATTCTTTCTATAACTTTCCTTGCTAGTTCACAATTATCACAATTATACTTTCTTATATCATTATCAACTCTCCACATCATTTTACAAAATTCATACTATTCAATATTTCTTAATGCATCGTTTTTATATATTTTTATATTTCTTCTCTCCTTCAAAAGTGTATCAGTTATAATCCTATTGATTTTATTCAAATCATGTTCAAAATCTGTTAATATTTGAAAACAATTTACAAGTTCTAATTTAGATTCATCGGAATGTTTCTGAAGATTAGGACTGTGAATATTGTTTTTCTTAATAATTTTTGACTCTAATTTTTCTGTTAACTTGTATCTTAGATCTCACTAATCGATGATCACTTCTTGTATTGAATTTATTAAGAACATTACAATCTTGAAATACATATTTTCTGTTAATCAAAATATAATCAAATTCTGATATATCTTCATTTGGATGCTTCCATGTTCATTTCCATTTAACATTTTTCTCAAAAAAAGAATTCATTAAGTTTTTCTTTTGCTGCAAACTCTGCAAGTCTGTGATCTCTCTCATTATTACAACCATAACCAAATTTACCTATAGCACTTTAATCTTTCAATTATTTACCAATTCTGGCATTAAAATATCCCATGACAATTTTAAAATGTTGTTTTGTCTGATCAAAATACTTTTCTGCATTCACATGAAAATCCTCTACTTCATCATCACAATGAGAACTTGTTGGGCACAAACTTGAATTATCTGCGTATGATATCTGCTATTAAGTTGAATAACTAATATTGCAACTCTATCTGGTACATCATCAATCTTCACAATGTTGTTGTTCTACTTTTTATTTATAATGAATCTATTCCACTAATACTTCCACTGTTTGTGCCTTTGTAATAAAGTATACATGTCCATTCAAATCAGTTGTTTCTTCATCTTTTTTTCTAATTTCACAAAGTCCAATAATGCCCCATTGAATATGAAACACTTTTTCCAATTTTTGCAATCTTCCTTCACTTGAAAGTGAGTCGCAGTTGTAAGTATCTAAATAAAATTTTGTCATCAAATGGCAGCCTGGATCTGCAACCAGGAGATTCTTAGCACCTTCAGCCACTGGCAATTTTACAGCCTCCTGGAAATAAGGGCCATAATTTATTTTTGGCTGCCATCATTGTAAATATTTATTGGAAAAAAATCACTTGCACACACATTTATTCTGTCTTACAAGATAACTCAACTGATTTCAATTATGAGCTACCAGGTAACCAAAAAGAAAGACCATGGTGTTTCTTAATCTTAAAGACATGAAAAGCCAATAAACTCACTACTCTGGATAATGCATATTGATGAACAGCCCGTCCATGATCATATACTATATGGATAAACACAGTAATAACAGTTGCAATGACAACAACGTATAGAATGGACATTAGAAATTTGCCATACTCAGTTCCTTTAAGACCTCCAAGAAGAATCAAAGAGTCTCCTTTCAGTTAACAGTAAATTCTTTTCTGCAGTCAAATTTAATAATAGTAGTAATTACATTAATAGCAATGGGATAATAGTAGCATTTATAATAATGGATGACAAGCAATGTCAGACTGCTGCCCTGGTTATTCCAAGCTATTTTGAATAAAGAAATTTACACAAACACACACACACACACATGTAAATAATAATGAGAATAATAATTCAAGCTAATTTCTATTATTGTAATTTAAATTAAACACTGACTGGTTAAAAACAATGAAAAATAAAATGAAGTTTTTATTAACCTTTAAATATTTTTTTTTTAGTATTGTATTATTATATTTAGTACTAATTGACAGGATTAAACAAAGCATGTAAATGGAAAATTAGTGCTCAATGATTCTCTAATATATCTCTCTACATGTTCAAGGCAATCTGTTTTACTTGAGCAGAAATTTTATCTAAATGATTTTTCAATTTTGAGAAAAATATTTTTATTAGATATTTTATAATCTCTCCACACCTTTTTTTAAAAATCAGATTTAAAATAGATAATTTTTTATAGAAATTAAAATATTTTGATTTTTTTTTTTTTTTTTTTTTAGAGTAATCTAAAAACTAATGCGTTTAAGCAAAAATATTTTTTTTGACGTTTTCTAAATTTATTTTAAATTCCCTATATAATTTTATATATGATGCTAATATGATACAGGTAATAACTTTTAGAATTGTTTACGGCTAACTTCTTGATATAGGGCTAACTTCTTGATATAGGTGTTAAGATACTATGTAGGAAATAGGCTGATGATTGTAATATTTTTGCCAATTGGAAGAATGATCTATAAAATATTCTTAATATTGTGAATGCAACTATCAAGATTCAAAAGATTGAAAAAAGTCACATTCTTTATATGCAAATGATAACCAAAAAATTTACAGCAACTTGTGTTTAGGATAGTTATATCTTGAGAATTTTAAAGAATTTAAAAACATGTAAAAGTTTAGAACAGATTCCTTTGTGCTGCTACCGCATTTAGCATGATAAAAGGATGATTATATGACTATTTTTCTCTCAAAAATATTATATGAAATTTGTCAAGCATTGGTGGTCGAGAGGTCCGCGACAGCTGTTTTACAAGCAGTTGTTCCGGGTTAGCGGTTCGCTTCCTTGCTGATGCTATGACACATGAGAAAGAAAAAAAAATGTAATAAAATGTGAATTACTTATTTATTTTTAAATGCTATATAATATTCTGAAAATGTGATAGTAAGATTATAAAAATGATTGATATGTTCTTCAGCTTCTTGGATAAGACGATATTAAATCTATTATTGAAAGGGCATATCTTTTGATTGCGTGGTAAAGAAAAAAAATTAAGAATAATGACTTTCAAAAAACGTATTTTATAGTGAATTTGAACATGATTTTTATATACTTGTTTATAGTATATACTTAGAAGTCCAATATATCCGTAAAATGTTTCTAAATGCACACACACATACTTGTTTATATAATTGATATTATATAATATAATCTATTCACAAACTATTAAATATTTTTTTCTATTTGGTTATATTTTACAATTGTTTTTAGCTTATGTAATTCTTAATGGAATAATTATTTTGTTAGGTAGTACTATTTATTGCCTTAGAATCGCATTACCATAGTTGGGAGTAAAATAGAATAATGTATGCAAATCCATGAAAGATTTAATCTCACTTTAATAAAATATATGGAAACATAAAAAATCTATTTATGGAAATTTGGTAGACTTATACAAATTTAATTTACATATATAAATAAAAGATTGTTGATTTTTTTCTCTCTTTTCTTTATATATATTAAATGGAGATTTTTTAAAAAAGTAATGCAGTCTTGAATAATTTATAATACTATAAAATGCAAAATAAATAGTAAATATTTTAGTTAATTACCATTTTATATCATTTTATTTGTAATTACAAATTGTTTACATTCCACATAATTGGATTTAAAAAAAAAATTTACACAAATAGAACATTTATATATTTAAAATGTGTTTAGAAAAAATATGATAGCTAAAAGTTTGAGAGATTGACAGAACATAGATATACACACACAATAAATATTTGCATGTATATATGTATAAATTTTAATACTTTTAAAAATATTTTAGTAAGAACAATTAATAAGGTTAATATATAAACAATCGTCTACTTTAACATCATTTATTGCAAGTTTGATTAATCTGTATTTATCAGATGATAGTGCAATTTAATCCTCCATTTCCAGACTTGTTTGTGGCTTTTGCTTTTATAAATGACTCAGGATTCAAAACCAGAATCAAGTCCTCATTGATAATGGTAAAAGCCAGAAATTGGTCTGGTAATGAGGATTATATTGCACTAACATGCAGTAAAACACTGATTACTCAAGTTTGCAAGATATTGTGCTAAAGAAATAAGAACTATTGTTATGATATTGGAAGCTGAAAGAATTACGATGTTTTGTTATTTTTAGCTACAAATTTAAGTCAGGAAGTTGAATATAATTTTTATATTTTTATAATTTTGACTAGTCTGTGAATATTTTGTTTACTATCCACTATTCTTTATTGGAGCATTTGAAGAAGCCTAAGTTCTGCCTTCTGCTATTTTGACTGATACCTAAAATCCTGCTTGATGGGGAAATTCCTGTACTTAGAAGTATAAAGCTGTTTACACAGATCATTAGGCATAAGCTAGTAAGCAAGGTATGCAAATCTTTAAAATTGATAGTTGCAAAATGGCAAAGAAACAATATAGTTTCAGGAAATCATCCATTAGACTATAGTTTATGTTAAATGGAAAAATACTGTTGAAAGTTTACAGCAAAACTGAAGATGCTTATTGAAATCTTATCAACAGAAGGATGTTTTTCAGAAACATGAACATAGCTGATCATTTATAAATGCATAAAAGTGTAGCCATATGTTCCAAGATATGAAAACTATTGAAATGACTAGTTAAAGAGAAGCATCAGAACTCGGAAGAAATAAAACTATCAGGCATGTCATTTTAAATAAATCACTTTATTAATCACTAGACACTGTTAGAGGTATGCAGTATTATGTAAAGCATTTATTGATAATAAAATGACGTTGATCATCTTCCTTAAATTTTGGATGTGAATCTCCATTTACTTTTATTCTTTTAGCTTTTCATGGAACTATATCATTCAATAATGGGCAACAAGCATTTAAATTGTTAAAATAACATGATTTCAGTGTTGCAATATACAATCAGAATGTTGCTTTTCTATTTAAAAAAAAAACTTTGAAGGGGTTAATCAGTTACAGTATCTTTAAAAATATATATTAGACTGTTACAGGATTAATAGTAATTGCTAAAATTTTGCAGTCTGATATAAATACTAATATTGTAGTTATTTCTCATAAGGATAAATCATACTTACAAACTATCAACCTCTACCAATTACAAACTATCAACCTTTACCAATAGTGTCTACAAGAGATTAGGTGTTTTTTGGCTTGATTGTTTTCTGGACCTTTTACTTTTACTATCAGACATATATTGCATCTCATCAAACATCTTATGTCCATGAGATAAATTGTGTGTCTACACATGCTTCAGTCAATCATTAGAAATTTGAATCATGCCATTGCATATAATTTTTTTTAGCAAATTATTATCAAATGTCTCAATGATAAAGTATACCGGATGATTGGAAGAGGGTAGTATTAATATTAATATTTAAAAAAATTGCAAAGATTTTAGAAAATTTTAGACTTATCAGTCTTTTATCAGTTCTATACAAAATTTTTGTCAAAATAATTACAACTCATCTACAACAAGCATTGTATTTAAACCAAACAAAAGAACAAGCTGGATTTAAAAATGATTTTAGAAGAATGGATCATATCCAAGTATTGAGAGAAGTTATAGAGAAGACCAATGAATATGAGTTGTCATTATGCTTTGGATTTGTAAATTATGAAAAGGCATTTGATTCTATAAGCATTTATTCAGTGTTTAAATAATTGAATCATTAATGTATAGACCCAAGATATTGTCATATTCTGAATATTTATAAAAATGCAACAATAATCATTAGATTACATAATGATATTAGGAAGATTAACATTGAGAAGGGTGTACAACATGGTGACTTCATATCTCCAAAACTTTTTACAGCAGTTTTGCAAAAAATATTTTGTGGATTAAAATGGGAATCTAAGGGAATAAAAGTAAATGGAAATTATTTAAGTCATCTAGATTTTGCAGATGATATAGTTATTTTTGCAAATAATGTTTTAAAATTGAGGAAATGTTACAAGAGTTAGCAGATGAGAGTAAGAAAGTAGAATTAAAGATAAATGTTAAATTAAAAAGACTAAAGAAGAAAATAAAGATTGATAATGATGAGTTAGAAATTAACAACTACAAATGTCATGGTCGAATTATTACTGTAGATGGAAACAATGAATTAATTTAATTGTAGAATTAAACTTGATTGGAATGCTCTTAGTAGAAATAATTTAATATTAAAAAGAAGTATGCCTGTGTGTTTGTTAAGAAAGGTTTTTAATAAGTGTGTGTTAACAATTCTTACTTACAGATCTGAGACTTGGATATTTAACAGGAGAGCAATGCAGAGACTTCAGATCACTCAACAAAGTATAGAGGGATGTATATTAGGAGGAACAAAAAGAGATTGAAAATGAAATAAATGGGTGAGAGAACCAACAAATATTATTGACATTATTGATTAAGAGATTGATGTAGAGTTGGGTTTGACACATTGTTAGAAGAGATGTTAATAAATGGACAATTGAAAATTTGAAATGAATTCCAATAAATTATAAAAGACATAGAAAGAGACCACATATGAGATGGATGGATGATATAAGGAAATGTGCTGGTGTGAGATGGAGAAGAGAGGCTAGAGATCCCAGAAAATGGATCGAACTTGGAGAGCCATTCATCTTGCATTGGATCTGTAATGATTGAAAATGATAATGATTCTACAGTCTCATGTTTTTTTTGTAATCTATTTTTGACAATTAACAGTTTTGTTCTGGTTGTTGTTGTTTTATACAGTATATTTTAATATATATTTATTCCAGATAACTGTCCAATTTAAAATGAAACGATTTTAGTTTTTGTTTAACTAATTAAGTATAAAAAAAACCCATCCATCACATAAATGTAATAAATTAAAGACAATTATTAATACTATTCTTTTAGAGAAAAATTTGAAAATGGCTAAATATAACCTAAATGCATTTTCGATGACAAACATGGAAAATGAATTTAAGTTACATTTAGTATTGTCAAAGTTTTGTCTAAATGTATGGTATTAGTATTGCTTTTTTCTTTTAGTGTATATTGTAATCACAAATATAAAGTAAATTATACATATATATATAGTTTGTAATAGCAATATTTATTTATTAAATAGAATACATTTATATAAAAAAATATTTTTGCTTTTACATAATAGAAATATTTAAACTAGGTTCTATGTAATCATTATGATGTTGATAAATTAGGTATTTTGGTTTCATAAGTTAAAAATATAAATAATAAGATTTTGATTGGGGAGGGGGTTAAAGCCTTATTTCAAAAATACTAGAACAATTAAATTTTCAATAACCAATGCCTTTCAGATGCTAGTCAGGAGACTAGTGGATAACACTATCATCTTACTTCATTTAATTACTCCAGCTCTGTTTCTAAGTTAGATTTTAGGAGAAAGTCATATGATGCTTTTTTTGTTATGTATTATTCTTGTCAAAAAATTAAAGGTGATTATCATTAACATAATTCCTGAAACTATTAAAATATATTGTGGCAATTATATTGGCTATGTTAACATTACATTATAAAAATCATCTTCATAAACCAATATCAATCCATTGCAGGATGGTCTCTCACAAATTCAAATCATCTCCGATCTTTAGCTTCTTTTCTCCACACTACCCCTGCACACTTTCTTATTCCTCCATTCATCTCACATATGGTCTCTTTCTGGGTCTTTTACAATCTCTTGGAATCCAGTTTGAGATTTCAATTGTCCTTCTATTATCTCTTCTAGCAATATGTCCAGCCCAACTACACTTGTCTGTTAAATTTTTTTCAATGATGTCAGTAACACCTATTTGTTCTCTTACCATATATAGCATTTTTGGTCTCTTCTTGTTATTCCTAACGTGTATCTCCACATACTTCTTTGAGTGGTCTGAAGTCTCTGTATTGCTCTTTTATTAAGTGTCCAAATCTCAGATCAATAAGTCAGAACTGGTAAAATATTTATTAAAAACTTCTTTTCAAACACATAAGCATATTTTCTTTTACTATCAAGTTATTTCTACCAAGTTTAATTCTATGATTAATTTCATCCATTGTGTTTCCATCTGTATTAATAATCTGACCAAGGTATTTGTAGCTGTTAACTTCTTCTAACTCATCATAATCAATCTTTATTTTCATATTTTGAGCAAATTGATTAAACATTACTTTAATCTTTTTAACATTTATCTTTAGTCCTACTTTCATCTGATAATTCCTGCAACATTTCCTGCAGCTCTAAAGCATTATTTGCAAAAACAACTACATCATCTGCAAAATCTAAATGACTTAAATAATCTCCATTTACTTTCACTCCTTTAGCTTCCCATTTTAATCCACAAAATACTTCTTGCAGCACTGCTGTAAAAAGTTTTGGAGATATGGAGTCACCTTGTCTTACACCTTTCTCTATGTTGACTCTCCCAGTGTCATTATGTAATCTAATTGTTGCTGTTGCATTTTTATAAATATTCTTCAAAATATGACAATATCCTGGATCTATACCTTGATGATCCAATGCTTTAATCACTGAAGAAATGTTTATAGAATCAAATGCCTTTTCATAATTTACAAATCTAAAGCATAATGGGAACTCATATTCATGTGTCCTTTCTATAACTTCTCTCAATACCTGGATATGATCTATTGTACTAAAACTTTTTTGATATCCAGCTTGTTCTCTTTGTTGGTGGAAATCCAATGTTCTCTGTAGACAAATTGTAATTATCTTGGTTAAAATTTTGTATAAAACTGATAAAATGCTGATCGGTCTCTAATTTCTAATATCTTCTTTGTCACCTTTTTAAAATAATAATATTAATTTACAAAGTGCATACAATACAATAATATTAATGCTGCATTCATTCAATCATCTGGTACATCTTTATCATTTAGACATTTGGTATATAACTTTGCTAAAAAAATTCTATTTCTTCACCATTATTTATAATTCCATCATTACCTGGAGCCTTTCCTTTTTTCATAAATTTAATTGCATGTCTCACTTCTTCATTTAAAATTCTGGGCAATTCGAAAGATATAATAAATATAGGAGGTACTTGTTCTTTATTACTATACAATTCTTGATAGAAGTCTTCTACCCATTTCATGATGTCATATCTTTTTAGTAATAATTCCATCTTTTTTCCTTATTGCAGATATAAATTTCCTACCAATACTGAAATATTGTTTTAGACTCTTGAGATTTTTTTTATTCTCTTCTACAGCCTTCCTTGCTAGGTCACAGTTATACTTCCTTATATCATTTTCAACTCTTTTCTTACACCATTTTACAAAATTCGAGGTATTCAATCCTTTTTAATGCATAATTTTTGTATATCTTCATCTTCCCTTTTTTCTTCATAAATTCTCTAGTCTCAGTAGAAATTTTATTGGTCAACTCCTGCTTTTTTTAACCAAGTAACTTTGTTGAAGTTTTTAAAGTGTATCAGTTATTTTCTTATTAATTTCCTTCAAAATCTACTAATACTTGAAACTAATTTGTTCTAATTTAAATTCATTAGAATGTTTCTGAAGATTAGGAATATCAACTGTAAATATTATTTTTTTAATAATTTTTGTCTCACTAGTTTTGCATTAACACATATCTTACATATTACTAATCGATGCTCACTGTCTGTGTTAAATTTATTAAGAACATTACAATCTTGAAATATGTATTTTCTGTTAGTCAAAATATAATCCAATTCTGCTGTTACCTCATTTGGATGTTTTCATGTCCATATCCATTTAACTATTTTTCTCAATGTGATATATTCATTTAATTAATTTTCTCTGTCATTAAAAATGAAACGCATTGAATTTATTATGAAGTTGATTTCAAAAGATTTATAAAATGCAGTTAAAGTTGTTATGTAAATCAACTGAAAAAATATTTTAATAGTTTTTTTTTCTCATTTGCTCCCTCTTCTTTGAAGCAGGAAAAAGACAGCAAAATGAATTAGCTATTAAATAATGCTTTTTATATGTAAGAAGTGAAAATTGTATAAGCTGAAGAAAGATTGTCCCTCAGCCCTCCATAATGCCCTTGGATTAAACAACAAATTATTGATCAAAAAAGCCAAATATTGGTTTCTGGAATCCAAATTTATTGATTTTCTTCTGAAATTAAACCTCTCATCACTACCCACTAATCAATTCCTCGTAACAAAATTAGTTCTCAATGTCAACTCTGGCAGAGGGATGAGGAAACAATTCAACACATTTTTCTAGATTGTCCATCTCTCAGCATTCTTACGTCTTTCATTGACGAAAAGGTAAAAAAACGCTGTTCTACAGACACATTCTTAATCCAGCAAGCAATTAAAGCTGGCAATTTCGCTAACATTAGATTAGCAATTTTTCTATCTTTTGCCATCTGGCTAACAAAATGCAGTACCCTTCAAGCATTTAAAACAGTCATCAAGGGTAATATCATCAGTGGTAAAATGCTTGCTCTGGATTGGCTGCATCAACAAACCTGGGCCAGCACCTCCATGTTAGTTCACTGATTATTGCAAAGATATCAATGATCAAATTTGAGTCTCGCCTCATCAATGCAATACCAAAATGAGCTCAATCATATATGAGAACTACCAGACAATCTAATGACTACCAATTATCAGATTGATCACACTATCTACCTCAACAATAAATGTTAACATATTTAATCATGAACTGAATGGCTTAACTTATAAGAAAGTGACAGACAGATCTCAGGATGCTTGGAGCTCAGACTGACAGATTGGGAGCGAATCACTGACCTTGCCAGCATTCTCCCAACCCACTTAGCCTTTGCTTTACATCTTGATTTTAAACTTATACTTATAAATTTTGATGTGCCTTTCAGTGCTCAAAGAAGCATGCATAATTGTTCAACTGGGACAAAGTATGGATCAATCTAGAATTCTACTGAAGCATTGATCCAACAATTTTGAGTCTTGGATGCTACCCGTGGTTTCTCAGGTTACATCATGTATGTATTCACATCTCATTTAGTTATGGACATTGCTTGGTATTCATGTAATCATTATTGTATAAAGTTGTATCAATCGTTTAAATAAAGCATTATTTTTTTTAAAAAAAAAAAGAAGTGAAAATTATTGTTGGAAAGATTCGTTGCCCTAAAGTTTATACAGAAAATGAAGTAATAAATTAAAATAAATAGTTCATTTATTCCAACCATAGTGTAATTGTTTAATCTACATTTTTTCTCAACTTGTTTTAAAACTAGTATTAATGAATGGAACTCCATAAACAGATGGTTAAAGAAGAAATAAGGATATGGATGCTTTAAATAATTACTTTTAGCATTTCACTTAATGATTCTGGAAAAAGGAAAAAATATTTAGGAGTAGAAAATATTTTTCCAGATAGATATTTAAAACCAGAACTTTTAATGCTTTGAAATTGGTTTGTTATTTATGAATATTCAAGATAAGGGAAAGGAAAGAATATTTATGGACCTTTAAAGAAAGATTAAAGAATGAAAACTATTTTCAAAACTTGTTAAAAATGATATTATTTTCTTATACATAAAAGAATGATAGAAATATAATATTGGCACTTGAATCCTTTGGTGTATAAACTGTATAATATGCTACAATAATAACATATTTTAAAATTATTTCCGGAAAAGCTATTTAAAAATAAATTTTTTGTATGTGAAAAGTTATAATGTGAAATTGAAAAGAAAGAAAGCATTCAAACTTTTATTGCAGTCTTTGAAGCGAAAAGTACTCAAGAAAGGAAATTTCTGAAGAAGATTCTAAAGATTTATTTTGTTACTGACCCACAGAATAACTCACTCCTCCCATAGCTTTGGGAATGTGCTCTCTGATGTGTTATGTATGGAATGTACAATAGCTAAAGCAAATTAATATTTATAGGAAGTATGAGGTTTATATAAGTAATTCTTAATCTCATATTATTTTTCTTGTATATTCTGCTGTTTTTGCTGTCATTGACAAGAGTTACCATTGCAATATGGTTGTTAATGTAATGTCAAGTTTATATGGTCAAAAAATAAAGTTGATTTAGATTTAAAATCTTAGGGAAATTTTGCATTTCAGATTCTTAGCTTTAGTAATATGAAAGAAGTAAATTTATCTACAAGATTAAGAATTATATTTTTATCCTGTCAGTTGTGGTTTTTGTCATTGAAACCACCTTAAAATATAAGCCAAACAAAAAATATGTAAACAATTCAAAGTAGTAGTTTCAACAAAACAGTTTACATCAAATGCTACAATCAAGTTTCATTTCAAATCATCTTATGAATGTGAAAAATATGATTACCAACATGAATGTCTTAAAATTGTATTTTTAAAAGCTTGCAATATACTTCCGTGTTTTCATGCAGCCCATATCTTTCAATAAATAACTGACCGATTCATGCCTTCATTTTTTTTTTTTTAAAAAAAATTGGTCTGATTTTTTAATCAAATCATTTCCATTTTCTTTTATACAAACTCATCTAGAAAAACAGCTTTTTTTTTTCAACATTTCATGTTATGCACATGCTCATTTCTATAATGTGAGTCTAATACTTTGGAAAATTCAGTTAAATTTTTTTATTTATCTAATGGATTTTAAAAAAATAAATATTTAATCCAATTAAAAGTTTAAATATATATGTATTTATTTATATGATAATAAACTTATAAAAGTAAACATTTTAATTTTTTGCTTTTACATAATAGAACTACTACTACTATTCAAATGCATTCCGAATGAAGCAGATATTCTGGGTTCATAATTTAAATTGCTGATATTAAGATTTTGATGGAGAGGGGTGTTGATTCTTAAACATACTGGATCACATAAATTTGCAATAGTTAATACTTTTCAAAAATTAGTCTAGAGATTTTAATATATCACTAAATATTAAGAGAAAGTTAGATCATGTTTTGTTTAGGATATACAAACATTTCCAGAATTAAAAGTGCCTATCATTAGCATAACATTTAAACCATTTAATTGTATAGTTTTTAACCTAAAGTCAGACCTATATGGTCGTTAATGAAGGTTCAAAACCTTAGAATATATGTTTTTTAAATTTTAGGTTATTATATTATTTACTATAAAATAAATGACGTAGGTGTCATTTATTTGAATTACAGCAAAAGTTTTTTATGTTAAGATTTAGTAGAATCTTTGTTTTTTGTAGCTGATTGGTTATTTCTTTGGTTTAAAAATTACTTTTAAGTTCATTTATCATCATCAATGATGATGAATTTCCTTAATTGAATTACAGAGGATTTGTATTTGCTCTATTCACACAGCCTTTCATTATGTAGTATTTTATGTATATTGAATTTAACATGTGAAAAACTAGAACTGTCTTTTTTAAAAGCTTTTTGAAGGGCAAAGAGTGCTTCAGCATTTTTCTACAAATAAATAGAGAAAGAGAAGTTAATATTTATTAGGCTAATCAAATGACAGCTTGTGAAATTAGTTTTTTTTTTTTTGATCTATTCTCTAGATAAGAGTTTCTAGATATTTTTTTACTAATAAGTGCTTAGGTTGATGTGAGTTGGACTACCTGAAGCAAAATCCTTGAGTTGCTTAGAAATTTTCAGTTATCTGACAAAAAATTTTTAAGTTCCATACATTCCCAGTCTTCATAGACAGGTCAGGTTAATGAGTGAATATATATAAATAATTTTGTAATATTTGAATACACGTATTTTGTCTACTGAATTTAATATAATTAGAAGGGATTTGAACTCAGATTTTCAAGATCCCTATATATAACTGTGGTATATTTGTACACAATTTTAAAAATGTTTGTTTTATTATCATGTCCTTTTCTGCCTAAATTATGAATGTAGAGAAGTTGTCTTATTTCTTGAAAGCTCTGTCTTAACTTTGATCTGATCCAAAGGAAAGACAAAAAGCTATACATTATAGGAATGAATTAGAACTGCATAATCATTATCTAAGAAGACCTTGATATGTGTTTTCTAATCAGTAGTTGTAACTAGTTCAAATAATAATGGCTAGCTACCTGAAAAGATTTTGATCTCTTTTCCAACTTGAACTTAAAATGTTGTCATGGAAGGTCAACAGACTGACCACTACATTACAATGATCCTTAATTGATAAATAGTAATAAAAAGTCCTATTTTTTTCCTTTTGGTATTAAGTAGCAATGTAATGTCATGATTAAGGGCTTAGTACTTCATTTATAGAAAATATTAGATACTATTATTATCTCCATGGTGGTCACATACTATTTGCTACTTTAGAAATTATACATGCAGATTAGAATTTCTGATTTAAATATATAAAATGTTTATGATTGTTATATCTATTTCTCATCATTTTTATTTAAGTTCATATTAAATGGGATTTTTTTATGTTTGAGAAGTAAAGTACAAATGAATTTAGCATTAGTGTATGATATAATTTATTCAATTTTTTTATTTATTTAGAAATTAGTGCAATGATGATTTTATTATATTATTTTTGGGGAATAACTTTTATATACCCAATATACAAACTGATTTCATTTAGTAAAGAAAAGAATTACTTTTGTTAATAGTTTTAAATTTCAGACAATTGCATTATTGTTTAATAGACTTTATTACAGATTGCTTGTTAAGTTTTTTGCCCTTGATTTGTAGAATAATTAAGTAATAGAGGACTGTTGTTAAGCAATAATATATAATCAACATTGGTGATAGTTTGCTATTTCTTGTCACCTCTTAACACCATTTATTCTAGTAAGTACATCATAAACTTTAATGAGATTTTAGCAACATTAATCATTTTGATGCACAATTTTTAATATGCAGTATATATTTATGTTAAAACTAATGCTTTCATTGTGGAACATATGAATAGTTTTAGGTTTTTCCATGTGTGGATGCTTATCATAACACTGACATATCACCTGAATTTCATCTGCAATCTTCTGAACAGTTTGGATAATTCAGTACTTGTTGGTGTTGTTAAAGGCGCTAGTAATAGAAAACATAATACAGATCATGTATCATATGGCTTAATATTTATATAATCCAATTCTAAATTTAGAAATGGTCAGATTATAAAAAAAGAGATTGAAAATAACTAGATTATAAAAAAGAGAGTGACTGGCATTAAATTTACATATTATATTCTCGATAAACATCTATTTATATGAAAAAAGTTGTAGATTTGAATTTTGCAATTTTTCCGTAGTCTTTAATCAATAGAGAAATGGAGGCTAATTATTTATTTTCCATGAAATATTTTATTAATTGCTTGATTCTTATTCCAATATAAGATGTTGCATGAAAATTGTACTACTTATATTTTCTTATGTGCCAGAGATGGAGAGTCATAAATATATCAAAAGGATTTGATAATCATCTATGGTTATTGCATGTGACATTATTATCTGTTTGCAATTAGAGTTTCAAAACAGTAAGAACCATTAAAAAGAAATTGGTTATTAAGCTGCACCATGCAATGTTTTTAACGAGTTGATCTATTTTTAGTAACTCAGATTCTGAATTCTGCTATTTTCATGGAGTTAAAAAAAGGGCTTCATCCACTTACAGAATACTCAATGATCATTCATTATCATTTCCCCTTTCCATTAATAAAAGTATCATGAGTAAACATGGATTTTTTTTTATGGTCTTCAAATTAAAATAAGCAAATCAGTAATAATAGTACTAATAATAATGACAATAATAATATGGTCACTTGCTTGGAAAATCACAGGACATTCATCATTAGTAGTAATAGTAATAATAATAGTGGTAATGCTAGCAGTAGCATTATTTTTATTCAATAAACAACAAATAAATAATATAGCAATATAAACTCCATAGAAAAATACTCCTGAATGAGAGGTTTAAAACATAATGGATAATATATAACAAATAATACAAAATATCCCTATATACCAATGTAAATAAACAACATCTAGTATATTGTGAGTCCCATAACTATCTCTAATAGTTGTGGCATGAGATCTGCCAAAAATAATGTGCATTGTATAATTTTATAAAGCAGATATGGCAAAAGTAGAACAGTTCCCCCAAACAAAGATATTATGAGCTTAATACACTTTGATAACAAGAAATATAAATAGTAATTAAAGCTGATCAAGATAAAAATTCAGATAAATGGAAAGGCATATAATTTAATTTATATAATCAAGAACAATGAATGTTAATATGACTTTATTAGAATAATCTAAAATCCTATATACATCTAGATAACAATAATTAATTCAAATGAAATATTCACACAAGTACTATTGCATTGCAAAAAATAATTATTACAAACAGTGATGTCATAATACAAATGGGTGATAAAAATGTATTCTCTTTATTTAATGATAAACAATTAAAAGCTAACTATTTGCTAATTAAAAGTAAATCATCATTAATTATTTTTGCAATTTCTTGAACTGAAAATTGATATTAGGTCCTTAGTTTTTGAGTTCACTACTCAGTTGTACAATACAAAGAGTATTATTACTACTACTTCGTAGCACAGTCTTTCCCAGGCAGAAACATTGCTAATTTCAAAATAACAGCAAAATTAAATTGTTTTTATAGTTTTAAAAAAAAAATTATTGGGTTTGATTATGAATATTTTGCATGGCACACACATAAACAATAGGATGAAAGTTTAAAAAAAGATTATTGTTTAATTATTACATACATATAAATTTGTTTGTGTGTGTTTTAATGCAGTTGCGTAACTATTAAGATCTAAAAAAATATGTTCATTTTAAAAACAACTTTACGGTTATAGAAATCTTTTTCTTAAAAATACTGACATTTACTATGTAAAACAAGCATTATTCAGGATAAATGTGACACTGTTAACAGTTCACATTATGTTGATTAGTGTATTAGACTACTATTGACTACATATGAGAGAATTTAGAAAAATTATGTAATCTTTCAAAATTTATTGGAAATGTGTGTCAGATGATTTTAGATATGTTGGTCATAACAGGGTCAGTTCTTTAATCATAAAATAAGAATATGATTATACTATGTATGCTTTCTTCATCATTATATGCTTTCAGATGCTGACCTTAATTTATCTTTTTTAAATAATCACTGTGCAACCATTATTGGTATTATTATTTAAAATATGTATACTGTATAAGCAATAATACAAAATTGTTTGTGAAAAATAAAAATACATTGTGTCAAATAATTAATTTTATATTTAGATTTTGATTATAAAAATGTGTTGTAATTTCGATGTCAGTACTTTATTTCATAAATCAAGTGACAAAAATTTATTCTTTTCTTTTAAAGCATTTGTGCCGGGAACTACTGTTCCTACTTAGTGCTTTTTTTGAAATTATTAGAAAAGAAAAAAAAACCATTACATTTTTCTTTTAAGTGTTATTTCTAATGGTATAACATTTTTGAAATTGTTTGCTTTAGTTCACTAATTAATCAGACAAGGGCTAATATATCTTCATTTTACTTAGTTTCAAGATTTTAAAGACAATGTGTATTATATTTTAGAAATGCACTGCTACTTAAAAATAATTTCAATGAAATATAAATAAATCTCATTAAAATTATTTGTAGTAATTATTGTATGTTATTAGATCTTGCCTTTCTGTTAACATTTTAAAATGATTTTCAAGTTCTAGTTTGAAATCATTGGAGAATATTTTTGAAGGTTAGGAGTATTAACTGTTAATATTGTTTTTTTTTTTTAAATAACTTTTCTCTCTTTAGCTTTCCTTTAACACATCTTAATCTTATTTATTGATAATCATGTCATTTGCTGAGTCTGTTAGGTATATTAGTGCCTTGAGGTATATAGTTTCATTTTAATGAAATAGAATCCAGCTTGTAGACGCCTACATTTGTATGCTTTTATGTCAGTTTTCACTTTGAATCTTTCTCAGAAGTGAAATTAACAATGTAGATTTTTTTTTTTCATGTCTGTCTTCTTAACCCAATTTACTACTCTGATTTCATTTATTGTTTTTCAATTCTAAAAGTAGTTTCAATGGTTATTTGATATGATCAAAAGAATTATATATATATAATTTCTCTTCTTCTTCATCAGTATACGAACTTGTTAGAGCATAAACCTAAATTATTTGCATAAATTGAATAATTAATCTGTTTGATATACCATGGTATTCACAATATTGTTTTTTCATCTTATATTTATGATAAATCCTATTTCATTTGCATCTTTGTAGCAAAGAATATATTCATTTTTTAGTCATATTTTTCTCTCTTTTTTTTTAATTTTATAAAATTTTATTAATGTCCCATTTAATATTAAACAATTCTAATAATTTATGCCATCTTATGTCACTTGAAACTGCTTATAGTTGTAGATAGCTAAATAAAAAAAATCTCATCAAATGGTTGTCTAAATTTGTAAGAAAATTCTTAATATCCATTGCCTTCATTCACTCACTATTGCCTTGGCTGATAACTTTACATACTCCATAATTTATTTTCACCTATCACGATTCTGTCTTCAAGAAAAGCTAACTAATGTCTCAGTTAAAAATTACCAGTCATTTGAGAAGAAAGACTAATATTTTTTTTATTTTATAAACTTAAAAGTAAAAGCAAGCTACCTGCCATGCCTGTGTGCCTATTGATAAGCAGCTCATTCTTGTTACTTTGCCATGTTATTACATCATAATAATAACAGCTGTAATGATGAATATTTGACATGGATATTAGAAATTTGCTGTGCTCAGTCTTTTTGAGGCTTCAAAGAAGAATCAAAAAGTGTCTTTTCATTTAACAGCAGTTACCATTTTGTAGCCAGACTTTGATATTTATATATAACAAGTCAGAGTTCCTGGAGAACATTGACCTGTAAAATCTTAGTAGATGGCAGATTAGTTAAATTCATAAAATTAATCTTAATATCTGTAAACAATTCAATTGTAAATATTAGAAAATTTCTCTAGAAAAATAAGAATCAATTTTTCATTGTGAGAAAAATAATTGAATAAAGAATCAAATTTATTTAAATAAAAAATGTCTTTTAGAAGATTTAGTTAACAGTTTCATTAGCATTTTTTATATCAAAGATGAAGCAAAGATAAAAACAAGATAACTATCAAGATACATTTGAAGATATTACCTATATAGAGATATATTTACTATTGGAAGATATTGAGTTCATATTAAGATCATTGATTATAAGTATTTCATCCAAAATATTATAAGCAGTAGAAGTTTTCATTATCTCATATCATTGGATTAAAAAAAGAAAAAAATCATCAATATTTATAACCATAGACAAAAAATTTATAGACTAATTTATATTGAAAGATTAATTATGTCTACTTAGTATGATAACATCCTGACAGTATAATGAATAAATCTAATGTTGGAAAAAGGAAAACATCTTGAGAATGAGAAATATAGCTGACTTGGAATTGTTGGTGAAGGTGTATAAATTGTAATATTTTTTTGTTTTTTCTTTCAGTTGTCAATAATAATGGATTTGATAATCAAGAAATAAAATTGAGATAGATAAAGATAAAAAGTTTAAAATATACTTTTTAGATAAAGCTCTAAAAGCTAAGTTCAGAATTTTACAAATTGTTATATTTTTTGTGATGGATATGAATAATGTATAATAAAAAATAAGATATGAACTTTATTTTGATGAACAATTCTAAAAATTTGATATACAGAAATAACATCAAAATAGATAGTTGGAAAACAATGTATCATTGAAGACTGTCGAAGATAAAAGAAGAAATTATCATAAATAAACTTGAATCGTCATAGTTATCAATTTTGTATTAAATATAATTGAATATTTTATTATTCAGGAGTTCATAAAAAGTTTGAGCACTGGGGACAAACAGCTGGAGTCAGGATTTATGAATCTTGAATTCCAGAGTCACCCAATTTATAACTGCACTAAACAATACAGGACAGTTTTATAGTCCTGCAAAATACTAAGTTACTATTGGAAATTAATAATGATGTTATAAAATATGATTATTTTACATATATAACCTACAGACACAGATATAAAATACAAAGTGCAGTATGTTATTTATATAAATATTAATTATGAAGATATTTATTATTTGAATTTGTTATGCATTTGGAATTTAATTTATTTATTGACGTTTTTTTTTTTTTGACCTCTTGATTTATTTCAAGGTAGGGAAGTGTTAAAACCTTGTTAGTTGACTTTCACCTATTAAATATACAAGGTCCAATTCTTTAATATTAGTTATGATAAAAAAAAAAAAAAGAAGTAATAAAAATAATTATAAAACAGTTGAAAAAGTACATTTATAATACTGTTGGAAAAACTATATTTTTTTCAAAGTAATATTAATGAATACTTAAAATGTCAAATAAAAATATTTTAAGCTCTATTAATTCAAATCCTTGGATTTAAAAATAATTATGGTTTTGATATTTAAATAAGGAAGTATGCTCCTATTAAGTTATTGTAAATAACCATGTTTATTAAGATACATTGGACTAGATTTAGATAGTTGGTTTATTGTATGTGTGATTATTATTCTATAACTGTTCGTTTTATTTATAAATTGTCGCTTTTGTACAATACTCCCAGAGAACACTAAACATCATCATCATTTTCAACTATCCACTACATCTTCAATCTCTAGCCTCTCTTCTCTACATCACCTCAGCACACTTCCTTATTTCATCCATTCATCTCATATGTGATCTCATTCTAGGTCTTTTAAAATCTCTTGGAATCCAGTTTAAGATATTAACTGTCCATCTATTATCATCTATTCTAACAATATTCCAACCCAACTCCACTTCAGTCTCTTACTTGTTTCAATGATGTTAGTATCATCTGTTTATTCTCTTACCCATGTATTTTATTTTCAATCTCGTATCATTCTACCATACATCTCTCCATACTTGATTGGGTGGTCTGAAGTCTCCATACTGTTCTTCTGTTAAGCGTCCAAGTCTCAGATTCATAAGTAAAAGAAAGGCATGCTAATTAAATATTAATTCAAGGTTAAAAAATAAATGGTCCAGTTAGATGGAAAATAACAAAGATTGCTGCCAATCAAAATACTGACTGCATAATGATCACTGGCTAAGTCACTAAATGAAGAGCCAGTTGTTCTGATATAAAACTAGTTAAATAATAATTACAGACTAAGTTTGAACATGAGCTTCTCCCTCTGATCATGAAATTAATTTGTCATATTAATTGTAACCAGTGTATCAAACGGGTATATTTTCTAATTTGAAAAATTATTTACTGATGATTGTTGTAATAAGTGTAACAAATTTAAACAAATGTATACCAAAAAGATTTATACTGTAATTGTATGCGTATTTTCCTTAATAAAAAAAAGAAAAGAAATGATAACACACATTTATTAAAAACCTTCCTTTTCAAACAAATGGGCATATTTCCTTTTAATATTAAATTATTTCTACCAAAAGGACTTCAACCAAGTTTAATTCTATGATTAATTTTTATTCATAATGTTTTTTTCTATAATAATAATCTAATCAAGATGTTTGCAATTGTTAACATTTTTAAACTCATCATTATCAATCCTTTTCTTCTTCTTTTGAGAAAATTTATATATATCAGATACAAAATCTACTACATAAGAATTTACATGGAGACATAAAAGTATTTTAAAATTAAAAAAATTGTTTTCAATTTCAGTTTGGCAGAAGTATATTTATTTAATCAGATGTTTGCTTAACTAAAGTTATTTACTTTATTATCTAATTCTGGATATTGGAAAATCTTTAAATATAAATAAATGCAATTTGAAATAGAGGAAATAGCACTTACTATTGAAATTGGACATATTTCTTTATCCATATATAAGTAGTTAGAATAGACAAGCAGCAAATAGTGATATTATTGCATACCAAAAAGACTTCTAACTATAATTATATTTCTTGTAAATCAAAGAAAATTGCAAAAACGTTTATAGAATTTATTTATTGTATGCTAGGTGTTTAATAATGCAACCAACATTTGAACTCAAAATGACAGGCAAGATTAAAAAATATATTTTGCAATCAAGACAATTTTTCCCCTCATTTTTCTTTATTGAGAAATTGTCCAGTCATCACTTGATATTGAATCAGTCATTATACTATTATTAAATTGAACAGTAATTTGGCAATTATTATTACAGCATTTTTTTAAATTCAAACAATTTTCAAAAGTTATGATTATTCAACCATTTTTATTTATTCTTGAATAAAACATTACATACATGCTTTATAAAAAACTATGTTCAATAAATAAATTAATAACAAAATAAGAATTATTGATGTAATTTTTAGAAAATAAAAATTCTATTGTTTTTTTATCATTCTAAAGAATTTAAATATTTTATTAATGACATTAGGATGATTGAAAATGCTAACTCTTATCAAGAAAAGATGACTAGGAAAGCCTTGTATATTGAAAATAAGATACTTATTTTAAGCAAAATAAATGGAAGAGAAATGATTTGTAAGTTGTGTTATTGGTATTTATAATAAAAGTATAAATAAGTATTGAAAAGTAGATATTTAATTTTAAAAATGTAAATTAAAAGAATAGGATATAAAACAAGTAAATTTTACTTTTAATATATAAAAAGTAAGTATACCCCCCCCCCCCTAAGCATGTTGAAAATACACTTTAATTTTTCATTAATTTCATACTTTGACAAATGGCTGTAAGTTTAGTAAATTGTGTAATGTTTATTCAATGAAATAAAACAACCTTTGAAAAGAAACATGAAGTATTATATGAGTTTTTAAAAAAAAAAAAATGATGAGAATAGAAATTTAGGCATTACACAATAGAATGATTGCTGAAGCCAGAATTCATTTATACATGGGAATATGCAATAAAACAATTCACTTACTTGTAATTCAGTATTACTTTTGAAGTGATGAAAATGCTTTATGTAAAAGAGATTTTATTTTGATCTAAAACAGACATGAGAATAATGTTCATTTGCATGTATCATGTTAATTTTATAACACCAAACATTAATTAGTATAAAAAATATTCAGTCATTTATAAAATATTAATATTGTTAAAATGAAATTAACCATTAAAATATTAAAAACTTTGTAATATTTTTTTAATGACAAAGAAATTTATATTGCATGTTTTTGATAGATTGAGAGCCTTTTAAAAATATTTTCAATTAGAACAATAGTCAAAAAGTTTCAGATTTTTTTCCAAATTTTGAAAAAGTGCTGGTTAATATTTTTTGTTTTTTAAGTTTTACTTTTTTAAAAAAAAAAATTCATTTATTTAACATTAATATCATATTATTTATTTTATTTTATGATAGTATTTAAATAACATTTTTGTAGACACATTGTTTAGTGCAGACACAGGAAAAAAATATTCAAGATCCTAATTTTTTTATGTCAATGGAGTAATACTGTATGAAATATTTGTTTGTAATAAATACTGTCAAAGTTTTTATTAAATTGAATTGTTTAATATGAATAATATTATCTTACATTGCAAATTTTAATGTACATATTATTGCATTTAAGAATTTAATACCACAACAAATATTTAATTTAAATTTGTAACAATAATGATAAATGAATCCCACCCCCTTTGATTTTGTTACTGATAGGCAGTTAAAATCTAGAATTTATTAAGTTTTTGAAGTTTATTACAAGTGATGTTGTTTAAAGAAAACAATATTTATTTAACTATTTTAAAATAAATTTAAAAAAATTACAAGTTAAATCTTTTTAACAATATCTTTAATCATTCTACTGCAGGTATAAATGGAAATTTTCTTTTAAAAGTAAAAAAACTAAAAAAAGTAAAAATATGTATTAGTCTTGCAAAATAGGAGAGATGGTATGCCTTTTCACATTTGTGATAAATGTCTAACCTTGCCAACCCATGAAATAAACCCTGCAATCTCATCCGATCTCTTCCAATAACATGATAAATTTACACTTTCATTTATTGTCCACATTTAGTTCGGCCAAGTTCTTCTAAAAGTGTTTTTTACTTCAGTGCTGATTTATTTTTTTCTAATATACTACAATTTTTTTTCTTTTTTAAAAAACAGTACAAAGTGATGCAACATTTGGAGTTTATCTGCTATTGAGATCAACATAGCAATGGCATTATAACATTCGAGGATGTAATAATAAAATAGGCCTTTGTAAGGGAACATGGCTGGAGGATTCCTGAATTCCATTTTTGACAGTGATCTTATTTATTTACAGCTGGGCTGCAAATTTACATCCATAGAATGGAGGAAAACAAAGCTTGGTTTAGCAGAGAAAAAAACGTAAAATTGGAGGCCCTAATAAAATCATTGAAATTGATGAGAGCCTTTTGCACAAAAATAAAGAAAAAAAAACCATACTAGACAAATTATTTCGGAACAGTAGATGTTTGATGGCTTGTGCAGGGACACCAATGAGTGTTTCATCATGAGAATTAATAGTTGAACAGGATAATTCCGAAGGAAACCATTAAACAAAATGTGGAAGAAGAATCAACAATTTATTCAGACTGTTGGAAAGCCTATAAAACTGCCTGAATTACAAACTGCTGGTTACTGACTATTTTTGTGTGAATCATACTGGATGACATCAAAAAATTAGTCCACCACATTGAAGAAATAATAAAAGTGTGGTAATTTAAATTTTGTTTTTGCTTTTGAAAAAAAAATCCATTTACTACTTATTAACATTTTTGGTAAAGATCCTGTGCAGGCATTATATTGCATAATTGTGTTAATTAAGTCTCCATTTTGGGAAAAATAAAAAAAATTTACTTTTAGTCTCCATTTTGAAACAACATTTTATCCACTTAAAATAAAGTAGATAGCAGACAAATTGATTGTTTCATCATGACAATTCCTGTTATATATTACACGATAAGAACTATATGCGTATATTTTAAGCATTTTGTAATTTAGTGATTGTTTTGTCCATAATTAAATTAACATTTGAGAATTGTATAAAACTTTTTCACATTTATTTTTGTATGAAATTTATATTTTTTATTATTGTTGAAAATGTATTTTTCAGATTTATTTTTGTATGAAATTCATATTTTTAGTAGTTAGAAATTAATATTTTTAGTACTGTTAGATTTAATCTGGTGCAACTACTGTCACATATTAGAACTGCTACACCTTTTTGTATACATATTCGGACTGCCGATAACTTTGTAAATCTTACGAAAATATCATATACACATTTGTTTTGACAAATGTATCATTTTAAGTTTGTACAAGATCCAAGTGTACACATTGTTTGATCAGATCACAAGATTAGAATGTTATCATCAGATTAATATGAATGTGAAAAGGCATAGCAGGTTTAATATGTTGCAGATCTAATACGTTAAGTACCAATTGTATATAATAAAATACATATATTAATTTTAATTAAACTTGAAATTTGTATCATGGCTATAAATGATATGATAACCTCTAGCTTGACAATTGATTAATAACTAATCATTAATATATTTGTCTAGAGTGGATATTGTCAAATGCATAGCATAAGAAATTTGGTACTTGTAGACTAATTTGTAGTAATGTGAAGATATTATGTAGAATATTTTGACTTGACCATTTGGTTTTTATTTCACCTGATCATTAATTAAATTTTTCTAGTTAAAATATAATTGCAAGGAAATCAAGTCATACATGACATGACTTAATTTAATACGCTTGTACTTCAAATGTTATATAATGAGTGTGAATAGCTTTTAACAAGCTTTTCCGTATATCCCTATCCCCAGACTGGTGTCTAGCTGCTGGCTATCATCACTGGGGTGCTAGGATAATCAGACAATAATGCCTGGATATCCTAGCATCTCACTGATGACAGCCAGCAGCTAGAAACTGGTCTGCAGATAAGGATATTCAGTATCCTAGTGTCTCACTGATCACAGCCTGCAGCTAGAAATTGGTCTGGAGATAAGAATATTCGGTAAATCTTGTTAAGAGCTATTTATGCTTATTACTTAATATAATATAAAATATTGCAGATGAACTAACCATTTGGATAATATTAAAATGACACAGGCTTAATAGATATCTTTTTAAAACATCTTTAAATAATAATTTTCTCTTGATAAATACAATTGTTTTAAAAATGTTCGAGTGAATTGAGAATTTAATATATGCATAAGTCAATTTATAATCACAACAGTGTCTTGGTCCATAGATCATAATTCAACTATTGTCAATGTTTAAACTCTGTGAACTTTGGAGCAACAAACCATTCAAATTTATTTTTGAGTTGCTAATATGTAATATTTTATTAATATCATCAATTAATTCATTCTCTTTGTGTTTTGGTAAACCAGTGACTTTATGCAGAATTTAGTTCATCTCTACTTTTAATCATTCAACATTCTGATTATTTTGATGCTCATTTTTGCCACCTAATTTTGGCATCAAAAATTACTTCTTTTTTTTATAGGATTTTTATCTCATATTCATTGTATGGTTACTGTTTTCATTTTTAGTTTATTATATAAACCTTTATTTTTTGATGTTATGCCTATAGGTTGTCAAACAAAGTTTTTTTTCTAAATTATTTTTATAATCGGACCTGTTTTGAAAATTTATTTTTAAGTATATTGTAAAATGTTTTCTTATATGAATTGTTTTTATTGTTGTTTTAAAGGTAAGGCTATTACTTTTAGAGGGAGTTGATGCAATTTCTAAGTTTATACTTATTTATATAAGGTGACTGTGATATGGTATTATAGTCAGATATAACATTATTTTCTACTGTTTCAATTTAATGTTTTTTTTTTTTTTTTTTGATCAAGTTCAAATAACTATGTTAACTTAAATATTTAAATTAGTTACTTCAGATAGATTGTGTTTATTCCTGTTATTATATACCATAAAATTAATTGCCATTTCTGGTGATACATTCTCAATAACACATTTATTATTGTAATTATTATGGAGTTTATGCATCAGATTGTTAGTTCATTTTCTTTTACTGTCAACCTATTTTGAAAAAGAAAATGATATTACCTCGTAATATGATCAAAATAAGACAACTTCAGTCTGACAATGTATGCTTCAAACAAAAGTTCAAATTTAATGCAGTTCAGAATTATTGTTCATTCGTACTTTCAATATTATTCTCAAAAGTCTTAGCAAAACATCAATTCTTTTTCGATCTTTTTTTTTCTATAGAAAGTCTCAGAAAATAACCACAGTTTGAAAATTCTTATCTTTGTTTTTAAAGATTTATCCTTACCTCACATCTGTTCATTTCAACTCTCTCTATTGTTATAATCTGCCTTGATATCTTATTATTGATGAATGATCAAAGGGGGCAAGAACTGTTAATGATATGTATATATTTACTATCAGCTTTAAAGTTAGATACTATTTCTGCTGCAATTATAATCTATACTTTTTCATAATCCTATATTTTTATTTTGTTATTTGTCTGTTCTAATAAGTTTCTTTACATTTCTCTATTTTTGTTATATAATATTATACACACATTTATTAATATTAATGGTTTTTTTCTCCAACCTTAAATACTTATGTGCCTTCATTGAATCTAAGATATATATACAACTTGAATAAGCTTATAAGATACAATATTTTTCTGTTGTTTGCAGTTTTTAATCCCATATAGAAATTTCTCATAATAATAGTGAATACTGTACTCTGGTATAAACAAATATTTAAATACAATAAAATTGCTAAAGTGTCTACATTTATTATATATTTAACTTTTCTACTTCCTGATGCTTATAATGACTAATAGAGATAGACTCTGCCATATCAAGCATAATTAATTAATAATCCTCTTTTTGAATATCTAGTATATATTATTAAAGAAAACTAACATATCTTATAATTTTATTTTTTATACTTCTAATTCTAATATATTTCCTATTGGGATTTCGACTTGATTATTTATCAGGGAAATTATATATATATTTCAAGTTTAATTTTGCATTAAAAAGACTAAAGAATATATTTTACTTAAAATTTTTCAATATAATGGATTTAGATCACTATCTTATCAATATTTATTGAATTCAACGAAATATATAGACTAAATAAAAAAATTGCAAAAACAAAAATAATCACAAGAAAAAAAACAATTATATAATTCTTTTACTTGCCAAGTTAATTGATCACCATAAATCCATTGTGCTATTTTATCTTAGTTGACTAAGCCAAGATTTTTTTTCTTCATGAGCCAATTTATTCAGAGTTAATTTTAAGAGAACACCATCAAAAAATAATGAGATGAATGTATTTTTATTTTAAGATTATATATATATATTATGAAATTCAAGGCAATCTTGCTTTTCATATTTTAAAAGTTGTGTTATGCATACATCACAAAAAATTGCATTGTAATAATCAGAATTACTATGCTTATTAATTGTGTGATGATAGCATTATTACTAAATAGTAGAATACCAAGAGCATGTGATATAATATTGATTGTTGATAATTTGCCAATCTCTTGACATAGTTTGGAGCTATATCATAAGTTTTTATGAGCTTACATATTATTACAATGCATTATTGGATGTTAATTTTTCTCATCATTGCTATAAGTATTGTACTTAAAGAATAGTAACTCTTTTGCTCTGTAATTATTAGAACTCTATTTTTTTTTGCAACTTGTATTAATGGTTTCTCTAGAAGATTGAAAATCTTTTGCAAGAATAGTTTATAGAAGAATGAAGTATTTTTAATGGATATTTTTTATTTTGGAAGTAAAAAAAAGTCCTATATATTGAAAGAAGTTATAGGAAGAACCATTGAATATGAATTGTTATTATGCTTTGGGTTTGTAGATTTTGAAAAGACTTTTAATTCTATGAGTGCTTTTATGATCTTTGGATCATCAAGATATAGATCCAAGTTGTTGTCATATTCTAAAGAATATTAATTAAAATGCAGCAGAAGTAAGTAGATTACACGATAATACTACGAAGGTTAATATTGAAAAGGATGTACAACAGAATGATTCCATATCTCCAAAATGTTTTATAACAATTTTAAAAGAAATATTTTGTGGATTAAAATGGGAATCTAAGGGAATCAAAGTAATTGAAGACTGTTTAAATCATCTTGATTTTTCTGATGTTATCATTGTTTTTGAGAATAAGGAAAGTTTGCAAGAGTTATTAATTGAAAGTAGGACTAAGACTAAAATAATGTTCATTGGATTTTTTCAAAAGAAAAAATATAATCATAAATTAGAAGAATGTAACAACTATGTATAATTTGATCAGAATATTAGTACATATGAAAACATAATGGATGAAATTAAATCACTCATGTTAGTAGAAAATTACCAAATTTTTAAAATCAGTTAAGTACCATAAATCAGAAATCAAAAAAAAAAAAAGGGATTCCCAAGATTGGTGCAATATCTTAAGTAAAAAATTATCCTAAAAATTTATATATTTATAATAGATGAAAAATAATTGATAATGGCACTGTATTTCGCAATTCTTAATTATAGAGCTCTAATATTTATCCTGTTGTTGGGAATTAAAATATATTGCATAATATGTACATGAAATAATAATATATGAGTTATCAGTAGTGGGTTAAAATGATTATTGTAATGCATTTGTATAAACAATGTTGTATGTCAAATAAAATCCTTTTAATTTGAATAGTTTAAATTTTAACATTTTTTTTAACTAGATAAATTAATTAAATATTATTTGAACTACATCCACATGTTAAAATTTCTAAGACATTGTAAAATTTAGTACTATTTAAAATGAAATCCTAAAAATTGATCAAATTCAATAGTCTTCTGATCATAAATGACAGTGCTATTCCTGCGACTTATATATTTATGTAATATTTCTTTGCAAATGATTATGATTTTAAAACATTTTTATATTGCACATAATAATGCATGAGTTACTAACAGAACTATCACAAAATATATAACTTTTACCATTAAATTTTAACATGATGGTATTTTTTTCATACTCCACTTGCAAGTAAGAAATAAATATGTGTTAATGAGTGATGCCCCATTTTTGTATTTTTATGATATCATTACAAATTCCAACATTTTTATATTGCAAATAACAAAGTTTTTAAAACAATAAAGTACCATAAAGCAAACATTTATAGGCTATAAAATTCTCCACAAAATAAGAAAAAAAACTGTATAAGATTTATCAATATTGATGCAATATTTGTTAAATTGTAAAGTAACAGTTTCATATCTATATTGAAATAATATATTCCTTTGGAATAAATAAATAATCAATCAAACAATTTATTTCATTGGTGTGTAGATTAAGTATATGTATAGAAAGAAATTTTATTAATTTAGAAGTCTGATGTCATTGATATTTTAAAAATATTAAGTTATTATTATTTAAAGACATTATATACTCTTTTTATAAATAAAAATTGATTTTATTAAATGATAATTTAGGAAGAAATTCAATTGTTGAGTAATTTGAAAGAATTAGCAATTATTTGTTTTACATACTTGTAAATAGACTGAAGCATTATTTATTGTTCTATTGGCAAGTAGCCAGGAATGATTTTTTTTAATCAAGAAAACTGTCTTTATTATGTAAACAGGATCCCCATCTGTGGAATTGAAAAAGAAAACATTGAATTTCAATGTCTCAAAATCAATTTTTATATAAATAATTTTATCCTATGAATTTGTGAACCAAGACTCAAATGGATAATCTGCTTCTTCATATTTTCATCTATCATAAATAGGATTACTTAATAATCATCAACTGCTGCAAAAATTATGATTTTTCTACATCTTCATTTAGGCCGATCTTCTATATTTCAAATGGAGTGCCATTATAATGAAAGACGCTACCTGCTACATCTTAAATTTGAAGAATGTTAACATTTTCTACTGGTAAATAAGTTAAAATTACAAAACAACCTATAAATCTTTATTAAATATTTTTAAATGTATAATAAATTGTTTTTCACATAAAAATTGTCAATTCTTAAATATTTTGTTGATCATTATATGTATAATTATCAAAACTATATGCAAGTAATATTTTCAAAATGTTTTAAATATAATGTTCAAAAATAATACAAATGTAATAAATGATATTTTATGTTTATTTTACAGACTTTATACTTCAGTACAGCTTATGAAATGTATAATTTGTGTTATTCAATAATATTTATAATTTTAAATAATGATTGTTTAAATAGTAATTAAAAAGAAAGGATTTAATCTTTTCACATATGCATCTTAATAATTTATCTAATAGCTTAACAATATCATGTTGTGTACAGAGGATAGACTTTATAAAGATAAGAGCAACTGTCTTATCTTTAACCTAATTTTTTAATTATACAGATCATTCTGCCTTGGTTTGAGAGCATGAAGATATTGCTGTTTTCACTTTTATATCCATTATTTTCTTTTGTATATTAACATGCATGAAATCTTTCAATTTTATTAAGAATTAATAGAAACTATGTAACGTTCAAATTTATTTATTAACCACATAGGATGTAGGTAATTAAAGAGAAAGGCTTTCACCTTTTCACATATATGCCTTGTGTTTTGGTTTGAGAGTTTCCTTTGTACTCAATATGACATAGTTGAGCTATTATTTAAATTATTAAGCCGCATATCTTGAACCATACACGAGGATGCAAATGAGTATTTTCGTTTGTGGCTTTAAACTGCTCTAAAACTGCTAATTTTTACATTATCATAGCGAATTTACAGTCATTTTAAAGAGTAAAATGTAACATATCATACTGCCATCTCTAGAATTATTTTACAAGTAAAAAATTAATATTTAAATTTAAAGCTATAACAATGGGAGAAGGCGGACTTTCCAAGGTGCTGATTGGTTGTTTCTTATTTTCAACAAAATGGAGCACTTGTCAACAATTTTTCCAGGTCTAAGTTCTTTGTTTTGATTTTCAAAACGAAAATGTATATTTTGGAGTATTTTTTTCATATTTTTTTACATATTATAAATTATTTTGATAAAATATGCTGAAAATATAATTATTTTAGAAAAATATTTAATATTTTAGTAAAAATTCTTCACTTTTACATGAACATAAATTGAGAAAGAAATCAATGACATAAGCTGCATTTTCCAATAAGTTATGAAACATCTGTTTTATGTTTTCCGCTATAGATTATTTTTATAATTATAAATAGAAATTTATTTTTGAAAAAACTTTAGTTCACTTTCATAATCTGACAAATTATTAATTTGCTTTTTACAAATGAAACTAAAATGAATATATTATTAAAAGATGAATATATTTTTATTGCTGATTCTGTAATTGACCAACCAAAAGTTTAGAACTTTAATTCACTAGGCCAATAGGGATTTGTACCAGTTTAAAGGTTAAGGCATATATATGAAATGGTTAAATCTTTTCTCTTTAATTACATATATCCTATGCACTTAATTCTTAATATCTCTATATATAGTAAATCAAAAGATTTCACATATGTTAATGTTTGAAAGAAAATAATGGATGTAAAAGCAAACAGAATAACTTCTTCACACTCTCAAACCAAGATGCTTCAGATTGACCAATATAATTAAGAACTTAGGTTAAAGATAATATGGCCATTTATTTTTATGTAGTCTCTATCTTGTGCTTAAGAGTTTCTTTTGTATTCAACATGATATTGTTGAGCTATTATATAAAGTATTATGGTGCATATGTGAAAAGATCCTTTCTCTTTAATTATTTATATCCTATGCACTTAATAAATAAATGTGATGTTTAAATAGTAATAAATATTTATTATATCTATATATATAGGATTTGACTAATACTGTATATATTGACAACTGAAATATTATTGATATGTTTAGCTTGATATTATTGGTTATTCCAGTTATAAATTTTCTATGGCTTCATTTTATAATGTCTTCATTTTTGTAGGGAGTACTTTCTTAAGCATGGGTAATGTTTATATCTTTATAAATAATGTGACTATCATAATGAATTAATATTTAATTGTTTTATATTTAAAGTTTTAAGAGTATTTGTTGTTTCTCTGCCATTACCTAGAATATTATAGTAGAGTTATGCTTATATCTAACAGGCATTTCATCCATTGCTTAGTTTTATAACCCTCAGTGTATCAATTACTGCATTATGAGATATTGATCAAGGATGGCTTGGTTTGTTTTGACAATGTTTCAGATTGTTAATTATACATGCATTTGTTGATTTTGATGGATTAATTTAGATATTGGTAGTTAATATAATATTATTTTTATTTTATTTTTTTAAATAAATTATTTTGTCTCTTTTATTATTGACTATTAATTGAATTATAAAATATAAAATGTTGATATGCCAAATTAATGGGTGTCCAAATGTAACTCATCCTGGTTAAACTTGTCTTTCAGTTCAAGATTTATTATTAATTAGAAGAGTTTCATTTTATAATGTATAGCTTCCCAACATTTCTTTATGTGGCTTTATTAATAAACTTCTTTCTTTGGTATTTCTTTAATAATATTTAACACTATTAAATTATAATTTGATATAGGAAAGAAATCTAAATTTATTATCTAATGATGCCTTCTAGTAAAGTCATGTATGGAATTATATATATCCATTACAATATATTAATATAGACTATATAGATTTACAAGAGATAAAGCATTCCAAAATAATAAAAGGAAATAGAATATCTTCGAGTGGATCAGTTAGGAATAATTGATCAAAAATGTTGCTTACTGAATATACAATTAAAGGGCTATTTATATTTGTGTGTTTTCAAGTCATGGACCCTTTATATAATTTTCTTTACTGATTTGTAACTGGTAGTAGAAATTAAATTTCCTTGATTTATTCTGAAAACAAGATTTGAATATCATCAAAGCATTCAGAGAACAAAATTATTAAATAGTTTATTATGAAGATTGTGGCAACTGTTTTTGGAATTTTGAAAATGAGGTTCAGAAATCAATTATAAGAAGTTTTTAATATAAGGTATATGAGCACAGACTTTCACACGACCCACCACTCTCCACTCTATCTAATAACACTGATACAGTTAAACACATATATGTTGAAAAGATAAATAATCACCAATATACGTATTTCATGCTAAACCAGCAATCATCAGTTGGTCCAGATTATCATCTCTACACATATATACCATAAGTGCTCAGATATATATTAAGATAGACAATCCTCATACTTTAATGGACAGGCTTCAATCTACTCCACACTCCAACTCTTCAACCGTCCATCCAATTGAAAATCTGATGATGGAATGCTCAAAGGCCACCCTGAGGCCGAGATTCTTGTCACACCCATGTTGACCTAAAGTGATTGCTGGTTTAGCATGAAATACGTATATTGGTGATTATTTATCTTTTCAACATATATGTGTTTAACTGTATCAGTGTTATTAGATAGAGTGGAGAATGGTGGGTCGTGTGAAAGTCTGTGCTCATATACCCTATATTACATATATATAGACACAGGTATATAATAAGCCTGTGTTTCAGTTATTATAAGAAGTTTTTGAAAATTGAAAAAACACATAGCTATTTTAATAGAGAATTACTTTCTTATTCATTTTCTTCCTCTAACTAGTACCTTAAGATTTTTTTTTGCTTCTCTAAAATTTTGAAATTCTATTCTGAAACTAGACATACTGGTTTTATCAACCGATTAAATATTCTGAAATGCATTAGAATGCTGGAGTATTAGAATAAAATCTGTTTGAAAAATAAATGTAAATTAATGATTGTTTTATAAGATCATTCAGAAAACTTGATTTAATTTTATATTTATATTACGTGTGTGCACGTATATAATAGAATATATGTTAAGCATAGTTCTACTCCAAAAACTGAAGATATTGTCTCAGAAAATATTTATCTTGTCATTTTAATAGAATTTTCTAGTGATAAAATAGTATAAGATCAATTGCTGTTTTCCGTTTTCATATGTAAAGAGTAGTTTAAATTTAGACATTTTGACTTTTGCAATACATGAGTTTTGCTAATATAAATTCTAAGTTTGTGATTCTTGGAAGTAATTTTTTTATTTTTGTTATTGCCTTTTATAAATAATCTAATTTTTTCCCTATATTTTTACAGATCTAAATATGTAGATTTAGATAAACTCTTGGCTTCAAACTTTCATTGAACTATTGATTATATTTATATAAACGTATTTATATGAAATTAGAAAGGTTTCATATTGGCGTAGTAGTAATGCTACCATACTCATAATCTGGGTCGTTTTATTTGAAATTTTTTTCAACAGGTTTGTAATATATATATATTTGTCTTAATTGTAAACAACTATTATATATAAAACATTAATGAAGTTTCCATTTTTTAAATGATTTTTTTAAAAAAAAAAAACTGAATTATTCTTAATACATTTGTATTTATAGCAATCAATCCTTAAGTTATCAACAGTCTCAACCTGTAGTCAAGGCAACCTTCTTTAACAATAAATATTTGTGTTTATCTATTTATCTATCATAGTTTAATATAAAAATAGTTTCACTGTGAAGAAATAGCATAAATAAAGCCAAAATTTATTAGTTTCAGAGAATCTATGAATAACAGCATAGGTTTAATTTTTAAACATGCTAGTGATTGAATAACAAAAGAGTCATAGTCCTTAACCATTTACTACATGTTCAATAAGTTCTTTCTTGGTTATATATATATTTTTTATTGTCCAGTAAAATTAGATACATATGTTTAATCTATAAGAGATTTGAAGATCAAACTAACCACAAAGAACTTTTGGGTTTCTTGTGGGCATTATCAAGTGGCCACACACTGCATTACACTTAAAATTTTAATAGCTTATTGTTGCATCATCAAGTATTGACACATAATAAAATAACAACTTTACAGCACTTTCTAAAAAAGATTTATTAGAGAAATGGTATGCCATTCATGGAAAAGAGGTTAATTAGATTACCATATTATTATCAACATTATTCACTGATCTTTGGTGTCCAAACAAAATTCTAATATTAATGTGGCTTTTCCCCTCCTATCACATTTCTACTATTCTAAATTTAGCTATCATCTTATGATCATACTTCTCATTAGCATACTTTATCATCTTTGTAGATTCAATGATCATTAATGTAAACAAAATTCTGACTTTACTAAATATGACATGATTTTACACACACACACACACACACACAGTTCTGCTATTTTAAACTTGCCCAATGTCTTATTATCAATAATTGTCACAAAAATTGCAAGGAAAAAGCCTTCCTTTACCAACCTTTAATTCATTATCCAGCTTGTGATGCAGATATTCATTTCTTCTTGGGACTCTGATATTGTTTTAGAGACAGTTACATTGATAACCAATATTTTTTGATGCCTTTTTTGTTAGTATGCTTAAATATTTTCGCATTTAATTGCACATAAATTATAATTTGACAAATGGACCCACCAAAAATTATATTCATGTCTGTATGCATATATCCATCTGCTAATTGTTTTGGCAGCAAGATGTCTTAAACATTTTTGATTTTTACATACATTATAACAATATTTAACTTTCTGAAATATTTTTTTAAATAAGATATTGATCTATATTATGCTCTCTTGAACACATTAATATTATTTCTGTTGCAGTTTGAATATAATTTGCATACCTTATCAGTTGGATAAATCACATTTTTCATTTTCATTTTGTTATGCTACTTTCTGTTGGATAAGAATAACAGATTTAATCTTGTCAGTTTATTAGATTTAATTCAATGATTTAATGTAAGTTAGGATTATTAATTTTAAATCAAAATAGGAAAAAAAAACGTTACTTTTCTGGTTATAAAAATATGTATTTATACAAGCTTTTAAACGACAACTTCTATAGGCAATTTAGTTATTATAACCAATATTTAATAATCTCAAGGCAGCCATATATATGCTCCTTAATTTTTAGTCCAGAATATGGATGAGGTAATCTTAATTTATAAATTTGTTTGCATGGTAACTGAATTTAAAAATGCCCAAGCACACACATCTCTAAAAAGTCTTATTTCTAATACTAATTGTAATAGACCAGCAAATAATCATAATATATTGTTTAGCAATTGCAGTCTTCTCTTTAATATTTATGTTATATCTGATATCATTAGATAATTGTCTTTTTAAATATGTATGGTTAAAAGAACTATTTTGCTGTATAACTTAATTTTTAACTACTGCATTTGTCTATCCAATCCATCTCTTTTATTGATTTTACTTTAAATTGATATATTTTTACTCTAATTATAGTTCTATCATTTATGCTTCAATTCTGTTATTACTTTTGAAATCTAAATTGTGATACAGAATTGATTGTTCAATTGTATGAAATAAAACACTTATATTTCTTATTATTTCATTTATTTACTTGGTCTTTTTAGAATCATTTTTGCTAAAACCTGTTTAAAATTTACCATGGTATTTTGTAACAACAATGATTTATTATTTGGGAATTCATAAGAAGTTCAAGTAATGGAAGTGAGCTGGAGCTGTGATCAGGAAACTTTACTCCAGAGTCTGCTATTCTATCAAAGCACTAGGCACAATAAGTGAGGAGCAACGATTAAAGAATAAGATTAAAATACATATTTGTATAGATATTATGATCAAAAAATGCTCACAATTTTAGTTCATGTTGCTAATAAAAAATGGTTTTAATTAAGAAGACAATAATAAATTATTATGTATAAATAGGTAGAGTTAACCATGGGCTCATATTTCATAGACATATGATATCACCTTAACCAGCAGTGCTAAAGAGTGCATGATACTCATAATTGTACTAATAATAGCTGATACTCAAGTTACTGATCAGTATTAAATGACTTTATAATCACTATAAGACAACATTAATTTTAAAGAATTTATTAATAATAGTAGCTGTAGCAGTAGTAGCAACAGCAATACTAGAAGTTGCAGCAGGAGAGTTTGTTATGAGCTAGCTCTATAAAAAAATCTCCAAGACTTATCCTGATTTAAAACTTAATTCATATGGGTGAGATTAAAACATTAAGAAGTACATCACAATATTTTAAACTACAACTGACAATTATATGTATTACTATTTGGTGGTGCATCAAATTGCCAGAAGATTCTTGGAAAATCAATAAATCTACTTTCAAGTAGATTACTTTGCATACTTGCATGGACATGTAAATTGCTTCAGAATAACTTGTCTCCATCATGTACTCATACGTAGTATTATTCTATTAATAAATTAATTACTCTGACTAGTCCCTGGCTTGTTTTAGCCTTAATTAACTTGATAGGAGCTGGGTTTTTTTCAATGAAAATTGATCCAAGGCTAAACTGATCACAGCTTATTGTTATTACAAATATAAAACAAATAAGCACACAACTAGTTATTATATCTAATTATTCATATTTACATAAGTTTAGCAATTAAAAATTCATATTTCATGGTAATGATATTAGGACTCATTTAAGATAGTTTTAAATATTGAAATGTAGAACAATTTGTGTTAAAGTAATGATGAAAAGAAATGACTATATTAATAGTGATCAGATATTATCATTTGGGCTTAGTTCTTTAGTTTTTTAATTGTTCTATTTCAATTATTGTAAATGAATATAAATCAGTACTAGAATGTTTCAACAACACTGCCTGTATTTAGAAACATAAAATCTGAATCATGCAAAGTCTCCTACAATATAACTAAAAGGAATCTATATTCAAGATAAGACTTCAAGTTTCTAAATACGGGTAGCTTTGTTGAAACATTTTAACATTGGTTTGTATTCATTTACTTATTTGTGTTTAATTTAGCACTATGCAATGTTTAATTTCTACATCATCAATTTCTTTTACCATAACTTATGTAGTATATATAAACTATAACATTGCATTTTCTTTACAAAGCTTCTTCTGAAATAATATTTTATTTTATAATGAACTTATGTTGATCCATATATTACAAATTACAGCTCCTTAATATATTAAATTATATACAGTAGTTAGAATATTGAAGCAATTCCAATTATTTTATATTACTTATATATATAAAACAATATAATTAATAAATATAATAGTCATAACATATAGTATACAGTTTTTCAATCCGCAGAAGTACTTTCAGTTAATTCCTTAACCTTCCTCAACTGCCATTAAATTCAAAATGTAGCAGAAGCAAACATCATCAATTCAATAATATTCAAGCTTGATGGAAACAAATGTCATCAACTCAATTGAGTTGATGACATTTGTTTGTCACATTTTGAATTTAATGCAGTTGAGGAGGGTTAAGGAATTAACTGAAAGTACTTCTGAGGATTGAAAGACTATATATTGTAACAGTAGCCGGGTTCAAATGCTGTTACAAGAAAGTTACACAATATTCCCTAACTTCTTAGATCAGCATGAGTCTAATAAATTGGATTCAGCTGCGAGTATAAAATATAAAGAATGAGATATATATGTCTAAGAGAGAAAGTTTGAAAGTTTTTTTTTTAATTAAAAAAAAGGAAGAGAAAGATGTGTATAGTTATTTGTTTTAAAATAAATTCATGAAAATATGTTAATAAATTGTGGGAATGCAGTTATATGCAAATATATAAATTTTCTTCTTGTATTATTAATTTATTTCAAATGTATACTTTTCTATTGTTTTATTGTATATCGCATTTTAATGAGAGTAACGAAAAGAACTTTTATATACGTCTACCTTGAGGGCAATTTTGTATCTTCTGTTCGATTACTTAGCCACTTAAAATTCCAGGAATCTAAAGTAAATGTATGGCAGAGAAGGAAAAAAAATGTAACAGCATGCCTAAGAAATAGAGATCGAGATACTGATAAGCTATTTTGGGAACAAAAGGAATTGGAGAAATTAATTAGTTAAAAAAGAAAAATGAGAACAAGCAAGAGTGGTTTTTCGAACTGAAATATTAATATTTTCTTGTTGCTAAATTGACTGATACAGTTATGGATTTAGATATAGTAACTCAGACCATCGCTACCACCAGAATGCAGGAGTAGAAAATGCGTGTAAAGGCCGCTATCCTAAGCTCTGAAGATGTAGCTGTTCCTGTTAATTGCTTGCCCTCCAAGAACCATAGGTACCTCATCGATATGCTGCTAAAACAATCCAGGAAGGAAGAAAATATCAAATTAATGTACACTCAGAATGCCTCCAGTAAGTCATCATTACTTCTTAGACTCAAGTAATACCACAAAATGGATGTTTGTGCAAACCTTTTGCTATTAGCAGAAAAATTTTGTTTTGTTTTTCGACAGTATTCTTTGATAGTAAAAGAATATCTCAATTTCAGTTGGATCATCAAAATCAAACTTATGGGGAAATCAACTTATCCCTATTAGAAATCCCAGGTAATTCAAGATAACTATAACTAGTTTTATTAACCTAAAAGAACTGAAAATTACTTATCGTTACTCTCCAAAAGTTAGGCCATTGGGTAAAATTATATATTTTAATTTAAACATATAAATGCATTCCCACATACGTGTTTAATTATATGTTCTTTTATAATTCATTAATTCTGTTGCTTTTTTTTTGTCTTTTATGTTATCATTCATATATAAATTATATATATGTTTTTCTTTCTCAATATTTAATTAGCCATAGTAATAAAATTATGTACTTACTTTAATACAAATTGTCTCTCATTAATGATCATATTTATCGCTTATATTAGCCTAGTTTCCTTCCTGGCAGAATATCAGAATAAGCAAGTATAGAAGCATTAATAAAAAATAGGGAGTTGGAGAGATGGAGAACTAGTATGGAGGGTAAGAAGAGTTTAAATATATATAGAAGTAAATGGAATATTGCATGCGAGTTAATTTATGATAATAGTAAGGAAAGTAGTTTATTATTTAAGGCTCGAACGGGATCTTTAGCAGCAAGAGAATATACATGTAAATGGAAAACCATGGATAATTTAGTGTGCAAATTGTGTAAGGAAGATATAGAAAATATTAGGCACCTGTTGATTGAATGTAAATGCTTGAAAGCAGAAAGGGTACAGATAATGAAGTTATGGGAGAATAGACATGAACAAAGTGACTATACAGAAAGTGAGTTATTAGTTTTTATGTTGGGTTTGCGAAGAGATAAGGGGGGTTTAGATATAAAGGCCATAGAGTTGACAAAGATTATGTTGTGGAAATGGGATGGGGCAGAATATGGGAAGATTTGAGAGTGGGGAATGGAGAATAAAATGGCTAACAGGTTTATCTGGGCATAATTGCTGAGATATTCTTGACTTTGTTTAAGAGGCCAAAATACATCACATCACATATTACACGTAATTTTAAATTCTAAACTATATATTTGATAAAGAAATAGATCACATACAGAGGGAATAAATTTGTAGAAAGAGGGAGTTGAAAAGTAGCTAATTTTAAATGACATGCGATCTAATTTAAGGGGTATAGAAAAGAAATTGTTACTAATACATAAGTTTAAATATATGCGTCTTCAGGTAAAAAATATATAAAGCAGGGAAAGCTTGTTTCAATTACGCAAATTTAGCCATTACCTCCATTCAACCTGATGGGTATTGTTACCTCCCAGCCCTGGGATTTGAGCTAGCTGAAAGGGTCGGGCACCTAATTAGTGCTAGTTTTAAGATTTCAAAAAGGGGAAAGTATAATTCTTACGGTCTTAGTAAGATTGGCGCTTGAGGTCATTTAATTAATTGACGCTCATAAATATACTTTATTCGAAGAAATTGTTGTTTATCTTTCTAAATGAAATAGTGGTCACTAGGTAGATTTTTTTTTTTATAAATATTTTTTTAAAAACATATATCCTGAAATAGGATATGTAGATTTTATTTTTTAATATATATTTAAGAATACGTAGATATTATTTTTTAAGATATATTTAAGAAAGAGATTTGTATTCGAATCCAATACGGTGGATAGTAGTCAAATTCTATCCACAGGTGTTATGGCGACTATATAGCCATAGTTTTGTGTTTACTACCCTATGTGGTCAACAGATTCAATTTTTTTGATAGACATATAAACAAACAACTAAAATTAATACCGGGTTGCCTGTTAAAATATATTTAATTACTGTTATATTCATTATTTATATTGTTATTACAATATTTTTTAATTGACCATTTTGTTTGTATTATATATACATGTTGTAATGGTATAGAATAGTGTTGGATTTAGATATATTCAAACCTCACTTGAGCTACCAGATAGATATAAGGGAATTAATTACCTGGTCACTTTAAAAGCCTTCCTATGAGAAATGTGTCAACGGTGGTTTGTATTTGTTAATTACTAACATCAGTTGAATGTTATGTATAACCTGAATTATAAGCTCATGACCAACTACAGTATAACTTGAACAATGTATGGAACTGAGGATTGGGGAAATACTGGCAACAAATATTATAAGTATTAATAAAGCAATCAATTTAATAAACATAAAGTTTAACTATGTGGTATACAAAATAAGCACTTTCATTTTATGGCAAAAATGAAATAATTTAATTGTAGTTGTATTAAAGGTAAAACATATAGTGTTATATAAATATTAATAAATATTAGATGCTAAACAATAAAATCTCTAAATAGTATAAATAACAATTATTTTTTTCAGTTTGAAATATAAAAGCAAATCAGTGATCAAAAAAAAATATTACAAAAGAGATTATCAAATTAATATGAATGTTATCACCTAGCTGATTTTAGAATATGAATTCTATTGTTATTTTTTGGAATTGCATACAACTTTTATCTTTTGTAGACAAGTTTGAACTTTGACTGTTTAAATGTGATGACTTTTCTCTCTCTTTTTTTTAATAGCTTCTTCAAATATAACAGAGGCAATTCTCTTATATGTTTACATTTACATTTTTGCTGTTATATCTTTAATTTTTGGTTGGTCTTGTCATAGGAGAGGTAGGCAGATTAAAAAATACTGGAGACACATTGTAAAATCAGGCAGACTACATCTTAATGGAATTGTCACACCTGGTATGCTCTGAGAAATTAGCCATTCATTTTAAAGGCTACCACAAGATGTAGTTAAAATCTTCCATACTGTGATAGTACAATATGATTTTGTTTTTTGCTTAAATTACCAAAATCTTCTATTTGATGGCCATCATCTTACGAAACTGTCACATAAATTTTTTTAGCTGCTAGATCTTCTTTAACAACAGAGTCTGCATGGATTTTGGTATACAAGTCTAAAGTGCTTAAACACTGTTGATATCTAATGATTTTAAATTTAAGTTAAACTGTTTATCTTATGATATGAATAAAAACAAATAAAAAAAATAATTAAGTGCATCTGCACTAATCCAATAATTGCAATTAATAATTAGAAACCCATATTTTTTTTATTGATAGAAAAAACAAGCTTATTACTTAAAAAAAAAAAAAAGAGAGAATCTTTAGTATATTCTAAAAGCACTACTATAAAATGTAATTTAAAACAAAAACCATTCTCCTTTTTAAACATTACAATGTTTTTTTAATTTTATAGATTTAAAAAAAAGTTATATATATATATATTTCTATTATTAATAAAAAATTTCTAATTCTTTAATAACTGAAAATAATTAATTATTGATAGTGTATATTTTGATAATGTTTGGAAAAGTAAGTGCTCATTCATTTTTAAAACTGAAAAATTCATTTGTTTATAACTTCATAATATATATATACACACACACACATTATGTAAATGAATGCTATTCAACTCTTCTGTCTTTGCTATTTTGAAAAGTTGAATCAATTAAATAATAGAATGCTAATAATATTTCATCCTATATTTTTCACTTATGAAACTTATCACTTCAGAACATGAAGTAACTCAGGAAGTTTTTTGGGATACTTTGCCTATCTCTTGAATTTATTAGCGAATTTTCTTCCTCTCCATTTGTCTATTATAAGTTTGAATGAATGGATTTTATTCAAAAATTTAATTTAAAAATGCTAATGTATTTCAATAGTTCATTTTTTTAAATTTCTATTAATGATTTTTCTATTATATCCATTGCTGGGATAATTTAAACATTGATCGCAGATCTTTAAATTTTTTTAATGGAATAACACTAATTTAGTTGACATTTTAAAAGCACTACTCGAAAGTTGAGTTGCTAGAAGAAAAATATGCTAAGAAGGCCATAATCAATGACAGCCTATTGCCAATAATAATCGAGTATTATTATTTGCACTTGTTGCATCTAATTTATATATAACTCCACTGTCATGGTCACTAGGTTGGCAGTTTTACCAGAAGATTCATCTGACTTGGGCTCTTAAATTTCCTTATTTTTCAAGAAGGGAAGGGAGTCAGAGGAAGAAACTGAGTGGTACATGAAACATCTTACTTTTTTAAGTGATGAGTGGTGAAAGGAAGATTCTGCAGTTTGCAAGGAAAATTTAAATTCAGTGTTTTTATTCAACATGGCTTCTAGCAATAGTGATGCTTCACCACAGAAGAGAACAAGAAAATTTTCAAATCTTTTAAATGTCTCTTTTATTGATGAAAATGTTGAAAGTTCATCTCACAATGATGATAATATTGTTTTAAAAAGTATTGCCAACAAAAATTTTGATTAAAATCAATCAAAATCTTCATTCTGAAAATTTCATAAAGTTTTCCAAATTGCTAGAGGCTGACAAAATCATTTCTAGCAACATTCTTTTAGAGAAGAAAGAAATTATTTACTATTCTTAAACTAGAGATAATTCTAATGTTTTACTCTTAGAAAAAAACTTTAGTGATCAATCCAATATGCAGAAGAGCGCCAATAATCAGTTTGTGCTTGTTGATAATTCTCAAAGTCATTTTAAACCGCTAGAGGCCGATAGTGTTGCTACAATGGAAAAATTCTTAACTAAAGAGAAAAATATTGACAGTTATGAAACAAAAGATAATCTTAGGGACAATTCTGATATAAAGGGTATTTATAGTGATTCTATGACAACAGAAGCTTCTATTACTCTTTTCTCCCATCAAAACAACAACATTCATCAATCCACTAACTCCAGTGTTATCACTTATGCTAGGACTGTTAATAATAATAATCGGCAAAGAGGAATTCATCTGCAAGCAGAAGATATCCAGGACTCTTTGATCAATCTTATGAACTGTGGTGTGTTTGAAGTGAATGATTTTTGACATGAGGGCCCACAACAACTTATCTATGAGTGTTGAAAGGTTCACTGAAGATCAATACCTTGAACTTACCAATAACTTTAATATATCCATAACTGTCTACAGTATAAATCACTTTTGCACTATTCCAACACTCATCTTTGTCGTCACTAACAATAGTTGTTCCTTATTCAGATTTCCAGCAGATTAGTTTTACAGCTTGATTAAGGGAAAAAACTTCACAGAAGGAGTGCATAAGATCTTGGTACTTCTAAATGACCACTATTTAGCAGTTGAATTCAAACCATGGGGAGACAAGAACAATTTCAAAAACAATATAAGGACCATTGGTGATAAATTCCTATGTTGCATTAATACCAATTAGTCAATTGTCTTGGCGGGGAAAATTAAAAACTGTTCAATTGACTTTAAAGAGAAAGATCTGCAAGAAATGTTGAGAAAATACAGGACACTCTCAAACTTTCAATACTTAATAGAGAGAAAGGTTGAGGGCCAGTTCTTTCAAACACTGTTGTATTTAATATAACCATTAAAGGCAGTGTCAGTCCGACTGATATTTCTGACTGTCATTTCACTCCATGGTGCACCAATGGTTTTGTCCTTTATTGGCATCCACCCCCAGTGCACAAGATCTTGGTACTTCTAAATGACTGCTATTTAGCAGTTGAATTCAAACCATGGGGAGACCCGAATAATTTCAGAAACAATATAAGGACCATTATTGATAAATTCCTATGTTGCATTAATACCAATTAGTCAGTTGTTTTGGGGGGAAAAATTTAAAAACTGTTTAATTGACTGTAAAGAGAAAGATCTGCAAAAAATGTTAGGAAAATACAGGACACTCTCAAACTTCCACTACTTAATAGAGATAAAGGTTGGGGGGGGGGTCAGTTCTTTCAAACACTGCTGTATTTAATATAACCATTAAAGTTGGTATCAGTCTGACTGATATTTCTGACTGTCATTTCACTTCATGGTGCACCAATGGTTTTGTCCTTTATTGGTGTCCAACCCCAATGCTTTTATTGTCTAGCAACTCATTTAATTAAGGACTGTAAAGCTAGGATTTGTGGTTTATGTCGCATTAAGAAAACAGAATTCATAAATATGACAGGACATCTGGGGGTGCAAATATGGAGTTAATTATCGGATCTCATAATGATGTGTCTAGGGAGCAGCCTTCTGGAAGCATTGGACTTATAGAGATTTAAACCTGTACAGAAGGTATTGACTTGGTTGAAGATGAAAGTTCAAAGAAGGTCCTCAAGGAAGCTAGAATTCCTTAAATAGTTTCCTGGAATGATGAAGCAGCTGATACCACATTTTCAACCAATTGGTATGAGAAAAGCCATGTCTGATGAAGAAAATCAAGACTTGGATGTGACTAATGCAGGAAGATCATGAACAAAGGAAGCAGGTCGAGAATCCGAAACTATCTTTCTGGGTCAGATGGTTTTACCTTAAATGAGGGACAAAGCACAGCGACTTGCCTATCTTCAAATGATGGTGTCAAAATTAAAATTGGAAAGAAGAAACAGAAAAAGAAGAGGAATTGGAAGACTGATAAAAATAGCAATATGGAGATGGATATTCAGTATGAAATGCCAACTGAATTTCACAAGTCAATTTGCCAGGCTCAGAAAAAAAAGAATAACGTGAAGGAGCTAAAAAGGAGGGGTAGATAGATGATGAGTTGTCAGAGCAAAGGAATAATCTTAATATGAATTGCCTCTGAGAATGCAACCAAATAGGAAAAAAGGTCAGATTAATTGTTAAGAAGAGACATTGAGGACTAATGCTGATTTTCACACTGACAACTTGTGGGAAAAGGGAGCAAATGGCACAATGGAAAAAGAAGTAGCTCATGAGGATATATTTTGTCGGGGTTCAGCAGATGAAACTGCTCTCAGTGTTGACATTTTCCCTAGTAATTCAGGTGACTTGATGACTACCTTCTGCCACGCCTGGACCTGGTACTTTGGGGATCTTCTTTAAAGACATTAACTTGCGGGTATGTCATATGATAATGGATTCGATGTGAGACCATGAGGTCTTGATTAATACTTTTGGTTCTCCTAGGGGCTCTGGCCACATTCTTCAGTAGGTTCTGTCGGTCAAAGTTGTCTTCTTGGGTTTTCTGAATTCACTCTTCCCTTTATTAATCATCTTTTAAAATGCTTATTTCAATCATTAGGATCAATGTTAGGTGCTTAAATTCCCTGGCAAGACTACACACCATTAAAATTGGTTTAATGTTAATACACTACAGGTCATCTGTATGGTGGAGACAAAAATTAGTCAAAGGTCTAGTTACAGAATCGAGTAATTTTTTTCTCCCTTGGTTACTTTAAATACTCAAACTCTCTCATCAGAGCTGGAGGTCTTGCAATATAGATAAATAGATGCAGAGTCCCTTTGTAGTTCAAAGTTATGTTTGTTGATTCTAATTGTATTATCAATGACATGCATTATGACAAACTTCATTTTAATCTGGTCTATCTATACTTACAAAACAAATTCATGGCTTCAAACTCCTTTCCCTTGTTGATTTTAGGCGATTTTAACATGAGTTATGAGCAGTTTAATCACCAATATGTCCATTTTCTCAATAAGGTGATCATCTGTGATAGGGGTTTCTTTCTTCCAGAGGCATTCTCCTATTATACTCATAGATGAAGGATCTGTGGTAGGTGTTTCTTTCCTCCAGAGGCATTCTCCTATTATACTTATAGATGGAGGATCTTTATGACCTCCTTTACTATATGCCAGACTTACACTTTCAGCTAAATGCGGTGCTAAGGTTGGTCAGTTTTTCTGACTACTTGGCACTGCATGTTGATATTGAGGTGGATGATGGGTCTCTGACTGTATGGCTTGAGGAGTACTATGAGACTGGTGAATAGACATACCATTCCTGCAGGTCTCATTTTGTGAAATTTATATATATTGTTTAAAATCAACATTTTAATTTAAGCCCTTTTCAGGCCTGAACTGCCTTCCTTGAAATGGTGCAGGCTATTATAAAAAAAAATTCACTTGGAACTCTCCTGACCCAGCAAAATTATTACTTGAGCTAAATGACATTGCAAATAAACGACTTACTCTCTTGCAGCAGTCACAGTGTTGAGAAATTCTATGACTCAAGGAACATTACTGAAACAGTCAAAGCAACTTGGCAGAGCATATCACCGTCAAGTGTGCCCATAGGTTTTTGGAACCACCACTGTTGGACCAGAAGTTTTTTGAGGTGGGCACTGGGAGGAAGGAAACAAATTACCCCCTCATAATTTGTCCTTGGTGGGCAGTCATATATCGGGGATGCTATGATCCTGGTAATTCGCAATTACTTCGTTTCTAAGTTGCATAGTCAAGGGATGGCTATTAGTACTGGGTTGATTGCTCATCAGATCATAGAATCACTAATCAGTTGCATCCAAAATACAATTTATCAAAACTTGTTTGCTGCACAGTTCGCAAAAAGGGCTATCTACTACCAATCAATACTGTTTGTTCAAGATTGTATTCGACCATGTGAGGCATCATAGTGGTGTCATGCCAATTGCTGTCCAATTAGTCATCAGGGCAGCATTTGACTTGGTGAGGATTGATCTGCTCATTGAGGTACTTAAGTGTTATATGGTCTGCGAGGCTCATCTTTCCAAAATTGAAAATCTTCTTAGTAACAAAGATTCTCATCACTTTGGATGGAAATGTGGCACCTGGATTTTGTATGAATCTGTCTATTCCACAGGGTTCCCCACTCAGTACTCTTTTGTTCAATGTTCATCAACCTGCTACTAGTTGGATTTAAGAGGGACCTGCCAGGTATCCATATTCCAAACCTGGGAAGAGTGGTCAAGTATCTCATATATGTCGATGACAATGTGGTGTTCCTTCCATCGGAGAAATATATTCCTGGTCTTGAGAGAATCATGGACTGGTATTCTGAGAACTATGGCCTCAGCTTTAATGAGAAATCTGCAGCATGGCAGTTATTGACTGGGAAGATTTCATCTAATTTTCTGGCCATGCCACAGAAGTTTCTTGGTTTTCCCCTTATGCTTTCTACAAGCACAGGTGATTTGATTTCAGGGATCTATCTGTCATTGGTGGGAAAAGTGGCATTACTTAATATGCTAGCCTTCCTGAAGATAAAAATATTTCATGAGGGTAATAGTGCAACTAAAGGTTTTCAGGCAAAGGTTAACTCTTTCCTCTCGACTGCTCTGGAAGAAAAAAAGTTGTTGTGATAAGCCACAAAAGGATGTGGCAACCCAGAAAGGTTGATGGGCTTGCCTTTACTCTATTCAAACCTTTCTGTATCAGAGGGCCCATAATCTTTTGGTTGGGCTAAAAGAGTGGTTTACATCAGCTATTTTTCATTCTTTAATACCCTCCACTGACTCACCACCATCCATGGATAGGCTCCTGCCTGTAAAACTACTGGCTTGGCTGGAGAGGCTTGTTGTATTGGGTAAGGGGGTGGTCATTGGAAGCAGATTGTTGTTGGCTAAATTGAAATACTGGGATATACACCAATTGCTTTACCCTACCATAACTGCTCATCAGGGCCTTGGGACCTTCAAATTATCTGTTAATTAGGAAATTTAAATTCTGGATGTTGAAGGGAAGATATCTGGATTTTATCGTAAAAGTTAACTTGACTGCATTCCCCACCAGTGAATTTTTAGTCATGAGGAGAGGCTTTGCCAAACTAAATTCGGTTTGCCAGATGTGCAATTTAAAAAATGAATCCATGCAGCATCTATTCTTTGGTTGTGTGGTATTAAATAAATGCAGAGCAATACTCAATGATTGGATCACATCCTTCAAACAAAGGATTTTTAGACTGAGTGAATGCCTAAAAACTGGAATCTTTGGAATAATTAGACTGTCAATCATGGACAATGAGATGCCATCTTTTATTTGGGAAGAGTAACGATAACTTACACAATGAACTTTTGTGCAAGATCAGGACTATCAGGAAGAGGGATCACTTAATCTTGTCCAAAAGAATCTTATAATTATTTCTGGAAGCTGGTGGTGTTGCCAGAATAGTTTTTGCTTCAGCACTGGGGTGCTTCCTTCACGGTCTGCCCAGAAGTAAACTATACATAAGGCACTAAGACGGCTCTGGCCATGATTACGTGTGCCCATTTTGGGTGATTGATAGTCAAAGGATTAGCCTTCCCATAATGCTTGGAAGGGTGGAGAATGTGTATTGTTTCCCTGCTCATGTTTTGTCAAGATGTCAAACTCTTAAATTTTAGAAAAAGGACAAGTCTGTTGAAAAGAGTGTGTCTTTCTCAAACTGTCTGAATGCTCATCATAATTCAAGATAATTTGTTCAATTTTTCACTTTGTGTTTGCTCTATTATTTATTCCTTATATTCATAGGTAATAAAGTTACTTTTGAAAATAAATATCTCCACTGTCTCAAATTTAATCTTTCACTTGTGACTTTTCAAAAGCTATTCAAACATTTTATGCTTTCATGTTCTTTCTTCATCTGGTAATATTGTTTAAATTGTCAAAATGTTTTCTTAGAAAATTGGGCTTTAATTTAAAATTAAAATTTTTTTTTTCTTTATAACTTCTTATTTTACATAAAGCACAAATTTGATGCACTATCAAGAGCAATTTTTTTATTTTTTGATCTGGGAATGATACTCTGGATCCATTAGGTACTTCTCTTTTATCTTTTAAATCATTTTCATAGACATATTATGATTATCACTTTTTTTGAATTATCTCCTGTCCTTAAAAGTAAGTGCTTATTCAGTTTTTTTTTTTTTTTTACATCCTTATATACTGGATTTTAGATCAGGATTTTACAATCTGAATGATGGATTTATGACAAAGACCACTTAATTTTGAAGGATAGGAAAAATGAGCTTAAAGGGTACTATCAATATGTATTTATTTTAAATCAATTTAATTAAATTTTTTTTTTACTAAAATCAAACTTTTGAAATTTACATTTTCTTATGTACTGAACTATTTCCATTAGCTAGTTAAATTCTTATTAGTAAAATTCAAACTTTATTTAGATTTACTAAATATATTCAATTGTAATAACACAGAGATTAATATCGAACACAACATTTCAAATGAAATTATTCTTCTACCTTCTTGGTTTGATCAGTGACAGCTAGCATTAGATTTGAATTGACAATTTTTAAAATCATGAAAACTGAATTTAAGATGATACTCTGTTTAACTAGACTATTCCATCAACACAATACTCTTTAGAAATTTTATATACATATTTATAAGAATCTTCCTGATTCCTCCAACTTTTTAAAGATAAGATTAACAAATGATTTCCAAACATTATGAATTGTCATTCTAGTGTTACCATTCTAGTGTTACCTGTGATATTATTTGTCATTGTTATGTTAGCAATTTTTTTTTCTTCTTTTTACTTTTTGCTCTCTGCCCAATTGTTTTTTTCCTATCATATATATGTTCATTGATACATGAATGTACCTAAAGTAATTATATATAACAGTAAACATAAATTCACATGGAAAAACACAAGAATATGAGCATAGAAGAAAAAACTAAAAAAAATATATATTTTTTTCTAAAAGCTACTCACATGTTAATCGCACATAACACCTTAAGTTAACTTAATATGATAATCAATAAGATTAAGAAAACATTCATTAATATTGCCTTAATCCTTATAAGTAAATATATACAATTCCTATGACTGTTGCTTTTAATAGAATAGCCTATTGGTTAAAGTCTCATCTTAAATTCAGTATTGATAAATCTAAAGATCAACTGCTTAGTACCTAGCACTGATAAGACCAGTAATACTTAAAGAGAGGGGAATAATACCACTCATGATATGTTTTTTATGTTATTTACTAACAGTTTAATGTATTTTATCATCACATTTTCAAACATTATTGATTCACTGCAGAATAAAAATCTCTTCAAGTTTAATCTAGCTTTTTAAATCTCTAATTTCTCCACATTATACCACCTTCTTATTTTATTCATCCATTTACAAGAGGTCTCTTTCTAGGTCTTTTACAATCTTGGTATCCAGTTGAAAATTTCAACTGTCCATCTATTAGAATATTTTCTGCCATATTTCCACCGTAACTCTTCATCAGTCTTTAATTCTTTCCATGATATCAGCAACACTTGTTTGTTCTCTCATTCATGTATTTTATTTTCGATTCCTTCTTATTATTACTCCTAATACTGTATACATTTCGCCATATTTCATTGAATAGTCTGAAGTATCTCTATTGCTCCTCTGTTAAGTGTTCAAGTCACAGATTCATAAAACATTCCTTTTCAAACACAGATATATTTTCTTTTAATATTAAGTTATTTCTACTAAAATCACTTCATCCAATTTTAATTCTATGATTAATTTCATACATTAAATATTTCTATCTGTATTAATAATCTGACTAAGGTATTTGTAGCATTTATCTTTAGTTCTACTTTTTGCTTTCATCTGATAACTCTTGTATCATTTCCTGAAACTGAAGCATTATTTGGAAAAACAACCTTATCATCTTCAAAATCTCCATTTATTTTAAATCCCTTAGCTTTCCATTTTAATCTACAAAATACTTTTTACAAATCTGCTGTTAGAAAGATTTGGAGATATGGTGTCAACTTATTGTCCACATACCTAATAACATTAATCACATTATATAGTAATTTCATAGTAAATGTGTAGAGTCGGGTATAAATAAAGTTTTGAATTTTTCTAAGAAACATTGAACAATTTCAATTTAGATAATGGAAATAATCCAATGCATAACTACATTTCATACAGTCTTATAGTTGCTAATTTTTACATTTGTTTTTATAAAAGAAAACTAATGTGTTATTTGGTTCTGCATGCATTCACCTAACTTCTGATATATATAGCTAAAATTTCTAATTCTTACCCAAATGCTTTAAATGAAAGCCTTAAATCATGTTCAGTATACTTGAATTTTAAAAAGAGATTTATAAGAATGTATTGTAGCAAAAGTGCCATTTTAATGCATATTTTAAAAATGAAGAGTAATTTATTGTCATTGATTAAGGTCTGGGACCAAAAATGATGTTTTTATATATTCTTTTTCATTTCTGATTCAATATCAGTAGTGATAAGCTCAATTGTTTATGTTATTATTTTTTTGTTAAAAGTTGAATTGTATTTATTGCTATGGTTATTTCGTTTTTATTTTTATAATCATTAAAACGTGTCTGAAATTAATAACATGACATCTTACATTAATCCTCACAAATAGTGTTTAACAATTTTAAGAGGCAACTGTTGTTTTTTCTATTTTCAAAATTGGGTAATGAAAATGTTTTGCTATTTAGTTATTTGAGCTTCAGTTCGCACATCTTTTTTCCAATTTCATAATTTATAATAAAGTTTATATTAAAAGTCTCATGGATAGTAATAAAAGATCTTTACACATAATTTTTTTTTTATGAACCACCGTAACAAAAACTCAGGTTAAAATTATGTTGTTTTTTATTTCATTATCTATCATGAGTTGCAATAATATCTTTTTTCCAATTTTATAATTTTTAGGAAAGTTTGTATTAAAGCTCTTGTGGATAATAAAATATCTTTGCACAATTTTTTTTTAGAAATCACCATAACAAAAAACTCTTATGTTAAAGTTATGTCTTTTGCTTTATATTTTGTTATCTATTATGAGTTGCAACAATAACACTAAAGCATATCAGAATACTTCATAGATTAAAATATTCAATGTACAAATAAATTGTCACAATTACAACTACTCAGTGGAAAGAAAAATGATTATCAACATAATAAGCAAAAAAAAAAAAAGTTCATAAACCCCAATAACATTGAAAGTCACAGCATAACCCAAAACACTAGCAGTAAGTGATAGACACTTTTAAAATGCCTAATATCATTGAGTACACAATCCCTATTATGGATTATTTTTAAATTTATCTTAAAGTTTTTTTTTGTGATGCTTATATATGGAATTCTTTATCTATGTCTTTTTCGTCCATATAATTTTTTTTTTTTCAAAAATAATGTTAACAAATATCCTATTGTTTCTTAGTATATACCATGCTTTGTTTTCATGTAAGTTTTTTTAAAAAAAACAACAGCAGTATATACATCAGTAAATTAATTTGTTTAGTTCAACAAGAATATTACTTAAAAACAAACTTTAATTCCAAAAATCCACCCTTCTAATTATCAAGTACAATCTAACTTTTTAAATTCACAAATACTTCATTATCCATATGTTTCATCTCAAAGCTTGTTTTATTTTACAGAATTCATAATTTTTTTTGTACAAAAATTATCAAAGTTTTGACTATTTTTATATAGCCATTGATTGCTTTACATTTAAAATTTTGAAATGTAAACTGGGAAATATGACTCAAAAAAATATCTTGACAATGGCCATCTAAAATTGATCAAAATAGTGTTTATGAAATCAGTATAATAAAATGAACTTTGTAAAGAAATGTATAGATGAAAAAGTATTTATGAATTTATATTATTTAACTCCTTTATAAGCATACATCACTTATAATTTAATAATAATTAGAAATATTAAGCCATTGTATATTTAAAAATGCCTTATAATTGCAATGTTAAAAAAAATGTTTATTTTATAATCGAATTGTTTAATCTGAATAAATATTGTAACACTAATGAGTTATGTGTTATAAAACTTACATATATCTGTGTTACATATTTCAAATATTTAAAAATATATGATCAGACTTATTTAAAAAAGAAAAATTAAAGAAACGAGAATAGTCAAAAAGTTATAATTAATTAAGAAGTGGTTCTAAAATGTAGTTTTTAAAAATAATAAAATGATTGCATATATTTTTTTTTAAAAAGAGAATAAAGCTTTTATTGAAAAGCGGATGGGAGAAAATCTAAAATAGAAAAAGATTTAAAACTCTCCTTTGTTTTTTAAAAAATTAAAAGTGTAAAATGTATAAAAATAAGTAAATATGAAAAAAAATCAGAATCAAAATTAGTGTAAAAGAAAAACTTTTGAAAATGCAATTACTTTAAAAGATTACTGGTTGATAAAGAAAAAATAAAACTAACAATTGAATTAATAAAAATCTATGTAAACTATATTTGGTAAATGCGAAGAGATAGATTAATCTAGAAAAAAAGATTTGATTAAAGCAAATATAAAAATCAATTAGATAAAATGAAATGTAAAAATTAATTTAAAAAACCATATTCAAGTTATGATTAAAATTGAAAACAATGATAAGAAATTAAAACAGTGGGAGAGTTAAGATATAAAAGGATGACTTGGCTATTGTTCTTCAGTTCCAGCCTTCATTTTGTAATTGAACTAGTCTGGTCTTCAATCTGTAAGTCAGTTTGGATTATTAGTATTCAGTTTGGATTTTTATTATTCAGTTTGGACAGAATGCAGATTTGGAGTTTTTCATTGAGAATCCAATTAACCAGAGATCCATATATTCAGAAACTGTAAACACAGTAGTAAGCCAGCCAATTATTGCTGTGAATAACGTCAATGTAAAAGCTGCAGAACTAGCAACTTGTGTTGCTAGACAGCCATAGGATGTTCAACTGGGCTTCAGGTGCAAAGTCTTCCAAAATCAACTGTCTCACCTGAACCCTTGCTGGAAACTGATGCCAACATGGTGAAATAGACACTGCCACTACTCTCCCTTCCATTGTCAAATTGCAGAATGGAAAGCAAGTTCCAGAACCTCCCAATCGCTTGGAAATTGACAATCATGAAAACCCGGGTAAAGATATTTTGATATTTGTCTATAGACACTTTATATTTATTTTAAATGAACTTTGATTAACGAAGAATTATTATAAAATTTAGCCTGAAACTAATCATTTATATTTCTTTATGTAAAATATATTGTTATATTATGTAAGATATGTGTGTGCTTGAATAAATATTAATGTTTACTTAAATATTATTTGGTTTATTTTCTCGCTCTCTATCTTGTTACTGCATCACCATTTATTTAAAGAGATAATTTTTATATGTGTTAAGTAAATGTGCTCGACCCTGGTTAAGAGTATGAGCTTGTCTGGGATATGTCAAGCACTGGATTGTGTGCAGGTTGTCCTTAGCATGCCGGCTATATAATATGGTCGGCTGGTGCCTGAGTTTGATTCTCAAAACAAATAAAATGCTTTGGATGATAGGGGTTTGATTCCAGCAGTCAAGGTGGGTCATGGTCAGGAAATATGATCGTGTTATGCTTTGTATAGCTTGATATGGCATGAGTATTATTAATGGCTATGCTATCAATGGTATATTTTCCTCTGCTTGAAGGGCCAGTCTGTTCCCATAGTGTTAAAGCACAAAGTAAAGGGTTATATGTTAAAAGGTATTTAAACCCAGCAAGAATAAGCTTTATTCGGGGGACCTGGCTCAATATCTATATATCTAAATGTTTTAAATAAACAGATATTTAAAGCAATTCCAATTTGAAAGTTGAAAAAATTAAAACTGCAAAACATAATTGAAATTTTAATTAAATGGAACTGAAAAAAGATCATATGATTAAATGTTTTAAAATTTTGTAGAGAAATATGTATAACAAAAATTAAAAAGATCAAGAATACAATGCCGGGAATACCATTATTTAGATTAAGAAAATGTAAAAAATCTAAATTAATCTTTTAGTCCTTAAAAAACTATTTCCTATCTAGTAAGACAAAAGATATATAATTAGAAATGAAAATGTTTCAAAAATAAGAAATCAAGAATTAATAAATTTTGAAATTATATTAAGTGAAAAGCAAAATATATTAAAAAAATTATGTTAATATTTAATAAATACAGTTATAAAATTGTATAATATTTATTTAATAATAAAGACAATCTTTAATAAATAAAATTATGTTAATACTAATGCATTTAAATTAAAATTGTAATTCAAAATACATGTACAAAATTAATAATTATTACTGTATTGTTAATCAATAATAAAAACAACAACTAATGAGTAAAAATAATTTTAAGCATTATAAAAACTGAATCTGATGAACATAAATATTAGATGAGGGCATAATAGTTATTGTAAAATAAAATTTTTCAATTCCTTTTGAGAATGATCCCTGTGTATCTTAGAGAGTGCTTTATTGATATGAAAAGTCAAATATATCAACAACATATGGGGCATATATTGTCTAATTAAATGATAAATAACTTAGTAATGAGTGGAGAATATTGTAGAAGTTAAATAGTAAAAAACAAAACAATATGACATCAAAACAAGGTCTTTATTGAAAGTAAAAATATTTTTATAATAGTAATAGATAGATTGAATTGCTTGATACAGAAAAGGTGGTCAGACAGACCAGAAAATAATGTATAGTGTTGATTATTAAAATTGTTCTCATGGTGGGATTATGAGAAAAAGTTGATAGAGCAAATAGAACATAATATTAAAACTGTGATGAAATTTTTAAGAATTGGGATAGAAAAATAAAATAGATGTATTAAAAAATTTGAAGCTAGATAAGAGGTGACCATTGTTTTACAGTTCATGGTTTTGTATAAAATTCAGAATACTATAAATAAATACTATTTAAATTTTTTAAATAATAATTTACTATAAATAAATTTTTTTATAGTATGTTATTATATTATGAAGAAAAATATTAAAATTTAAGTTTAAATATTGTTTATTGTAGTGAGATTTTTGAGTCTATTTAACTTTCACTAGACATTTAATGTTTGTAATTAAACAGAACATTTTAAAATTTGAATCAGGCAGATGGAGCATTTGTTGTTGTTTTTTTATCAATTTCATTGATGAAAATAATTTTTGTAAAAAATATGTACAAAGTATGAACAATTATATAATCAGAGTTAAAAAACTATGAAGGACTCATTCTTAAAATTAGATAAGTATGGAATGTCTATGTATAGACTTAATGCAGAACACTTTTTTTTTTTTTTTGTAGATTAGCTCATTGAATTTGAATTTTGAGTTATGAATTTTTTTTTTATAAATATTACTAAAAAATATTTTTTGATTATATTACTTGACAGGATCCGACTCTACTTTTTAATATACCAAGTTTTATATATCATAGGTCATTCCTGAAATAGACAGAAAAAAAATTTTGATCCCAATTAATCGTTAGATTTTTTATTTTTGGGTAGATGACTTATAATCAATTGAATGAATGTTTATTTATCTCTTGTTATCTAGAAAATAAAATGATAGAAAAATGCTTAAATATATTCACTACTAGGATTTGATAAACTTGATAATATTTTCTTTACAGACTGTTTTAGCATAGTATTAATGGATTGGTTTTTACCCTTAATAGTTTGGTTTAAAGATCATTTAACTTTATATCACTATATTGTGGTTAGTGTACTTTTGAAAGTGATTTCAGATAAGCTTCATTATGTATTCATAATCTTCTTTTGTGTGTGTAATGTAAACTGATAGATCTACTTATCATATCAAAGGATTTAAATTAAACAACATTTTTTATATTTTGTACAACATTTTCAAAAATTAAGTATCATTATAAGAAAAGATGAAATAAAAACCAAATACTTGAATCAATTGTTATAAATTATGAAGATTTAAATAAATCATATGATATAATGTAAAATCTTTATATACCGCAAGAATTGTATATATATAACAATAAGAATAATACAGAAAAGATATTTTTGGCAAATATTGATTTCTGCCCTTTTAAATGTGTTGGAACTATTTTACAATTTCAATTTATATAGCGACATCTATTTCTTTTACATAAAATTAAAACCTATTATAACAACAATACAATATGTACAAGGAAGAGGGAAAAAAAATCCTATATAAATATATACTATAAAATTTTCCAGTCTGGTTTATATTGATTACACTAGTATTTTAAGATTGTGAAATAAATGCATGTGTACTTCTTTGATAGGACAAGTAAATTTTTCAAAGTACATTATGTATATGTGCCTGACGGTGTGTGACGATGGTATATTAGATGTGATAATATTGGACTACTTCCACCATCTATCAGTAAATGTTGAATGTATAGAAAATTTTAAACTTTTTTTCAAATACAAACAACTTGTTAGTAATAACGCAAATAGTTAATGCAGATTAGTAATTACACAATGTTTTGAGTAGTAATATTCTCCACTCTTCTTCAGATGTTGACAGTATTCGTGTAGGAGTCAAATTTGCATCTTTAGATTCTCGAATATCGAATTTAAGGCAAACACTCCAACCAACTGAGCTATTCTATCAAAGGCAACAGATAGTAGAAATTTCATATATTTTTATATGAGGGTTGAAGGATTCAGGAGAATTTGAACCAACTTTCATAGTATAAATATATGAAATTTCAACTATCTGTTGGCTTTGACAGGATAGCTCATTTGGTTAGAGGATTTGCCTTAAATTTGATATTCGAGAATCTGTCTAAAGGTGCGAGTTCGACTCCTACATGAATACTGTCACTGGTCAGGCCAGCAACACCTGAAGAAGAGTAGAGAATAATACTACTTGAAACATTTTGTAATTATTAACCTGTGTTATCTATTTGTGTGTTATTACTAATAAGTTGTTTGCAGGATTCAAACTCAGACTTTCACATGACCCTCAAGTCTCCATGCCATCTCATATTGCTGACCCACCTGATCACACACATGTTAAAAAGATAAATAATCACCAGTATACATATTTCATGCTAAACCAGCAATCATCAGTTGGTCCAGATTACTGTCTCTACATATATATATATATACCATCAGTTCTCAGCTTTATGTTAAGATAGCCAATCTTCATACTTTAATGGACAGGCTTCAAACTACTCCAACTCACAACTGAGGGGGCAGAATGACTAAATGTCAACATGGGTAGGATGACAACCTTGGCACTAACGTGGGCTTTGAACATTCCACCATCAGATATTCAATGAAATGGAAGGCTGAAGAGTTGTGAATTGGAGTAGTTTGAAGCCTGTCCATTAAAGTATGAAGATTGGCTATCTTAATATAAAACTGAACACTGATTGTATATATATGTGTGGAGATAGTAATCTGGACCAACTGATGATTGCTGGTTTAGCATGAAATATGTATATTGGTGATTATTTATCTTTTTAACATGTGTGTGATCAGGTGGGTCAGCAATATGAGATGGCATGGAGAGTTGGGGGTCATGTGAAAGTCTGAGTTCGAATCCTGCATACATTATATATATATGCAGGTTTAAGCCTGTATAGTGTATTAATTAACAAGTTGTTTATATTTGAAAAGTTTAAATAAAGTTTAAAATTTTCTATACATTCAACATTTACTGATAGATGATGAAATAGTCCAACATATTGTCACATCTTTTACATTTACATTTTGGAGGAGTGTCAAGTTTGGAATAGCATAAGAAACACTTTTAAATCCCTCATTAAAAACAAAGAATCAGCTTGTGTAAATTTGACTAAGACCTTCAAGAGTGGACATTTTGGGGTCATAAGATTGGCAACATATATAAATTTTTCCATTTGGTCATTGAGAAATAAGACTATCTTTGAAAGTGGAGAAGAATATGACATGATGAAAATATCTTTACACTTACTAAAAGAAGTTAAAGAATTAGACCAAAAATTTTCTCACAATTGGATGTTCAACCAGACCTGGTCCTTAATAAACCTAAAACAAAGTGTAGTACCAATGATGAAAAGAATATAAAGTTATAAATCCACAAATACTGAGAAAATTTAATGAACCATTTACCTAAAACATTCTAGATAAACTTTATATGGAAGAGATCCAAGAACTAGGAAATGCCATTATAAAGTTACCCACCTAATTGATGAATAATAGGAAAGGGCTTTGATTTGATTAACGGATCAATTTTAATCAATGACCCAATAAATATATTAAGACTGCTTTAACAATGCTTAATGGTAACCGATTTGTTTACTGTAAAGAATCTATGATATATTTCATGTAATTTTCAGTCTTACATATTCTATGAAAACCTGCTTTTAAGTAATTTTTATCAATGCAATCCCTATATTGGATTGGCTAATCTCATGATCCATAAGTAAAGTGTATGGTTTTCATATATGATTCATAATGATTAATCTCTCGATATTTAAAATGTTAAATTAATTCACACAGAAACATTGGAAATGCTCTTCACTTGATAAGATAAAACTTTATAGACTAAATGGCCAAATATGGTTTTAATCTTTGTCCACATGTTCACAAATTAAACAAACTTATATGTGTTTGAATTGACTAACACCATCATATATGTGATATACATGATCAGATTAATGTAAATGGGCCACTACTATGATTTCTCGAATGGGAAGTTATATTTCTTCAATTTCTGGTGATAACCAATGTCTTAATGTAATTGATATGGAATTAATTGTTTTTTGTTTATATATACAAGCGTAACTTCTGATTTTGTTGATTGGTCTCCTTTGAGATTGATATGTAAATGTCCTTCTTTTTGTAAATGATTCTTATGGTTTGTGAATAAAATTTCCTTTTGAAAGATCTTTTACATTATGTATAAAAATAAATAATTTAGAGGATTTCAACACAGTTATCTTTTTAACATGTGTGTGGTCATGTGTACCAGTTGTATGAGGTAGAGTACATGTTTGAAGGGAGCTTGAAAGTCCGTGTTCAAATCTTCTATATTATATCTAGATTCCAGGTACATAAAGTATACTTGTATTTAAAATAATAATAATTATTATGGGATTAGTTTTTCGGGACATCATGGAATGACCATTACCTAAGTGGCAGGTTGACGACAACTAAAGATTTTTTAAAAATTTACGAAGTTGACAATCAGATTCTATTACTGTGCTATAAAGCACAGAGGACAACCCAGTGGCAGATTGAGCATTACATTTCCATTAGTTTAAAATTTCGTAGCAACAACATTTCCATTAGTTTGGTTAAGATTTTTATATATTGTTCAACAAATAATTGACGGAACTTTTAGTTATAATTCTAACAGTGCGCTTAATTGCTTAGGGCAATATACATATCAGTGAACATTGTAAAAGCCTACGCAAAACCAAGGTAAATCTGACTAAAGTATATTATTTGAAAAAAAAAAAAAAAATGCCACAAGTTAAATTAATTAAGAATAAAATAACTCTTTCATCTTTCATACAGTTGATTCAGAAATTCAAGGATTATACCAATAGGCAAATGTTGAGGAGAGGGGGTAGTGGTTACTAATTACAGTAATTAAACTAGTCTCATTCAAATATAAGATGAATTGAACTTGTAATATAGAAAGGGGAAGTTATTTCAAAAATCTATTCTTATTGTCACTATTTATATTTTTTCTATGCCCCCCCCCCCTATCATAGTGGATGAAAAAAATTTTTTTTGCGAAAGAACAAAACAAATTCTATCGCTTAGGTCAGATAAGAAGACAGTCTACATATTTATTAAAAAGTTAATATTCTTGTTTTGAAATGGAAAAAAAATGTTTAAAAGAAGGTTTTTGCTGTCAGATCTAATTTTACAATTTCATTTATTTTATGCTGGTAAATAATAGAATTATTTTGTAACTTCATATGATCAGTTAGTTCAAGCTTCACTTTTTTGAAATAAAATTGTTACATCAATGTGATTTGACTGACTGTTCATATAGATTCTTCATATATGTATATGCATTATATCATACTGTAAAATAAATTACCAAACAAATCATTTATTTGTTTGAGAATTGCTTTGAGATAGATGCTTACAACTTCTGTTCATGTTTTACTTTAAGAGCAGTCATTTATTATATTATTCTGCTCTAGAACCATCTGTTGAACAAAAGTGATTGATCAATGGATACTAAATAAGTTTAGTTTTGGGTTTTTTTGTTCATTTTAAAAGTCAGCCTTTGGATTTCCACATTACATAAACAAGTCTAGTGATTGCAATTCCAAGGAGAAAAAAAAAGAAACAGATAAAAATAGATCACTTTTGTGATTATTACACTAAGCAGTTTGTGAATTACAAATATGTTCTCATTTAGAACATGCTGTCCATTTTTTATTTTATTTGATATTTTGTGATATGGTCTTAATTTCTTAAATAGAAATTTTTTGGGGAGAAATATTTCAACACTGTGTAATTGTAATCCTTTAAGTATATTTTATTTTCTATCATAATTCCCCAATCAAAACAATTAACATTACATTTCTTTAGAATGTCTGAGATAATCCTTATAACATAAACAAGTTCTATCTCTCTACTATGAATAACATGTTCAAGTTTGCCATAAAATATCTTTCTAGGAAGTCTGCCATTGCTCATTCATTTTATGTATTCAATCCAATAGTCAGATTTTAAATTGAAGGCTCTATAATATTACATCCAACAAAATTAAAGAAAATATTGTTTTAGGATCTTGCCATTGTATTTTTAAAATTCTATAGAGAATTTTTAAAAGAAAATATTTTAAACCCTTTATATTATGTCAGAATGCCTGGTTTTCAAAAATAAATTAAGTAAAATAACATCATTATATACAGATAACTTAGTTGCAATAATTTTTTCCCTGTGATGAAATACCATATCGTTTAACTTATTAAAAGCAATAGCAGGACATTATGGTCTGTGCTGTACTTCAAGATCTAAGTCCATCTTCCTACTTATAAAACTACCCAAGCTATCCAGGCTAAAAGTTGGTACTGGTTGATAAGTTTTTTAAGCATTAATTATTAAACCAAAGTTTTTATATGATGCATTCAAAACATTATAGTACATTCTGTAAATGTTTTGAACTGGCAAAAACAGCACAATCATTAATATTCTGCAAATCTGCAATCCAAGATGATGGAGTTCTTGTTTTGTTTTTAATCAATTCAAATTAAAAATTTCACCATGAAATCTGTATTGTTTCTTGATCCCTATTTCATTAAGCTGCTTATAAATAGTTCCAAACACTACTGCTATAAAAATTGAAAACCATGTTAGAGGCAATACTTACATTTGTTTTACACCAGTTTTCATTTTAAATGTCTCTGGTTTTCTCCTTATAATAATATTTTTTTTCAGATTCCATCATTTAGAAACTGTACTGTGGTTAATAACCTGAAATTCGTAATGTTTTGAACGCATGTCAACTTGCTTATATAGTGTTGGCTTACAAATACTAAATGTTTTGACAGCAAAGATTGGCATATACATATCAAACCACATGACATACCCAATTTATATTCAACATTTACTTGTAATAATTTGTCCTATTATTACTTACATTAATAGTATTAATCTGTTTCAGAACCATCTACTATAAAAGTAATCACTACACACTTGAAAATAATGGTCATTATATGTGTGGTTTATTTGTTTACCACTACTGTCTAATATCTGTTGATTACTCATGCTTATAATAGATGGCATATATTATTAGATGTTGAATGCAAAATGGTGAAAATGTATGCTGCTTTGTTTGTTATATCAAAGTCTGATGAAATTAAGTATAAATATACAGTGAATTGTCTGATGCTGATTTAAACTCTGATCATAGTATGGTTAGAGCTAAATTAAAATTAAGTTTAAGAAGAATAAAAATGAGAGGAAAATATATAAGATAGGATTTAGATAAATTGAGAAAAATGAAGAAAGGGAAATTTGGTTTCATGTGAATAATTTTGATAAACATTGATGTAAGATTAAAGATGGAATATTAAAAATGATAAATATTGAAATAAGAATTATTTGCTTAAAGAAATATTAAATAACGGAAGATATATTGAAAAGAATAGAAGTGTAGAAAAAGATGGAAGAATATCAATACTGAAGAAAAGTAAAAAGCATATAGAAAAATTAATAATGAACTAAAAAGAGAAATAGATTTAGCAAAAGAAAAATGGTTGAAATAAGAATATAGAGATGAAAAAATATGATCTAGTATTTGATAGAATTAGAAATGTCACTTGTGGAAAAAAGGAAATTGTTAATGAATGAAATTTACTGATGAGAATAGAAAGAGATTAACTAATAGCAATGATATATTGAAAAGATGGAAAGAATATCTTCAGTATCTGTTTAGGAAAGAAAATGATTCAATTTAATTATGAATTTGAAAATGAAGATGTTGAAGTAGATAATAAAGACATAAATATATTGACAGAAGAAGTAATAAAGTCAATTAAAAAAATTGAAAAATGGTAAGGTTGTTGGAATTGATACAATACCTATAGAATTTTTGAAAGAAATGGGAGAAACTACTGTGAAGGAAATAGTTGGACTATGCAATTTGATATATAATAATGGAATTTGGTCTGAAGATTTCTTGAGGACTATAATGATTTTAACTACCAAAAAGAAGAAAGTTGTTAGATGTGAAGAGTGCAGGACAATACATTTGTTATCTCATGCTTCAAAAATATTATTGAGGATTTTAAACACAAAGACTTTATGGGAAGTTAGAATATTATGTTGGAGAAGAACATTTTGGTTTTCAGATAGGGAAAAGCACAAGAAATGCTATTTTTAGAACTGATTGCAGGATATATAGGAAAAAGATAGAGGAATTGATATATGTTTTGTAGATTTGGAAATAGCATTTGATAGAGTAATCTGGAATAAACTTATGACCATCTTACAGTATAAAGGATTGTTTTGGAAAGAAAGAAATTGTTTTGTGTGTATATATTGAGCAAAGAGTAAGAAGCAGACTGAAGAATAATGAAACTGACGAAATAAATATAGAAAGAGGAGTTAGACAAGAATGTTGTGTTAGTTGTGCTTTTTAATGTTAGTTTAGAAGACACATTGGATAAATATTTGGAATGTAGAGGAATTAATATTGGAAGTAGAATAATAAAATATATACAATTAGCAGATGGTAGGGTCTTATAGCTGAGGATGAAAGGAGTCTTCAGAATATGTTGAATAGATGAGGAAAAATATATGAAATATGGAATAAAGATTAATGATGATAAAACCAAGTGTTTATGGATAGGGGGGATACTAAAAAATTACTGGTTGAAATTTATGATAATATAGTTCAAAAGGTAAATGGATATAGTTGTTTGAATAGATGTTTGACTGAGGATGGAAGAAGCAAAAATGAAGTTAAAAGAATAACATTGGCAAAGGAGTCATTTATTAAGAAAAAAAAATATTGTTTAGGTCTTTGAAGAGAGAATTGAGGAAAAGATTAAATGCTTTATTGGAATGTATAATTGTATGATTGTGAAATATGGATAATGAATAAAAAATTTAGGGAACAGATTAAAAGCCTTTGAGATGTGATCATAAGTTTTGGAAAGAGTAAATGAAAAAAGAAGATTGATTGAGGAAACAGAAATTGGATTGGGCATATATTAAGAAGGAAGAATGTTTTAATGAAAGAGTGTTTTGGAGGGAAAGGAATGGGAACAAGAAGAAAGGGCATAAAATTGACGTTACTGGATGAGATAAAGAAATGAAAAGAAATATATAGAATTGAAGATCTTGACAATGAAAAGAACAGACTATAGAAATAGATGAACTTCTATATGACTGTGCTCTGAACCTATCGAGATCATAGGATAGTATACTATTGATGATGATACAAAGGGATCATTTATATTTTTTTCTAGTCATGTTAAACATAATTTTTCAGATTCTTGAGGTGATCATCAATTCAAACCAATTTAATAGCCTTTTAAATTGTTGATCATGAATTCTGATTGACCCATTTTAGTAATATTTTGTGTTAATATCTATATTTAATCATTTACATGGTGTAAATAGATAAAATATATATATATTTTTCTTATTGGAGCTCTATAATGTGAAAAATCACATACATGCTCAGATTTATTGTTGATTATTACTTTATAAGAAGGGATTTCCAAATGTAATCCATTACTGAACTCCCCACATTAAAGCAATAGCAGAAATTATATACCATTGATTCTTTAATATATTTGGTTCTTCAGATCACATAGAGACCTATTTATCACATGCACACTTAAATATGAAACTTTTTTTCAAAGAAAAATATACTAGCTATATTAGCTTATTTATATAAATCTAATTGTAGCCTCTTTTGGGACCTATATACATGGGTATAAGTATCATCCATTATTGTATATGTCTATATGTTAAGTAATCTGTTTAGAGGTAGTTGAGTACTTTGATCTAAAAATTATGCTCAATTGGTAGATTGCAGAATTTCACAATCATTTAATCATTATAGAAATTTTAACAAGAAATGCATTATTGAATAAATTATATTTTGCATTATAATGTGCGGTAAATAATGTGTTTTATTTATCATTCCCAATTTTTCTAAATCTCAAACGAAGGTAATGGCCAAATCTAGTATAGTATTGATAACTTTATAATGAGACTACAAAAGAAAACAAATCCTCATAAGACATATACTTTACCAAAGCAAATTGTCAGCTCATAAGTTTTTATTATAAATGTGTATTTTGTACATATGCTAAGCATGTCTGTGTAAAGATCTGAAGAACCCAATACATTAAAGAATCAATGGTATATAATTTCTGCTACTGCTTCAATGTGTTCAGTTCAGTAACAGATATTGTTAGATGTGGGCACACTTTAAACTTATAACTTCAAAGCAAAATATGCATTGTGTTGATCAGTTGACTGGTAAACTTCCTTGATGAATTGATTTGTATTAATTCAATTTAAAAATGGTTTTGTTTTACATCCATGACATGGTGTTGAATGATTAGCTATTCATTTTTTATATGTCTGCAAATATTATTTTAAAATTAAGATATTAAACATCTTTTTATTTTCTATACATTTGATACAGATCTTTTATTTTTATTTTTGACATTTGCTATTTATTTAGCAAATGTTCATCCCTTGTGAGATATTTCTAATAAAAAGTTATATATATATGATTTTTTTTCTCAATTTTTTAATTTGTTCATATATATACATACTTATACACAAAACAAGTCTGAATATTTATTAAACTAATTCACAAGCAAGCTTTTTCAGTATCATTTAAATAAACTTGGGAACAATGTCCACCTTTTGTTTTATCAATGCCAATCTATTTTGTCAGAATATAATCAAAGGATGACATTGATTGCAACTTCATTTAATGATTTTTTAAAGAATCTTGCTTGTGAATTATTTTAATAATGTATTCTGAACTTTTTTGATCCAAGAATGAGTTTATATTGTTAATAATAAATATTTGATGAGCCTTAAAATTATTTACATGCTTATTAAAATCATTAGAATATATATATTAGTTGTTTTTATTTATTTATATTAAACTCTGTATTAATAATTGACACGAATTGTTATTTTATATTATTTTTATACATTGATGATTAACTATTGATTAATTATTCCATAATTAATTTGCAAAAAATAAATTTTTTATTTTACTTGATAAATATTTTTAACAAGGCTATAAACCTACTGAAATAATAGTGAGGGTTTAATAAAATTTATAATTACAACTTGATAAATATGAAAATAAAAGTCTTAGTAGCCATAGTCTAGAAAATGAAGTACTTCTTAAATATTCCTTACCATTTGTAAAGAAATGGAAATCAAAAGTATTTATACATGAAGAGTTTTTGGGAATGGAGCAACCTATCAGGTTGTATATCGAGTGATTATTGTTTTAGTAACAGCTTTAAAAAGACATAACTTTTACCAGCTATAATTTATGTATTATCTTATTATAGCTGAAAAAGTGATAAAAAAAGATGAAAATTCTAGTAACATTTGATAGAGTTAATAGCTATGAAATAGATTTTTGTAAAGTAATGCCATAGGAAATGAGGGTTTAAGATTAAAAATTTCAAAAAAAGAATTAGAATGGAGGATGGGGGGGGGGTGTAACTGTGGTCAAAAATGGAACTGAATGGTGAATAGCGTTTCAGTATAACATTTATTTAGTTATTGCTTTATCAATATTTAAATACAAATATAATATACATATACTTTTAAGCTAGTTGTAATTAGAAGGGATTTGAACCTAAACTTTCAAGGTAAAGGGAACTTACTGAGGAGGTCGAGAGATATTTAAGAATGATGGACAAGGTTTTGATTTATTGGACCATTTTTTGTCTGATAAGAATCTTGAGTCTCTATTTTGAAAGCTACACTCTGATCATTCTATTAAATGTAAGGTATTTACGATAGTTTTGATTTATAACGAAAAAAAAACAAAACACGTGTAACTAAACAGAAATGCTTGGGGAGAAAATAAAAGATAGAAAAATCAATTGGATATAGTTTTAAATGCAAAAATATTTGCAGTTAAATATTGAAAATAATTGCCAGAAAATAAAAAGAATGCTTGAATGAAAGTTATTTTGTAATGGAAGGACTTTGTTAGAATTCAGTAGAAAAGATGGAGGAATTAGCACAGAAAAAGTAAAAATTAAAGATAAATACAAAATTGAAAAGGATTTGCAAAAAAAAAACCCCAAAAGTTTGCAAATATAATAAAAGTATTTTAAAGTGACAAAGCATAGTCACTATTTGGAATTCTATTTGAATTAAATATAAAAAGCAAAATAAACATATATATTCTTTTTATATAGAAATATATTTAATATTTGAATATATATTGAAGCGGTGCATATATGCGTGCTTCATATTTTTAAATTCCCACATAGTCTTCAGATAGTAAAATTTCCTTAGATTCACGTACATGAATAATAGGTGCACGTATGTGGGTGTAACTATATAATTTTTAAATTAGAAACAGTGCAAAATAAACCTGAGAAAATTAAAATATTTTAAAAGTTAAAAAAAAAAAATTATGGATTATGAGTTTTTTGGTAGAGTAATGAGAGCACTAGCAAAGATTTGGTAATGGAAATAATCCATTAAGCATAGTAATATTCTGTGCATTATTTAGATATCAGAGAGAAGATCAAAAATAGTTATGGGTTGACACCTTTGTGGTAAAAAATAGCAAAAGTACTACTCAAGAGTATCAACAGAAGATCAAAGTCAATGGAAGTTTAAGAGCTGAAGAACAGGAAATGAATACAAAGACTAATGGAAAAGTAAATGCATTCACATAAAAGGAAATTGAAAGTAAATTAGACAAATATAGAATATGTGAAATCCATGAAGAAACTCATGACATGTAATTGTATGTTCCCTAAAGCACTTCCAAAATATTATATAAACACAGAGTTCGATTTATGAGAAAAAGGAGAGAAAAGGAAAATAAAAAAATATATAAGATATATACTAATATAAAATAAGAGATGAAGATCAGTACTTTTCCCAAAATGCATGAGTAGTTCGACTTCAGCTTCTCCCTTGTCATGGGAGGGGAAGAAAGGTGTCAAGATGATAGATATTTCCAGCAGTAACTATAACCATCCAGTGTGTTCCAGATGCCAAAGATAGTTAATACCTAATCATAGTTATCTATCTACTTACTACACCAATAATCAAATTGCCACCATATGAAACTTTGTTCATCAATTCACCCACAATGGAGGGAAGTCTTTTCATATTATCTTTATAGCATCCTGAAGACATTACATGTTAATTCAAGAGCTTAACCCTTACTCCAGGACTTGCCGGTAAAACCTTATATGTATTACTAGAAATAATTTTAAGTAGGAAGAAACATATGCACTTTATACATTTACTAATTAATCATAATTTAAAATTATATATATATATATGCACTATTTAGTAAATTTGAAAAATATATATTTTTATTCATGTAAATGTTTGCTGATCATCTTTTTTTTTTTTTTTTTATCAATTTGTTTATTTGTAATAAAAGATCTTACGATGGAGGGATTAAAATGTATAAAAAAATATCAACATCACCTTGCTTCTTTCTTCATGAGATCCCAAGGTATGGTTGGGAAGAGTGAAGTCAAAAGTGGAAAAATGTGTAAAGAAAAGTTAAACATTTTTTTTCATATGTCAAATGTGTTGACTGGGAAGCGAACCTGGACCAGTTGCTTGGAAAGCAGCTATTCTAACCATTAGGCCATCAACGCTTGACAAATATAAAGATTTTTGTTAATTCATTACTATGCTGTCTTTTCCTCCACTGTCCTAATTAATGCTTTTCTTGATGATTGCCGAGAAAATCCAATGAAAGACAGTGTGATTTATTTTAGTTAAAAATTTTTTATGTTATATTAGGTGTGTCTACCCCAATAAATAATAATGAATTTTTTTCAATGTATGTTTTATCTATGGAAGTAATTGTCCTGTGATTTTAAATTTTATAGTAATCAACAATCCGCATTCTCATTATATATCTATGCGCAGTTGTGCTCAATATAATATTAAGATCATTTTTATCAATAATATGGTAATGACAGGATTAAGCATCAACCAATATATATTAGTGACATCCTTTTTTAATTGTAATAAGTTAACAGTATTAATTATGCTAAAATAAACTAAGTATACGAGCTGATTTATGAATTCCTGATATAACGTTGCATTGGGATATGTACTATTATTATTTATATAGATATTTCGTTAATTTACAATCGCATAGGCATAAATAATGTTTGTTGTAGCATTACTGCATAGGATATGTGCCTTCAAAGGCTATATTGAGAAACAGTAAGATTCGCATTCGAATCTTAAGTTTCACCTTTTCTATCGTCTCTCACCCATCACTCTATCCTACCCAAATTTAAAATTTTTGGTATCAAATTGTGTGTGTAGCAATATTAAAAATGTACAAATATATGTAAAATCCACCATAAACACATGTTTCGATAACAAATTTAAGGCAATAGATAAAAATAATTAATATAATTTGTATATTTTAGTATATAAAATATATACTTTTAACCATTTATTTTAAATTATAAAGTTCATTATTTATTGCTTTGTTTAAATTTCATTTAGTAATAATTTCAGAAATAGATTGTAATATTTAATTAAAAGTAAAAATAATCGTATGTTCCCTTTTGTATTTGAAATTGTAAAAGTAACGGTCGGTGAGAGATAATAGATTAATTAAAAAGAAAAATTCCCTAAAATCTAATTACCAAAAATGTAAATGTAAAATTAAATGTGAACAATAGTAAAGCAGCTTTCTATATAAATTAAACGTATAAAAATGTATTGATTATCCTCAGGGCAAATGATTGAATTCAAAATAAAATATAAAAAGTAAAAAGATCAAGAACGGAGGACATTTTGGACTTTCTCGGAACTTGCAGTTGAACTTTAGCCGTGCTCTCGATCAGTTGAGAGTATCCAAATATATATATATATTGATTTACTTGCCACAGTATGCATGAGTAGAAAGCGTCAAAGACTATTCTCCCCAGAGATGGTCGATTGTTTGCCGCGAACCTACGCCATTGCCCTCCATAAAATCAACCAAAAGGATCTGCTGCCCACAATCAGAAAGCTGCTACTGCTGGAATCATGAACAATTTGCTATTGACCACTGATTCGGAAAACTTCTCATAAAACAGGTACCTGTACTACCCAAGCTCTAGAGTACTCTACTAATATCATGCTATAGCTCATTCTTTATATAACTTATAAACTGTAAAATTCTCATTTGTAAAACTATAATTTGTAAAATTGAATTTAATTAATTCCTTCTGTAAATTTCTTTAATAATCTAGCTTACCTAATTCTATCTTTCTTGGGTACGTATTTCTAAAATTTACATTTTGTTATCTAATTATAGCATGCTCATAATTTTCTTAGTATAAATCTATGATTGTTTGAAACAGTGGATATGTGTCAAATCTTCATTAATATTTACTTCCATAAATAACTTAAATATTTTCATATAAATCGACACGTATTCAATGCTTCATTTATTGTAATGCAGAGATAAATCGACACGTATTCAATGCTTCATTTTTTGTAATGCAGGGGTCTACTATTTAACAAATGGCTGACATATTAGTCATTAATACCCACCTAGCTTACCTATTGTTTTTATATTTTATTAAATTTTTTAAATAATAATTCCATAAATTACATTTCTGTGAGAGTCGCAAACGTTCTTTATTAAATGTTGATAATGTAGAGCCGAGTTATAAAACTATATTTCAATCTTAGCAGAATAGTCCATAAATTATACATGTGTTACGTTTTAGAGACACGATAACCTATTAGAAGCCTTGGATACTCCGGATTCTTTAGGATTAAAATATCCCAGTCGTCTTACACAAGCGAACCAATAAATGTTCCGTAGGGCTTGACAAACGTCATGCAGCCAAGAAGCAATCGTGGCACGAACCACTTGCCCTTGGTTATGCTTATGTGACACCTTATCTCTTTGGGCCTATGGCAAATGCCAGCCCGTTGTTCTAAACTCATCCACGGCTTCGCAGTTTCAATATACTGCCACCCTTATCATCTTTCTAGACGTACCACATGTTTCTTCATATTAACTTTATTATTCAATGTATAACTCCGTCTCTGCATTAGTGACATAACTCACTCTCAAATAAATGTTTGCCCATAGTAATTTCTAAATATCTTATTTAATCAAATAAATATATGTTCACCACTACTATTATAAATCCTAACTTAGACTCTTGCATTGCAAAGATATAAATCCCAAAGGCATGCTCTTGAAATACTGCTCGAGAATTTAGGCAGATAGATTACGTCAGCTATATAAATAAATGTATCTCTCTAATATCTAACAGTATCGGAAAATCCCGCTACTGATATTTTAAATCTTATCAAATCTTATTAGTTAAATGATTTATTATTAAAATGTTTTAAATAAATAATTTCAAACTATACATCTGCCGTTACATCTTTATTTATTCGATACCCATTTCATATAATATTTCCTCGATTCTTTAAAATATAAATATTTAATATTAGTGTTATTATTGGCTAACTCGAAATAAAATCTTGATTCTCTTGCATCTCCCTGATCACCATGCCTAAAGAAGTATTTACTAATGTAGCATCAGCTGCGTTGTTTTGTAGATTGTATTGTGGAACCAATAAACTATGATCGAACTCAGTACTATGGGTAGCTTCACTATCTAGATGGTGCTACAGTTCTGTGTGGTGGTCGAATTCTGCACTATGTTAACGAATCACACATTTCTGACTGTTACAATATTAATTATTCTTGTACCATTTAAAATAACTTACTAATTCTTTTGTATATGCAGAGCATCCAATGGCTGTTAGATATGATATATATATATATATGCCTGATGAGTTCTCTCAAATAGTTATGAATATATAAAATTTCACCGGGTTAGCTAATGCCAATGGACCAAAGTTCCAAGTTGTAAATCCTAGTGTGATATATATATATATCTTATTCTTAGGCATCGTCTTGAATTAGAAGCAAAATCCTTCCTGTGACCCGGGCATCCTGTTTTACAGTATATTATACTTTAAGATTGCAAAGTCGATCATTCATGACATTATAGCCAATGAATCACACATAATTAAATGCAGTCCTGCAATCATCATGATTATTTTTTATGTTTGCACCTGTGATAGATAGCCATAACCCCGGTGCCATATCTTTCAGTGCTCAAATACGATAAGGCCCGAACTAAAATTAAAAATGAAATGATAACTGTTCACCCATATTTGATTGATTATTCAATTTATCTATGGTTAAAATGACATATACATTCTTTTATAAATATAGCTATCACCATTATCCCAAAATGCAATAATGATCAGGACCAGTAAAGAGCCATATATTTCCCTCCGTAAATAGTTATGCATACTGCTACAATCCCAAATTGTGTTTCATATAAATAAATATTGTATAATGTAACTTGTTTGCTGTCATCTAGTCATTGCTAATCGGAATCTTAGATTAGTATTTGTGAATTAGATAATACAGAGTCTCTGCTCACCCCTAATTTACAAGGGGCTATATAAAGAATGAGCTGTGTTAACATCACGGTTGTTAATTATGTAGTAGACATTAGGTAACCCGGCATGGGTTTAAACTATGGTCATAGGGGTAGTGATACCACTATCTATATTGATTAAGAACATTTATTTGGTCTCTCAGCCTTATTAATAAGTTACATGTTTGACCGTTACAGGATTTTTTTAAATATAATGTAAGGCGCATCACTGTAAGGCTTTGAATCACTTTTCACATAACCATGAGTGTATCTAAATAAATCTCTCAAAAGGAGTGGCCCCAACAAAAATATTTTTGATACAACCCTGGAAATTTTTTAATATAATATGATTACTAATATAAAGTTTGGAGCACTTCTTACACAACCTTGAGCAAAAAAAAATTGTATGTATGGTAATTTTTTTTTCCTGATTGGGAATGGTGATTACAAAACATATTAACAGTTGACAAGCTTTATCTGGTGCATATATACTGTACCAGTCAGAATTGTATGTTCATCTAACAAGAATTAGCATTTAAGCAAAAGTATCTAGAGTTCAATCATATACGAGATACACAGGTCAGGGATACTCATGAACTCCGCCCTATTGCCCACTTCCCAAGTCTATCCCATTACAAACAACATTTCTGATGATAGCAGCCTACCTTTCAATTATCTCCAGCCCAGAGGGTCAGCAGAGACACAAGAGACCTAATACTTAACTAAATGATAACGTAACATAATAACAGATGTGCACGCAGGAATCAATAAAATCTCCAAAAGATAGATTATTAAATATGAATTTATTTAGCATGATATCAATAATAAGAATCGATTAATATGTGAATAGCTGGATATAGAGATTTACAATAAGTTAGAACCTTTACTATACAAAGAATACTCGATCTAGGTTTCACTTACGGTCCCTTAGGCATTCCATATCAACCTTAATAACATATCTTAAGGGTTGATGGATGTGCAGCATTACTAAACCTACATGGTAAGAAATTAATATTTGAACCGATGCGGCTTAATATGCTAATACAATTTAACGGGTTTCTATTATTCACGCTATGACATTTTCAAATCAGTAAAACTATGACAGACTGGAATAGCCATACATGGGCTTTTATAATGAATATTTATAAGATTTCAAGTTACATAGAATAGAACAAAATTCAATAATTGTAAGTGGTCTTTTATTATACCTATTACATTTTAAATAATAAATGAACTAGTGAGCTTGGATTACACCTGGATTTCATTCGAGTTACATTGACAATAGATTAGTTATTTAGGACCTTATGAGATGATTCACCACTTATGATTTACGAAAAGAATAAGGAAAAGCATAACTATTTTGACATTGTCACATGACTCGACCTTTATAGTTTTTTATTAATAGTTAATTATTAACGTATTTAATAGCGATTAAACGAAGGGTGGACAGCACTAATAAGCGATAATATATAATATGGCAAATTAAATTTATATTATAACGAGAACTTGGGATAGCTTAGGAAAATCATATCATCACGGCTTACAGGCATCTAAAATATATGAGGAAGGATGAACAATAGCGTGTGGACCGGATGACAGCGTTTGAGAGGACGAGAAGCTTCATCAACTTGAGGACGAAGAATATAGGCTTATCTGCACTTGTGATAGATAGCGTCTGAGGAGGTCGTTGGCAAGATACCATGGTTCCGATGTGTCGAATGTTAACCCATAGCAGCACTTACACAACCAGCACAATCTGTAGGAATTGGGGCCTCCACACTCTGCCGAGAAATGTGCTTTATGGATTCCAATAATGGGAGAAAGTATGATAAAGCAACTTTTGATTTATGAACGCTATCATCGGGACACGTTGCGAAGGCTTTCAGGTTTGTCCTAACCCTGATTTATCTGACCTAAAATAGTAATTTAGCCTAGCGTAATGAAATAATTATGTGCAAGCAATCCCAAAAAGGGGGCGTACAATTTACTTCAAGAACTTATCTGACACATTACTAATAGAATATAAAAGTTAAGAATCCCTTCACTAAACGCATATTAACACACCCGGGAAATTAATTACTTAAATTATCGTTAGGTGGCGGGCTACTTATATAATGAATCATCACTTAAAATGACGATCTGAATTTATTTAATACGGAACTTCTTTAATATTGATCAATAACGTGAAATAATAGTAAATAATTTAGTTTAAATAGCATTGTATGGCATAATATTAATTAATAAAACATAGTTTAGGAGTACTTCTCAATCGGGCGAATTTTATAGTGTAGTAAGAAAACTTACGTTTACGGTTAAATATTCCCTAATGGTGGAATAGCAAAAATAAAATAAGATTGATTCGCCAGATTGAGTTATTAGCATATTAAAATTGGTATGATTTGCATAATATTAAATAAAAAAAATTTGCCGCATTTAAAATAAAAATACAATAAGAGTGAAAACCTAGCATTCAAGTTTAGAAAGTAAAATACAATTTAAATATAAAAGCAAAAAGAAATCAAAAAGAAGGTCATGTTTAAGCAATTAATCGGTTTAGCATGACCGATGGAAAAATAAGCAATTACATTTTGAAATTATAAGGATTACAAAACTAGAGATATTTAAAAAGACATACATTAGGTGATTGGAATTAACATTATCGAAGGTTGAAGTTTACTTTTTATGATTAAGAGGATTATTAAGATGAAAGCATTAGAGTTCATTTTGCAGCAGGGAATTACCTTTCTTTCAGATGACTTCACGGCCATCTGCACACGTGTTGGGTCATGTTTAAGCAATTAATCGGTTTAGCATGACCGATGGAAAAATAAGCAATTACATTTTGAAATTATAAGGATTACAAAACTAGAGATATTTAAAAAGACATACATTAGGTGATTGGAATTAACATTATCGAAGGTTGAAGTTTACTTTTTATGATTAAGAGGATTATTAAGATGAAAGCATTAGAGTTCATTTTGCAGCAGGGAATTACCTTTCTTTCAGATGACTTCACGGCCATCTGCACACGTGTTGGTTCCATGTTTTACGAAATATAGTTAATTTAGCAGTATTTTGACAAAATTGGAGTTTCAATCCGTTCCTTATGTCATATACAGTTCATTTTGGCAGTAGTTGGACACGATGGCTTACGAGTACTTTGGCATTGGTTAGATCTTGGAAAGATCGGGGAAGCAAATCTAAATTCTACTCACTCACCATTTTACGTTTCTGAGTGACGTAACTTCCCCCAGCAACAGCGTTAGAAAATAACATGTAGGGCTCCTCTAGTTAGGAAATGCGGTGGTATTTATACTCATTTGTGACTGCCTTTGGGTAATCCCCGGATGTATGTTAACGGTTACAATGATACAGCAAATTTTGAAGGATGAGCGAGATCAAGTTCGAGAGAGCTGGTCTTAATCTATTTTAGGCTGAAAATAGACCTGCAGAATAAATGTTAAGTAACGTGAAATTTAAATAAACCTGTATTAGAATAAAAACAGATTCTTTCTGAATTTAGAATACGGTAAGTCTTTTGTTTAATACATTTGCAGTACACTCTCAAACCTTCTCCCTATTAAAATAGATATGAATAAAAGTATACATAATACAACACTCTTAATTATTAAGTTTTATCTGTTACACACACATACGCATAATTGTCTACGGTAATAGAAATATATAATTTATATGTATATTAATTTTAGACAAATGTAAAGTTCACAAAGACAAACAATCACGTGCATCGGTATACCTTCACTCCCTAGTGGTTTATGATTAAATGATTGGGTTTGAACCCATGTTTGGAGGTTTCAAACATCACCAGAAAGTGAAGCCAAATGTGTGCAACAGATTTGAGTGCTTCATATTCCCCCTGATACGAAAAAAAACAATAAAGAAAAAGAATTCTACTTAGAATTAACGCATCATTTCAGGTGACAAGAAAACGCACAGCACGGTCTTTTTATTTTAACAACATTCACATGATTCAAACTCTGTTATTACATTGGCTTTAGTAACCTCAACCATACTTACCCTACCTAAACTTCACTGTCGACCTCTTTGACAAAACTAATTAGCAATTATATTTATATATAACACAAAGAAAAAAAATATAACATTGGGCGCTACCTTTAAGTCTACCTTTTAATTACAGTACCTTAACCAGTATGGGATCTCTTAGAGCATTCTGTTTTTTTTAAATGTCATCTCTGTCCGTCTTACAAAATCAGTCTGTTCGTTTTTGTCGAGCTTAGGTTATTGTCTTCCAGGGTCGGGCGGTACATACCGTTTCAATTGTCGTGCATTGTAGATGCCATTCCACCCATTTTCTCCCTCCAATAAAAAAGAATTTTCATGATATCTCCTCTGAATGAGGTATGGTCCACTGTATAAGGGAAAAAAATTTTTAAATTCCTTTTTTACCACATTGCTAGTTTTGGGGGATGTCAACCATTGGGCTAACCGTCTTCTAGCGGCTTCTTGGTCACGAATAGGGTCAATAACTATTTCACCTAGTGGCTCCAGGTTCGGAAATAAGTTGCGGCATGGCCTCCCATAATGCAGGCGTTTGGGTGGAAAACCAGTAGACTCATTTATTGTCTGGTTTATACAGTTAACGATTTCTAGGATGTCTTGGACTTCTTCCACATATTCCCCTTGTGTCCTAATGTTAGCTTTCATCTTATCCAGTGTCTCTTCTGATTCTTCGACACGGTGGCATAGTTGGTCACATTCTTCTTTTATTTCTATAGCAGATGTATTCATCTCTTTTACTTGCTGCATCTTGGTTGTTCTCATTTCTTGGAAATATCTCCGGGACTCTTCCCTGGCCTCTTGGAACATAATACGGAACTCCTCTCTGGTTTCCTTTTTACTTTCCTGGATCATAATACAGAACTCCTCTCTGGTTTCCTTTTTGCTTTCCTGGATCATATTACGGAACTCTTCCCTATCTTTTCTACTCTCCTGGATCATACTATGGATTAGGACTAGTAGGCTCTGCCTATCATTCTCATTATTCCTTTCTCCTTCTAGTTCTTTAAAGGTAATTTCCGAACCGAGCTCCTCACTGCTTAAACTATCATTTTCGTTCCCAGATTCACTGCTTTCCCTCATGTTGATTAATTTTTTCATTTGATTCTATTATTATTACTTGCGATAACTAAATTCACTCCCCCTTCCCTTCCTCAATCATCACCTATGCCAAAACTCAACTCCCTCTTAACTATTCTGTTTCTGCCATCTACTCCTATACTGTCCCCTATCACTGTCAAAATATTTACATTCAACTATCTTTGTCAAAACGAATAAATATCAATCAATGAAATAACCTATTAAAGATAAAAAAAAAAAATTTTTACCGTGACGTTCCCTTGTCATATAGTCCGTTGGCTTTCTCGCACCTGAAATGCACTTAAAAAAAATCTTTTAATTTCCCCTTCGTACAAGACATATAAAAAAATGTGATACAATGACCCTCTTTATGCTCATTCACATACTTGATTATTGTTTTCGCGAGTGTTTACCGGTTGACAAAATTTATAGTGTGTATAATACACAGGCACCATGTCAACACAGTAGGCTTATCACTCATAACTATCTTTGGTTTGCATGCACATCTATAAGTTTGACTGCTCAATTTAAAAAATGAAACATTAATAAGTTTAAAGCAAAACATTTAGCAAAATTTCGTAATAATATACGTTCATTGTTTACCCGATTGATATTATCAATACAAAATGAATTTTGAAATCACATCCCTTATCGTGTGTCTTTTAGATTCGGAAAAAAAAATATCTTCTACATATTTCATAATTTTTTAAAACTAGAGAATGTTACACCACCGACTTCCACAAGACTATATGATACTCTATGTTTCTTGGACTCTTTGTATTCTTTATCGACATGAGGGCATGTAGGCCATTGAAGCATTTTGCCAACTACACCTGGCTGCTTGGCACTACACAAGATACAGTTTATAAGGGTCTTCACCTATTTACGGTTACTCTAAATACATGAGTCATTAAAGCATTACCAACTACATCTGGCTACTTGACAACATATAATTCAGTTTATAAGGGTCTTCACCTATTTACGGTTACTCTAAATACATGAGTCATTAAAGCATTACCAACTACATCTGGCTACTTGACAACATATAATTCAGTTTATAAGGGTCTTCACCTATTTACGGTTACTCTAAGGGACATTAATGCATACATATACATTTTATTTCTTCATCATCATGAATCCAAGATATGAAATACGGTTAACCAGACTACTTTATAAACACAAATGTAAGATAAATAGCACAACTTAAATGCACCAAAGTTCATATAGCTGCTTGAGAAGATAACCATTTCTCACTATAAAAGACGCTTCATTTGTTTGATCTCACTATTTCAAAAGCACTAAAAAAATTTGTTTTATATCTACAATTCGCATACTATCCAGGGTATTGCGTGGTGTGTACATATTATTAAGGCAGTACAATTTTGGGTTCAAACCCGGAAATTTTTTTTTACATACATTTATTTACTAATATTTGAAACAGAGGGGAAAAACATTATACATAATATAAGATACTCTGTAGGGTATTGCAGGGTGTGGTAATTTCGAAAGGCCCCATAGATGGGTGTCCAAACCTGGAGAAAAAAAAATATCACTATACCAGTCAGAATTGTATGTTCATCTAACAAGAATTAGCATTTAAGCAAAAGTACCTAGAGTTCAATCATATACGAGATACACAGGTCAGGGATACTCGTGAACTCCGCCCTATTGCCCACTTCCCAAGTCTATCCCATTACAAACAACATTTCTGACGATAGCAGCCTACCTTTCAATTATCTCCAGCCCAGAGGGTCAGCAGAGACACAAGAGACCTAATGCTTAACTAAATGATAATGTAACATAATAACAGATGTGCACGCATGAACCAATAAAATCTCCAAAAGATAGATTATTAAATATGAATTTATTTAGCATGATATCAATAATAAGAATCGATTAATATGTGAATAGCTGGATATAGAGATTTACAATAAGTTAGAACCTTTACTATACAAAGAATACTCGATCTAGGTTTCACTTACGGTCCCTTAGGCATTCCATATCAACCTTAATAATATATCTTAAGGGTTAATGGATGTTCATTACTAAACATACATGGTAAGAAATTAATTATTTGAACCGATGCGGCTTAATATGCTAATACAATTTAACGGGTTTCTATTATTCACGCTATGACATTTTTAAATCATTAAAACTATGACAGACTGCAATAGCCATACATGGGCTTTTAGAATGAATATTTATAGGATTTCAAGTTACATAGAAAAGAACAAAATTCAATAATTGTAAGTGGTCTTTTATTATACCTATTACATTTTAAATAATAAATAAACTAGCGAGCTTGGATTACACCTGGATTTCATTCGAGTTACATTGACAATAGATTAATTATTTAGGATCTTATGAGATGATTCACCACTTATGATTTACGAAAAGAATAAGGAAAAGCATAACTATTTCGACATTTGTCACATGACTTAACCTTTATAGTTTTTTATTAATAGTTAATTATTAACGTATTTAATAGCGATTAAACGCAGGGTGGACAGCACTAATAAGCGATAATATATAATAAGGCAAATTAAATTTATATTATAACGAGAACTTGGGATAGCTTAGGAAAATCATATCATCACGGCTTACAGGCATCTAAAATATATGAGGAAGGATGAACGATAGCAGGCGGACCGGATGACAACATTTGAGAGGATGAGAAGCTTCATCAACTTGAGGACGAAGAATATAGGCTTATCTGCACTTGTGATAGATAGCATCCAAGGAGGTGGTCGGCAAGATACCATGGTTCCGATTTGTCGAATGTTAACCCATAGCAGCGCTTACACAACCAGCACAATCTGTGGGAATTTGGGGCCCACACTCCGCCGAGAAATGTGCTTTATGGATTCCAATAACGGGAGAAAGTATGATAAAGCAACTTTTGATTTATGAACGCTATCATCAGGACACGTTGCAAAGGCTTTCAGGTTTGTCCTAACCCTGATTTATCTGACCTAAAATAGTAATTAAGCCCAGCGTAATGAAATAATTATGTGCAAGCAATCCCAAAAAGGGGGCGTACAATTTACTTCAAGAACTTATCTGACACATTACTAATAGAATATAAAAATTAAGAATCCCTTCGCTAAATGCATATTAACACGCCCTAAAATATAATCCAGAATTTCAAGCAATCCCAAAAGGACATTTCTTCAAGAACTTATCTGACACTTACTAATAGAATAAAATTAAGAATCCCTTCGCTAAACGCATATTAACACGCCCGGGAAATTAATTACTTAAATTATCGTTAGGTGGCGGGCTACTTATATAATGAATCGTCACTTAAAATGAGGATCTGAATTTAATTTATTTAATACAGAACTTCTATAATATTGATCAATAGCGTGAAATAATAGTAAGTAATTTAGTTTAAATAGCATTGTATGGCATAATATTAATTAATAAAACATAGTTTAGGAGTACTTCTCAATCGGACGAATTTTATAGTGTAGTAAGAAAACTTACGTTTACGGTTAAATATTCCCTAATGGCGGAATAGCAAAAATAAAATAAGATTGATTCGCCAGATTGAGTTATTAGCATATTAAAATTGGTATGATTTGCATAATATTAAATAAAAAAAATTTGCCGCATTTAAAATAAAAATACAATAAGAGTGAAAACCTAGCATTCAAGTTTAGAAAGTAAAATACAATTTAAATATAAAAGCAAAAAGAAATCAAAAAGAAGGTCATGTTTAAGCAATTAATCGGTTTAGCATGACCGATGGAAAAATAAGCAATTACATTTTGAAATTATAAGGATTACAAAACTAGAGATATTTAAAAAGACATACATTAGGTGATTGGAATTAACATTATCGAAGGTTGAAGTTTACTTTTTATGATTAAGAGGAATATTAAGATGAAAGCATTAGAGTTCATTTTGCAGCAGGGAATTACCTTTCTTTCAGATGACTTCACGGCCATCTGCACTTTGGTTCCATGTTTTACGAAATATAGTTAATTTAGCAGTATTTTGACAAAATTGGAGTTTCAATCCGTTCCTTATGTCATATACAGTTCATTTTGGCAGTAGTTGGACACGATGGCTTACGAGTACTTTGGCATTGGTTAGATTTTGGAAAGATTGGGGAAGCAAATCTAAATTCTACTCACTCACCATTTTACGTTTCTGAGTGACGTAACTTCCCCCAGCAACAGCGTTAGAAAATAACATGTAGGGCTCCTCTAGTTAGGAAATGCGGTGGTATTTATACTCATTTGTGACTGCCTTTGGGTAATCCCCGGATGTATGTTAACGGTTACAATGATACAGCAAATTTTGAAGGATGAGCGAGATCAAGTTCGAGAGAGCTGGTCTTAATCTATTTTAGGCTGAAAATAGACCTGCGGAATAAATGTTAAGTAACGTGAAATTTAAATAAACCTGTATTAGAATAAAAACAGATTCTTTCTGAATTTAGAATACGGTAAGTCTTTTGTTTAATACATTTGCAGTACACTCTCAAACCTTCTCCCTATTAAAATAGATATGAATAAAAGTATACATAATACAACACTCTTAATTATTATGTTTTATCTGTTTACACACACATACGCATGATTGTCTACGGTAATAGAAATATATAATTTATATGTATCTTAATTTTAGACGAATGTAAAGTTCACAAAGACTTAAACAATCACATGCATCGGTATTCCTTCACTCCCTAGTAGTTTATGATTAAATGATTGGGTTTGAACCCATGTTTGGAGGTTTCAAACATCACCAGAAAGTGAAGCCAAATGTGTGCAACAGATTTGAGTGCTTCAATACATGCATAGCTAAAAATAAGGCACCAATATTTCAAAAGAGAACTAATTATGTATTAATAAAAAAAAATTATATTTCTTGGAAGGTGGATAGAGTGATCAAACACTAACACACAAACAAACAAACAAACAAAATTTAAGTGTGGAAAATAAATTTTCTATGGAGTGCGGCAGTGAAAAAAAATTTTTTTAGAATATAATAAAGGTAAATAGTGATAGGTGGAAAATTCTGGAACAATACAGGATGCCATTTTGAAATGACATTAAGAGGTAGACCACTTAAATGAAAAAAATAAAATTATGTCACAAATAGAAGATAGCAATAAGGAAGAGGAGTGGATGGGCAGAGTGTGAAAATTTAGAGGGGGTGTTGGGGAAAATCTGATCATAGACTTTAAAAGAGTTGTTCCTAATGTACAAAATGAGTGATGTACAACAAATAATCATAGCAGCAAAATACTTGAGGGCACCACCCAAGATTGGTGGAATGGCACCAGACCCCAATTATGCACATTTCAGGACCTACAAAGCTGCATTGTAGAAAGTTTTTAGGATCAAGAAGGGCAACATTATATTTGAAATGGAATATACCACAAAAAGTATGTTAGCAGTACAGTTGAAACATGCATCCTTTTTTTTATGGGGCAAGCAGTGACTCTGAAATCATTGATGGCATACCCTATATCAGACCAACAACTCATTATGGTTGTTAGATGCAACCTACCATATGATATACAAAAAAATTGTTAAATAACTTACCAACTATATTCAGGAGGCAATTCAATTATTCACTGCAGTAGAATATATAAGAGATAACAGTGGGTCCATGATGGAAATATAAGAAACAAGGGCAGCGGACACCAGACAAAATAAAGGACATAACACCAAATAATAGCAAGATACAGCACAGGTGGAAGAGTGAATCAACAGTACCATACTACCAGGGGTCACCCAAGGACCCTAAACAAGTATGCAAAGTATATTCCTCAATAATCCAAAGAAGGAGAACCTTTGGATTACTTGCCATCATCAGTATTGTCCACTAATTCTTGTGGAACTGGAAGACTGGAACACTTGTCTTCCATTCCCTTACCAGACACCAACAGACAAGCATTATTGCTATCCAAAGAATGGTATGAGAAGTTGAAGAAATCCCAACCATGCTGATTTGCACACACAAATCAGACTAGCAAATGGCAAAAAAGTGAAAATATACACCAGATATGGCTGAACATAAAATTGGGTAATACAACCATGGGCTATGTATTTTTGATGTTGGCAGGGTTGATACATAGTGTTGACCTGGGAGTGGGTTTTCTTAGCCAACACAAGGGAGGATTATGTACAATGATTGATGCACATTAAGGAAGAAACCCTACCCTTTGAGAAAGTAAAAAGGATCACCTTTAACACAAGTAGGATGCTTGCAAGATCCAATAACACAAAAGCTAATCGAAGAGAAAATACAAGAGGCAACCACGCTAATAAGGGAAAATAAAGAGATTTACTAATTAACCACACCCAGGTATTCTCAAACATACCAGGCAACCCAGGAATACACATACCATACCAGGGTAAAAGAAGAAACCTACTTCCAGACAAAAACTTACCTCTTTTCATTTTAATACACTGAAGCAGATGGTTGAATGGGGGTCATAGAAAAAGGATCTTCACTATACAACAATCCTCTTGGTTAAAAAGAAAAATGGATCCATCAAATTATGCCTGGTTGCTCAAAAGTTAAATAGTATTACAGTACCAGAGAGAGATGCACCACCACCAATTCAGGAAGTCCTCATGTTGCAGGCAGACAAAGAAATGTTTACTACAGTTGAGTTAATGTCTAGTTACTGTCAGATCTGACTAGAGACTCAAGATTGTCAGTCCACAGCCTTCAAATACCATTGTTATACCTACAGATTCAAGTGGATGCCATTTGACCTCATCAAGAGTGCAGCAGACCTATTGAGATTTTTAGGTAGGGCATTATCTGCTGAGCTAAAGCAATATCTCTTTTGTTATATTGATAATGTTGTCTTGTATCAAATTATATGGAAGAATATTTAGAACACATGTGGTGGTTCCTTGAAGTATGCCAAGAAAAACAGTGAATTTGGCCAAAAGCCAATTTACTGCAGCAGAAATTACTTTCCTAGGGCATTTGGTCAAGGGGCAAGGGATATGATTGCACCCAGACAAAATAACAGCAATTGAGAAGTTTCATCAAATTTTTAATAGGTAGCAGGCTCTATCATTCTTAGGGCTCTGCAATTTTGATAACAGGTTCTATGAGAACTTAGCCCAAGACACCACATTCATGTTAAAGCTGTTGCCAAGAGATAGCAGATGGAGATGGTCTGAGGAACATGACAGAGGCTTTCAGAATGTAAAGCGATCCTTCCTCCAGAAAATCATACTGTATCCCTCAATTTCTCACAAACACTAAATAATGCAGAGGAAAGGTACATGGTAACCAAGCAGGAGATGTTGGCCATAGTGTAGGTGTCCATAGTGTAGGTGTGCTAGAAATTTCAAACAATTTCTACTGGAATCCAAGCCAGTTATCACCACAGTCTATCACTGCCTGGAGTTCCTCAACAAGGGATACTTAACAAATGATTGCCTCATCCAATGGAGTTTGTTTTTGCAGAAATTTTGACTACCATGTGCTATATTGCCCAGGACCAGAAAATATCATGGCTTACATTTTGATCTACCACCCCGTTGAGATTGCACCCAGAACCTGGTAATAGAAAACCTACAAGTTGCAATCCTAGTGACCACCAAAGGTGACATAGTAGAGCAAGAACTATGGGATCTGCAGCATCAGCTGGAAGCGGATCACAAATATGGACTAATAATACAAAGAATGAAAACAAGGAGCACAGCTGACTACAGGAATCAGCTGAAGACAGGAGACCAAAGATATCAAATAAAAGACAGGCTTTTATTATTCCAAACACATGTCAACCAATGGAAAGTCCTCGTGCATAAGGGAATGAGAGAAAGGGTTATAATGCACTTCCTTGAGTTATGTGGGTACTATGGCCCACAGAAAACAGAAGCAGTGATCCATCAACTATTTCATTGGGAGGGGATATACTCTAGCAACCTGTCCACATTACAGATGTGCAAAATTTTGTGCACAGAACAAACTACCTAATAGATCATATGCAGGGATTAATACACCATCATAATAGAAAGTCTGAACAAAATATTGGCAATCGATCACTACAGGCCCTTACCACTATATAAACAGTTAAAATTTCTTGTGCCCAGAACAAACCACCTAAGGTCATATGCATGTTTTAATACACCCATTATAGCAGAAAGTCTGAACAAAATATAGTAACATATGTCTTCTCATATTACATTACAGCCTATCCAGTATGTCAAGCAGACTCTCAAAGCACCATTAGGGCACTGCAGCAAAAATAGTTCATCACTATAGGGAAATCAGCAATAATTCTATCAGACCATGGGTCAGCATTTACGTCTAACAAATGGAAATTATAAATAAGGCAGAATAACTTGCAATCCATTTTAACTTTTATCAGAAACCAGCAGTCCAATCCATGTGAGAGAGTTATTAACAAATGGAAATTATAAATAAGGCAGAATAACTTGCAACCCATTTTAACTTTTATCAGAAAACAGCAGTCCAATCCATGTGAGAGAGTTATGAGAGAGCTAAATAGATTATTCAGAACCCCATTCAGAACTTACATGGGAAAGAGCCACAGGATGGATCAGGCAGACCCAGCAGACTATCAAATAAATTAATATGCCAACTAATGAGGCTACCGGGTTCATGCCAACATGACTGCACTTTAGTCAGCAGACCCAAGCTTTCTAAAAGTGAAACTACCAATACCAGGGGAAGCAATCAGCAAAGTCAACAACCAAGCAAAGGCGAGACTATGATTAACATGAATGGTTGAATAGAGGATGGGACCTACAAAGCCACACATTCATGCAGGAAGATCAAGTGTGGATCCACACTAATCAAACGAGCAACATGCGAATGAATGAATATAAGAAATTTCTTTCTTTTATACGATGGCCCAACCAAAAGTAATTTCCTTCTTTTATACAATGGCCCAACCAAAAGGAATGAGGGACATTTCAGGAGTCTTATACCCTATGTAATGTGACTATGATCATCTGGGAGGACAACATTAGAGAAGTGAAAATATGGACCATAACCTGTTGACAGAAAGGAACAATAAAAATGATTATGACCAGGGATAAACCTATAATGAAATTAATAAAAATATGCATTGTACACATATAAATACACCGGTCGTCAGGAGATAATGTGATCACTCTATTTCACAACAAGAAGAAGTATGTATTTTTTATTTTTATTTTTATTTGGTATGACTGCAGGCTTGAGACACTAAAATTTTCTTACACACACACACATAAATATTAGGTGCATTTATGTAGGTGTAACTATATAATTTTTAAATTAGAAACTGCGCAAAGTAAACCCAGGAAATTAAAATATTTTAAAAGTTAAAAAAAGTAATTATTGTGCACTATTTTAATGGGTAGAGTAATGAGAACAATAGCAAAAGTTCAGTAATAGACATAATCCATTAAGCATAGTAATATTTGGTGCCTTATTTAGATATCAGAGAGATCAAAAATAGTTATGGTTTGACACCTTTATGGTAAAAAATAGCACAAGTACTACTCAAGAGTGTCAACTGAATATTAAGAGCTGAAGGGCAGGAAATGAACACAAAGACTAATAGAAAATTAAATGCATTCATGTAAAAGGAAATTGAAAGTAAATTAGACAAATATAAAATATGCGAAAATCCAGTAAGAAACTTGTGACATGTAATTGTATATTCCCTAAAGCACTTCCAAAATACTATATAAACAAGACTGAGTTCGATTGCTGAGAAAAAGGAGAAAAAAATATATATAAGAAAGATATATACCAATATAGAATAAGAGATGAAGATCAGTACCTTACCCAAAATGCATGAATAGTTCAGTATAGGCTTCTCCTGTGTCATTGGAGAGGAAGAATGGCATCAAGATGATAGTTTCAACTGTAATTGTATAACCATCCAGTGTATTTCAGATGCCAAATGTAGTTAATATCTAGTCAGAGTTATCTAACTACCCAGTATGCCAATAATCCAATTGCCAACATATGAAACTATTTATCAACTCATCCACGATGCAGGGGAATCTTAAAAATATTACCTTCAATTCACAGCATCCTGAAGACATAAATTGTACAAGTTAATTCAAGCTCTTAATTCTTACCGTAGGACTTGCCAGCTAAACCTTATATGTATTACTAGAAATAATTTTAAGTAGGAAGAAATGCATGCACTTTATATGTTCACTAATTAATCATTTAAATTATATACATATATACACACAATAGATTTAGTATATACTACATAGGACATGTGCCTTCAGAGGCCATATTAATTATTTTTTTACCATTATCATAATTCATTAATTTTTTTTGTATATGCAGAATATCCAGTGCCCGCTAGTCATGATATATATGCCTGATAAGCTCTCAAATAGTTATAGGTAAATGGATCAAAGTTCCAAGCTGTAAATCCTAATGTGATACATATATATCTTATTCTTAGCATTTGCCTTGGGTTAGAAGCAGAATCATTCCTGTGACCTAGGTATCCCATCTTACAGTGAATTATACTTTAAGATCGCAAAGTCAATCATTTGTAACATTATAGCCAATGAACTGCTTATAATTAAATGGAGTCTTGTGATCATCATTATTATCTCCTTTATTATGTTCAATTAATCCATGAATAAAATGATAAGTATACCCTTTTATAAATATAGCTATCATTATTCAAAACTGCAATAATGTCAGGGCAAGTAAACAGTTATATATTCCCTCTGCAAATAGTTATGGCATACTATTACAACTCCAGATTGTCTTTTATATAAATAAATATTATATAATATAACTTGTTTGTTGTCATCCAGTCATTGCTAATCGGAATCTTAGATTATTTGTGAATTAGATAATATAGAGTCTCTGCTTATCCCTGATCTACATGGAGCTATATAAAGAATGAGAAGCTGTGTTAACATCAAGGGTATTAATTATGTAGTAGAGACTAGGGAGCCCAGGCAGGAGTTTAAACTAGGATCATAGGGATGGTTGAGAACATTTGTTTGGTCTTTCGGTTTTGTTAGCAAGATTCATGTGTTTGACCACTACAATATATATACATACAAACATTTTTTTATTTAAAACATTTTATTTGAGATATTTTGTTTGGGAAAAAAGTTTGTTGTTCTCTGAAGCCTTAAAGGAACCAAATCGAGCAATTTTCTAATGGTGACTCAATATGTTCTTTTTATTGCTGCTGTTATGTGATTATTCATATAATAATTGAACATGGATGGATTGATCTCCAAGACACATTAGCTTTAACTTTGAATTTAACCGATAAATTATATGGTCTATTTCAGTTGCCTGACATTTGTTGAGAACTCATTGTTAATTGAGCAATCAGTTGGATTTTAAAGGTAGAATGACTTTTTTTATATATTATCAATTGCGACAGACAAAATTAAAGATTTATATTCTCTAAAGCCATCAGAAAATGCAAAGAGTTAGCAATCAAAGACTGCGAGTGATAAAAATATCCAGGTTACATGTCTAAGTTGCCACACAATAACTTTTTATTTAGCTGCCTATAATTATAGTTCATTTTAAGCAAAGAAAAATTGTGTATATTGGAAGAACTGTCTTAATATTAAATGGAATAGTATCGGACTTGTGTGTGAAGAGACGATGAATCTGTAAAGTTGGCATGTACTTTACTGTAAAAGCATGAATATTGAAGGCACAAGTAGAGTGGGATTCATTATAAATATAAAAAAAAATAGTAATGTTGTAGATGTAGATGAAATATCAAATAGAGTGGTAAGATTATTTTTTCAGCTTAATGAAAGATACCAAATTCAAATAATTCAGGTTTATGTCCCAACAGGTTTTTATTCTGATAAAGAATAGAATCTGTAAGTGTACAAAAAATGCATTGGATTAGAACAAACAATATTTTAAAATTATCCTGTGAAATTTTAATGCATGAACTTCAAAGTGATTGAATGATAAAAGTACTACAGGTAAATGTGGATATAGAGAAAGAAATAAGAGAAAATAAACTTATGGAATTTTCTAAAAAAAACAACAATTGTATATTATGATTTTCTAAAAAAAAAAGAAAATCTAAAGCATAAGTGGATACAGAATCATCCAAATAAAATTACAACAGAGTTAGATTGCAGTTTAACTAACAAAAAATATGCAAACTGTAATATGTTAAATAGATTCAATTTGAGAAATTTATCATCAATTACTGAGATATAAGATACATATTAATCCAAAACTAGAAAAATAAAAATTGTTCAGAAATAGTATTAACATTTGACATTTTTATTTAAAAATATTAACTGATTTGATAATAGCTAAGATAACGAGCATAAAAAGGCGGACATTTACTAGTAAAATTTCAGTTAGACAATAGTGTATGAAGAAAAAGAATATGAAAATGTTTAAAATATTTCATTTAGAAGAATTGACTGTCTGAAATTCTTTAAAATTGTTTGAAAAAGAGATAATGATGATAACAAGGAAAGTTATGGAAGGAAACATAAGTTTCAAAGCATAATACAATATTATGATATTAGAAGTTAATTTAGCATTAAGAAAGCATGATACTATTACTAATAAAAGGGAGGATGTGAAGGCACTGGAAAAGTTCTATAATGAAGTAAAAGAATGAAAATGTATATATATATCCTGTACATTTACAACAACATATTTTAAAATTCCAAGTATTTTGTGGAGAAATGAGATGTGCGATTACGTCTATGAAGGAGAAAACCCAGGAAATATCTAGTTAATAAAGATATATGATATGATTAAAATAATGTGATAGTGATATATTTAGGAAAATAAAAAGGGAAATATTAAAAATGAATAAACTTAAGGTCACATCCAATTATTAAGAAAAGTTAGAGAATCATCAAGTGAGAGTATTCCTTATGTTTTGGAATTGTAGACTATGTAAAGATATATTTGGCTTTTTGAAGAATGTTTGCCATAATATAACAGTAATGATTAGATTATACTTGATGACACTAAGAAGATTAATTAACATTGATAAAGATATAAAACTAGGGAATTTCATATCTCCAAAATTTTTGCAGTTGTTTTATAGGATTTTAAATGTTTTTATATTAATTTGTCCTATTTATGTTTCTGTCAGGATGACCACATTTTTGAACTTTTAACAATTAAAAACAATTTGACCCCTGATTAAAAATTGAACTTACAACCTTACTTTTCTCAGGAAAAGTCCTTAACCACTAAGCCAACACTAATATTACATTTGTAGACTAAAATTTGGTTAATATTAATTTACTTACTTAATTAAAAATGAATATTTCATGCTATAATCTGAATTATTCTTCTGAAATAATTAGTATTTCACAAATATTTTATAAAAAAAAAATACATGTGCAAAACAAGGTTAGAGAAGTATATGTTTGGTTTTTTCCATTTCCAAACTGAAAATGAATACAACTGTCAATATCATTGACAGCAGCCACTTTTTTTGTGGAAAGAACACAGAACAAAAAAAAAGGACTCGTGAAGAAAATTATTTTATTTAAATTTAAATTATATGTTTTATTTATAACTAAAAAAATAAAATAATGTTTTAAAAAAAGCAAAATGCTTTTATGTAAATAGCCTACTAAAAAGTAATAATAACAAAGTAATAATCCATTTTATAAAAGCATTTGAGGCTCAAATAATATGTAAAAATCAAAAAAGCCCCAAATGCTTTTATAAAATGGATTATTACTTTATTGTTTTAGTGGGTTATTTACATAAAAGTATTATTTAAAAAAAATCTTTTTTAACTATTATTTTATGAATTAAAATAGAGAGCCAAGAGAATAAAGATGTATGGATGTTATTTAAATCATCTAGACTTTGCAGATGATGTTATTGTTTTTACAAATAATGCATCGGAGCTTTAGGAAATGTTACCAGAGACATAAAATGAAAGTAAGAAAGCAGAACTAAAAATAAATGCTGAAAAGACAAATAATATTCAAATGAATTTTCACAGAAGAAAATAAAGATTACTAATCAAAAATTAGAAGAGTTTAATGACTACAAATATTTGGGTCAGATTATTAACAAAGTTAAAAATGTAGTCACTGATTTAACTTGGATGGGATGCTTTTGATTGAAATAACTTCATATTAAAAGGAAATATGCCTAAAGATTTGGAAAAAAAAGTTGTTAATAGATATGTTGTATTAGTTTTTACATTTGAATCCAAAACTTGGATGCTTAACACAGGATCATATAACAACTTTAAAGCACAATAAATTACAGAGACAGATATGTTGAGAATAAAAAGTTGAATCAAAAGTAAAATATTTGGATAAGAGAACACATTTTTTATTTTTGATATCATTGAAAAAAATTAAAAGTCTGAAATGGAACTGTAATAGGATATTGCTAAAAAAAAAAACAAAAAACGATTATATACTAACAATTTGAAGTCTTGATTAAACTGAATTCCAAGAGGATCTTAAAATATCTATAAAAAGAAAGTGTCATGTATGAGATAGATGGATGATACAAAGAAGTTTGCTGAAGTGAAGCAGAGAAAATAGAAAAAAAAAGATTAAATTTGGAAAGCTCCAATAGATCAATAATGGTTGAAAATGATAATTTAATACACGTAAACACATTCGTTTATTTATTATAAATACATATATTTCAATTAATATAGTTAAGATTTGAAAAAAAAAAAGTATAATTACATAATTTTCTTTGCAATCTGTATCAGTATATAATTTTCTTAATCCTTACATACTCTTTGGTTATTGTCAAGGGTTTTTATTTTCTTTATAAAAATAACTAAAATTAATGTATGAAAAATAATACTGCCTTTGTACATAATATATATATGCCAAACGCGTATATCTATATAACTATATCACATGTGCTCTTACGGTAAATGTACTATATACTCTTTAAATACATCAAAGTGTGCGAAGTTTCACTTTTTAATAAACCATCAATCAAACAATGTTATAGTATTATTATGTAATAATTCTTATTCTTACTATCCGTTACGTTTTATTAAAATCTCCCCCCCCCCCCCCAAGAAATTTTTTTTTTTTTTTACTTTCAATTTTTCTATTAGGAAATGTATCTTAATTTGTAAAATATTTACAAATCCCGTTTTTTTGACATTAAATAAATAATCAAATGGCTTTATTGCTTAGGAATTTATAAGGAGTTTGAATGTAAGAACTACCAGAATTGGAATTGAATATTTTAGAATCTGACTATTATCACTGCTGTAAAACAGGCAGGACTTTTCGTCATTAATATGTTTAATACTGATTTTTCTCTTTCTATTCTATATAAACTTGCTTTAATTATCCTCCTGATATAATTTCTCATTTTCCAACATTCAAATATTGTAATAAAAAAATGCTTAGTTTTTTTTTTTTTAGTGTAATAAATAATACACTAGATTCTTTATCTTGTAAATGGTTAAGTTGTTTTATATAAAATCATTTGTTTTATTATTTTTATTATCCAAATATTCTATTAAATATATAACAATTTATGTTGTCAGAATTGTTACTTTTTCTATTATTTAATGAATATATATTTTAAATTTGTCCTTTTTTTGTAATGTTTTAATTTCCATTTTTGTCGTGTATGTATATCATTGTAATTATTTGATTGGTTTTGTCTACTATTTTAGAAAGACTACAGGTTATTCTTTTTAATAAGATCGTATTTGAAAGAGATAATTAAAGATTGTATATATAAAGAAAAAAAAAGCTATTATTATATAGGATTACTGCTAAGTAAGGTTGGAAGAATAGAATTTTTTAAAAAAATATTAAATTGGGGAGGGGAGAAGTAGAATAAAATGGAACTCAAAAAAGTGCAATGTTATATATGTACACGTGTCTTATGTAGTTATATCGACATAGGTCATTATCATCATTTTCAACAATTTTGGATCCACTGTATAATCCAATTTCTAATTTCTCTTCATATTACTCCAGCATACTTTCTTATTTTATCCATTCATTTCATATGTGATCTCTTTCTAGGTTTTTTTTTTTTTTTTACAATCTATTAGAATTCAGTTTAAGGTTTCAACTGTCCATCTATTATCACCTCTTCTAACAATATATCCAGCCCAACTCCACTTTAGTCTCTTAATTCTTTTGATGATGTCAGTACCACTTCTTTGTTCTTTCATCCTTGTATTTTGTTTTCAAACTTTTGTTGTTACTCTTAATATCCACCACTCAATATTTTGTTGAGTGGCTGAAGTCTCTGTCTTGCTCTTCTTTTAAGGGTCCAAATCTTAGATTCATAAATAATGGGTAAAACACATTTATTAAAATTTTTCCTTTTCAAACACATAGACATATTTCCATTAAGTATTAAGTGATTTCTACTAAAAGCATTCCATCCAAATTTAATTCTGTGATTAATTTCATCCATTATAATTGCATCTGTATTAGTAATTTGACCAAGTTATTTGTTGTTAATTTCTTCTAAATCATTATCAGTTTTTATTTTTTTATTTGAACATTACTTTAGTCCTACTTTCCTCTGATAATTCTTACATTTCCTGAAGCCCTGAAGTATTATTTACAAAAAAAATCATATCCAGATGACTTTAATAATCTCCAAGCATTTTTAGTACTTAGCTTCCCGTGTTAATTCAGAAAATACTTTTTTTTTATAAAAAAAGCTATAGTAAAAAGTGTTGGAGATTGGAATCACCTGGCTTACATCTTTCTCGGCTTTAATTTTTCTAGTATTACTAAATCATTGCTGTTATATTCTGACAAATATTCTTTTAGATGAATCAATATATTGATGATCCAATGCTTTAATTACTGAAGGAATGCTTATAGAATCAAATACCTTTATATAATCTACAAATTCAAAGCGTAATAGCAACTAATATTCATCGATCCTTCTATAACTTCTCTCAATACCTGGGCATGATTCATTGTAAATCCAGTTTGTTCTTTTGGTTGATTAAAAATCCAATATTCACTGTAGACAAGCTGTAATTATCTTTGTAAAATTTTTGTATAGAACTACTACAGAACTTATAGGTCTGTAATTTTTAATATCTTTTTTATCATCTTATTTAAGTATAAATAGTTGTACTGTATTCTTTCAATCACTGATATGTTTTTATCATTCAGACATTTGGTTTATGACTGTCAATAATTTTTCTATTCTTTCATCTCCTTTTTTTAATAAATTAATTATAATTTCATCATTACCTGTTTCATTCTTCATGGATTTAATTGTTCATCTCACTCCTTCATTTAAAATCAAGACAATTCAGATGATTTGTTGAGATATCATCTCTCTTTTTAGTAATAGTTCCATTTTTTTTTTATTGCACAATACCAAGATGTTGTTTAATTAAACACTTTTGATATTTTTATTTTATGTAGCTTTCCTTACTAATTTACAATTATATTTTTTTACATCATTATTAACTTTTTTTACATTATTTTACCAAATTCTAGATATTCATTCTTTTCTTCATAGGTTGTCTTGTCTCAATAAAATCTTACTTGTCAGTTGTGTTTTTGTATTAGCTATCTTTGTTGCAATTTTTAATAGTATATCAGTTATTTTTTCTATTGATTTTGTTCAAATCTGAAATATCTTCAAAATTTGTTAGTATTTTAAAATGATTTGCAAGTTCTAATTTAAATTCATTGGAATATTTCTGAAAGTTAGGAATATTAACTCAGTACTGTTTTTCTTCATAATTTTTAATTATAAATATGCGACTTTTTTGCATTCGTTAGTGAAGCTATAATTATACTTAAAATAATGTGTAATCAGTCTGCTTAGCGCTTTCGAGATTTAATGTTGGAATCTCATACTCATAGCTTTGTGAATAAATACTGTCGTTATTTATTGTATACATATGCAATTTTTGTACCTTTAGTTATGCATTAACCTATACCTTACATCTCACTAATCTATGATCACTTTCTGTGATGAATTTATTAAGAACATTATAATCTTGAAATATTATATTTTCTGTTAGTCAAAATATAATCCAATTCTGTAGTTCCTTCATTTGAACGCTTTTATGTCCTGTTTAACATTTTTCTTAAAAGAAAGAATTTGTAATAAAATTTTTCTCTTTTTGTAAATTCCACAAATCTGTGTTCTCTTTTATTTCTATCATCTCAAATAAAATTTACTTGTAGCACTTTCATCTTTCTATCGTTTACTAATTCTGCCATTAAAGTCTCCTATGATAAATTTAAAATGTTGTTTAAAAAGTCTTTTATATATCTATATTAAAATTTTCTACTTCTTCATCATGAGAACTTATTGGTATATAAACCTGAATTATCTGCATTTGGTGTCTTTCATTAAGTTGAATAACTAATCTTGTCACTCTGACTGGTACATCATCAATACCCTTAATGTTATTTTCCCAATTTTTTATTTGTAATGAATTCTATTCCATTTGTGCTTCCAATATTTGTACTTTTATAGCATAGTATATGTCCACCTTTTAAATCAAATGTCTCTTCATTTTTCTTTTAACTTCATTAAGTCCAACAATGTCACATTAAATATTAGACAATTATTCTAATTTACGCACTCTTCTTTTGCTGGAAAGTGATCTGCAATTGGAAGTGTTATATAAAAGCTTGCCTTGCCATCAAATGATAGCCTAAGTCCACAGTCAGAGGTTTCTTAGTGTTCTCTACTTTTGGCCATCAATTGTTGCATTGGCTGGTGATTTTACTGCCTCCTGGGAATAAGAGCCATCATTTAGTTTTGTCTAATATGATTGTAAATATCTATTTTAAAACAGTTTATTCACATATACATTGATTCTGTGTTCAAGGAAATTAAACTGATATTTTAGATAAGACCTATCAGGCAATTGAGAAGAAAGATCATGGTATTTATTAATTTTAAATTCAGAGATAAAAAGTCAATAAACTTACCATGCTGGTTGATATGAAATAGTGATCATGTGATGTTTATTGATATGTATTAGTGAGCAGCTCTCCATTTTCATATACTATATGATTAATGATATTATAATAACAACAGCTGCCCTGACAAAAACTTATGGAATGGTTGGTAGTAATTTGTCCTGCTCAATTCTTTTAAGGCCTCAAAGAGGAATCAAAAGGTTTTTTTTTCAGGTAATAGCAAACTTTCTATCACCCAATGTAGATATATGTATATTTTAACACTATCAAAATTGAGTAGAAGACATGGATGCCCAAGCCCAAAACATTGGTTGGAATGTACCACTATTGAACTTAAGCATTAGACATAGATGCATAGGCCAAAACAATAGTCACTAAATATACCACAACCATACACTGGCATTTAATGACATATGATATTGTGATCAAGACACTTCTTGATCACGACTGTAATTGACTTATTAGCCCAATCATTAGTTATGATGAGCATACTGAGGAACATTATCAACTTACAGCCTATTGCTGATGATGTTAACTACACATAGTAATATTTTCTGCTTATCATATGGGTACAAACTTATACTACCTAAATATACTAGAATATTTATTAGTTCTGGTGAAATATATTATTAAATACCAAAACAGTGCCACTAGCAGGCCATGTTTAAACCTGTACCCTTTAAAGAGATTATGTCAGCTCTGGATCACAATTCTCAATTTTTTTTTAAAACTCTGTATTTCACTACTTAATGAACTTGATTAAATGCACGAATGAAAAGTGAACAAAGGCAAAACAATTAATAACAATTTATTCCAGTATATTGAAATAAATTAGTATAGTTGATAATTAGTAGTTTAGAGAAAGAAAAAAATATTTATATACTTATAAATATAATAAAAAGTAAATAGTTTATCTTCTGTTCTTGTACTTAATTCTTTTGTATTTGAACTGGTCCTTTGTCAAAAAAAAAAACAAACAAACAAAAAAACATAATTATTCAAATAAGAAAACTCTTAGTCTAGTGATAATATTCCTTGCATGACTTATTTTGTTTATTTTCAGAGTTTTGACATATTTCTCATTTATTCACAGTTTAAAATGAGTTCTTTCTTTATTATTATTCCTTTGCTGATTATAATCACAAATTCATCTATGTGGGTTTTTTTTATATTAAAAAAAAAAAAAGTGGATTCTGCAAAGTTTAATAAAATAAATGGTCATGGCATTTCTCTAATAATCAGTTCATGGTTAGCTGGTTATTCTCTGACAGGTGTTTTTTTTTTTTTTGGTAAGGCATGTTTAACTATTTATATATGATAGTACTAGAATGAGAGCAATTAAGTTTCATTTTTCATGCTAGATTATTCAACTAGACATTGCACCTTCTTTTATGGAGCCCTGTGAAATTGAAGGATGAACTGTTTAAATTTCTCAGTGAGCCATTTGTCTAATATTTATTGTATGTTTGTACAAAACTATTAAGTATTTGGTTTATATCATGTACCTTTTTATTTTTCAATTTGTAGTGTGTATATATATGTTCCACTGGTTTTCACAAAAACCTGCAAGTCCACACTCATTTTCTCTCAAAACTGTACACTGGACTGCCTGACTGTTGAAATTATGACAACTTTTTTATATGTTATCAGACTTAATTACTTCATTAAAGCTCCATAATATGTTTATCAATAAACAGGTTAATTAATCAAAAAAAAATCCTTTTACAATTACTACCAAATTCTTTTGTGATAAACACATATAAAAAAAAAAGATGATTCATCACAATTGAAAATAGAGAGACCAAAAATTAATAAAATATTTTCCCTTTTAATACTATAAACTTATTTATTTTGGAATAGTTAATTAAATCTTCTATTTGATTGACTTTAATTAATAAAACTATTTCACTTTTCTCTTTCTCCAAAACTGATTTTTACTAACCTTTTTTTTTTGTATAGAAATTTTTTTTGAGAGAGAAAATGTAAATGAACCTACATTTACAGTACTGGAATAAAACACTTTATTTAGTGAAGTTTTAGAATTAATTTTGTTATTACTTAGTGTTATATCATTTAACCTATTATTGATTGAGGTTTCAAAATAAAGAAGAAAATATTTATTCTTAGTATATGACTTAGCTATTAATTAGCATTTTATAATTTATCGACTGAGAGTTTCAATAATTATTATGCTGTTAATTATTAGCTTTTATATTTAATATTCATCTTTAATATATGATGAGGCTATACATAGCTACATTAACCCCATCTAACATCAGAAGTGAAATTGAGTTGAACCCATTTTTTGATACCTTGGTTTAATTCAACCAATTTCATTTCACAATTAAAAGAAAAAAATTACTATTAGTCACACTGAGCTATGTATTAATATTTTCAAGACTTACAAGCTGGAATGCAATTCACTAAGCCATTTTGGGTTATTTAGTTAAAAGTAGTTATGCTTATGTAAATTTCATTTTTTGAGATGAGGTGATTATTGGCATACTATATGCATGCTGCTTTCAACACCATGGTAGACACAATACATCATCACAGAACACAAGTATGCCATACAGCATGAGCAACAGAAAAGCTATCTCAATTTAAATAGAAATGCAACTTGTTACCCAGAGGTCACATTGGACAAAAAAAACAGGGAAAGTTCCGTTAAGTGTAAAGCCTTGCTCATGTATTTGATGAATCTTATAGGTTCCAGACCCATAACACAATTCTGTTTCTGGTAAACAACATAGTATTTTACTGACAGAAATTTGGAAGATTAGTTTACGTTTTAGATATGTGTAGTGCTTAGATAACTTTTTGGAACACCATGAACATACCACATCCTTACATCTATGGCAAAATACCTATTCACCATCAACTGAAAGCAAAGTTAGCATATTTTTGCAAAATTTACCCCCCAATCTCCACAAAATATTTATCTCCTCAATTTCTCCTTTATCATTTTGCTTTTTTTTAAAATTTCTATGTCAGAAGTATAACTGCACCCTGCTTTGGGAGATTGAGGATCATGATCAGATTTATTATAATAGCTTTCTTTGATGAAATGTTATCTACTTCTGGACCATCTTAATATTCATGTTTTAGTAGGACTATTTGGGCTACCAGTTGATCTCCTTTTTTCTCTTCTTCCATGGTGGCACTTCTTCCTTTCTGTCCTGGTACTCGGATGGTTACTTAACCTTGGATTCCCCATATTGAATGGCATTCATACATGAACTATTGTCTCCTATTTATGCTGGTTTGATTGGAAATTTAAATTCCTTTTTTTTTAGCATATGCATGTTTGCTGCTAAGTCACACATTCAACAGTTAAGCCATCTTTTCAAATGTACAAACCTGTTGGTGCCATTCAGGATTCTCCCAATATGGCTTGGGAAACTATGCCTTATGGTCCTCATAAATTGAAATTCTGAGAAAGGATCTGCAGTAATTGCTCTTAAATTTTGCTGTCTGCTTTCTAAAAAAGGGAGTGTAGGGTTCACCTGGTGAACATGAACATTTCTCTTGGGATATTTTGGGTTTCCCTTCCCAATTCATGAGCGCCTGTTTAAACTCAACTAAGTTAATAGAATGGATGAACAATGAGTTTCCACTATGCTTGTACCCTTTATTGACTGATAAGCAATGCATTAATTTTATGTATATTAATATTATCTCCTTTTGCAAATAATAAAAGTTTTTGATAATGATCATAAATTATAGCTGAAAGTATGTATTGGTTCAGATTAAAAATAAAAGTAAGACTCAGAAAGAAAACTATGTGTTATTAGATGATTGGAGTATTCATTTTGCTTTTTAGTGTTATTTTAATTCCAATATGGTTTCAAAATTTTATTTTTTTTTCTTTCCAAACTTAGTTCAGTTTCAATATTTATTAAAATATAATCACTCTTTTTCAATCTTTTCAAACTTGATTTATTATTGAAACAAATTTTGAAAAAAACTGAAAAGGAAAATTATATATTAATAAATGTAAGTACTTCTTAATACAGAAATTACCCTACAGAAAAAAGTTATCCATTATTTTGCAAAGCATCAATTTTGACCCTACAATTAGGTATTGTAAATCATCGTCAGATTTGTCAAACAATCACATGCAAGATGCAAGAGATATAAAGGCAAATAGGATTTTAAGGAAGCCATATAATAATCTAAATTATATTAAAGATATAATAGCAGGTTTTATTTTCTGCAAAAACAAATCTGCAACAAAAATTTCAGTTCATCTTTCCTAAGCCTGCTTCTTTGCTCTAATCTTTAAATACCTATGGCATTTTTCTCTTACATATATACACTACTCTTTTTTTTTTTTTTGTTTATTCTTTTTAACAGGTCTACATAGCTAATCTTATCCTTAGAAATTTTTTATTATTATTTTCCAAATCTATATAACTAGATCCTTCAATCTTTTTTTTTCTTTTTTTAATTTATCAAGATTTGTTTTTTATAAAATTACCTTGTAAACAAAATGTTTAATAAACATATTTGATCTTACTACATTTGGATATATTTTTAGAGAATCTTAAGCTAACTGTATTAAACTGTTTTCAATATTAACACTGTTTTTTATATGGAAAAAATATTAAGAACATAAATATAACTTAACACACATTTTTATTTTCCAGCATCTTTTTCAAAAGCATCTAGTATACTCACAACAAAAAAAGTTCTATGTCTGCCTTTGAAAAAAATGCTTGATATCAAAAGTGCATTATGATTATATAACAAATTTTCTCATATTTTTTCTAATTAAAAACAATGTTATAATTGTATTTTATTCATTGCATTTTAGCAATGGAGTTTTTGTACTTTATTACAAATTAATTAAATTATAAATCAATTTATAACACTAAACATCACATAATCACCATTTCTTATGCTTGCTCAAGCTGCTAAAACAAGCAAAACTCTCCATATAGTAGTGTCACTCAATGCAAGCCAGAATAATCAATGAATGCAAGAGTTTGTGCATAAAATCCCCATCTAGTGCCTATTTATCCACTATCCCCAGACCAGTTTCTAGCTTGTGGATTTCATCAGTGAGGAACCTTGGATCTGAGAGCTTTGCACCTAGATCTTAGCATCTAATGCAACTCTCCAGCAGCTGCCTTTTATCTCTACTTAACTACAAAACTAAGAGTCTAAAATTGGAAACACAATAATATTTTCAATCCAAGTTTTCAGATCCAAGACTCCTCACTGATGAAAGCCACAAGCTAGAACTAGTCTGGGGATATTGGATGAGTAGGCACTAGATTTGGGATTTTATGCACAAACCTTCTTGAATCCATTAACTACTCTGGGTTGCATTGAGTGGCACTATTGTATGGAGAGTTTTGCCTGTTTTAACAGCTTGAGCAAACATAAGAAATGATGATCATGTGATGTTTAGTGGTTTAATACCAATCCTGCTAATAGGATAGTGGTGGCTATGGTTAAAGAACCAAAGTCACCAAAATGTATGGGTACTGAACTGAGTTTAGACCTATATGACTATATAAATTAATGAGCTTGGATTGAAAATATTCTTATATTTTCCAATTTTAGACTCATAGATTTGTAGATAAGTAGAGATAAAAAGTGGCTGCTGGAGGGTTGCATTAAATCCTAAGATCTAGTTGTGGTGCTTTCAGATCCAAGGCTCTTCACTGATGATAACCACAAGCTGGAAACTAGTCTGGGGATATTGGATGAGTAGGCACTAGATGGGGATTGTATGCATTCTTGCATTCATTGATTCTCTGGCTTGCATTGAGTGGCACTACTATATGGAGAGTTTTTGTCAAATTATATCAGTGGATGTGTCAACACTTAGACAGTTTTGATAACCTTGATTTCAGGAAGGCATCAGTACTACCAGCAGAAAGGCACTGAGATTGTTTTAATCATCACTAGACAATAGCAAAGATATTAATTAAAGCAGGATATTCAATAATAATGGGAACAAGTACCTTCATCATAAATGAAATTGGAAACTGAATATTTGGCAGAGACATATCTGAGTTTATGATATCTTCCACTGATTGCAAGACTTTGTAAGTCCCAAGGAAGCACTGACAATTTTTGAATCCATGCTTAGAAATAATGTTGTGACAAGATTGATTTAATTGTTATCCTTAAATGGTATTATGTTCCTCTAAGAGGCATTTTTTAATTTAGAGTGCCATCACTTATGATACCAATATGTTTAGTATATATTTCTAGCACATTAACAGATGGAAGCTCATAGATAAAATGTTTCCAAGTAACATATCTGTGTACATTTCTTATGGTTTCATTGTGCCAACTTATTCTAAAGCATTTAAATGGGATTCATACGCTTTCTCAGTCAGCTTGATTTCCAGATTTTTAACTGTTTGGATATATAAGATCTTACGGCAACTCTTAACCAAAATCTTGAACATGATATAGTATTGGAAATTTTTGTATTAAATAAAACATTTGTAACACATAATCTAGATTACATTATCGGTCTTTAACACTCCATTCTATGTTTATTTCTTGCATTGCCCTTTGTAATGTTCGTACAAGGTACTGGCTGTTACCCATGATATTATCTATTCATTTGTTTATTTAATATATTGCTCTGTAAATTATCTAATTGGTAGCTATAATTTAATTTTAATTCATTTGATTTCTTCTGGGTGGGGCAGTTTTTATGTTTGGTAGTGTATAAACTATGAATGTGTTTTTATATATATGCATGTATGTTTTTCGTTTCATTTATATCTATAAATAATTTGATCTTTGTCATGCAACCTTTTTTTTCCTTCCACACAGTCGTTTGTTTAATGCTACTTTTCTGATAATTTGGGTGGGGTTTTGAATTTTAAAGCAAATTATTCATTTTAAATTAATCCCAGATTTTTTTTTTATTATGCTAAAAAAAAAAAACCAAAACTACAAAATGACAGTAAAATTAATTAATATATAAATATTTTCTCTCTTACATAATTTCTATTAAAAGGACATCATATTTGTATCATGTTTCTTTTTTGCCAAAAGAGATCCTGCTGACATTATTGCGCCATTTCTTTTCTTTATATGTCTTCTCTTTTCAAATCAAAGTAGTTGTTTACCACTTTTTTTAATTATTATTATTAAATAAATATTTATATATATATATTTTACAATTTATTTCAAGCGATTATTTTACTGCTTTTAGATTATATATCCTTAGCACTAATAATTTTAACTTTCTTATATACTTCTTTCACTTTGTACAAGCCATTGTTTTTAACTTTTTTTAAAAAAATGATTTTCTTTACCAGGTGGTTTTTACAATGCATATTAGATTATTATATTCAGTATGTTTATGGAAATTTCAAACTAAGCTGTAACTGTTTTCTACAGGATCACTGCAGAAATTTGGCAAAAAAAAAAAAGATACCATAAATCAAGTAAAATTAAAATATTTATAAAATTGTTAGACAAACATCAGAAGTGGACATCTTCATTTTCAACATTAATGTAAAAGTAATATTGTGATTAACCAGTAGATTGCAATTGTCAGATTGAACATCACTTATCTAGAATGTATAGAAATTTAAATTTTCTCAGAGTCAATTTAGCAATAAAATTTGTTTGACATTATAAGTCTAAATACATGTAGTAACTTTAATCATCATTAATAACTCATTTTTTGCTTAAATTTTCATATTTTTCATCACTTTGAGCTACTACAAATCATTGGTTTATTATCACTCTAAGTTACTGTAACACTACTGGGGAAATATGGAGTCATACCTGGGATAATTGTCATCAGTATGTGAACATCAGCTGCCCTAAATTAGTTAGCCATTGGTAACCCTCCAGAAAATTGCATTTAAACTATGAGGGATCTGAGGAATTGTATTTTTATCCTCAAGTAAAAAAAAAATTATAAAGACCAAACTAAATAAAAGATAATGCATAGATTTTGAAATATATCCTCTTTGTGCCAATCCAGGAATCACCACCATCATCATCTGTATGCCCATACACTAAATATAAACCCCCCTATCCCATATAGCTGTTATGCACAAATCTAGCCCAGGAAGCAAGAACTCTATAATTTATTACTGTGAGCAAAGGGAAATCAATAAATAAATTAGCTTATTATAATAATCTTAAGCCAGCAAGAAAAAAAAAACATAACTCTTAGAATATAAGCTGTCATGATATAAGGTCACACACACACTGCACTTCATGAAACAGGAATTGGATAGAATGAAGTAATTAAGACTAGAAAGAATATTTTTTAAAAACAATTATTTAATATCGAATTAATAACGAAAATGTTGTATCACTCATACACTACTTAAAATACAAGAAAGTTAGTGGCACTTCTATAATCTTCACAATAAAATAATTGATTATTATAAAATATAATTATAAATTTGTTTATTCGTTCATCTTATTTTCTAAATAAAATATCAATGAGTAATTATTACAATACCATTCTTTCGGATTTTCATTACTTATAACAGATATATCCAAAAGTAATTTGCTGTCAATGAATAAATGTATATATTTTAAATTGAAGTTTTAACTATTAAAACTTAGGATAGAAATAGAAATTTAAAGTAAATTTAACTTTCTTTTATTTTCACATATATAAAACAAACAATTAATTTAAGATGTAATAATCGATACTATTTATAAATGTTATACTGATAAATACATAATTAAAGTACATAACTTACAACCTGATCACTGTCCTCCTATATGACACTTCAGAGAAATGCAATAAATTTCAATGTCTATCTCATAAACTATATTTTTATATTTACTAATCCAGACAAAGTAAAAATATCATATACAGTTATTCAAAATAATGCACATTTATTAAATTTCAATATTCTCAAAATATTGAATTTTATCCTTCCTTTAGCAAATATTTTATATCATAATGGCATCATGAATAAACAGACATTAGTTTCATTTATGACAATATGACATAAAATAAACTAGTTAAATCCTATATCAAAGTGCTCCATCAATGTTATAAAATTATATCTGCAGTTGGGAACAATTCTTATATCCAGCAGTATGTTGTTAGCTTCTATATTTCATTATTAAAACATTTTGTTCATTCATGATAATTATTTTCAGTAGGGAAATATCACGCTGAATTTGAATGCTATAAATTACTTTTTTCTTTCTTTAACAAATTTTCGATAATCCTGTCAAGTTTCCTGGACAAATGTAATCGTTTTTACTTCATCATTTATGTGGTTATCAAGCAAATACTTTCAAAATAAATTTAAAAAAATATATTGTAATGGTATGAAGAATTAGGGATGAACCTGGTGAGATGGGAAACCATCATCATCTCCAAATAAATAAAATATAAAAGAATATAATGAGGAATGAGCATGAGAGATCAGCAAGACAAAAGCTAACTATATTAACTATAAGTTCACTAGCATTACCCAAAAGTAATAATTATTCATTATCAAGAATGATCAAAAATAAAATCAACAGTCAACCCTGTGACTGTTTTTGAAATTGGCTATAGACCATGCTTATTATTTCACCCTTTCCAAACTTAAGGCAGATTATATAAATAATAATTTGGATGCACATACTGCTAATCCATCAAAATATATAACAACAAAACAATAATGATGGGATACTAAAAATATCCTGACCAACATCAATGCCCTGGCCACCTAGTTACCATTAATGTACTGGCCAACTACAAATTTAATTTCTAATAAATACTAAACTAAATAAAGTGTAGTGCATGGACTTTAAATAATATCCTCTTTGTGCCATCCAGCATTAGAGAAGTAATGAAATCATCAACTGGACATTCATAAACATTAAACATAAACTCCTTTTATATAACAGACCATTATGCATGAATCCATTTCAGTGAGCAAAAGCTGTAAAACTGTTACTGTTAGCAAGATATATATATATATATATATTCTAAAACTATTTTAGGATTAAGTAAATTCACTGGAATAACTAACAATGAAATATACATTTATTAATTAGAAACAATAAAATGAAATTCAGCATTCTGATTTTGATTAATGCAAAAAGAAATAAGCTATCACATTGTGATTTACAAATATCTTAATAAGTTTGCATAAAATACCTATATATCAGCACACAGACGTGTCTATATAAAAAATTACATTTCAGAATTGTGATAAACTAATAATAAAATTCAATAATTCTTTTTAATAATTCATGAAGTGGAATTAATTTTTGCATGTGTCTACATGACACTCATGTACATAAGCACAGACATGCTGTACAAATTAAAATTACATATCATGATTGTGATAAACTGATAATAAAATTTAATTCATTTTTTAATAATACGTAAGTGCATATGTATGCGTGGACATACAAAATATAGATTATCTGAATTAGAACTATTAATTAGCCTCTTTTTTTCCATATGTCAAAGCATTGACCAGGAAGTGAACTCTGTCCAGCTGCTTGGAAGACAGCTATGCTCCACCAACACTTGACTAGCTTCTTTTTTTTAATGATTAAAAAAATGTTTTTTTTAAAAAAAGCTATTATCATTTGGAAAGTTTCATTTAAAATTCAGGTTTTTGTAGCCTCATTTTCAATATTTAAAGAAAAAGATCAGAGTTTTCCTTTCTTTTTTTAACAATATCGGGAACAAATAATCTACACACAAATGTCATTATTTTTCTTTACTTGTTTTATTTTCAGTTGACAAAAGTTATTTACTTTTAAAATGTGTTAATTAAAAATTTTAACTATCATTTTTATGAAATTATTTAAAATAATATTGTTCTCAATATATAGCCTATTCTACTTGCCAGCTTTTCTTTATATATATGGCACTGTACCTTTATCTATGCTCTACATATAGATAAAACAGTATATGTATAAACTACTTTGGAAAGCTGATGGAATCTGTGAGTAAGCTTGTCTCTTCTTAATCAGTAGACTGGCTTATTGTCATCTTTGAGAAAAGTATAATCTGGTAACTGTTGGAATATATACAATCAGCTTTATTTAATCTAGAATTTGATAGATTTCAGATATACTGGCTAGTACACAATATACACAGGCTAATGAACTACAGAAAAGCTGGCCCTGGACTCCATGTGAATCAAAATTTGTCCATCATAGCACTAGCAGCAGTAGCTGGATAATCTGTCTACTGCCTTCAGTTATAACTTTATAGTCATCATGATGTCATAATCTGTAAAAACTGTCTTCTAATCTTTTTCCCAACCTTTTTATAACCATGGTGGAATTTTTTTAAAAAAAACAGTACTTAAAAATAAGTTTTCTTTATCTTGATTGAAAAAAATTAGTTTTTTCAATTCACTTTAGTCCTTTGTAGGATTTTTATCAAAATATGTTATACAAGCTTTAATAAAAAAATTTCATGATCTAATCAATATAAGTAGTGGAATTTTATAATTACCAATATAACTATTATAACATAAAAACATGCTTGTTTTAATTTCAAAATCAGAATTCATACATATTAATTAGATCTTTTTAAATGTTTAATTTATATATTTTTTAAAATTCAATTTATTTCATCCTTAACTGTTATTCCAGTGTAATATAGAAAATATCTACAAAGTTTTTTTGTCTATTTATTTCTACTTTTCCTTTCATCTTTACATATATATGTGCACTCACTCTACTATCTTGTATGTTATGAGATACATAACCATCTCAATATATATTATAACATTATGAAAGCAAGGGCATAACCAAAATTATAATTGATTTTCCAATAACAAATATCAGACTAAACTCAGGGTTCTCTATTAATGGACTGCACCTTCAATAATTAGAATGGAATGTAATTGACAATGAATTATACAATGTTTAGATTTCTGCATAAATGATGTGAATAAGATGCCATTGAAAGTCTAAAACAAGATTTAACAGTAAAATATAATATTTATTTAGAATAAAATAGTTTAACAACAACAACACTGTAGAAAAATGACAATTTATGAGTGCTGTTTAATTACAATACAATGCATTCTGCCCCCTTACAGAAAGGCACTTTCAAAATTTGTAGCTTAAATTTATATTTATAAAAAAATAATTAATAATTTAAATGTTTATCAACTAATGTTACAAGAACTTTCACCTTTATTTACTAATAAAACTCAAATTATTATTGACATTATTATTATAAAACTTCTATATCTCCTGCATACTAAAATATTAACATAAACATTATTTTAATAAGTCTCTACCTTCTTAAGTTAATAGAAATTTTGTTAACCTATGTACCCATTATTTTAACAGTTATAGCTTCCTAACTGATGAAATTTTTATTTAACCTATGAATTATTTTAAGAAGTTTCATATTTTGCATACAATCACATCATAATATTGTTCCAAACAAGGAGTAAATCTAAATATTATTCATGTCTTACCAATCCAGTAATGGTTTACTACTGGATGATGATGCTGATGCTGATGCTGTTTATTGCTTATTTGGGCTAAAAAATACAATTTTGAATAAAATAATTATCAGTTTTATTTTCTATAATGCTAGCAAAACATCAGAACAGATTTATACATCAGGACCATCTCTATCTACACTAAGAGTAGTCAAAGTGCATGTGAAGAAAAGATGACACTCTCCAAAAACAAACATCAATTGCCATAACAATAAAAAATAATAATACAGCATACATGGTTACAATACAAAAAATATGATACTTCTGAGGGAAAAAGATAAATAAATGCAATTGAACTTAGTGATGGCATGAACACAAAATATACACCTACATTTTGATGACAAATAAATATGCCAGGGCTTTGTTTCTAAACATATGAGAACAATGGGGATCAACCACAAATACTAGGAACAATAAGGATTGCCTTAAACAAAGCATTTATACAAGTATGAATTGTAAGGATGCATACCACTTTAGGAAAATATTGTAAGAGAGAGACCAGGCTGACATCTTTTTATAAAATATATGGGCTACCTAAATCAATATCATGAAGGGAGACTCACATTCCTTGGAAACATAAATTGGCAAGATAAGCTTATAGTAATACACAAGAGAAAAACTAATTCTAATGTCTTAATAAACAATAATTATTAATTGATTTATAAAACTGATAAGATAATTATTTTGTGTCAAATTTCACTTAATAAAATATAGCCTTAAATAATAAGATAAGAATATATATATATCTTTTCATAGCTTACATATAAATATTCACTGAAATAGATAAGGTACTTAAGGATTACTCAACGATGACATTTTATACTTACCGATTTTCCTTCCGGCAAACATCATTGATGATAAGATGACAACGTTGTCATGTCAACCAAGACACTGACATGATTAATCCAATTTTTGAATTTTTTTTGACCCGCAAGATTTAAAAATCGGAGAGAGCTTTGGGAAATTTTGTCATTTGTCTGTCTTTTGCTACTAATCCACTGCAATGGACGCTATTTGTAAGTAATTTTCATTTTTATTTTTAATAAATAATGCCATTTTGATGTATATTATTTTGTAAATTATTCTGCAATTATAAAAATTACAATTAATTAATTTTATTTTTAATTTCTGAATTATATCATACAGAAATTTTTTTTCCGTAAATTCATCGGCAATTATAAAAATTACTGCTTTGAGAGTAATACAATGTCTGATATAGGTGTACGCCGAGCCTTTGGCTCGTCAAAGACATCGGAGGCCATCCCGCGCAAATTCCAGCTCTACGCGCTGTATTTTATGATTGAGCATAATATAGGGTGGTTTTATAAATTATAATATCGTGTTTTTTTAGACTAGAACCTGTTTTATATATTTTTAACATGAATAATTGAGATAAATCACATCGCAAAATTTGTAAAGATAATATAATTTTTTCATACAAGTAAATTTTTTTAAATTTTTTTTTTGTTAGATCATTTTAATTAATTGTCCAGTTCGCCATTAATAATGCCAGATTAGCATTAAATTGGGAAAAGTGTTCTTTATTTGTATATTTATTTTAAAATAAAAAAAAATATGTACATATTTCTCCAATTATAGAATTACTATAATAATTATACAATTATTATTATATTAATTACTTTTAATTTCTAAATTATTTTGACGCATGCATGTACATTTTTTTTATTTTTTTTAAATTTTTTTTTAGTATTTGCCAACCGATGACATATTGCCCTGAAGCCATATCAGTATGATGTTGCAATCTTTAACGTGCTGGGTCCACGTGATCTGCGGACAAATTTTAGCTATTGCATTTGTCTGTAAATCACTTGGAGACGTTATCTTAAAGATCGCACGGTCAGATTCATATGGCTTCAGGGCAATACATCATCGGTTGGCAAATACGGAACAACCATAGATAAATTATTCACAACAGGAAACAAAGCAATACTCTTTAAATGATATAATACTAAAATCATTATGTAGCATTAATAAAACCCTAAATATTGTAACTGACAAAATTGTACAATCCACATGCAAACCACCTGCAGGCAATCCATATGTGCATTCAATATTCTGATATCACAGAATACCAACTTTTTCTTTTAAAGCCCATCAGGGAGAAAACAAGAGACTCTTAACTAATTACCTAAGTTGTTGATTGCAAATGAAGATTATAAAATGCCAAAAATAATGAGACAAAACTATTTATTCACATATATACAACACAAACATACAATGAATGGCACAACTAGTTAATTAATTTATAAATTCACTTATGGTAAATAAACCTTTTCAAATTTCATTAGATTAATTTTATTTTAATTATTCACAAATATAGTATACAGTTGTATAAAGGTTTAAACACTTGATACTTTTTAGAATACTATTAATGTTAATTGTTTGAATGGATTCCAATATACTGCATAGACACCTATCTGCTCTCAACTATCATCACTGCTATTCTAATGCTATCTTATATTAGCTTCTAAATTATGTCTGATCTTATTAATCAACTGTTGTGATCAATTACAGGTTATGATATTAGTATGCACTAAGTAATAAAATAATTGTAAAATACAGGAATTTGCATCTGTACTACAATGTTATCTGTATAAGTGCAAACACATTTGATAATTGTGTCTATGGTAAGAATTAACCATCTACTGCATGTAGAAAATAGTGACTGGCAGTTGCAAATGTATCACTATATGACATGTATGAAAGAAAAATGGATATCATATGGTAAGACTTGATTATCTTCTGCACATAATGATTGCAAGGGATCAGCAGTCACAAATGATGTTACAATCATAAAATTCAGATGTAACAAGCCAAATTGATGAATACCAGTCATACATTCTTATCATTAATAACAATTCAAATACAAGACTAGTTAGCTAAAACTTACTATGTAGCACATTTGCTCTCCACTCATAATTTAAAAAAATTACTGCTTTAACATATTTATTTCTATTAAATAAAGTGGAAATAATGATTTAACTAATATAACTTTTTAATAGTGTGGCAAAAGATTGTGATTACAAGCTAATTGCATTTTTATTAATTAATTTATCATTAGCACTGATTAAATTGTGGTATGATTTAATTAGAACAAACTACAATCTCTTGTCATACCTACTCATAAAGAGATTAATTACATAACTATTCATTAACATATTTCATTAGAGTGGAGATAATAATTAACTAAATATGAGTTTAAAGTTTATACTTATTCTTTCAAAAGTTTAGATTCATTCTTTAGATATTAGCATAGTTGATTCTTAAAACCATAGTTATGGTGGATAAAGGGGTTTAAATTATTATTTCACATTCATTTTGGATGTGTAGATATTAATTAGGTCTTGGTTTGGTGGTCGTGTAACATTGGACATCAGACTTTCTCCTCTCTGATGGATACATAGCAGACATACATTTGGATTGTTCTTCATATGCATCCAGCTTCTCTTTTGGGACTAAGTAATGGATTTTTGATTTGTTCTCAGTCTGCATGACAAAGCAAAGCAGATAACAGCTTCTCTACTCTTGCATGGTAGACTTGCTTGAACTATCATATAAGAATTAAAGCAGAATAATAATAATAATGGCAGAATGATAATCACTGGTAGAATAATAATTACTGGAAGGATTGAATAATAGAAAGATAATTGTGAATGTAATGTCCAGCACTATTTATATGATTTGGAGTATCTGTAAAATTCAGATTGATCTTTTTATTTGGTTTCTTTGATCTATTGGGTATAGATAACTTATTTTCACTGAGGTCTAAGTTTATTTGTCCAATAACTTATTTGCACTCTTTTATTTTTGAGCAGGAATATCAGCTTTTTTAAGTAAATTATTTTAATCATTTCTAAAATTTAATCTAGCAATCTGTTTACAAGTATTTTAATTACTTTTTCTAGAGTTCATTTCCATCTTTTTTTTTATTTTTATTGTTAAGATCAAATATCTTTTTTTAAATTAAAAAAAAAAACTACTTTTAAGTTAAATTTAGAATCTATTATCTTTTTAAATTTTAGAAAATATTTTGCATTTAACACTAGTTAAATAATTAATTATACCCTATATGTCTAATTATGCATTTATAATATATATATTTAATTTTATTTGTAAAAATCTATTAAACTTTTGAACTTAAATTTTGTTCATAATTTTTTTTATATGCAAACATGAAATATATATATAGCTTCAAGCATAAAATATACTAATCAAGAATACATAAAACAAGCAAATAATAATAAATTAAATACATAAAACTATAATTTTAAATTATAAACATTTTACCAATATTTTTAAGAGCATTAAAGTTCTTTGTCTTGCAAACTTCACAATTTTTCTAGAAGACAATTCTAGTCGTAGATAATATTTCTCCATTTGTTGGCAGTGAAGACATCTAAAATAGATGTACAGCATTGAACATTATTTTATCAGATTTTCTTAAACATGAACACACACAAATATATTAATAATAGCCATTTAATGTCATGAAATATTTAAACATATAAATAAGTCAGGTTTACCATTAAGATGGTTTTCCATTTACATATTTTAAGAATTATATTTAAATATAAAGGCCTGGGAACAAATATTTATTTTCAAAACTGCACAGTTTTTCTTCCAGAGAGAAAAAGAAAGCAGATTTAAACATTAACATTTGAGCATTAAGAACAGTCATAAATCATGTTTTATTTAATCTTTAATCATAATTTGCTAGAAATATAAATACAATGTTTTTACTACATGAGAATAGATTCAGAATATATTTCCTCTTAGTCAATTTTATTTAAGCATAAACTTGATATATAAACAAGTGATTTTTTTTTTCATCAGCAAAGGCAAATAATTAATTATTAATAGCAATGAATTTTAACAGACAACTCATCCCTCTTGAATTAATAGTTCATTTATAAAATAAATTTATCCAACATAAACCATTTATCACAGAATACTGAAAAGTATTTTTTAAATATTATTAAAATAAAATATTTCAAAAGTTCTTTTTTTAGATAATATAATACACATTTTTTTTAATGTTAATGAACTGTCATAAATATTGCAGATATGAGTTTCCAGTGATTTTATTTCCTAAGATATAAGTAATATTAGATTTATCTTAAAGTTCATTGTTACTATGAAATGTAAAATTACAAAGAATTATTAAGTAAGCAATACAAGCTATAAATAATTCCTATGATGTATTAGTTTTCAATAGATATACTTTATCCATTACAATGAGCAATTGTTTAAAATTTCAATTCTTTGCTTTTCTTCCTTTTTAAATAATGTTAACTTTTGGATTTCCCTTGAATTTAGTCTAAACTTTGGCACCTGAATTTAAAGATTTTTAAAGATACATGTTACTTTAAAATAAATAATTTATAAAAAAAAAATTGTAACTTATAATTAATTCTATAGTTGAGAAATTTTGAAATTGCTTTTTTTTTTGCATGTCTGTTTTTCTGCTAGAAGTTCAATGGTTTGTAGTGGTTTCCATAATTCAGATTAATGTTTGTGTCGATTTTTTGTACACCTAGTCATGTCACTCTTTTTGATTGATAGAACATCTTTTTACTACTTCCTTTGACCTTCCCATCTTAGAGTTTAAAAGATCAATTTTGTATCTGTGGAATTAAGCCAAAAATACAAACTCATTTACATATTTTTCAAACATTTTAATTAACACATGCCATCTGAAATAATTATTTTAAAAGAATAAAATTACTACAATAAAAGTCAAATAGAACAAAAGAAAATACTGTATTTTTAAAATATATATATATTATAATTACTTCCAGAATATATTAAATAAACAAATTAGAAAATTCACTATGATTTAATTTAATATCTTAGTTAAATTACAGATACTTAAAAATGATGTTCAACATTATAAAACAAGAAACTAAACTGAAATTAATAAATGTAAAGACGCACGTGGGTACTGAAGTTATTTCAATTGAAAATTAATAACTCCTTTAAATATCACTCCTACTGTATGGAGAGAGTTTTGCCTATTTTAACTCCTTTAAATTGTAATAAATCAATTTTCTGTCTTTTAAATTAATTAATCTTGCTTTATTTTTATCTATTTAATCTTAATGATATTAGCTTATGAATATACTATTGCTGATAGGTAATTTAAATTAATTGATTTATTATGAGCACAAAAATTCAACATTAACATCTGATATTAAAATTTTAAACCTAATTATTAAACACTAAACTTTGAGATACTAAAGGATTATAGTACTAATTTCTTGCTAAATAGAAAACTACATCTTTGGGTTAAACACTTAAAATTACTTCAATCATAGACAAATTTAAATTAATATAGTAAAAATATTAATATGGGCTTCAGTTATGTCCAGGACTCATAAAAATATTATAAATAATTTATAATTTAAAGTGGCATATGCTTATAAAACTTTAGTAAAGTTAGCTTATAATAAGATTAAATTAATGAAAAATTTTCCTTTCTAAATTTTTTTATATATACTTAAATACATTAAATGGCTAAAAGTCTACCTTCACTGGCAAAGCCAAAGGTTACAAATATAAAAGAACTTAGGTTTGCTTATATGAATGTCAGACTATCAGAGAGCAAATTCAAATCATTCAGTCTTCTTACAATTGACTTCATCAAAACTGAGGTAAAGCGCTTTATTCACTCTAATACCAATATTACTATGCGTTCCACATTTAAAATCTCTTTACAATAATAATATATAATTATTACATATAAAAAATAATATTTCTACTTTAAAACACAAATGATACTCTTTAACTCAACACAAACTACAACAATTTACACTACATTCTCACAATGTTGTATTGGAAATATATACGTTATATATATCATTCCAATAAAATAGTACATATATCATAAATATAACAGACACATCTAAAATATTAAATATTTGTGTGTATTGTTTATAATCTTCTACTTATGAATGCAATAAATAAAATATATAGAATAAAGAAACAATAATAATTTTATCAATATTATAAACTTTATTATTTGCATATGCATTATAAATGAATAAATTTATTTTATGTTGCAACAATAATAACGCAGTTCTTGCTTTAATATTTCATCATCATAGCAACCTATTTCTGTGCTCTTAGACTAGTACATTACCTATACTAAAAATAATTAAAAAAATTTTTTATACTTGACATTCCATCGCATACTAACACCAAATTTTGGTCCACATAGTATATATATAAACACTTATTCAAAGAATGAATATAATTAAAACTGTCTTGTAACATTTTTTAAGCATATTAAAAAATTCATTTCTAATCATTTTTCTGATATAGGTATATTAAAGACTGCTCCCTTTCCCCTGGTCAAATGAAATAATTATTATCTTTGAAAAACTGATTTATGCTAGTTTGTTTATTTCATTACTTGCCTCCGATCTTATGTACACATTTTTTAATTCTATAATTAATTTTTGTCAAAAAATTTCAGAATATGATCATTATTAAGTAATTCTTGTAATAAAGTAAGTCTTATTGAGATATATTGATTTTCACATTTTTTCATTTCTCTTATCTTGTTCTCAATTACCTTTCATAATAAATTTTAATATCTTATTTTGTAATTATTTTTACTATTACTATTATAATGATCAAGTTTTGTATAACCAGTCAACAAGACCACAAGACCAAGCGGGGACTCTCAACCATCAGACATAGGGTTACCCCCATGATCCTAGTTTAAACCCCTACCTAAGCTTCCTCAGCTCAACCACCTAATTAACATACTTGATGTTACACAGCTTCCCTTCTTCATACAGCGTGACATAACTCAGGGTTTGAACATGGACTCTCTCAGGGTTCTTCAGTAATCACAACATTATTACACACTAACGCCATTAAATTCTTTTTTTTGCTCATTTATTAATCATTTATTTATCTGGTTTACTATCTATAATCATATCCCAGGGCTAAGATTCAGCCTATAAGTTACAAAACCACGGATGCATTTATCTACCATTTAACCGATTTATTTAGTAGCATCTTATAATAATCAATGAATAATTCCGACTCACAATACAGGTGTACATTTATTTAATTATAATCTTATTAGTTTATTATAACATTAAAATAATAGAGAGAATGACTTACAAATATTAGGTTGCTTTTACATGGCATTGTAGAAGGTAGTGGTGGTTTACAATAATGATGTGTGCTCTATATATCTAAAAGGAAGGTATAAACCATCAGCTCATTCCAGGCTTGAACATGTAGTTAACAATATATTTATTTAATGGGACCACTTGGGTACGGGTTTGAGTTTAGGTCTCCCAGGGTTGCTAATAAGTGTAGATGAAGGCAAGAAATAAACATTAATTGGGAATGGCAGTACTATCTATGAGAGTGGGGTCAATGGCATATATAAATGATGATGATCGATTTAGCAATCTGGAGGTGTTATTTACCTCTAAAGGGTGGATGTCCCCAGCCGCAGAGGTGTATCTGCTACTAACCAAGGGTGCATACCAATGGAGAGCATAAAGATGTGCTAAATCCAGGATTTGGCATTGCAAGGAGTCTCCAGCTCCTGCAGAAACTGGATCGGTGCTAATCTATGGATTAGAAACCTGTGCATGGCATCTGGTCTACACTTACACAGTTTGAGCATTAGAACGCATGAACTGCACATAAATATGACATTTTCTAATAATAATAATATGACCATTACCACACATATATATAGGCAGAACGCGAATACATATAGAAAATTTAAGAAGTTACAAAGCTCTCTGCCCACATGAATGAACATTAAGAAATTTGTTATATATATTGTAACCCTTAATTTTTTTCGTAAAGAAACTAATGATTGGGATATAAATAGTAGGATTAGTAGATAACTATATCCGAATAAAATTTTTTTTTTAAAGTTCAAGAAAAATTAAAAGCTTTATTTAGAGAGACCAATGATCACGTGGCTTGAATTTAATGTATAGATAAAGGTATGTTTGTATTTTATTTAAAATTATGGCATATTATTATGTAGAGGGGAAGGGGGATTGACTATTGTGTGCACTGTAATATCTTAAAATGTTGATTTATATTAATCATAATATTTGTAAATGAAAATGATAGTATGAATAAAAATTGAACTTGTCATAGATAGTATTTGTTTGACAGTTATTTACAGGATAATAGATTTAAATTGTTAGGAAATTATGAAGGATATTTTGTACTAATAAAAATATGAACAAGTGGATCACTATTTAGTATTATGGATATGTGCATGCATGGGTGTGTGTATAACATATGTATAGATTTTTTTTTGGTCGTAGAAATTTACGCCATACTATTTGATAGTATAATGTAAAAAAAAAAGAATTTGTTTTGTATGGGTTTTACAGGAATTGGTTATTGTTTTGAGTTCTAAATTTGGTTTTAAGTTTTAGAAAAATTTATTTATAAAAAAAAATCAGTTTTATAAAATACCCACTATTATATATATATATTTTTAGTTGAATATTTTTCGTAGATCAAAGCGGGAAAATGTGTCAGGATAAGAGTAGAAAAAGATAAGATAAATGTAATAAGAGCTGAAGTCATTAAACCAAAACCAACATTTAATAAATGTTGTCAAAGGTTGTCTGAGGTATACCAAAAAGGGGGGGGGTCAGAATCAGTAGATAGAAAAGATGATGGCAACATTTGCAGGAAACTTTTTTTAATAAAAGCTAGTGCAAATGAGCTACTGCTTGCTGATTCTCTGTTGATAATTCTCTGATCTGATCATTTATCTTAGATAATAGTTGGCAAAACCTAGTGTGTAGTTATAATTTGACATGAAGGGCTAACAGATATAAATGGATGTACCAGCTCCTCTTTCGAAATCAATGATGACAAAATTCAGTCATAGCAAAAAGTTTAGTACATTATACCTCAATCTTCATATTTGGCTTTTAAAATTTTGTTTAAAAGAAGATATCTCAGGAACAAACATTTAATACTACATATTTTATCCGTGGCTTAATTAAAACTTCAAGGAATAACTGGATTTTAATACTATTAATTGGAGATATAGTTAAAATACTCATCATTCTTATTAATTTTTTTAAAAATTTTGACACCAGTAAGAACTAATGTGCCAATATAGTTTATTTGAATCACTCAAATATGCAAATGTATAGTAAATAATTGCTGAAAATAAATTAGCAATTCTTCTTCATCACTTATGAAATCAAACCCAAGAATATACGTGGAAATATAGCATCTAGGACACTGGTTTTGTTTGAATTTTTTTTTTCTTCTAAAAGAAAACTCAGAAAATGAAGCATGGAAAATAAAGTTATGGACTAAATGTGGTAAACCAAGCATCTGGATTCGAACTTGGGAACAAAAGTATATAAAAAACACGAAAGTAATCTGCAGGACTATTTTTCAACAGTTTTGAATGATCGCGATTAAATAAAATAATACCGATTATTAATGTAGCTACATCCTGGATGAAAACATTTTTATGTACTCCCATAGTCGCTAAAGTGAGATAAATCTACTGTGTTTGCCATGGTCGAGGAGCAAATAATTGGTATTAACTTTGCAAAATATTCAAATTAAGCTCCGAAGGAATCCAAAGAGACAATGCGTAATATTTTATTTATTTATTTCTTTTGTCTTTTATTTATATATTTGTTGTTATGTGTAGTAGATAGTTAATATTCATAGTAAATAAATAAAAAAAGATTTTGATCCCATGGAAAACTATTGAAGTTTTTTTTTTAAAAAAAGAAAAATTGGTAATGTATAATAAAAAGTGAGAAAGCATGAACGCTTATATATATTTGTCATATATATATAAAATTTCAAAGCAAATTATATGCTTATGTTAGATTTGTAAATTTCATTGAATAGTCATTGCTGTGCCTTAACACATAGATACGATCTGTTTTGATCATAAATCTTAGATGAGTGTTGCTGGGTGCTTGGCTTTTGAATTTAATATAGTTCATGGATTTTATTCATGGTCAGTTAAACATCATTTTGCATCAATACTATAATAATCCTGTGTGTATGTGTGAAGCTGTAAATGTTGATTATTGCTGAGATAGAGTTATCGTACCACCTCAAAGGGATAGATAGAGAATAGCTATCTTATCCTTTAATTACTATGTATGCAGGTATTGGGAGATCGAGGATTTGATCCCAGCTCCATTTGTACTTATTATCTAAGTAAGGAATTATTTATTTAGTTGTAAAATGTGTTGCATACCTATTAAAAGTAAATGTGCAGAGACTAGTTCCTCACATAATGCTTAGCCTCAGGAAGAAGGCAGTTTCTAGTCTATGCTAACATTTAGAAGTTAGAAATAATTAGTTAATTTCCCTTACAAAGACACCAATGTGTGTGTTGTGAAGTGCTGCATAGTGATATAGAATATATAGATGGTCTTTGCAAGATAGTATAAAAATTGCTGTGGCAGAGTTTGGGTTATAATCAGATGTATGTGTTGATGTGGGAGATGACAGAGGGTTGCTTTAATTTATACGCGAGCTGATCTGTGGTCAGGGTTTATGGAAGGTAAAAATTGAACATCGTCAAGCTGTGGCAACATACTAGCCTATCCACATGAATACCATCGCTAGACTGGTAACACAATGAATATGATTACAGGGGGATAGCAATGAATATTTACTATGCATGGAAATAAAACTATTGTTTTATATTTCAAACAATTAATGAATAGTCAGAAAATTTGGATATAATATTGTCTTCATATAGAAAGTAAATATCTTATTGATTGTTGGAGTAGTTAAATTTATCGTTATTGTAGTGAAGTGGGCCAAGAAATTGAATAGGCTATTGGGTAAAAGTTACGCGATAATATCATATTTATATCAAAGTTATGTGTTATAAAGAGGCTGACTTGATAATAGATTTATCAAGAAAAAATGATTGTAATTGCAAAAAATAAATAAATAATAATTTAGAAATCTTAAGGAAGGATGTATTTAAATCATCATCAATTATTAATCCTGCACTTGAAATACACAGTTTTTCCTAGATGTGAAGATAAAATTCTTTTTTTTTTTTAATTTTTATTGTCATGATATACTGAAGAATATTTTTCTTTGATAATCTTACAGTATTTAATTGTGTTTAGAAAGTATGTGTTATTTTAAATATATTTTCACATATAAAATTTAAATATTTAAAATTGTAGGAATCTTAGAATTAAATCTTACAATTTTTTTTTTAATGTTGTTATTAATAATCAAAAAGGAATAGATTGTTTTTTTCCTTCTATGTAAGTCTTTTTTAAAGTTGTTTCAACCTTTTTTTTTTTTTTAAAAAAAAAAAAAAAAATTAGAACAACTTTCTCATCTGAAATAAAATAATAATTGTAATAATTTTATAAAATTATTAACTGTAATTTTAAAAAGTAAAATATTTTTTTATATATATAATTTAAAAATAATTAATATTAAATTATAATATTTTTGTATATTGATATTTTGACCATCTACTTTTTTATATTTTAAAATTAGTTTCATTTACAGCTATTTTGCTTAGAGTTCTGATTTTTAGAATGCATTTTAAGTTCACAGTAATTAGTATTCACTGATTCTTTATAATGTATATTTTACGAACTATTTTCTACTCTATGAAATTGTAAATGTAATAATTATTGCCTGATAACTATTTTATATTGTATATATTAGATATTCATCCATACTTAATCATCCAAACTATTATGTCCTAATTAGTTTAAATAATCAACGTTGTACTACATTTACAACTGATGATTGCTGGTTTAGCGTGAAATACGTATATTGGTGATTATTTATCTTTTCAACATATATGTGTTTAAGTGTATCAGAGTTATTAGATAGAGTGGAGAGTGGTGGGTCGTGTGAAAGTCTGTGCTCATATACTCTATATATTACATATATAGACACAGGTATATAATAAGCCTGTGTTTCAGTTATAACATAAAATTTTAGTAAAGAAATGCAGAGGCTAAATTTAAAAAAAAAAAAAATTCTGAAACTCATTTATATATTAAGCCAATAAACATCACATGACTACCTCCTCTTATGCTTGTGTAAGCTAATGGGCTTAGATTGAAGACATTAAGGTGTTTTCAATTTAAGACTCATAGTTTTGTAGTTAAATGGAGATAAAAGGTGGTTGCTGGAGGGTTGCATTAGATCCTAAGATCTAGATGCAGTGCTCTCGAATCGGAGGCTCCTTACTGATGAAGGCCATAAGCCAGAAACTATTCTGGGGATATTGGATGAGTGGGCACTGGATGGGGATTTTGTGCACAAGCCTTCTGGCATCCATTGATTACTTTAGCTTGCTGTGTGTGGCAATATATATAGTGTTTTGGCTGTTTTATTTATATATTAACAGTATTTATGCAAAACATTGTTCATTTTCCCTTTATATATATATAAAATTTTATGAAATAAATAAGCTATCCATTATTTGTCTGCAGATGCAAATTGGCAGTCAGATACCCATCATACCAGACATAAAAATTGGCTTGTTCAGAAATAATTTAGCTTTTAAATAATTAAATCTTTATTTAAATGTGAGCTTAATTACAATAGAATAAATAGTTAAGTAATAATGAATTCAATAAAGTTATTTTCATCTTGTATATTAATTTACTTGGATAAGGATAAAAATAGAAAAAGAGTACGGTAAATGGTACTCACATATTAGACCTGCTGTCCATATTTGCGATGGCAGAATACTGTACTTTTTTCTAGTAGGGGAAGGAATGTTTGCGACAGCAAAAGTCAAATTTTTAACAGTATGAAAAGTATAAATTTGTAAGCAAAAACAATTAACACATTATAATATTAAATAAAAACAGCCATTGCGAAACTGAGCAGCAGATCTAATACATAAATGCCATCAACTGTACAATTAATTTACTCTGAAGGTCAAGTGATATTTGAGCATCAGAGTGAAAAGTTAAACACAATAATTTCATTCAATTTGAAAACTTTTTTTTTTTTATGAATTAGTGCATTCAAATGAAGAATCCTAGATTGATTTCTAGTTGAAAAAAGTAAAAATAAGTCACTTTGGTCACTTGAATGAAACTACTGTGCTCAATTTTCTGGATGAGTGCTTGAATGTTATGTTCTCTTCCAAAATACTAATTTATTTATAAAGACTTTAACTGTTATTGATTTGGTTTAATTTTAGTTATCAGATTGTAGTATTTTTTCCATTTCTGTTGATCTAAGAGTTATTCCTGAGGATATATAATACTGAATGTTTAATTATAACATTCTTATTCATGTATGTTTTTATAATATTGAGACACTATCATTTGTTGATAGCATCAGTAATTATCATCATGAAAACATCATGTTTATCATTCTGGAAATTTTCTATAAGATTTTGTATGTTTCAGTTTTCAGGTATTTGTAGCTACATTCACTCTTAAGATCATTGTCAATCCTTTTGTTTTATCTTTTTTTTTCTTCCACAGATTTAACACATTTTAAATAATTGTTTTGTTTTCAGTAGATTCATATATTAATTTTTCTCTGTTCCGTAACTTCTTCATTAATTAAACTTTTATCATTTATTTTTCTTCAGCTTTTTAATATTGGTAAATCTATTGTTTTAATTCTTCCATTTTCCCTCAAGCTCAAAGCTTGAAAGCCTCAATTTTTTTTATTATCTTTTTTATTTTAACCACTCAAATATTACTTCTTGGAAATACTTAATAAGTCTTTTTTTTAATGTTACCTTTAATGAGTCCATATAATAATTTCTACTCTTATTAAAAGCTTATTTACTTATTGCAATTTTTCTATTAATGTCTTTGATGATATTTTCATCATCAGTTAACTAACTATATAAATATTTTAAAGTACTAGCCTGTTTTATAACTTTCTCTTCAACTCTGACTCTTAGTTTTTTAACTTAATTAAACAGTGGGTCATGATCTCATATGGCATCGCATAATGGAATGTGGAGTTCACAGAAAAATTGGCGGCAGCAAGATTTCTGAATGCAGTCACAAAAAATTAATTAAGAATCAAATGCATAATGAACCCAAAATCTTTCAGGAAGCATCCACCCATATTGCACCATGTGATCTTGATTTTTGGATATACATTATGTGCACATGTTATATAATGCCAGTGAATACTTGCAGATACTATTTAGCTCAGATTTGATATTATTGTGTGCTACGAATTATATTATTTTTATCGTATATACAAAGTTTCTGCTCTACAGAAACATAATAGTTTGATTTATGAAAATAAAGACTCAATATTTTCCGCTGTCACTTGTTAATGTATAATTTTGTATTGTATTGTATTAGAATGTTTGATTTTAAAAATTGCTGCTATATTTTTTATTTATAGAACGTAAGTATTTGATTGCAGCTAATAAAGATAAACTATTTACTATTACTCTGTAAGTGTAATATATAAGTATTAACACCATTATCTTCATTTAAGCACAGACATGCAATTTAATAAACTAATATTAGTATTTATTTGAGAAGTTATTAACAATATTTATTTATATTTTATATCAAAAATAGTTTTCAGTCATGGATAAATGACTAAATTTAGATAAAAAGGGTAAAAGTACTGATATCAATGTGGCAAAGTCTTCAGTATCAGGTTGTAGTATGCCTAAATTGACAAGAAAAAGAGGTAATAGTATGTATACTGAACCCCACTGTTTGATGGTGCTGCTGTTCTCCCAATGCACATCAATATACCGATTCACGGGCTGTCGGTTTCTTTACAGAATACTATGGTAAAAAATTTTTTTTTTCTCTTTCTATACATAAAACTCGTATGTTTTTTTTTCGTTTTTAATAAACTAACACTTAGTTTTTATATGATGCGGGGGGGGGGGTCCTTTTAAATTATCGACTTTTTTTTTTGATTTTGAATTATCAGTTTCTTTACATAATACTACAGTAAAAAATTTTTTTTAGCCCTTTCTATACATAAAACTCGTACGGATTTTTTTTTTACCTTTTTAATAAACAAACACTTTGTTCTTAGATGGTAGAGGGGGTTTGGTTTGCTTTTAAATTATCACCTTTTTGAGGATTTTGAGCTTCTTTTTTAAAGCCTTAAACAATTCAGTTTTAATAAACCAGTAGTTGGTTTTTAGAGGGTGGAGGGGGGTTGGTTTGAATTTTAATTCTTGTCTTTTAGTACCTTTTGCTGATGTATTGGAAACTTTGCATATTAATTTTACATGTGATCAAATATAGAATACATATAAAGAGATAGATTAACAAAATATACGAATTATTGGAGGGGGGTTGGTTTGCTTTTAAATTATCGACTTTTTATTGGTTTTAAGCTTTTTCATTTTGTTTTGGAAAGCCTTATTAATCAATTCATTTTTAATAAACCAACAGTTGGTTTTTAGAGGGTGGAGGGGAGTTGGTTTGATTTTTAATTATCGTCTTTTATTTTCTTATTATGAGGTTTTTTTTAAATATTTACCAAAACCTTTATATGATAGCGAAAAGTTCTTCATTTATTTTTTGCCTTTTTCAAAAAGCCTTAAACAGTTCGTTTTTAAAAAACATTTTTTTAGGGGGCAGGAAGTTACGCTTGTTTGACTCCAATAGGAAATGAGTCTCAAAGCTGTAAGTAACGGGATTTTGGAGCCATTCAACCAACTTCCCTTGCATAGATCCCAGGTACGCTTACAGGAGTGGCAATGGAAGTCCCCAGATCCTGTAGTTGACTAAAACCATGCTTCTCCTGCAAATGCATAGCTTCGCATTTGGCAGGATATTCTCTTTCTGGAAAAACACAACAGCGTCAACTTCCATGGCTGGCAATTCACTCCCCTTCAACCAATTTTGAACACTTGCTGCTGACATTTTACTGTTCTCACATGGATTCATGAGTAAACATGCATTTGCGCGTGAACTTGGCAGAACTCTGCTGAAAACCCTAATCTTTTCAGGTTGTGTGCAGTTCAAAATCATAGGGAAGCATGCATGATGGCCTGACAATTCTTAATATGTAATGCTTTGTAAAAAAATTTCCACAATGAATTTTTTGATAGTTTCGCATCCTTCAAATACGGCTGCCATCAAATTAGACCGTAGCAAGAGTTGATTTGCTCTCACTTGAGAAATACTGTCACAAGTCAATGGGCATAATATTTTATTATGTAATTATAGGATACATTGTCCTCTAGATGGCCTGTTATGGCTCTAAATAACACTGTTGTAGTGTTAGCTGTAAGTTAGGCCACTAAAACAGTATATTGATGTGCATTGTGTGAAAAACAATGCCATCAAGCGCTCGGTTTCAGTATACATATTATTACCAAAAAAGAAAATATGGCAAATCATGTTTTCAATATTGTTGGATTTATTCTAATTATTATGATGATATATAAAAACTTTTTTGCTTATTGTAATTCTGACTGCAAAGAACATAAAATCAGCCATCTTAATACCAAGCACATTTCATGCTGCAATAATCTAAAGAAATATTTTGAATGATTTTTCATATCTTTAAATAAAGCATTGTTTTCAGAAATTTGTTGTTGTCTATTTGAAGTATTTACTTATATCTTATAAAACTTCTTGTTTAATTGTAAAAAAAGTAAAAAACCTAATGCAATAAATCTTGTGTGACATGCTGCTATTAAAATGTCAAATATTTCATGATAAAAAATAAGGAGATGAAATTTAGTAAAAAAAAATAAAATACAACAAATGATACTATTTCCAACCAAATTTCTGCAATTAGTAATAATTAATTCAAGCAGTTTATTACCAGTCTTAAGGACAATCCAAAGTTTGCAATTCAGTAAATGAAACAACTGATAGTTTTAACATGATACTGTTTTTACCATATATAATATTTGTATGTGAAAGAAATACATGCATGGAATTATTGTTCTGTTACTATTTGGAAAAGCAGATAAGAGCGGCAGATGTATACTGTAAAGTCAAGTTTTTCTTAGTGAAGATTTACAAATGGAAAAATTGCAATAGAATCTGTAGAGACAGAGCTGGAGCAATGATGGATAAGAACTTGGGATTTATAACAAAAGTTAAAACTGGTAAAGAACACATCACTCTGTGTGATCCTGTAACAGGCATTTATAATCTAAAAAAGATCACCAGAATTACATGTCATTTGTAATTCTATCAAAATCATTAATTTCAAATTAAAAGCCATATGCTTAACAATTTTTTGTTTTCAAATTTTTTCAAAAACATTGATTAAAGAAGCTTCTTACTGTATTTAGACAACAGATTATTGAAATTGGAAAAATTAATATATTTCTGGCAGCAGAAATTCAATTTTATTTTTTTTCCTTTGACTTAAAGTTTTCAAAACCGGTTTTTTATTTTGAATATTTAAAAAAAGTTTCATTTAAATATGTTGTTTTTCAAGGTAAAAAATTTGTAACATTTATGCTAAATGATAAAATTGAAAGTTTTAATAAAGAGTAAACATATAAAAGAATAGGTTGGAAAATGGTTCTTTAGTATTCAGCTACAGATGATTTTGTAATTGAAAATAATTTCCCCAAAAATTTAAATGTAAGAGTTATAATTAATCACCTGAAGTGCCAGGAGACACAATTCCAGAAATATTTCTTTTTAAATTTGGATTTTAAAAATCGAAGTTGAGTCCATACACTGTATTTAATTTAAATTGAAAATGCTAGTTATCCACCATTAAAAGATCAAGAATATTTTTTCATATTATCAAATTGTGTTGCTTGAGTTTTCTAAAAATTCTTTAAATGGATTTTGGCTTGGGATTCCAATTTTATAAATGGTTCTAAATATACATCTGGCATTTTTTATCACATATTTATATGAAGCAGAATTCTCAGCATCGAACATTGTAAAATCAAAATATCAATCAGTTCTGAAGGACACTGAAATGCTGTTCATTCTGCAATATCAAATACTCAGTCAAGGTTTAATTCTTTATATAAAAATTAACACATGTATCTCATTAGTATACAAATTTGCTTTCATCCTTAATCAATGATAAAATTATATATGTATATCAAAGAATTGTTTTAAAATAAATTTCTTTATGATTTAGTATCAGTAAATATTTGATTTATGTATCTATTTTATAAATCTGCCTACCTAGGGTTATGAAAAAAATTTCAGGAGAAAAAAGTCATGAGTGGAAAAAGTTCAAGAAGCTTTGCTTTAGACATACTTTATTAATACTTTTTTTTCATATCTACAAAAACTACTCTGTCATCAGCATAATAGATACTGTGAACTTTAATTCATCAAAGCTTTCTTCATATCTATCTAAATAATCATTACTTAGCAATTCATTTAAATAAATATCAGCATAAGAGTAAAAATCTAACATCAGTACAAACAAATTCCATAATCTTAGAAATTTTCTAGTAATAATATCTTACTTCATTCTATATATTTTTCCTTCAAAATATGCAACAAAATAACCAATTCATTTTATTAAATGCTTTTTCAAGATTGCTAAACAAATGTTCATTTTCATTTTATATTTTTATCTCTCAATTGTTCATTTTTTTATTGTTCCACTTTCATCTTCTTTTTTTCCTCTTCTGTGTCATAAATGATTTTCAGTTATGACAAATCTAATGTGTTGAAAATACAGTATGTATTTTAGCAATACCTTTGCTATACCTGAGATTAAAGTAAAATCTTGATTTGCAGCATTACATCTTTTCCTTTATAGAAATCATGATTGTTGAAAGAAAATGTACTGCTCATTCTTGGAGTTATGGAAAAAGGTAATTAAAGAATTGTAAGAACAAAACAAAATTTTAATAAGTAGAAATAATAGCATTCATTTTGATGTTATTATCATTGTAAATCTTATTTTAATATTCTGGATATATCTAAAATGATTCATATATGGTTTGAACACATGAATCAAATATTTCATTTCATATTAATAATTATTTCAATATTTGCAAGTAAAATATGTAAATACATTAGCACAAGATGTGTGATCGATTGATTAAAGCTTTCACATACCCGAAGCTGTAAATAATAGTGAAAATATATAGTTAAGCATATAAACATAAATCTTTGTTACAACTTAATTTCAAAAACCACATTAACACATTTATTTATGTGTAACAATTACAATCAGGATACTGTTCACATGGATGTTAAATTTTATTTATGAAATAGATGAGCACAAAAATTGTGAATTGTCCTGAATCTATTGATGAGATTCCAATTATGTCTAGAAAGATCAAATACAATTGGCTTTATTTTATCTTGTAAAACAAATTTACATGCCGTAATTATTTAGTTGTTTGAAAAAAATTTTTGTTGAACATCCAAAAAGAGTATCTTGGTTTGAGATGAATCTTAGGTGGTGAAACTATATCTGTTATTATTACTAAGTCATCATCATCAACCATTATCAATCCACTGCAGGATGGTCTCTCCAAGTTTAATCCATCTTCTCCGATCTTTAGCTTCTCTTTTCCACAACATCCCTGCACATTTTCTTATTTCATCCATCCATCTCACATGTGGTCTCTTTCTGGGTCTTTTACAATTTCTTGGAATCCCGTTTAAAATTTCAATTGTCCATCTATTATCATTTCTTCTAGCAATATGTCCAGCCCAACTCCATTTCAATCTTTTAATTTTTTCAATAAGGTCAGTAACACCTGTTTGTTGTCTTACCCATACATTGCGTTTTCGATCTCTTCTTGTTACTCCCAACATACATCTCTCCATACTCCTTTGAGTGGTCTGAAGTCTCTGTATTGCTCTTCTATTAAGTGTCCAAATCTCAGATCCATAAGTAAGAACTGGTAAAACACATTTGTTAAAAACCATTCTTTTCAAACTCATAGGCATATTTCCTTTTAGTATCAAGTTATTTCTGCCAAAAGCACTCCAACCAAGTTTAATTCTATGATTAATTTCCTCCATTATGTTTCCATCTGTATTAATAATCTGACCAAGATATTTGTAACTGTTAACTTTTTCTAATTCTTCATAATCAATCTTTATTTTCATATTTTGAGCAAATTGATTAAACATTACTTTAGTCTTTTTAACATTTATCTTTAGTCCTACTTTTCTACTTTCATCTGCTAACTCCTGCAACATTTCCTGCAGCTCTGAAGCATTATTTGCAAAAACAACTACATCATCTGCAAAATCTAAATGACTTAAATACTCTCCATTTACTTTCATTCCTTTAGTTTCCCATTTTAATCCACAAAATACTTCTTGCAGCACTGCTGTAAAAAGTTTTGGAGATATGGAGTCACCTTGTCTTACACCTTTCTCAATGTTGATTTTTCCAGTATCATTATGTAATCTAATTGTTGCTGTTGCATTTTTATAAATATTCTTTAAAATATGACAATATCCTGGACCTATACCTTGATGATCCAATGCTTTAATCACTGAAGAAATGTGTATAGAATCGAATGCCTTTTCATAATCTACAAATCCAAAACATAATGACAACTCATATTCATTTGTCCTTTCTATGACTTCTCTCAATACCTGGATATGATCTATTGTACTAAAACCACTTTTAAATCCAGCTTGTTCTCTTGGTTGGTGGAAATCCAAAGTTCTCTGTAGACGAGTTGTAATTATCTTGGTAAAAATTTTATATAAAACTGATAAAAGGCTGATAGGTCTGTAATTTCTAATATCTTCTTTATCACCTTTTTTAAATATTAGTATTATTACTGCATTCTTCCAATCTTCCGGTACATCTTTATCATTTAGACATTTGGTATATAACGTTGCTAAAATTGTTTCTATTTCTTCATCTGCTTCTTTTAATATATCAATTATAATTCCATCATTTCCTGGAGCCTTTCCTTTCTTCATACATTTAATTGCATGTCTCACTTCTTCATTTAAAATTCTGGGCAATTCGGAAGATGTAATAGATATAGGAGGTACTTGTTCTTTATTACTATATAATTCTTGATAAAAATCTTCTACCAACTTCATGATGTCATCTCTCTTTTTAGTAATAATTCCATCTTTTTTTCTTATTGCAGATATAAATTTCCTACCAATACCAAAATGTTGTTTAACATTCTTGAGACTTTTATTTTCTTCTACAGCTTTCCTTGCTATTTCACAGTTATACTTTCTTATATCATTTTCAACTCTTTTCCGTACCATTTTACAAAATTCGAGATATTCAATTCTTTTTAATACATCATTTTTGTATATCTTCATATTCCTTCTTTTCTTCATAAATTCTCTAGTCTCAGTAGAAATTTTATTAGTCAATTGCTGCTTTTTTCTACCAGCTATCTTTGTTGCAGTTTTTAAAAGTGTATCAGTTATTTTCATATTAATTTCATTCAAATCTGAATCATGTTCAAAATCTCCTAACACTTGAAACCTATTTGTAAGTTCTAATTTAAATTCATTAGAATGTTTCTGAAGATTAGGAATATCAACTGTAAATATTGTTTTTCTTAATAATTTTTGTCTCTCTAGTTTTACATTAACATGTAATTTACACCTTACTAATCGATGATCACTTCCTGTGTTAAATTTATTAAGAACATTACAATCTTGAAATATGTATTTCCTGTTAGTCAAAATATAATCCAATTCTGCTGTACCTTCATTTGGATGCTTCCATGTCCATTTCCTTTTAACATTTTTCTCAAAAAATGAATTCATAATATAAAGTTTTTCTTTTTCTGCAAACTCCACAAGTCTATGTCCTCTCTCATTTCTATTACCATAACCAAAATTACCTACAGCAATTTCATCTTTCATTTGTCTACCAATTCTAGCATTAAAGTCTCCCATAACAATTTTAAAATGTTGTTTACTCTGATCAAAAGCCTTTTGTACATCCATATAAAAATCTTCTACTATTTCATCACTATGAGAACTTGTTGGGGCATAAACCTGAATTATCTGCATTTGGTATCTGCTATTAAGTTGTATAACTAATCTTGCAACTCTGTCCGATACACCATCAATCTCCACAATATTGTTCTTCCACTTTTTATTTATAATGAATCCTACTCCACTTATATTTCCAATATGTGTGCCTTTATAATAGAGTATATGTCCACTTTTTAAATCAATTGTTTTTTCACCTTTTCTTCTAACTTTACAAAGTCCAATAATGTCCCATTTAATATAAGACAATTCTTCTTCTAATTCTTGCAATCTTCCTTCACTTGAAAGTGATCTGCAGTTGTAAGTACCTAAATAAAAAGTCGAAATCAAATGGCAGCCTGGGTCCACAATCAGGGGATTCTTAGCACCGTCTGCCTTCGGCCACCAACCGCTGCCTTGGTTGGTGACTTTACAGCCTCCTGGGAATAAGGGCCATGCTTTTATTTTTGTCTGTCATAATTGTATATATGTATTGGAAAAATATTTATCATTTACACAAACATTCATTCTGCCTTAACAGGCACTGAGAAGAAAGACCATGGTGTTTCTTGATCTTAAACTCAGAGGTAAAAAGCCAATAAACTCACCACGCTGGCTAATGCGTGTTGGTGAGCAGCCCATCCATGTTCGTATACTATATGAATAATCACATAGTAATAACAGCTGCAACGACAAGAACGTATGGAGTGGACATTAGGAATTTGCCCTGCTCGATTCCTTTAAGGCCTCCAAGAGGAATCAAAGGGTCTCCTTTCAGTTAATAGCAAACTCCTTTCTGCAGCCATTACAAAGTAAATCTTTTTTAATATTTTATACATTTTCTGTGAAAGAACTTTTCTGATATCCATTGAAGAAGGATCCTAAAGAATAGCAAATTAATGCAAAGATGATTTGTGTAGTATATTTCTCATAGTAATATTTAATTGAATACCCAGGAGTTTATTGTTGTAATTTTTTTTCCAAACAGAAACATAATATTCATCAATAGATATACTAATTGTAAAGTATTTACATCATAACCTGAAGTAGTGCCAGCCAGCTTTCTAAGGAGGTTATTCCTCGAAATTATTTTAGATTTAACCTTAGATAAATGAGGAAAATGGAGATGAATTTTCTGCATTTTGTTTTTAGATCACTGATTAATTATTAAAAAAAGTGAGAGAAGTGAATTGTAAAATTTTTATTTGCTATGATTATACTATCACTTGATTTTTTTTTTATTGGGAAGCTTTTTTTGAAAATAAGTTAATGTTTTTTTTTTACATTTAAGAATTTTAGTAATTTTTGGATATTCTAAACAGAATTATAAGCTGAGATTTGACCAATAAAGATAGCATCTAGAACCAGTTTTAAATTTATTTTGAAAGCTTTTTTCAGTGTAAATTGTTAAAAATAAAACTTGTTCACAGCTTTTTCCTGAACTAAACACAACCTGCCCTAGAAGTAAATAGCTGTCAGCTATTAGCAAAATTCTTGTTTATATGATTCTTTTCAAATAGTTGTGTGTAAAAAAAAATTATATTGAGCAATAATTTTATAGATCATTGTTGGGTTTATTTGTCATCAAGACTCCTATAGTTCTTTATATCAATTGTTTTTTTTTTAAGTATCATAGCATCGGCCGGGATGCGACCGCACAATCCAGGCATCTGCCTGCAAATGCAAGGTAGTCGCGCTGACCTCTCGACCACCAATACCAATTTTTTCAAATAATATCACTATAAAAAATGTGACTGAATCATTTTGTCACTCATGCTTTGGCCTTAAGCCCTAATTGTTTTTAGAAACTCTGAAAGTGTGCTGTCTACTTCTGGGACCTTTTCTGATTTAAAACAATCAAATTCAAGTTTATGTTCTCCAACATCTATTGGTTTTATCAGATTGATATTAAAGAAATATTCTGAAAGAGAAGCTTGCACATTGATTGACTCTAAAGAGGTTTTTTCTTGTTCTATTAATCTTAGGTTTATAACTCAGAAATATAAAATTAGCAATGGCATTAGTAAAGGCAGTAATAGTTTTCCAAGAGTTATTTTTACAACCATTGAGCTTATGTGAAAGTATCCAGGTCTTTCAAAAAGTTCTTACAAAGTTTTGTTTCGCCATGGTTTTCCCCCACTTTTATTTTTTAACATTATCCAGTGATTTTATATCAACAATTTCTAGATCTTTGGTGGGAAAAAATTGGCCACAAAGACTTTACATTGCTGATTTTGTTCACACCTGAAATGAATTGCTTTTGCTATTCATGAAGCATAGACTCTTGAAGAGTTTCAAGCTATCCAGCACACCAACTTCAATTAGCTTTCCCTAAATTTCATCTGGAACAGGATAACTTTCAACTACAGGAATGTGGATTTTAAATGTAATAAACTTTATGTTGATTATAGAAGAAATGATTCATTATCAATAGATCAGTAGATAATACTGATGAAGTTTTTATTCAAACAAAACATAAAGCAGGGTAGCTTCTATTCACCTTATTCCTGAATGCAATGTGCCACCTATAAAGTTAGTGCATATTGTTTAAATCCACACATTCTAAAAATTTAGTTTTTTTTTTTTTATTATTTGCATATCCATAAAAGCTATTATGAGAATTGAAAATTTTTATAACTACAAGATGTGCAAAAGGAGGGGGACTAGGACCAGTTGGTATTGGAAGGTTTATAAATGCTGCATATATAAAAATTATCTATTCAAATGGTTATTGCAATATTATTTGAACTATCTTTATTAGAAATTATTCGCTTTACAAGATCGCTTGAAAGAAAAGTAGTTCATATCAGGTTATTAGAAAATGATGAAATCCTCGAAGGGCAATTGTATCATCACCTGAATAATTAATTTATAGAGAATCCCCATTTTTGATTTCTGATATATATTATTAATAAGATGAAGTAATTTTATCATATTTCTTGGGTGAAGAGAAATTCACTTTGTATATGGTATACCTGCACTCGAGTTACTCCATGTTTACCTATACATATAGTTATTTCTCATTTGGAAAGCCGATGATTCTCAGCTCTATAGTTCTGGTGCTGTTATTTCTTATAATAAATAGGAGTTCATATTAATAGTTTTAGTGGGTTTTAAATTGTTGTTGCTTTTAGCCAAATAAATTCTGGTTACCAAGTGGAGATAATTTGTTTCCCATATTAATACATGCTATGTTCAGGGTAGGTCATAGGAAGGTTGTCATCCATCCATCCCAATAAGACTAATAAAATCAATTATCATAAATGTAGAATAGTGTAATTATATAAAAGATAATAAAGTACTAATCAAATCAATCACATTCAACCATGCACTAATCTAATATCTAGATGAGAGGTTACATATGACTACAAGGTCAGAATTTTTTTTTTTTTTTAATTTTTAATTTATATTAGTTTGATGGTATTTGTTAAATATCCATTATTTTTTTTGTATAAACAATTTTTGTGTGTCAAATTTAGTGTTTGCAATTATATTTTGTTAGGTTGGACTTAGCTTTAGATTATAAAGAAGACATAAACCACTTCTTTATGCATACAAACAAATGTAATGCAAATTTGAATCATTTCTGTTAGCAAAAGAGAACATGTAATATTTGACAAACAAGCCAATTCTTTATATTCATTGAAAAATAAAAATTTAATGATAATGATGTCAGAGATTTTATTAATTTAGGAATAAAATTCTGTAAAAAGTTCAATAAATTATGAAATATTTACCCTATGTTTATCTTTTAGTGACATAAACAATAAAATGAAAATTAATGTTAAATTATACAAATGTATATGGATATACATGTGTGCATATGTATGATGGTATTTACTTTGTACAGTATTTTTCACTTTGCTTTAATAATAATAATTGATTTGCAATCAAATTGATATACTTTCTCAATTTATGTCGTTCATTTTATTACATAAAAAAACACTTCACTCTTTCTCTTAGGCTTGATGGATTTGCTACTGCCATTAACTTTATGTCTGGGACCATCTCAAACATAATTTTGTTTTTGTAATTTACAAAATTGATATTTCAACTATAAAAAATGACGCTTTCATTCAATAGGGACTACCGGATTTTTTATGACTTTTCATATAGGTTGACCTCTATGTGAATTTAAAATTATGGAATTTACCCCCCCCCCCCCATTCTGAATTACTGAAATAAAAAATAATGGGTATATGATTATAGAGGCTCGATTGCATTTAGAATTATATTATTATTCACTTGAAAAATGACCACAAGATGAAAATTACCAATGTTTAAGCTTAAACTTAATATTGGTTTAAACATGTTCTGCAACTAAGCTAAATATAAATTATTTTTACTCATAAATGTGTGTGAGTAAGGATGGGGGTGTTCCATTGATGTGTTTATTAGTAATTTGTATTTCTTAATTATATGTAAATACATGAAACTAGTTCACACCTAAATAGTACCAATATCAATAACAATCAACCCTTTTTTATACAATAAAGGTGGATACCTACCTTTATGGTCTAATATGTTTATACAAACACTAAAGATTGCAAAGAGAGCAAGATTATTATTTCAAAGAACCCTACTGCTTCAGCAGTTCTACCTTGTAAACAAACAAAGTCTGAACTTTAAAAGCGTAAGCAAGAGATACCCTCATGCTTATATGCTGCAACATTGTTATATAAATTGAAATTCAACCTATTTAAAATGAGTTTGAAATTAATATAGCAATGATTTTAAATTGTTCATAAATAAATATATTTAATTTAATATATACAAAGAGAGACTAATACAATAGTCATTTTAAGACTAATACAATGATAACCTAACATCCAACCACTAACACACCAGCTAAAATTTTAATGATCACTCATCCATTGTGAAAGGACAAGTAAGTTTTTTTTGGCTTTTTTTTATATACTGTAGCTTTGTGGATATGAAGCAGTGCATCACTGCATGCAGATATGCTTGCTTCATGTTTGTTCAAATTTAACACTACCCCCTAGTGTATGTTATTTATTTCTGTATATATTCACACACACTAGTACAGGCGCATGTGAGTGTGTAAAATTCAGACATCTTTAAAGTTAAAAGTTATGTAAATCACGCCACATTTTAAGTTTAAGAAGAAACTATTTTATTAAAGAAAAGAGTGTGATTAATTAAGCAATAGGAGTGGGATGCATTTTCATACAATGGGAAATAGGCCAGGTAATGGAAGCAAACCATTACCAAAGTTATGTAAGTGCCTTGTTTCCTAATCTAGTATAATAATCATAGGAAACCGTTACAATTTGGTACATTTGAATGACTACACATATTTTAAGGTGTGAAATAAGAACAGAAACAAAGAGGAGGAAACCTATATGGTGGCACAAAGGACTGCAGAAGCAAAATTAAGATGGGACAGCAATTAGAGAAATTAGATTGAAATCCATTAAGAAAACTCATGAGATACAACCCCAGGAATAAAATAATATATAAGGAAGGAATGGAGCATTGTTCTATAGATTACGTTGACGAAATAAATAGACATTTTTAAAGAAAGAATAAAATGTGTACAATACCTACAATGATGCTAGAGTAGATGGATATCAGCTTTGTGATCATCTTGTGAAGTGGATGTGCAAAAAGAAGTTTGATCCCAGTACCAAGATCCAATCGCCATGCACCACCACCATGCCATCCCTGTATTCATGAAATCATTCACTAGTCTACTAACATGGAGTTATGAAGACGTTCATCAGCTAGATGGTAGTATATTTTAATTCATTTTTTAAAATCATGTTTCTAATTAATTATATCTTATATTTACGCAGTTTTGGCTTACTAAATCTTGTTAATATTTTATATGTCAAGGTTTTTACTGGATTTAAACATTTAATGCAGCAAATATTAATTTTGCTTTTATATTTTTATCTTATTATGTCAACTTGAATGATGGAGGGAGTTAAATTTAAATATAGAGTTGTTTATGCTTCCCAATTCTTAAGGGTCTCCTGGGACAATGCAAGTTTGGAAGACAATCTTGTTTTCTTTTAAACTTTAAAAGCATTTAAATAAATCATTAAATAGATATTCTTTTTTATTCCCCACATCATGTCAAGTAAATTTCATTATTATAATTCTGAGAATTTATGTTTACTGTCTCGGAAGAATGGTGAGTGTTTTAGAAATTAAGATTTAGAAACCATATTTGCCTATTATGATTAATCTAAATCAGTTTATCTGTCACATTTTATGTCCAAGCACCACCTCATGTGGTAGAATAATGACAATCTGATTTATATTCTTAATCTGTATTTATGAATAAAACAAATTTAATAATGCTTGTTATTGTTATATTAATAGTCTATCATGTGGAGGCAATATTGTAACCTGATATATAAATGTTTATAACATTACCTGTCTACTCCATTTATGTAAATTAAGACTCATCATATATTAGTAATGTAAGCACAAGTCCCTAGCTATCAGTGAGATTATGAGTGATTAATATATCCCCTCACCATATCAGTTATATTATAATATTAAAGATTATTTAGTTAAGTTTATTAATGAATATTATTTGTGAGTGGGTGTTGAACTTATCTGAGTTTGTTATAGTTACCCAGGGAGAACTTTAATTGATTAAATAAATTGCTAATATATATGTGTGTAGGTAGAAGGTTTTATATAATTATTATCATTTATACTCGCCACTGTTGCATTTCTGCTCTCCAGTTTTGCTGTCAAGGGTCATATTCATCTTATAAACTTAATTACGACTGTGTATCTTGTATAGTTCATGTGTCACATGTTCAAACTGGATGAAGGCAGACCAGACACTGCATGCCTGGGTTTCTAATCCATAGATTAGTACCAGTCTAGTTTTCATAGGAACCAGAGACTCCTATGACCCCAAATCCTAGATTTAACACATATTCACTCTCTCCACTGGAATGTGCACATGGTTAGAACAGATGCACCACCTTGGCCAGGGACATCCACTCTTTTGCGGTGAACCATATTCAATCAGCAAGCCAATCCGAAATCTCATTCGTGCTTAATATGACCATGAACAGTACCTTACCGAGAGTAAAACTGCACTATCTTAAATAAATTCAATTGTTTTAACCTTCACCTACTCATAAATATCCTTGGATGACCGTAAGATCTAACCTATCCACAATAACCCCTATTATCATGTTTTTAATTTATGAATACCTTAAAAGCCATAATGATTGATAGTTAATTATTAAGATTAATTATTTACTAAAATAGGTACACCCACACTGATAGGTAAATCACCATTACTTCCACATGTAATAATATAAAGGCCAGTGAAATCGTTATTAAATTATCTTGTAAGCTACCTATTCATTATATTCAATCCTATAATAAACTTTTATTTATTATGATTAATTTTGAGTATGTTTATCTCTTGGAATTATGATATAGTCATATAGTTTCTTAGATATTTATTAAGAGTTAACTAATCCATCCCTGACTTTGAACCTGACCCATAGAAGGGCAAACCCAAAATATACTCCATATAATTGACACTAGTATCATTTAATATTGTATCTAAATAGGTCCATGATTAGTAAGATAATTCCACCTGTGAAACCATGGGAAATACACACTGAACCTGAATGATGAGAAGAACCTTGGGAGAGAAAAGTTTCTGTTTGTATTCTGAGCTAGATCATGCTGTAGTAAGAAGGGAAGCTGTGTGACATCAAGGATGTTAATTAGGTGGCTGAGTCTAGGAAGTCTAAGTAGGGGTTTAAACTAGGGGGCAGGAGTTAACCTATGTCTGCTGGTTGAGAATCACTGCTTGGTCTTTTGGTTTTGTTGACTGATTATACAATCTTGACCGTTACATGATCTTTAGTGATTGATGTTTGAGAGGTCAGCAACAGCTGCTTTAGAAGCAGTGTCCCAGGTTAGCGGGTTCACTTCCCGGCTGATGCTATGACACATGAGAAGAAGAAAAGTAGTTATAGTTGGTTAACTTCTTTTAGCTCACCAATTATCAGCCTTTATTTTGTTGAAAATCCATTCAACATTACTTTAGTCTTTTTAACAGTTATCTTTAATCCTACTTTCTTACTTTCATCTGATAACTCTTGCAACAATTTCTGAAGCTCTAAAGCATTATTTGCAAAAACAATTACATCATCTGCAAAATTTAGATGATTTAAATAATCTCCATTTATTTGTGCTCCCTTAGCTCCCCATTTTAATCCACAAAATATTTCTTGCAAAACTGCTGTAAAATTTTTTTGAGAAATGGACGAATTGTGTTGCACACCTCTTCTCAATGTTTATGTCATCTTTTATTAAATATTTACTTAGTAATGTATGAGAAACTGTAATTATGATAAATCTGAGAGCAACTCAAATGTTGTTATATTACAATGCTGCATGAAGAAAAAAAATAGTTAAATGCACATTATCAAAATTGAGTAATAAATATTTAAAATGCCTAAAAAAATTGAAAGAAGTATTAATTCATACATATTATTAAATATTGTACCTACAACAAATCTGAGAGCAGCTCAAATGTGGTTATATTGTTGCTGTTGCATTTTTATAAATATTCTTCAGAATGTTGATAACATCCTGGATCCAATGCTTTAATCACTGAAGAAATACTTATAGAATCAAATGCTTTTTCATAATCTACAAATCCAATGCATAATGGCAATTTATATTTTTTGGTCCTTTCTATATTTTCTCTCAAAACTTAAATGTGATTCATTGTACTAAAAACACTTTTAAATCTAGCTTATTTGTTTGGTTGGATAAAATCCAAAGATTGCTATAGATGAGTTGTAATTATTTTGGTAAAAATTTTGTATAGAACTGATAAAAGACTTATAGGTCTGTAATTTCTAATATCTTCTTTCTCATCTTTTTAAAATATTAATATTAATACTGAATTCTTCCAATCATCTACTACATTTTGATCATTTAGACATTTGATATATAACTTTGTCAAAAAAATTTCTATCTTTTCATCTGTTTCTTTTAAGATATTGGTTATGACTCCATTATTATCTGAAGCTTTTTTCTTCTTCATAAATTTAATTCCATTTCTCACTTCTTCATTTAAAATCCTGAGCAATTCAGAAGATATAGTAGTTGTAGAAAGTACTTTTCCTTGTTCTGTATTGCTATATAATTCTTGATAGAACTTTTCTACACATTTCATGATGTCATTTCTTTTTTTTTATTGCAGAAAGAAGTTCCCTACCAATACCAAGATGTTGTTTTAAACTTTTAACGCTTTTATTCTATTCTATAGATTTTTTTTTTTACTAATTCATAGCACCATTTTACAAAATTCTAGATATTCATTCCTTATTAATATATCACTTTATATATTTTCATATTTCTTCTTTTCAAAAATGCTCTTTCTCAGTAGAAATTTTATTTATCAGTTACTGCTATTTTTGTACCAGCTATCTTTCTCGCAGTGTTTAAAAAGTATATCACTTATCTTCCTATTGATTTCATTGAAATCTGAATCATGTTTAAAATTTGTTAATAGTTGAAAATGATTTGCAAGTTCTAAATTTAAATTCATTGGAATGTTTCTGAAATCATGAATATCAACTATGGATATTTCTTAATAATTTTTATCTCTCTAACTTTACATATATATATATATTGCACTGGTTGGATTTATCTGTTCACATAACAAGATCTAGCATCTAGGCAAAAGTACCTTGAGTCCATTCATGTGCAAGATACATAAGTTAGGAACATTCATGAACTCTGCCCTATTTGCCTATTTTTCAGATCTACCAACTTATGAGCAACAATCCTGATGATACCGATCTAATTTCTCTCTCTCCACCGGCATCGCAAAGCGGAGACACAAAGAGACTCTAATTTGAAATCATATAATGGAAACTTTTAGTATAAAATATAAGTTTGACCCATTTAAAAGTTGTGACCTTTCACATTAACTATATATATAGGATTAGCGGGAGATCATCTAGTCAGAGCAAGCATAATTTAATCACTAAAATATTAATATTTTAAATAAAAGAAACAATAATTCTGCAAGTTATGATATATATAAGATTTATTACTTTAAATAAAATATGCATAAATACTTGGTTTATATTATTTCATTAATTGTCATTGGCCTCATTAAATACACATAATTTGATTTATACGGTAACACAGGTATATCCTATGAAATTTGTTTATAACATGGAAAATGACAAATTTTATTTATTATTTTATTGCGGCTAGTTCATGCACCAATAATTAATAAATACACTGACAAACATAGTTGATTTAGCGTTGAGAGTAAATATATCTTTGTGAGATACCCATCCACTTGTCCGATTTTATTTAGAACCATTAACTATTACAAAAATACTGAGTAAGAAACGTGTGTGGGATAGTTTGTTAACATATATATATATCTGCGTTGCAAAAAGATGCGCATATGAAAATATTGATAAATATAACAAAGAAATCTGCCTAGTAGACTCATAACATTACGGTTTATGGACATTCATAGGTTTGATTTATGGCGAGAACTTTAAGAGGTTGGTGTATGCATGGTGACATAATTAGGTGATCCAATCTCGGATCCAGAAAGATGCTTCTAAATTTAAGGATGAAGAATGGCGACCGAATTCTTCCTGCTACTTTGGCAGACTCGATTCACAAAATGAAGGTGTCAGCTATTAATAACAATAGGCTGGATCTTTCCCAGAGCGACCTTATGTCAATAGCTCATACGACAAAATAAGTCCCACGGGGGATTTACGAGCCGTGTTCTTGGACTTGGAATGAATATATGGGATTCAGTTTACCAAAAATCCCAGGGAATGCAGCACGAAGACACACATGTGTATTGCATACAATGCTTGGAATGAAAGACATTTTAAAACTAAGGACGAATGACTGATAACCTATATATATATATATATTGGCAATGTCCAACATAAGGGTATGATTAGATTACTAAACATTAATGGATCATATAAACCTATCAATAAAATACACAAATCACTAGTATAGAGAATCCTCCCCTATTACTTTAGTTTATATATTATAACGATCCAAACGAAGTGGGAGATCGCATCGCACCGCACTACCAAAGGGCGCCATCTAGGCATTTGAGCCTAGAAAAATTTATAAAGTAGGCAGATACGCGCTGTTAGGATTCCACTTTATTTACATATTTAGATCGTTAGCCCATTGTCACTAGCTCAGCGGAGACGCAGAGATAAAAATCTATAAATTTTATATCTTAAATATAAAAGAATAAAATAATAAAAGCCACTGCCAGAAATTAACACAGAAAAATATTTATTTACGCACATATAAAATCATTCTAAATTCGAGGAATAAGTTTAACATTTAGATTTTTATCTTAATTTTTAATTTTACATTTAAAATAGCTTGCTATAATGTTTAATATTTTATTTAGAGGGTCGAGTATGAATGGACTACATGGGTCTGCATTTGAAAAGAAAATATTCTTCCCTGATTTAACCTTAGGCAATAAATTTCGCAATCAACTGGCGCCAATCCATCTGATACATTCATGTATTCAATGTAGCATGATACGACAACACAAAATACTATATTGTCAGGAATGTACATCTGAACAATAAGTAGAAATAGAGAAGACATTGACTCTCCACCAACAGGAATGTGACATCTGTGGGCAAGTAGATCAATAAACTAAAAACTCCATAGGAATGGACTGCGGTCTTCTGCCGACTTACAAACCCATCCATAGGCAAACAGAGGGTGTGTGGCGTATATCTATAATCCTGCCCGTAGCGGATCTCATACTACATCTACTAATTACACAAATATATCCAATCCATTGAACCAATTCAACTACGAAATGAATAACCTAAGATTACCCTCCCTTAATACAACTTTACAAAACTATATAGCCATTCGCGCCCGACTTAATTTTAACATTTATATACGTTCACACAGATTTATTTAAAAATGTTGGGTATAGATCGATTACACAGATTCCACGGTCAAAAACATTTCAAAATAAACATAAACGATCAAAATACAAAATTATTGATACCGACAATCGCAGAGGGAAACTTATAAGTAACCCAATAGTATTCACCATAAGATACTTGTGTTGTCACCAATAACTTAAAAGACATCCGAATAAATACATTTTAGATACTCACCGTAAGGTATCATTATTTATCGAATGTCTATATATTTTGATCAAATATGAAAACCAAAATCTAATTAACCGCAAACGAATCCATGCAAGCGTCTATAGACAACTTAAATGTAATGCATTTAATAATTTCTACAATAAAATATTACTACACATAAAAAATATTAAAAGGGAAATGATTCTTTTATCAATTGGGAAAGATATAAAATTAACCATTATTAATTTGATTTAAAACTTACAAAAATCAGATAAGAGTCCATTTTAAATAAGTTGGCTTGTTTATTACATTGTACAACTTGACGAAAGTTCTTGATTGATTTTAATAATTGTTCATTTCCTATAGCTTACGGTAGCAGAGCTCCCGGTTCCTGGTGTCAATGTCCACAGAGTCTTTAATTGCAAGATCAATCTAATGTTCAGGAGGTGGCATTTGCTGGTTCAAAGTATCAGTCATTTCATTTCAGAGATAAGTGGGAGAGAACGATAAAGTGCGTCTTTATCGCTCGTCTCCCCAACCAAATTGAAAAAAGCCCTTCAACTCAATATTTTTTTCTTTTTATATCATCCACAAGGATTCACTGAACAAAACGTCACTAATCTGTTTTTTCGTTATGGTCCGGGCCAAGGCTTAGTGCTTCCATTTGTCAAGCTAAAATCTCTTTCTTCTCTTATCTAACTTTCCATCTGACTTTTAATTAAACAGCTTTTAGATAATTAATAAACAATCATTTCCTTTTATAGATTACAGGAATTAATTAATACCTGTTTTTATTTTAACTTACGTTATTTTTTTATTAAAATATTTTTATATTTCAATCTTGTATTTTTTTATTTAAAAAAAATACATTCAAATACTTTTTTTTTTTGTTTATGAAAAAAAAAAAATTTTTAAAGTTTAACATCTGTGCGAATGTATACACGTTTAACAATGTTTTAATTTTAGCGTTTAGTTTTTTACTTTTATTTGCGAACTTTTAAGTTTTTATTTTAAATTAATGTAATGACATATTTATATATCGTTACAATATGAACTCCCCACAACATTAACGAATATGAAAATTCGGTTATAAGTGCTGTTATATTATAATAAACATAATTTAGGTATATACAAATGGGGTGGTGGTTATTAATTTCAGAATAAAAATATTTAATTTCATAATTTTTTTTAAGGTTAGCGCTTATTATTTAAATAAAATAAAAAAACATTTCATAGAAAAACAGATTTTTATTCTGTTTTTCTACAATGACATCATGAGATAATTAATTTGTTTTCCCCAAATTCACAAGCGTTTGCTAAGATAAAAATAACAAGACTTGTTTTAATTAAAGTTAATCTAATCACCCGATAAAGTAGAGAGGGGAAAAAGAAAAATGAATATATTGTGAATGTGAGAAATTATTTGCATATCATCTAAATATATAAAATATAAAACACAATAATAAGTGTTATAAAATATCGCTGCTGCATGAAAGTGAAAGAAAATATTATACTTATTTAGTAGAGGCTCAATGATAAGATAAAAATTAAAGACGGTTAAGTAAATGCTAATTTCAGGTAAGTAAATTACAAATTATTTAAATGAAATAGTTAATTTCTGGTCGAAAGACCAGCTGATAGAATGAGATCATTTTAAATTACAGACAGGGTTATGAGAAATATTTATAAAAGCTGAACTTAAGAATTGAAACATTGGGCAGTGGCTAGAGTTCTTTACCTTGGTAATTAGTAGTGATTCTAAGTGATTGCAGAATCCATTGGAATTGGTGAACTAGATCTAGTTAAACTTGGTCGGTCAGGCAGGTAGCATTTTCATTATTCTGTCTTTAAGTACATTAAAGTTCATGGATAATGGGATCCTGAGCGATGAGTGTGCTAAAGAGCATGTTGAATGGAGAGAAAAGTGAAAATTTCCACTACTCACGACACATAGAATTGCTACAATGTCGAGCGTGGATTATATTTACCCTTGCTATTTTATAATTACAAGTCTCCCCTTTTGGGATTCAAATCTAGCAGTATTTATACTATTTTCAGTTTATCTTTGAATACACTTTAGTTGCTAGACCTGAGGCACTTTATGCACTTAGCAGACCAGGGATTTGCTGACCGGGTGCACCTTTTGTTCATGTAAGTTTTAAAGACAATGCAATCCTGCTAACAATTTCTCGAACGATTGTTTTAAAATATGATCTAAGATTTTAAAACAAATTTACGATGGATAAAACATCCATTAGTGGGTCTTATATTATTCTATAAAATTATCATATGTTTTAGATGGACTAATGAGTTTTCGATAAATTATCTTAATTACACTCGAGAATATTCCACAGAATTGCGTCAGCCTTTTTTCTGACAGCTATTACTAAAATAAATAATAAATTATAAATATAATTTTAAAATACCCATTAATATAATACATTTTGCTTTCATATATGTTTTAAAAGTAATTTCCCTCATCTATAATATACACACATCCATTACACACGTACACGAATTAAAATAAAATCAAATATTATTTATTAAAGGTAATTATATTAAGATATATATATCTACGTCAGTTTATTATTTTAATAGTGAAGTGAAAAAAAATGTATTAATAAATACGTATATATGCGTAAGGATGGAATTTGAATATGGTTTGGTGGTGGGAGATTCTGAGTAGGCTGTGAAGCTCAATCTGAGTATTAGATCAACTGCTTCAATATATATCTTACACTAATCAATGATCATTCCATGTGTTGAATTTAATAAGAACATTACAATTTTGAAATGCATATTTTATTTTAGTCAAAATATAAACCAATTCTGCTGTACCTTCATTTCAATGCTTCCATGTCCATTTCCGTCTAGCATTTTTCTCATAAAACAGAATTCATAATGTAATTTTTTTTTTTTTTTCTGCAAACAACTCAAGATTTTGATATGATTTTTCTCATTTCTATCACCATAATAAAATTTACCTACAGCACTTTAATCTTTTAATTGTTTATTAATTCTAGCATTAAAATCTCCCATAACAATTTTAAAATGTTGTTTGTCTGATCAAATGCCTTTATGCAGCCATAGAAAAATGCTGTACTTCATCAAAATGAAAACTTTTGGGGGCATAAACCTGAATTATCTGCATTCCATTCTGTCTGATGCACTATCAATCTCTACAATATCATCTAGTCCACTTTCTATTTATAATGAATCCTACTCTCCATGTATTTCCAATGGTTTTTTTTTTGTAGTCCAGTACACGTCCACTTTTTAAATCAATTGTCTTTTTGTCTTTCCTTCTTACTTTACAAAATCCAATAATATCCCATTTAATATTGGACAGCTTCTGGTCCAGTTCTTGTAATATTCCTTCATTTGAAAGTGATCTGCAATTGTAATTACCTAAATAAAAGGGACATATTATCTATTAAATATAACTTGACTAATGTAAAATGAATATACTATAACTAATAAATTTACTTAAAAAAAGTTTTGAACATTATTTTTTGACTTTTGTATGCACAAATTATTAATAATGGTTTTTTATTAGTATATTTATATGGTCTATGGCCCTAATAAAATAAGGTCTGTAATATTTGCTTATTTTTACTACCACCGGTTTTAAGTGCATGCAATATTTTTGAAAAGAAAAAAATTGAAATGAAAAAAACGGGCTGTATTATCTTTATTCGTGAAAATTTATCTAATAATTTATTTTTTGTCTGTTACATCTAATATTCAACGTATAAGTATATATGCGTACTCCCACTGTTCGATTTTAAAAAAAAAAAGTAAATTGGATTTTCTTATTTAATCTTTTTGAATTCACATTCAGTTGTTTTAATTAGTAGGTCATTTTTATTAATTTATTAATATTTTGAACAAATTATGAAAGATAAATATTGATTGGAATAAATTATTTCCTGTGTAAATGACGCATTGTGGAAATAGGTCTGATTTTCATTTTTAAAAAAAACATTTTCTCCATTTTTTAAAATATTATATGAATACACTATTTAATATTTAATAATTGTTTTTATTAAGTATAAGATTATTCCATTATTGTAAGGAGAGAAAAAAAAATAGATATGACATTATCATTAATTTAAAACTGATAAATTCTTCTTATCTGTTTTCACATTTGGATTCATCAAAGTAGAGATTAAGAAAGTTGTTCTTTTACTTTTTACGACAATTGAAGTCATGTAGAATGTGTCAGCCATTTGGGAAAGCGTTATTTCGAAAAAGACAATCTAGTTGTGAGTAAATGTGTACACGCATGCTACTTCTGTGTGCGTGTTTGTAGTTTATTAGCAAAGAAATTAAGTTTGAAATTAGCTTATTTATAGTTTTACATTTATCTTTTTTTTTTTATTATTGTTTGTCTGACTTCATTGACATTTAAACTGCGTTTTTTTAAACATTTTTTGTAAATATAAATCTTTTTAATTAGCATGGTAATTACATTTAATATATATCTTTTGAGCAAAGTGAACATGTGATTTTTTTTTTTTTTTGTTTTAAAGTTTTCCTTGCTTAAGTAATTTCACTTTTAGAAATATGATATAAATTAAATTATTTTACTACGGTAGTTGTAACTGTACACACATCCATAAACACGCGTATATGTGGTTTTTTTTTTTTTCAAAATGTAAAAACAATAGCCCTTTAAATGGTATGTTGTTAGTTTATATGTAGCCATTTTTTAAAATAAATAAAAAAAAATGTCTTAAAATTATATTTTATTAAATATTAATCTTTGATTTTTTTTTTACTATTAAATCTTCATTCATAGTTTTTTTTTTTTTGATTACTTTTTTTATTTTTGGGAAATTATATGAATATACATTTTTCTCTACATATGTAAACACAATATATACAAAATAAATTAAAGATATTACTAACGTTGCCTCGTGCACAGAGAAAAATTTGAAAACATTAGATATAATCAATATATTTTTAGTGCGTTGGCAAAGACTATCTTCAAAATATATATAGAATATACTTTCTGCCATTCGCTTCATTTTTTTTACTTATTATCTTCAGTATGTTATGGATCTTTTATGTCATTTATCATTTCCCTGCACTCATTGTCAAATAGAATTCTGTGTTTATGTAACCCCATGTCTATCGTCTAATTTCATGCTGTAATTCTGATTCCAATCTTTCTTCTTCTTTTTTTTTTTTTCATGTTTGCAAGTATGTATTTTTTTTATATTTCTGGACTCATTTATGAATGTTTTCTAATGATGATGATAACACTTACAAGCATTCTGTTTTGACTAGTTTTTATTATTTGTACACTTCTCCCATCTATTTTATTTATTTTCTTTTTTATTACTTTCACTATTAATTTAGACATTTTCATAAAACTTGAAAGTTTTGTTGTTGAGAATTTTTTTATTACTGAAATAGATAGTGTGGTAGATTTATATGAAGTATGTATGAGTTATGTCATTTTTTGGTCAATAAGAAAAATTCTACACCCATTGCATTCTTTTCACAAGTTCTGGCAATATTAATTTCTCCAACTAATGATTATATTTTTGACCCTTGCCATATTATATACTATATATTTAAGACAGTTCTGATTTTAGCAATTCTGTATTTAATTTTTGTCTCTTTATATATATTTCATTTACCCTCGTATTCTAGATAGATATTCCACACAACTTGTGATAATATACACATTCAAAAAAATGCCCACTTAGCAAAACTTTTATAGATATGTAACATAAAGTTAAAATAGTCTTTATGTAGAAGATATTATTTCACTATGCTTCACAATTGCAGGGTGATAAGAGGAATAGCTAAATATTCACTTATTCAACAACCAGGTGGCTAAATAATTACTTGAAAAAGTACTAAGTAGTTTCACTTGGCCAAAAATCAACTCCCAAGATTTCCTACATGACAAAGGCTTGGGTTAATACATCTATTTACTGAAACAATTGCTCGGGAGATTGTATGATGTTTGAGCACCCAAATGCAGCCTTTTTATTTAAATGAGTTTTTTTTTTTTACTTTTCTCAGCTGGGAATCAATCCAGGAACGTTTAATTTATGAGTCCACCACTCAACTACTATGTTAGGTTAAACTTATTTGTCATATTTGAATAAACTTAATAGTTTTTTTTTAGTCTCACTTGTAATAGTAATATAAAATAATCCAATGATTTTTTGCTTGGGAGCTCTTATGTTATTTGGATATTGAAAATGATGGAACCAAATTGCAGTCCATAGATTTGATTCTCTCATTCTATCACTGTATTAAACCATGTAGGACATCGCTTCTAATAAACATCTATTATATTAAGCTAGAAAGATAAGTATATAAAAATATTGAAAAAAGTTGTTGAAAAACATTGGTGAAAAACATTGGTCTGAGAGAAAGTGGTAGGAGAAGAAAAAAACATTGATCAAACTTAAGAAAAACAATAATTACTCTTTACTTGTCAAAGAGATAAAAAGACTGGAGAAACTTTTTTTTTTTTCTTGTCTTTTGGCAGATAACTAATGTTGATAATTAGCTTGTTAATATGGCTCTAATTGATTCAGTTACTCATGAGATGTTGAAAAGGACACATTTGTTATTAGTATGTCTTAGAAGGTATTTTATGCTCTCATCTGGATTAAAATGTAAATAAGAGTAATATCCAATTTTATATATTTCATGTCTTTACCACACAGATACAATTGCTAAGTGTCAATGTATTTTGATTATAAATGAATTTCTAAAAATGTAATTTATCTACATTCAATTATATTTTTTATCTTTTTAAATAATAATTTAAATACAAATTTTTGTTTTCATCTTTATCACTAGCAGTTACTTGTAAATTAATATAGCTATTCTAACTTCAGAAGTAAAAAAAGATAGACAAAGAATAAAAAGTTCTGTTTGTATAACATCTTGAGATACAGTCTTTTAACTTTTTCTACAGGGAAGTTGACTTTTTGAGAGAACTTCAATGTCTTGCTTAGTTGTAACTGTTTTTTTTTTTTTTTTAGTTCTGTCTTTAACCGTATTTTCTCAGTAAAAACAACCACTATTGCATTTTATTAGACTACCTTTCGGTTAATTCATTCATATGTTTTTATTGGCATTGATTACAATTTATACACACTACAAATCTATTTCTGGAAACAATTTATTTCTATGCAATAATTTTGTGTGTGTGTGTGTGTGTGTATTCCACCTCTATTGCTAAAAGGAGGTTGGCCTGACAACAGTCTTGATTGTTATCTATATTGTAATTGTCTAAGTGCTGACTGTTTTCTAATGGTTATATGTATATAAAGAGACAAGTTACATGTATAAGGTTTATTATCTTTATTATTTTATATAATTATGCACTTATTACTAATTTGATTTTTTTAAACACATTTAAAACTAATTGCTACATTTTAATTAAACATTGTCAAATATTTTATAGAAATTAAATGTAAAACTTTCTCTACTGTCAACATGATTATTTCTAATATTAGTGCATGTTTATATATAACAAATGAATGTAAAATGCTGGTTTGGGAAAATGATTTCATCAACCTACTTTGCTCTAAAGTAGCTTTGTTTACCATTTGTTAATTAAGCTAATTTAACATGCATATAATATATATATTTTTTAATTATATACGCATTCTTAATAAAATGACATAACCATTTTTTTAAAAATAATGTAATGTTTTGTTATATTTTATGCATAAGAATTTTTGACTTGGACAAATGATCATTAGATTTCTCTGGAAAATAAAAATAAAATTCAAACAAGTTCAACTTTTCATTCAACTAGACATAATTATGATATTGTATATCTGTAATGCTTCATAGGCCTGCTGTGCAATCAATATATATATATATGTGAGAATGGCAAATCCTTAATGCATTATTTTGCCATAAGTCTTAATTATCATTGAATGTGAAATAAACAATAGAAAGTAGCTATAATGAATTGCTGTTAGAAAATGGCAAACTATCATTGATGATAATCAAATGTTATTACTTGCTTATATGTATTCTGTAGCAAAATTTTATTGCACCTGTGCAAAGAACATCATTTATATAGTATAAAAATAATTATATTGAAAAAAATATTAAAAATGAGCTAAATGTAATGTAATATAAAATAATTTATAATTATATAATTAAATATTACAAATAATTAAAAGTCTCATTTTCCTCTTTTCTTTACAAAAACTTTATTTTCTATATATATCCACTTGTTCATTATATCCAACTTTTCAACTATATTTAATTTATAGTCATTTTCAAGGATCTAGAAAAAAACACATTACATTATAATAACCTCCATAAACTATCCACATAATAAAACCAAAAACAAAAAAAATAAAATAAAACATAAAAATAATAATAGATAAAAATATAAAACCTTATACCCCCCCCCCCACAACAATTCGTCCATACTAAAAATCTTCTTTCTTCCCACGTATTTTTATTTTTTATGTATAATAATATATTACATTATATATACACTACACTTACTTGTCTCCCTTCTCCTCAAAAAACCTTTTTCCTTTTTTACATTTTCTGTTATCCAAAAACCAACTATAAAAAATGCTTATTTCCTTCTTCTTTCCTATACCCTTCAAAAACCTTTATTTCCAAATTTTATTCTTCATGCATTACGTATCTAATTTATTCTATTCAAAACAGATTTATATCTTTTTATATATAAGCTCTCTTTTACCATTCTCTCTTTATATAATCTAACCCTTTCCAACATTTTAATCTTAAAATCTATATGTCTGTTTTGAATAGAATAAATTAGATAGGTAATGCATGAAGAATAAAATTTGAAAATAAAAGTTTTTTGAAGGGTATAGGAAAGAAGAAGGAAGCAAAATGTAAAAAAGGAAAAAGTTTTTTTGAGGAGAAGGGAGACAAGTAAGTGTAGTGTATATATAGTATAATATATTATTATACATAAAAGATATGGATAAGTGGGGAGAAAGAAAGTTTTTAGTATGGATGAATTGTTGTGTGTGTGTGTGTGTAGGGTTTTATGTTTTTTTTTTTTTTATTATATTTTTATGTTTTATTATATTTTTTTACGTTTTTTGGTTTTATTATGTGGATAGTTATGGAGGTTTTTATAATGTAATCTGTTTTTTTCTAGATCCTTGAAAATGACTATAAATTAAATCAAGTTGAAACGTTGGATATAATGAACAAGTGGATATATATATACAGAAAATAAAGTTTTTGTAAAGAAAGGAGGAAAATGAGACTTTTAATTATTTGTAGTATTTAATTATATGTTTTATATGTAATGTATATTTTGAAAAAAAAAGAAAGGATGGAATGTTAATCAGAGGTTTAAACAGTAGTAATAATAAATGGATTTTGTTTATAAAATAATTTTGCAATTTTTATTATTTAATTCTTCAAACACACTATTTATTATTTGAAAAATAAAATTTAAATATGTAAGTTTATTTGTGATGAATTTATGAATTTAAACATTTTTTAAATATTCTATACTGATATATCATATTTAGTTTATCTTCAATAGTTTTTCCAATATATTATTTTATATGGTTTATTTCTAGCATTTTCTATATTCAATCTGTAGAAGATGCTGGAATTATACTTTTATTTATCCATATCTGGATCTAAGTATGAGTTATGTTGTGTTGTTTTTTATTTGTTTTTTGCGTGTGTGATTACTTAAGAAAGCTAAAACATCTTGCAAATACAGTATAACACTAAGGAATAGAAAGAAGTATAATTATATAATTTTATGCTAATATTCTATGCCAGATAAAGCAGCACATGAATTCCTCAGCTTACTTGTATATTTGTATTAACAATAACATCCTATGTGATTTAATGCAGATATTAAATGAAGTAATTAAAGTTAAATATTCTTTGATCATTCCTGAGCTGAGTAAATTTTAAAAATCTCAATTTGGTCACTCAAACTGCTGATCTCAAGTTGCCATACTTAAATGATATTCAACTTTTCAAACAATACACATGTATATTAGAAATCTCAATTCGCTATTTAATTGCTCCAGAATCATTTTTTGTAAGCTAGTGAATATTAGTAGAACCCATCTTAAAAAAATTTAGGGCCCAATATTATAAAAATACAAGTGTATTAGAAAAGTTACATTTATATTTATCAAATACGTGTAAATTCTGTTATCTTGTCAAATGCCTTATTTGGTTATTTATAAAATAGGTATTAAACATTTGGACATCTTTGAAATTATTATAAATAAAAGTAATGTTATGGATTTAATTATTGAAAAATAATTTGTGTATATTTTCTTTTAATTTGCATTTGAATTTTTTGTGTTATGATTTATTAGAAGATATAGATAGTTGAAAGTTAAGATTTATTTAAAAATTACCTCTGACCAATAAAAGGAATGTTATCTATATATTGTTTTACAGATTCTTTTGTCAATAGCCAGGAGTGGACACTTAGTCGAACAGTGCCTGATATCAAGTTGGTAAGTAATAAAGTTTTAATTATTATATTTAGTTTTGCCTACAATTCTCACTTTTTTAATAATTATGTACATTTATGTATTTATTTTAGTGATTGTATAATTTTTTAATATCTTATAAAATATTTATATTTTTGTTGTATTATCATGGATTTTTTTCCTTTCACTTTATCAATTATTTCTTTCAAATTTATAAGTTTGAATAATAAAAAATTTTGATGTGTAATAGAATTGTTTTTTGTTAAGTTTAAATAAGTTTTTGCATTAAAAAAAAGAAAGAATGTGAATTTGCAATTTAAAAAAAATTCACTTTAATTTTTGTATTTTTATAAATTTTTAAAAGTCATGTGTGTACATTTGAAAAGCAATAGAATTTGGAATTTGGTTACTAGCACTTATTTTTAATCATATTTGTAAAGCAAGTTTTCTATAGGCTCACATAATTTGGTCCAAAATCTTTATATGGATATTGAAATCTGTGGGTAATAGCAAACCTATATAATAAACATTTTAAACAAATATCTAGTAAATGCATTTTTTAAGCATGTAAATGCATATCTCTGCAGTTTAATTTAAAAATTATATACATTAAAACATAAACAATAATAATTAATTAAAAAAATACAATAATTCAGTTATGAAAAAGTCAATGGACTAACAAAGAGGAAGACATATTTATATATGTATATATTGTATCAATTCTAGGTATTTATATTTGTGACTATCTTCTCTTTGTCTCTCTTTCTCTCTCTCAGAAATAAATAAAAAAATACTATTCTTTTTTATTTATTCTTCATATAATGAAAACTGATCATGATATACCAAAAATACAGTGCTTGAAAAAAGTTAAATTGTAAATTTTAAAAGTAGTTACCTATTCAAATAGCAGCAGCCATTTTTGGAATATTTTTTGCAAAATCTAACAAAGTACATATATACAAAGCTAATAAAACCTGCAATCTGCAGTTAAATAAAAATATTTAAGAATGAGCATTTTATTTGTTTATTTAGGAGGAATGAAAGTTGAATAATGAACGTATATGATTGTTTTGCTGATCTCAAATATGTATTATAAAAGGTATGAAATTGAGTGCAATATATTATAAATATGGAAATGGAAAATTAATATTAGAAATATTGAGTACACTGTAATAGTAGTCAAAATCAATATATATATATGTTTATTAGCACAAATATCATTCAAAACTTATATTATTTTAGTTAAAATAATATTATAAAATGAAAGATTTATAATATTTTTTAAAAAAATTAATAGTTCTTAATAGCAACTTAACTTTTTTTTTTAATTGATTAAAGTTAAGTTATTGAGGAATTTTATTAATCTGTCAAGCAGCCAACAAATTATAAGTTCTGTCATAAGTTAAAATTATTTAAGTAGAGTTTCAAACATTGGAGGGGAATTGACGTTTCACAGTTAGTAATGGTATACTAAATTCACACAGGATGTTGTCACAAATAGGCAATTCTACTCATCAATTTAAGAAATAGTGACCATTATGCAAGATTGATTCTGGTAATCTACATAGAAGCTGAAGCTGTATCACACCAGAATATCATGGAAAGGTTCATTACATTGCAGTAGTCACTGACAATGGGCTAGAACCCTCCATAGTAATTATAACTAGTCCTATTAAATTATAGACTGACTGATCACCTAAAATGTTGTCTTCAATTTTTTAACTTGCCTGTCTTTAACTGATTAAATATAAAGGACCTAATTGCCAAATCTTCATGTGTAATGGTGAAAACATAAAAAAAATTGTAATTGTCACCCAAAGAATACATCCAAGAAGAAGAAATTTGTGAGCATGATGTCAATTTATCAGAAAACATAGTCTCGAAAGAAGTTTAACAATTGAAGGTGTGCACACCCGGTGTTCGAACTAGCTCACACAATTCAAAAAGTTGCATACAAATTTGTGAAATTCTACTAGAATTCAAACTCTAAAAATCTATCTGGATGAGAATGTTTATGCTTATTCATTTAATCCAGTTTATAATTTTTTTTATTGCCAATTTTACTTATATAGTATTTATAAAGTTTTATTATTATTCATTCTACTGTATACTTAATTGTTCAATATTTCAGGCTTATTAATATATGAAGTGCCATATTTTATTTTTTTGTACATAATATGTTTTGTAATTAGTGGGATTATAAGCTCTAACTTCAATTTTAGGAGAGAAAAGAAAATTTGAGCTGATCTTACTTACAAAGTAAAATTAATATGAACGTTAAGAACATTAATTACTGTATATGATTTGCAAAGCTAATTTTGTATCATGTTCCTTCCCCTATTATTATTATTATTTTATTTTTTATGTTAAGGTTTAAAGCTTTTGTACTTTTTTATTTTTGATTCTGTATAATATTTCAGTTATATAATGTTGCCCAAGGTGTAAGATAATCAGGTATTAAATTTTGATTTGGCGTATAGTAATTAGTTATCATAATATATAAAACTTGCGTTATGAAAAATAGTAGTTCAAATTATGTATATTGATTATATAGTGATCATAACTTATACCCTTAAGTTATAGATGGAATCCATCAGATATCATCAATCATAAATGGCAAGCCATCGTTATCACATTATCTTAAGGATAACTAGTAGAGAGATTCTTTAGTAATTTAGTTTTTCCAAGATGTATTATTGGAAGATGATATATGTCTCATTTAGGTATATGAAACTATAGATAAAGTCACTTAGAAAGCACAAAAAATATCATTATTTATTCTGCCTGTTCCATTTAACTACATCAATATGATAGCTTATGAAAGGGTTTGGAAAGAAATCAGCATATGCATCTCAGATTTTAATTCCAATATTTCTTTTAGTTACAGATATATATGTAAAATAAAACTACACAGCTATTTCAGTATTTCACCCAGTGTACTGGTTTTTCTGGTTCTAACAAAAACCAGTTCTCTGGTTGAATAGACAAGTAATTGTGTTTTGTTAGTTATTTTTATTTATATATTTTCTTTAGTTAGAATTGTTATATATAGAGTAGTAAAAATACACACTCTTATCAAGCTTTTACGTACTCTATATATAACATTTGTAAATACGAGCTTTATTAAAATTAGGTCATATGACATCTGACTTGATTTTTTATCAATTTAGTTAGAATTATATGTATTTTTTATATTTTTATTGTGTCCATATATATATATTAGATTTTTCTGCAAATTCCTATTGCAGTATTGATATTTTATACATTGTTATTACTTAATAAATTATTATTAGATTAAATTATCTTATAACATTTTTTTATTTCACTCTTCCATGCTGTTCAATTTACATTTATGCCATTCAGCATGCATTTCATTGACTTTTACATTTTTCCATGCCTATAGTGATAAATCCTTTTTTTTTTAATGCTTTTTTTTCCTAATTATCTTTTTCTCAATTAATAATTTTATTTCTTCAAATAAGTTTTTACATTATCAAAACATTATTCATGTATTATTTTTATTAAGAATTTTCTTACTATTCCAAATTTATTATTATTAAGATACTATTAAGTATTTTAATGTTTACTAACTTTTTTGCTTAGCTTAGCTATTAGTGATTCTATTTTATGTTTTGATCACTTTTATTTTTAAAAAAGCTGGGGAGGAAAAATATTAAATCAACTGATATAAAGTCTGCAATATTTTTTACAAATAGATATTATTGTGGCAAAAAATGGTTGGAAACTAATCAGTAATTTTTTCTTCATTTGTGTACTTAAATTAAGAACTATTATAGAATATTAGAAATATTTGTCTTGTTAATTATTTAAGAATACATTGAAATTAATATACAGATAGATCACTATCAATCTATATTCAGGTTATAGAATAATTTTTACTTTCCGACAAAATTGTGAGCATTCTTTAAAATTTATTAATTATCATATTTTATTATTTAAAAAGTTATGATTTATTTAAAATTATATGTGGCTATCAGGGCTTTGAACTATTATATTTTTTGTTCTAGTTTTTGTTCTGATTCAGTTTATAAAAAAAAAAAGTTCAGTTCCAGTTTTCATTCAGCAAAAAATATTGTTTTGGGGTTTGTTTGTTTTTTTGATTTGTGGTTTATTTCTAAATAATATAACTTTTAATATTTTTTTATTTTAATTAAAAATAAATGTCAGTACAATAATTCAAAACAAACATGCAATGAAATTATGATATCAACCATTGTATGTTTTACAACTTTATAAATCTAAACAAATTGTAATATTTAAAAGAATAAGATATAAAGTAAGAAAGATATTATAAATTAATATCAAAATTAATAATTAAATTTCAACATCTTGGTAAATTTTTTATATATGAAAATTTTAGCTAAAACATATGAAAATTGCCTCTAATTATTAAAATATTTTCTGAAATATTTCTCCGGAGAATAAATTTTAAACCAGCGAATCATTGATCACTAACTTATGTTGATGGAGCTCCTAAAACTACCATTGCAATATTATATAAATGTGGGTACATGTTTTTATTTTCTTCCCAAAATTCTAAAATACATTTTCTTTTTTCTAGTTTTTTTTTACATTGTCAAAATTATTCAACAAAAATTCGACATCTACATCTAAGGAAATTGGAGATCTATTGTATCTATATAGTGTATTGGTCAAAATCATGTGTTCATTCAACAAGACCTAGAATCCAAACAAACTATAGCAATCTAACATGTGCGAGATACACAGATCTGAAACAATACTAAACGCTAACCTATTTGCCTGTGCTCCAGGGTCTCTAACTATATGGACAATGCTTTTGAGGATACTAGCAAGCTTTCATTTACTCCAGACCAGCAATGAGAACAGAGTGAGCAAAAAGACTTGGGAATCAATAATTTTCAAATCATTAGCTAATGATTATTACAAAATATAATATTTAAAGAGTGGTTCAGATTATTGCTTAATATACTAATAATCAGATCCTTATATTGTTCAAGGCAATGTTAAACAAAGGGAGTTTAATTAATAATACTAAGAAAATATTTCATTCAATTTGAAATAATTTAACTTAATCAAACAATCATATCAGAGATTCAGGCAATGAATGACAAATGCAAAAATACAGAGAAATTATATAATATAAATTTTATTAAGTAATTAAATATGATAATAAACAAAATAGATGTGTATAATGTCTGTACAATGGTAGTTACAAATTTGATTAATGGTTTAATTTGCAATGTCACACTTTATGGATAAAGTCAATAAATCATTGAATTTACATAAATACATAAAATCTTTGTGTTATTACATAAAGTTAGTTAGTGCAATTACTACATATATAAAACAAGAGTAGTTTGTGCAGTTGCTCATATATGGTGGTACTGTTAATATGCCAAGGATCAAATAAATTAATTAAGTAATCAATAATATCTTGTAGCTTAATCCTTATTTAATATATTATAAATTCACACTAATGAGTTTTATTAGTAATTACATATATACGAATAAGAGTTCATGATGTGAGATTGAAAAGTGTGCAATATTTGGGAGATCACTCGGATGTGTGGGAGTAAAATAACTCAGCTTAAAAGAAGCTGTAATTCATAACCTGACTTATAAAATTAAATCAAATGGATGGCGAATAACATGCAATCACGACTGACAGAGAGTATTGCAGATGGATAGACAACTCAATAATATCATGTTATCGCTTACAATCGCATACATTAGACATGGTCATTTAAGATGCTCTTGAGTGGCACGGTCATGTTTGTACGAAGAAGTATGCCTGCACAATGGCCAAGATCATATCTCTAAAGAACAATGGTAGTAGTGGCATCATGTTGGGATGGTTCATTCCTTGAAGGTGCCTGAAGAACATCCCGAGTAGGAAATGCATCTACTTTGAGAGGGATAATGAAGAGTGGGATTGGTCATTCCGAGGATCCCCAAATACATGACAAAGCAAGAAAATCATAAATAATGATGGCAATGATACCCCCATAATGCCTAAAACATATAAATAGTTCGCGTCACTAATGACCACGGTGAATTAATAAACACCTGGTTATTATACGACCCTCTACTGCATAATGGAATGTTTAAACACAAACCATCCCGGGCACTTAACTAAGGATTAGTAAAATGCACCTAAGGGGTCAGAGTTTAAAACTAGAAGGGAAGAAATTGCTCTCTCCCACACCTTCAGAATATCTCTGTACATTTTTATAAGCGATCATTGCACAGGTAACTGATCTTACTTACCAAGTAAAATTATAGATTACATATTAAATTCATTTCTGGTGAGATTTAATTATTTAAAATGATAAAACAACTTTAATGATTGGATGAGGGTAAATTTTGCAGTTAGGGATAACAATTAAACATAAACATCAAGACCTTCCGATCATTTAATGAATAAAATTATTGAAAAATAATTGGTATAAAACCGAGCAAGTTTCTAACAACGAACTTTAAAGGAAATTTACATCTCTATAATTTAATAGGAGAAAACTATTGGCGGTGAGTTTAAATTCACTCGCTAGATTGTATACCTTCTTGGCATATCAAAATGAATTAGAATAATAAAATAAGAGAAAACCAAATTAATTCTAAATTGCTACACCAAAACATATAGCTTTATAATAAATTGCTCAGACATTATCAGCATTTATATAACAGCTTTAAAAATTAATTAAGGGAAAGAAAGGCATATACTATAGTTTAGAATCAGAATAATTTATTTATTATATGAGTTCATTAGCTGATGGCAATATAGATGACACCTCGGATTTGAGGACACGATGATGTAGATAATTTGTGGATCTTGATCATAACCTGGCTTGGGTTTGAAACAGGCATTGGTAGAGATTCAAGAGTCTCTTTCAGGCACACATATCACTGAACAGTCCACATACTGGTCTAGGTCTTATAAACCACAGCATAGTGAGATAGATAAACTTCCCAGAGGTACGGGGAAGCAGACAATCTCCTTTACCCCACCATGATTTTACTGCACAACGCAAACTTGCATGAAGTATATGATACCCGAGTAGAGCAATAGAACAAAAAAACCAAGACAAAATATAAAATTTAACTATTTATACATAAACAAATATTTAAAGAAAGCTGGCCACTGCCTCAAACTCAGACACTTAATTGAGATTCGTAGTTGACCTCCATTTTTATATATGGGAATGAAAAAGACCAGAACAATGGTTAAACAAAATAATTAAAGAACCTCTGGCACCTATAACCTTGCGTGCATCTTTTAGAATGACACAATGGCTGCAAAATTTTAAGACGGACTGATTGCATTGTTTCACTTTTAAATATCAGTTTACTTTAGACAATCTATTAGTAATAAATTTCCAAGATACTGTTGTTTGTCTCTTAAATGATTTTTATTTTTACACAAATTACTAGCAATAAATTTCCAAAATACCATTGTTTGTCTTTTAAATGACAATTTTTATTTTTATACAACTTATTACTTGCAAAATATAAAATTTACAAAATATATATAATTTGCATCGGTTAATAAAATTACAAAATTTTATAACTTTCAAATGTTAGTTTTCATACACACATACACATGTGCAAGTTGGATGGACAGACAAACTAAATGTTCATGTATCCATACATCTCTCTCTATATATACTATTGCCTATTAAATTTAGATATAATTCGGGTTCAAACCAGTTCTAGTGCCTATATAATTGGTACTAGATGAAGCACAGATCTGCAGAACAGATTTCCAGCTTCAATAGCTAGCTCTTTATTTAAAAAAAAAAACTTTTAATAATCTACATCTTCATCAGATGGTTCCCTTTTATTAGATAATTCTTCTTCATCTTTATTTGCAACTATTTTTTTGTAAAACCTCCAATTTGTTCCAAATGCTTTTTAAATGTTGAGCAGCAAGTATTTTTTTACGAAGAATTAAAGTAAAATTTGAAAATGTAGAACTAAATAAACTATTTTTAGGAAACTTTCATTTCCTAATAACAGTTTCTCGTGATTAGATATTTCATCATGCAAAATATTAGCAAATAAATTTTTTAACTTTTGTATTTTTATTTTGTATTTGATCCAAATTCTGGAAAAATTCACCTTACGTTAATTTGCTCATGTTGTAATTTCATGGTTGTTTTTGTTAAAGGTTGTTATGTGTCAACAATTAAGCTTAATTTCAGGAAAATAATCCAAATTATTTTCTGATAATGTTAAACAAATGTTTTTACATTCTAATAAAGTTTAAAATATAAGTACTGTTCCATCTAGTTGTACAGTACATAGGTGGTCTTTTAATTTCATTATCTTTAAATTTCGATATGAGCTTCACACACACTTCAGACGTAAAGTTATTTAAATTGGCATTTTAAATAAAATCTTTAATTGCTAGTTGCAAGGTGTGTGCAGAACATTTAATTCCATTAACTTAACAAACACAGTTTTCATGACAAAGTACAACTTCTTCAGTGTGATTCCTACTTTTGTTTTCAATAGCTGAGTATTCTTCTATATCAGTTCCCAACAAATTAGTAAATTTGATCATATTAACTCTGATTTTTGTAGTAATGGAATAAATTTGCTGCATATCAATATTTTTCTAAAACTTTCCAACCATGTTTTTAATATAAACTCCAGTATGTTTCTCTTTTAGTTCTGTCATTCCCAAAGTAAACAAAAGTTATTTTACTAGCTATTATCAGTTGAGCATTAATTCCCAAAATTGATCTATTTAATCGAGTAGCTATATCAACTTTTAGTCTTTTTTCAAGTGCTTTAATTATTTGTGCATCAGTTTTAAAAGTTATCTGCAGTATCAATAATTTAATATTTTCAGAGTTTACTGAAAATTTTTTGCTTATCGCAGCAATATTTGGATTCACAATTTTTTTGAATCCTGAATACTCTAACATTTCAAATGAGCAGCCATTAATAGTAATAAGTTTTATACGATCGTTGAGAATTGTTTCTTTGTTTAATTTTACTTTTACAAATTCAGATTTTGTGAATTTATCTAAAGTTTCTTGTGAACTAATTTTTAATCCATTGACATTTGGAGTCGATTCATCTTTCTTACTAAATTTTATCCTCTTCCTGTCATTCCAAATTCATAGCATGATTTTCTTTCATAGCAGAGTTGCATATATTGCAGATTCTATTATTTTGTATAATTGATAATAAAAACAAATATTTGAAAGAAGAAATAAAGAAGTACACAAACACTTATTTCACATAAACTTACACTAATGATCAATCAAAAGATCAGCATAAATCACCAGTTAGTGCATGCATTATCACATTAATAGACTTTGAACAGTTTTCTATAACTAAACATCTCTTAGTTGTATTGCTGCTATAGTTTGCAGCTAAATGACTAACAAAGAGAAAATGTTGGCTGCTTTGCTGACAAATATAATAAAGATAAAAGACAGTATAATGGTCAACATGATGATGCAATTGATGATGAACTGTTTCAAAAATCAGAATGAAATAAAACCTTAAATTTTTTTGGTTTAGCTCCGGTTTTTTCTTTTTAAAAAATATTGTTTTTTTTTTTTTTTTTTGGGGGGGGGTTAGTTTTTGATTTAGCTATGGATTTGAAGCCCTTGTGAATACACATGCATATAAAAGGAAATAAACACTGTACAATAAATACATACATATTTTAAAATAAATTAAAGAAAAAGCACATGTATACTAATATCTGTAGATTGCCTTTTGATCAATTTTGTTTTTTAAAAGCTTTCATTTACTACACAGAACTGTTTAAAGAGTTGGAAAGAAAAAAATGTATCATTAAATCGGCTGACATTAAGTCTGCAACATTTTTGAAAAATAGGTTCAGTGACAAAAAGGTATGAGGTAAGAAGGTATACACATATATTAAAATTATTGTAATATAATTTGTTTCATTTATTGCATTGGTTATATAAAAAATTGTAGCATGTATCTATACAAATATATTAAAATTATTGTATTATATTTTACTATAATTGTAATATATTTGTATACATACATGCTATATACTTTCTTTATATAACCAAAACAGTAAATGAAACAAAAATTATTTATTAGTTTTTAGTACTGCTTTTGTCACTGAATCTCTTTTTCAAAAATGTTGTAGACTTAATGTCTCCTGATTTAATGATATGTGTTTCATCTTTAAAACACTTAAAAAAAAAGTTGTCAGTATAGCAAATGAAAGCTTTTTAAAGTAAAATTGATTAAAAGGCAATCTACAGATATTTATGTTCATATGCTTTCTCATTAATTTTATTTTAAAATATGTATATTCTATTTATTGTGAAGCATTTATTTCCTTTTAAATGCAAGAGCTTCAAACCCATACTTAAACCAAAAATTGCAACCTAAAAAAAAAACATTATTTTTGCAGGAGCAAAAACTGGAAGTGAACAACTGAGCTACTCTGGCAGTTGGTTAGAGCATTGCCTTAAAATTTGACATTGAAGAATCTAAAGGCATAGGTTTGATTCTCATGCTAATATTGTCAGTGGGAAGGCCAGCAACATCTAAAGAAGAATGGAGAATAATAATACTTGAAATGTTGGATAATTACTAACCTGTGTTGTCTATTTGTGTGTTATTACTAACAAATTGTTTGTATTTGAAAAGTTTAAATAAAGTTTACAATTTTGTAGTCATTCAGCATTTAAGGATATATGGAAATAGTCTAACATATTATCACATGCTAGTGAAAACTTCATGCATAGTTGTATTTTTTTTTTTTACAATTACATCTTTTTTTCTATATTATACATTGATAATCTTTATATTATTTCTGATAAATGTAAATTTTCAAATGATAAACATTTTAAAAGTTAATATTTGAACTTTGCAAAATAGGAAAGTAAATCACTAAATGGTGTTCTTGACTATAACAATGCTGCTTTGCATTATTGGATGTAATTTTATCTAGTCATAAAGTTTGTAGAACAAAATATTTGTTATTTAAATTTAATTTTTTAGGTAAAAAAGCATTTTAGATTAGACATCATTAAATAATGAAAATATGTCTTAAAATTCAAAATTAAATTTATTATTAAAATCTTAAAAGAATTTTGTTTATTAATGTTTATAAAAACCATTCTTGTTAGCCAGTAAGAATTTCTTCCACTTTTTTCTAAATAAATATGTAAACAAGTTATTGAAAATTAGAATTTTTTTAAAAAAAAAAGATTCAAAAATTGCCATGAGGCCAAAAATCAAAATCAGAAATTGTCACTTCTTTTGGGATCAAAATGGGTTGTCTATCAGATTGATTCATATGGAAATTAATATTCTAATTTTTTAGAGATTGTATTGTGCCATCCTGGGCTGGATTAGATTTAAATAAGCATTATCATATATATAAATTTTAAAAAATACTATCATAATTTTATATACTAATAAATGTTTAAAATTTTCAAGTGATGTTTTATCTTAAATTTTGGAGTTATCATAGACATAATCAAATATGAATTACAATTCACGATTTGGTTTTATTTTATCATTTTAAAAGAAATTCACAATTTATTTTTCTTTTTATATGAAAAAAATAATACATGTTAAACTTAGAATTTTATTATAATACTATATGCAACGAATATGGTATACATAAAGCATGCTAGGCAGTAATAAACCTAAATATTAAAAAATTACTTTTTTTATGAGTATATTATTTATTTTACCAGATATTATGTTGGCTTAGAAAAGAAGAAAATTAGTAATAATTTAATTACAGATTTAACCTTTGTTCCATCAAAAATTCTGATTGGTCGAGTTGAGTTAAAACTCTAAACTTTTGGTTGGTCTATTACAAAATCAGCAGTAAAAATATCATATTTTAATATTATATTCAACTTAGAGTTTCATTTGTAAAAGGCAAAGTAATAATTTATCAGACTATGAAAGTGAAGGAAAGTTTTTTCAAAAATAAATTTCTATTTATAATTATAAAAATATTCTATAGCGGAGAAGCTAAAAACAATGTTCGTAATCTATTAGAAAATGCTGCATATATCATTGATTTCTTTCACAATTTACATTCATGTAAAAGTAAAGCATTTTTACTAAAATCTTAATTCTTCTTCTAAAATAATTATATTTTCAGCATGTTTTATCAAAATAATTTATAATATATAAAAAAAATACTGAATAAATACTCTAAAACATTCATTTTCATTTGGAAAATCAAAAGAAAGAACTTTGGAGTTGTCAAAATTGTTGACAAGCACTCCCTTTTGTTCAAAATGAGAAACAACCAATCAGCACCTTGGTAAGTCCACCTTCTTCCATTGTTCTAGCTTCAAATTTAAATATTATTGATTTTTTTATTTGTGAAATAATTTTAGAAAGGGCAGCATCTTATGGTAATTTTTAAGCTTTAAAATGAGCATAAATTTTCTATGATAACATAAAAATTACTGGGTTTTGTAGCCGATTTGATTATAGTCAGAACAGGTGGCAGTATGGTTAAAGATGTGCATATTTTAATAAAAGATACAGTAATGTTTAGTATATTTACATATTTGAAAAACAGTAGGTTTAGATAAATAACAAATTACATTTTCATATGTGTGTATACATTTATGTGCATGCATATATGGTTATTGTTTAAATATGAGATTATTGTTTCAATTTTAAATTGTAAATGTTTAAAGTAATATTGGTTATTTAAAAATGTATTTGTAATAATATTTTAAAACAAACATGTATTTTATTTTGAAGAAGAGATTTACATTTGTTTTGTTTTTATTTTATTTTAAAATATTCTTTTCTTGAAATTAAAAGAAGATACATTATTAGAGATGTTGGTTTTATTCAGATCAACTCTAATAAAAAGAAATAATCTTTTAAGTAAAAGGTGTAAATTTTAAGTTATCATTAACAACAGTATTTGGTTTAATTACATTAACAAAGAATATATAAACCCATGATTTAACTTGGGAGATTCTTCTTATTTGATTGTCTCTATATATGTTATGTATATTGATCACTTTAGTTAACACTGCTTTTCACAGTTAATTTTTTTTAAAAAAGTGTTATATATATATATTAAATTTTTTTTATGTAAACTATAGTAAAATAGAAACTTAGACAGGGTAATTGATGTTTGCTTCAAAAATAATTTAGTTTTTGAGAGGAACCTGAAATAACTAAAATGGAATATATTTACTAGAGCATTCTAGGAGAAAATTTTAAAATGCTTATTTACAAACACATAAATTAATATACGTATGTGTCTATATATCAAGTTTCAGTGAATTAATAATTTACCAAAGATAAATAATAATAATAATAATAATAATAATAATAATAATAATAATAATAATAATAATAATAATAATAATAATAATAATAATAATAATCTGTCAAATGGAATAATTATAAGTTTTAAAAAAGAAGGCTGGAAAAGTTTAACTTGCTATGTGATTTGATATATTATGCAGTTATATATTTGGTGCTAACTAAGAAAATAAATGGCATTATTAAGGATTATAATTTCAAGTGGAATAATTAGGAATTTAAATAACCACTTAATCATTTTTTGGATAAATAAAGAATTATTATTTAACATTAACTACAATGAAATCTTGCCATGATTCATTAAGAATTATTTTGTCAATAAACTATGGATACCTTAAAAAAAAAACTCTTTTGGGAATTGCTATTTTAAAATATCATTATTCCATGGATTTTTTTTGTGAATTTTCTCCATGAGAAGTAATTAAAAGTCAATGAAACTTTTAAATATAGGCATTGATCAATATCTCACCATTTGATAAAACTGGTTGTGGGACTTATTTATAATTATTATTTATATTATTATGATTGTTTTAAAGTCATTTACAGTAAATATATATGAGTGTTCATATATATAAACTTGTAATTAACCTTAAGAAAATCTTAGTAACTCCAAAATTATATTTAATTAATCATAATAGATTTTATTTAATAATTGGTTTTGTTTGCTGATAAGTGCTCAGTAGGTAAACTGTAACAAAATATTTTTATATATTTAATTTATACATATTTATTGTCTATTGGAGACAATAGATAAATGGATATTTTTTCTTGTGGTTTGAGAAATAATATCTAATATTTTGCATCATCTTATAGCTTAAACAAATATAATATTCTATGATACATTAATTAAAATTATTACAACATATTTATTAATTGTCTTATTATTAATTTTGTGAGTAAAATTATTGTTATTTATTAAATTTGAGTTAAGAGTCTTATTTACTAGATATATGATATAGTAATCATAATTTAGAGCCTCATAAACAGATAAAATCTAATTGGCAAATAATAAATTTTATCATACTAAAGTTTATAGTGATTATAAGAGACTAATGTTTTATGAACATCCATTGGTATAAGAGCTAGTTAATAAATTATAATAAATTTTTATGTAATCATTTAATAACTATTCATTTTTGAATATAGTATAAATTTGCCACATAGTAATAAATGGGTGATTTATGAATGAATATCATAAACTCTTAATATATCTGTCATAATTTTTAAATACATTATTTTATATTGTGTAGACAAATTTGGTGTCCAATCGGTTGATATTTATCTAGTATATAAATATTGTTAATAAATTTTACACATTCCAATATGGATTATTTTATTAATAGAGCTTACATAACCTTCATTCATTTTATGCCATTACAGATTTGGTTTATTTAACTTATACATCACTATTAATTTTAGCTAATCTATTTACATTATTACTGATTTGGTATTGTACAATTAATACTATTATAGATTTTAACTTTATACAATTTATAGGGCATATAAAACTAAACAGTTCATATGATCAATTTATTCCATTTAAGATCTTTGTATTCATACATATTGGTATTTTATTATAATAATAGATTAATTAAAGCTTGCCTTATTTTGTACTATTATGGATTTAGCTTGCTCAAAGATTTGGGGCATTAACAAGAGAAATTCTCATGATCTCATTTTTATCCCAATACAGATTCTTAAAGTTCAGAGTTAGGGCATATAAGAAAAGTCTCTTTCTCTTGCTCTTTCTTCATCTGTTATTGATTTGGCACCCAAGGTTTGGATATGTAACAAAGCCTCTCTCATTTTTTCTACCATTATAGTATAATACTGACATCTTCAAATATTTTTGGAACAGAACATTTTAATAGTAATTTCTATGCAATAAAAAACTACATACCATAGTCTAATTTATAAAGAAATATTAAAAATAATAGCAGTGTCATTGTATTGCCCAAAACATCTCAAACAATTTTTAGCTACTAAATCAGAACATGTTAAATTTCCAATGATATATGAATGCTGTAAAGACAAAAGAGATTTATAATGAGAGGAGATAAGAAGTCTACTTGCTACATTAATTTTACTGTAAAATATGTTTTGATTATAATTAGTTATCTTGACTGAAAATGATTATTTAAATACAGCTAATACAATTTGTAGCAAACACAAAAGCATAGTTTTTATATACTACTGACTGCATATAATTATAATTGTTCTTATTTTTATTTTTTAAATAAAAGAGTATTTCAATTTTAAAATTATGTACTTAAAGAGGATAATAGAATGAAAAATGACTGAAAGCCATCATCTTTTATTAATTCACTAATAACTAATATTTTAATTAGATTAATCATTATTATTATACCATTGATATGTGATGGATTTTGGTAATATGAATAATATTCAAAATCTAAACATAATTTAATTTCACTGTAGTAAATACTGTTACAAAGTCCTAATATTTAAATTACTTTATTATTATGTGTTGATTGTTTTGTTAATAAATATTATTTATTTGAAATGAAGTATTGATTTGAGTATGTTTAAAATCATTTCAATATGATTGTTGTCTTATATATAATAGAAAACTATTTGGTAAATCAGCATTTAAACATAATAAATATTTTAAAAGATGATCAATATTCCTCCTTTTTTATTCTTTTCACTTTACCTCTTACATCTTCCATTTGTCTTTATAATACATAATAATATTGTTTTAAAATTGATTAATATCCAAAATGTGATTTTAAATCTAGCTTAGACAGAATGCAAAATTGAATGCAAAAAATATTTTTGATTGGTCATTATCAGACTAACTGGCTAATGAAAGGAAAATGTAAGGTAATTTTTAAAAAGAAATATAGGTCAATTTTTTATTTTTTGTAATTACAATCCATATTCTATTATTAATTAAGCACAACTAATGTTTCAATCAGTAAGCAGTGAAATATCAAATCAAAGACTTAAATATTTTTTCATCAATAGAAATGTTATCAAGTCTTTTTTCTCAGCTCAAGCTTTGATAATGTATGTTGATTTAGGGAATTTGTTAAAATTAAAAAAAAAAACCATATAATAATAACATGAAAGGCTGAAATGTTTGACAGATGCGCCTTAAAAATGCTTATATGACAGTCAATCAGATGTAATAATGACTGCACAGGGAACTCTTAATTCAAAACCCAAGGCAGAGATTATATGAGAAAAAGATGGAACCCACCTTCTTTTCTACTTAAATTTATATATAAATAAGCTAGACTCAAGCATTTTGAACCAAGAGCACAAAGCTTTAAACACTTTCACATTTAATTCACTAAATTTTATATATAAATAATGTACCGGTATAAATACACCACGCTTACTCATACACAGTACCCGAGTTCAAACCCAGTCCACGTTTAAGAATAAATTCCAAAACGCCAACTAAATTCAAACCCAAACCCCGTATGACCAACCGATGATGACTTTATAACCACGGGGTTATCCCTTTTCAACCACGACTAAATTACTTACAGTTATTATAAAAATTTATTTGCATTTTCTCCACACAGACAGTAGGTGCTAAATAGATTCGAGAGTATGAGGTGGGGAGACACAAAATTAGATTAAATAAATTGTTTAATAATAAATAGAAAGCATTCAATATTTCGAGATTCCATAATATTCTATTATAATTCTACTGTCTTTAGTAATCATTTTACCTGTAAACAAACTCATCCAATTCGTAGAATGGGTGGCTAGGGAAAGATTTGGCATTGAAAATATTTATCTGTTTTTTTCGTTATTACATTTGGGGTTTTCGATAATATCTAATTGACTAGTGGGCCAGTAACCCTCAACTTGGCCGGGGGTGCCCCCAGAGACCGCACTCCCATCCAGGCCCAGTTGGGGGGTGGTTACGACAACGCTTCTACCCCCCTCGTATATTCCCACCCATCTTACATACGATTCTTAAGGTTTACTGCCACCCAAAACCAAAACGAACTTCTTTTAACATACTTACAATATTATAAACCTTTAAACAGAGTGGGAAAATTACTTGGCATCGTTGTTATAGCATAAGTAATAAAGGAAAATATAAATATTGAACATTATTCTTAAGTACAATATTTAAATTATTTTCTAAAACTGAGGGAGGATCCAAAAATTTTTAAATTTTTTTTAACCCCGCCTACTTCCCGCACCAACGCAAACAACCATTCCATGTTCCATTTTCAGCTCTTAACCATTTAGCCAAGTAACAAAAACCTTCTATTTTCAAATACAAATTAATTACTCTATACCTTTGTACAAGACAGATTTTATTAAAAACACTGACAAAGGAAGGACTTTTGATCAGTAATTTTAACGACTTTGTATAATCTAAAAAGTAAAATTTAAACAAACACCCGCAATGAAACTTTAAATTAAGCGCTATAAATTCCAACCCCCACAATATTTTTCAGTGATTTTCCGGATCCTTTTTCAAAACAAAAAATCCCAATTTTTTGTGCTAAAGAAAAACCATGCGGGCAAAAGTCGAAACCCCAGCCGGTCTCCTGCTGCTAAACAACGTGAAATCTTTCAATTTACTATGTAGTAATTTTCAAATCTAATGAAATGATCATAACAAATGTAAATATATATATATATTAATTATCAAAAAACAAATGTAAATATATTAATTTCTAAAGTGCAAGCAGGTGATATATAATAATAACATGAATCTCTGCCTTGTGTTTTGAATTAAGAATTCCCTGTGCAGTCATTATTATACATCTGCTTGCGCTTAAGAAAAAAAACATATGTAACATTGAAATGAATTTATATTGTCAAATTCAGGAAGTATATATATATATTAACCTAAAATTTCATTACCTGATTTTTTTTTTTTTGCTTTTTCTCTTTGATTTTTCTAGCATTAAAATACAAAAAAAAAAATCCCAGTCTTCTTAGCATTTATTACTTTTTTTTTTTTCTGGATGAGTTATATTCATTTTTCTATATGCAAAATTTTGATCATTCTATATAATCATAAGAAAAAATGATTTGTATATATTATTTAATATATATGAGTATCTTTTATAGTGCATATATATTTTACATTTGGAAACAACAATAAAAGTAAATTGAATTACAATATTACATTAATTAAAGAAAATAATTATAAAAAATATGTAACCAAAAAAAAAGAGAGAGACAGAGAGAAAACATTAATATTTGTGATCATTTTTTTCCTATTAAAATTTGTTTTTGATTAATTTTATTTTCTGTAAAATAAATTTCCAAAGAGATTCATATAGATCTGAGATTAAATGGATCTCTAAAGTTTAATTGAACCTTGACAAAACGATAAAATAGATATACTTTACAATATTTGATTGACTTATTGACTCATAAAAAAAAATTGAAAGAAGATTACAATGTTTGCATTAAATAACTCTGTAATTTATGAATGCCATTGTGAATCATACAATCATTTAAGTGTGATATATCTGAAATAGATTTTGCTTTTCAAGAGGAATTAATAAAAAAAAAAAGAAAAAGTAATATGTGGAATGTAAAGTTTTATTCCAAACAAAGGGATTAACAAAATTTTGGAATGATAAAAATATTTTATAATAAGTAGTATCACATAATCAAATATTTTTTAGTTTAAATCTAATTGCTGCTGCTTTCATTTATGTTATCCATTTATTGTCCTGTGTGGTTTAGGATAAAGGTAAAATGTCAAACACAAAATAGATGTAATGTATGACAATTTATGGATTGCATGGAGTGTTTGAATCATTAGGATATTAGAAATAAAGTTTCCTATGAATTTATGTTTGTGTTTAAGTAAATAATTTTTATTATTCATATTTACTTTTCTTATTATATATTGTTACAAATAAATTATATACATTTTATAAGAGTTGTTTTGTGAGTGCAAAAATTATTATATAAAAATTAAAGTATTTTCAATTAAGTGAACATTCAAAATTTTTTTTATGATATGTGGCTGGATTAACTTTTTAATATGATTTATAGTTAAAAGTTCCAAGAGTGGATTTTTTAACATAGATATTCAGTGAAATAGATATTCAGTGAATATCCAATATCCATCATCTTTCAGTAGATTGAGAAAATAAATAAAAGATATGAAAAAAATCCAAATAGAATGGAATATAAAAATCATAGATAAGGAAAATTTAATGATTGTTTATTCAAACTTGTAAAGTACAAATCAGATTTTATAATTCAAAACATTCCATGTCTAGTATTTGTAAAAAAAAAAAAAAAAAATATGACTTTAAAAATCAGATTTAATATTAATTATAATGATTAATTTGTTTCTATTTCATTTAAAAAGTCTTTGATGTTTGCTTCTATTTAAAATAGAGGCAAAATGTTCTATACAGTAGTGCTACCCAGTACAAGCCAGTGTAATCAATGATTGCAAGAAGGTTTAACAACTTGTAAAAGCATAGGAAATTGTGATCATGTAATGTTTAAAATATTGAGTTTAGTGTACTATTAGTTGATTCAACTTGGAAGAATTTGAGATAATTCATCTTTTGCACATAATTAATTATAACTAAATCAAGGAACAGAGTGTAAGTTTAATTTTTCATATATATATAGCCTTCAGTTTGAATAAAGAATTAAATTACTTTTTTGAAAATTTATTGTTAAACCTTACTTTCCAAGTAACTATTTTAATGAATGTTATTTTAAAAAAATTAATTTATTACAAGAAATAAAAAAAAAAAGCTTACAATTTAATTTTATTTAAAACATGCAAAAAAAAAAAAAAACAACAAAAAAACAACTACTTGGATATATCAAAAGTCATGCTTTTAATATTACATGTATATTTCATTTTTATAATTGCATTATCTATTAAATTAATGAAAATAAGTTTAAAATTGAAATAATAGCTATAGAAAAGTATAAAAATATTTATCTTTTCTCTCTTAGAATATTGTAAATAATATACATTAATATTCTAGAGTTGGAATCTAAACTTTAGTGCATTTTAATTTTTTAATTACTCCCACCATTTATGAACAAAAACTAAAATATGGAATTGGTAGCATTAAAACAGAACTATTCAATGAAAAATTGTGCTAATTTTTTCCAGCTTTTCATTGATCTAATGCCACAATGTTGATCTTTTTAGAAATGTATCAGATTGTGATGCCACATCCCAACCATGCAAAAGGTTGAAGCATTATGTGAAAAAAAAAAAAAAGAGTAGAATGGTTGTAGATGGAGCAGTTTATGATCATAAATATTTAAATCCTAGAATAAAATAATCTTTAAAGGAATTTTACTAGAAACTAAAATCATACAAGTATTTTGAAAAAATATAAAAGTATTTTGTATATATTTTAATGTATTATTTTTTGAAAATTTAATTACTTGGAACATTATTTAATAATGAACTAACTAATAATAATGTGTGTGTGTATATCTATATTCATATAGGAAAATACTCTATCAGATTTTAATTTTACAACAATTGATGTAAAAATTAAGTTTAAAAAAAGATCTATAAAAACATAATATATATATTTCTTATCTGCTATATGAATAGCATAAATTATAACGAATGCTGTATCAACTGCATTGTATATTTTACTGTCTGTATGATATATTTCAACATACATATATATATATATTTAATAATCTGTTGCATTTTAACCTGCTTATGCACATATTTATGATATAATTTAAAAATGACAGTGTGTGTTCAAATTAAGATAATCATCAGAAATAATTTTAATAAATCTAGAAAACTGTAGTGATGAAAGAAACAGTGGAATAATATAACATTTATACTTATATATGTGTGTATATGTGTTCACTTGATCACACTTCCTCAAAAATATAAATAAATAAAACTTGTATCTTTCTTTATTTTTGTTATGAAAAGATATTATGATGATGTGTTAAAGTATTGATTTGCTGATGCTTATATGTCAGAAGAGTTGGGGTTTTTTTTTCAATAATTTTTTTAAAATTCTACAGGAAACATAGTAGCAAAAAATATGACTGGATGAGTACAAAGTTTAGAGAAAGCACTATGAGACAAGAAAATGGCTACTACCATACTGATAAATAATATATTTAAAGTTGACATTTTTAAAAATTGTTAATGTTTTTTAGTCATTATTTCTTTTGATAGCATATAATTATGTAATAGATACCATTGGATGCATTTGTAAATAGAGAGTAATTTTATTCTTTATTAAAAAAAAATTATGATCAAAAAATAGTATTTACATTATTTATATATTCCTGAAGGTTTGTGACATGGTATTTTAGTTGTATTTATATAATGGACTATTTTTATAATCTAATATTAAATATTGAATGTCTTTTAAAAAAATTAACTTTATTTAAATATTCCAATTATATTTAACTATTAGTAATAGCACACAGGTTAGTATATACATAATATTTCAAGAAATATTATTTTCTCTTCAGGTGTTATTGGCCTGATCAATAATAATACTAGCATGGGAATCAAACCTGGACACTTAGATTCTTGCATATTGAATTTTAAGGTAGCACTAACCAATTGAGCCATTCTGCCAAAAACAACAGTCAGTAGAAATTTCATATACTTATCAATGAAGTTTCTTCTGATTTCTACTTTTTCCTCAGAGGAAAGTAGATTAGTAGTTTCCATACATTATGTATAGACACACTAGGTTGACTTATGGGATTATTTGCCATTTTACGTGAGCAGCTTCTTTGAATTTTTTTCTTTGTACCTTTTTCTCTTTATCCAATAATTTTGTATTTTCCCAATTAAACATATGTTCATTGAAACACACATTGTCTACTGCCTTAGATATATCTGTTTTTTTTCTTCTAATCATCAGTTTGTGCACTTGTAATCACTTTTTATTGGGGCAACTGATCTCACCAATATACATTTCCCCACATTTACATGGTATTTCATAGATGTAGTTTTTGCTTTTCAGCATTTCAAGTTTGGCTTTGAAGTCATTTGAATTTCTTGTGTAGTATGGTTCTGGAAAGCTGTTCTGATGTTATACTGATTGCAGATTTTTCTTAATTTGTCTGTTTTTATGAAAAATGATTATCCAACAGCTATTATTAAGGAAACTATAAAGAGCCAACAAAAATAACTGTCAAAAGAAAACACACAAATATTGATACTGTAGTGTATCCACACATACCAAAAATAGCAGACAAATTAAAGAAAATGTGCCATCAGTATAACATAGAACAGCTTTCCAGTGCCATACGATACTATGAGGAATTCTAATGTCTACAAAATCTATATTTGAAATGCTCAAAAGCAAAAACTGCATCTATGAAATAGCATGTGTGGAAGAATGCATATTGGGGAGATCAGTTGCCCCATTGAAAAGCAATTGCAAGAACACAAACTGATGATTAGAAGAAAGAAAACAAATGTTTCTAAGGTATCAGATTATGTATGTACCAATACACATATGTTCAGTTGGGAAAATAAAAATAATGGATAGAGAGGAAAAGCTACAAAGAAGAAAATTCAAAGAATCTGCTCACATGATAATAGTGAATATCCCCATAAGTCAACCTAGAATGAGTATACATCATGTATGGAAACCATTAATCAACTTTGCTCTTAAGAAAAAGTGCAGAAATCAGGAGGAATCTCATAGATAAGTATATGAAATTTCTACAGACTGTTGCCTTTGGCAGGATGGCTCAGTTGGTTAGAGCGTTAACTTAAAATTCAATACTAAAAAATCTAAGAGTCCAGATTTGAATTGCATGCTAGTACTATTACAGGTCAGGCCAGCAACACCTGAAGAAGAGGAGAGAATAATACTTCTTAAAATTTTGTGCATGTACATGTTTTATGTGCTATTACTAACAGTTGAATGTATTTGGAATATTTAAATATTACATTTTTCTAAAGACATTCAATATGCGATTGTTACTGAGACATATTATTATGCATTATTAGACATCTGAAAATTTGAATATTTTAAAGGTTACAGGAATTATAACCAGTATTATAAAATGTTTAAAAAAATACATAGAAACAATGAGAATTACTCTAATAATTACAATAGTCAATAAATAATCAAAATTACTGCAAATCCAGAACTCAACCGGCTAGCCAAAAAAATAAAATCTAAAACACTACCAATGGTTTCACTGCTACAAGTAGACTTCTCAAGTGTAAAGAACTACAAAACAACAATATATTTATATTAAACATTATCCAGTTTCATTTACTTCCCATCCACCCTTAATATTAAAAGAACTTTTAAAGAAGTTAATTGCTTCAGATTCATAAATTTTTAATAATAAAGATTCTTTAATTCTTTTTATTTCATTTCTCTCAAAGAAGACAACCTTATCTTTTTTATGGACATACAAAACAGAACTGAGATATTTATTTTGAACCCTACTTTATGTATTTTTATTTTTTCATTTAAGCTCCAACTATTCTGTCCTATACATACCTTCTTACAAAAACAAGGGATAATATACTCTACTCCAGGAATATTCTTCCTAAAAAAAGACTATTTCTGAAGTAGTCTATATTATCTCTTGTTTTTTTTCCCAGAAGGTATATATTGAACCGGGTCCATTTAATAGAAGTTGTATAATTGGTTTTAAATCTTATTTAACATTTTCCAATTTTATATTTTTAATATTATATGAACGGACCAGCCCTTCAAGCAGAGGGGAGAATACCACTGATAACAGAGCCATCAATGATACCACAGTCAGACCAAGCCAGGCAAAGCATAACATGATTACATTTCCAGATCGTGGCCCACCTCGGCTGCTAGATTTAAACCCCTAGCATCCAAAGCATTTTATTTGTTTATAGGTAAACCTCAGGCATCAGCTAATCATAATTCATAATTAACATGCCTGGATGGTAGGCCCATAATCCAGCACTTGAAATATCCCACGACTAGCTCACATTCTGCCTCAGGGTCTATCATATTTACTTAACACATAAAATAACTCTACATTAAAGTACTGGTGATGCAGTGACAAGAGAGAAAGAGAAAATAGACAAAATAACAATTAAGGCAAACATTAATATTTAATTATTAATGCACACATACATTTAATATAATATAAAATAGCACATAAGAAAAATATAAATGACTTTAGGCTGTAGTTATAATAGTCCATTAATTAAAGTTCATTCATTTAAAATAAAGTCTAGTCTGTGATTAGAATATATTTTAAAATATCTTTACCTAGATTTTCATTTGTGTGTATTTTCCAAACGGTTGGCTTTTTGATTCTCCATCGATGGTTTCATGGCTTGTTTCCATTCTATGACCCAAAAATGGGAAGGAGAGAGAGAATAGCAGTAGTATCTATTTTATGGTTTTGGCATCAATTTCCAGCATTTGTTCCAGGCAGAATAGATGACTTGCAGAGGTTTCTTTTTTTTTTGGGGGGGGGCTTGAAGCCCAGTTTAACACATCCGAACATTGAGCACACATGCTGCTAGTTTTGCATCTTGTGCAATAAGATTCTCTGCAGCAATAATTGATTAGCTTATTATTACTGCATTTATAGTTCCAAATATCTAGATATCTTGATTGTTTTTTTTCTCAATGAAAACTCTCTTTAGAAAGAACCCGAACTCTGTACTAATAGCAATGGGAACAAATTACATATTGCAGCCCTGACTGTATTAATCACAAACCAGACTGAAGAACAGAAAAGAGAGTGACTTTATATATTTTTTTTTCTCCTATTATTTTAATTTTTTATCGTTCTTTTAATTTTGATCTTAACTTGAAATGTCTTTTAATTAGTTTTTCATTTTTTCAATTAATTGATTTTTTACATTTGTATTAATCTTAATCCGTTCAGATTCATCTAAATGATCTTGATTAAATAGTTTACAGTTTTTTCATTAATTCTATTATTAATTTTGATTTTATTATTAATCAGAAATCTTATAAACTAATTAATTACATTTTTGAAAATTTTTTTTTTTACAAACAAAATTTTATTCTAAATTTTACATATTTATTTAGTTTTTACTTTATAAAAGCTCTTTTCTTTAAAAAGAGAGAGAAAATTTTTTTAACTTATCTTTAATTCTATTATACATTTCTCCCCCCCTCCTGATATTTAATTTGTAACACTTTATAATACTAAAATAGTGCAGTATTTTTTATTTTTTAAATTTTTGTTTAAAAAAAAAATCTTTAAACCACTTATAATTTAATTTTTTCCTAAAAAATTACAAAACATGTAAAGCTGTAGAATAGCAGTACAATATATAGGTCAGAAAAGTTTGAGCATAAATGAAAAAATAAAGATACATAAAAGTAGGGTTAGAAATAAATATCTTAGTTCTGCTTTGCATGTCCATGAAAAAGATACAGGCCACACTATTAATTTTTATGAAGGTAAGGTTATCTTCTTTGAGAGAAATGAAATAAAAAGAATTAAAGAATCTTTATTATTAAAAATTTATGATTCCGAAGCAATTAACTTTTTTAAAAGTTCTTTTAATATTAAGTGTGAATGGGAAGTAAATGGCAGTGAAACCATTGGTAGTGTTTTAGATTTTATTTTCTTGGCTAGTCCGGTGAGTTTTGGATTTGGGGTAATTTTGATTAATTACAAGACCTTTTTTTCTAAATAATGGATATTTTGAAAGTAATAATTTATTTCTGGTGTAATTTTATATTAGTCTTCTGCAATAATTTTTGAAGTCAAAATAGAGAACGTCATGTGGTCCATATTTGGTTATCCTCTTTGTTTTAAATAAATAAAAGACAACTGTATAGTACAGACACACTTTAATTGAATATTTATTACTTTGTTTATTAGTTTCTTTTTTAATTATTTATTACTATACATATCTATATTAAAAAGTTTTTGAGAAATTTTGTTGATGAGTTTTTTTAAAAAAAATTTATGAAAATAGTTAAAATATTTAGGTGTATTGAAATGGAATGGATCTTGGCTTTGCATAATAGTAGATTTGATAGGCCATCAAAGTGGATGAGAAAGCATGTCTAGGATTCTTATCTTTTAGACACATATGCATACCGATCTCATTCCTAGGAGTTAGCATACAAACATGCATCCAATATCGATAATGTTGTATACTCATCTCTTTGCTCCATCCTTAACTTCCATTTAATCCAGAATTCAAGCTTAGGGAGAATATACATAATATTGTACTTCAGGGAATATTAATATTACTATCTTTATTGTGTGCACATGTAATAAATTGATAGATGAATAAAGAAAAAATGCAGTCTTTAATTTGAAATCATATGTTTAACAAATTTATTCACAATTATTACAATTTATGCAACAAGAGATTATAACAAAAGCAATTAATCTGTTTAAGTATCTATAACTATTCTTTGATTATTATGGTTAATACTTATTAATCCAATTTCCCTTTCCCCTCAAAGAATAATCATTCAATATCAATATTAATAAAAAAAAATTAAAACTTTTTATTTATATATACACTTGCTTGCTAATTTAGACTTTAGTAACATCGTAATTCATTGTCTCCAATATGCTTATTGATTAATTTCTCTTAATAACATGGTGATGGTATGAGATCGTCTCTTTTTCTATAATGATTTGTTTATACAATGAAAGGAAAGACCATTCACGCTAGAAATTATTAATCATATATACTGAAAAAAAAAATGATGAAATTATTAGTATTAACAAACAAACAACAAATAACAGTGTAACTGTACAAGTGTTGGTATTTAATGTGTAAAAGTATAAAATCTTACCTCTAACTCTGTTGCTGATTAAATTAATCTACAATCAAGTTTATACCTGACCCTATATTTTATTTTATTTAAAAATAAAGTTAATAATGTTTTTTTCCTTTTCTAAAATATCAAGAATTTATACCTCCCTCAATCTATGGTAAATGAAAAAAATAAACAAAAAATATAGACACATAAAATAAGAATATGATGTTAACCTAACATAAATCAATAAAAAATATTGATATAAGAACATAACATCAACCTAAGATAAATCAAGAGTCTATAAAGGAAATTATCCTAAAAGGATTGTCTATGTCCTCATTGCTGCAGTTCATGATTCAATTGGTGGGGTTTGAATGTTCTAGAATGTGCATGATGGTGATTGGAATTTGTTTCTTTCGTGTAGCATGCTTTGTGATGTTAAGTTTACAGCTTCACATCCAATGCTGTGTCGAGTCAAATTCAGTTTTTGCAGTGAGGTAGCTTTATATTTATCAGTGCATAATTGTCTATGTATATATATGTAGGTCATCAAAGGTCTTGAGTTTGCTGATCAGCAAGGTATAGTTTATTGGGAATCTCAAGTTAAAATTGATCTAATTCTTCAGCTCAAGATTGAAAAACTCTTGGAATATTGAATAAATTTAAAGCTATTTCTGGGATTTATAATTTAAAATTCTTAGTTTGCTGCATTTAAATCTTTACGCTTTTATTCCATCTTTTATCCAAATTCAATGATATATTCTTGTTTAAGATTTTTACTTTGATGGCTGCAGACCTTTCTGTTTGAATGACAAGTTTGATTTTCTGCTCACAAAGTATACATGTTGGTTAGCCGATAAGAGTTTTTGATCTGATTTTTGATAAGACAGTCATTTGTATATATATTTTGCTATCCAAAATGAGATTAGTGATAATTTGACTTTCAAATGGCAAGTTCGAATTTATACATTGAGTTAATTGCTTACATCACGTGTTACGATTTATATATATTTGATGGATTAATAACAATGAAAATTTATTTATATTTCTTTCCTTTACATTTTTATGATTTTCTCATTTGCATCTAAGTTTGATCATCTTTTTTCTTATATTGTTGTAATATGTGTAAATTAAACAACAATTATCTAGAGATTTTTATAATAAAGGTAAATATCAATATTTAAGTTTTATAGATTAGTTTGGATTATGTATTTTACCACACATTTGTTAAATGTTTAATTATAAAAACAGTTAAATGTTTCTCAGCTACAATGCTTGTGAACATTATTTTTATCTTTCAGTAATACATTTTATTGAGTTGCATTCTCTTTATACATATAAGTTGCTTTGTATTATATGTAGAGAATGCTGTTATTGTGGTTATTGGGGTTGAAATAGCTAAGAGTGTTTGATGGTTCTTGGTGGGATGTAAGATCATATCTTACAATATATATGCATACACATACTATAAATACATATACTGTGTATATAAATATCAATAAATTCAAAGCTAACAATATGTAATGTATAATCACTAGAGTAGATAATGATATACATCAGCACTCTGAAAGTTTATCATTTCTGTGATTATATATATTGAGACAAATTAGTTTCATTTATTTCATAAAATGATTGAAGTATGTGAAATAATGAAGTGATATAATAATAATAATTTATTTCTAATTATCATATTATAAGATTAAGCATAAACAAGTAATTATTGGATTAAATTATTTTCTTTTCATTTGAAACTTAATTTGGGAAGTTTCCCTAAAACTAAATTATCCCTTTTTTAAAAAAATAGTTAATCTTGTGTTAGTAAAATTCATTGCCATATGTACTTCTGTTTTTACACAAACTTTTTTTAAATGATTTTGATTTAACATGATTTTTTAAAAAAAAAAAATTCTCTTTTTACATGAGTTATCTTGAAATAACATGATCAATCCAAAAAACTAAGAAAAACAATTTATGTGTGTTATTATCATTTCATTTGATTAAAATAAAAAAGATTTTATCTCTTTATTTATTTTCCATTATTTTTCAAAAAAATTATTTTCTTGGTAATATTTCTGCAAATATGGAATTTGCTTCCCTGCATTTTAACATTTTTGATGTTTTGTTTTGAATGGGGAAATCACTTTGTTAGTGTTGATGTTTTGTTTGCATTTTTGGTATTTTTGACATAAGGTTTTAAAAAATAAAGTATATCTTGTTGGTGTTGATAATAAAAAAAATTAATAAAAATTAAAGCAAGGTGATCCTAATGAGGTATGAGCTTTAAAGTTTTGATGGGATCTGAAATCACTAATATCATCGCATAGATAATTATATAAAGGCCAACCACAGTATGAACCCAGACATTAATAATTGAATTTATTCATAAAACCACTGTAACATCAGCCCTCGCAGGACATTACTCCTAACATTATTCAGGAGTTCATAGAAAGAATTTCACCTGTGAATGAAGAACATGATTCAAAACATTTTTAGTGATAGCAGTGATTTGCAATCATGCACAAACATTTGCATTTATTGTCAGAACATGACCACAAATAAAATCTTGTTGATTACATATTCTGCTCAATTTTTATGTTCATTAATTCTTCATGTTTTTGTTTGTTTTTTTTTTTCAAATAAAATTTATGTTTCCATAATTCATTTTTATTTATGTACAATGTTTATGAAATAAAATTTGTTAGCACACATAAAAAATTAAGATTCTAACAAGATTTTTCATATAGTTTATTTCATTATTTTTGTTGATTTATTAATTTGGAACCAATATTCTAATTTTGCATATATAAAATGTATTTTTTTTACACATAATTTTCAGGAACCAACCTATCATGTAAAAACAAAATTAGGTGTATTTGTATTCTTACAAACTGAAAACAACATCTGGTTAGTTTTAATTTTCCAGAAACAATTCTAAAAATTATACAAGTAGTTTTTAGTAGTTTTAAATCAGTTCAGTTGACATTAAAGAGCTGAGAATAGAGTTATTAGCTGTTGTTATCATCAAGTTTGTTATGAATGCATTTTGCAATTACTACTGCATCTATCAGTATACCATGGCTTATGAAATTATGCTTGATGAAAATTATTTGGGATTAGTTATAACATTATCTTTTTTAAAAATATTTTTTATTAGTCATTCCTTAGACTAGAGATTATCACTTAATGAATAATATTTTTGTAGAGTAATTTTCACTGCACTACTCTCACGCAAGCTAGGAATTTATTTTTATCAATTTTTATTACCTTGTGAAGGGGTGTAATCATATGAACAAAGTTATGAGAAAAAGATATATGATTCCCAAATGCACATTTTGTGCTGAACTAGCACTCTTCAGTTGGCCCAGACCACAATCTCTTACACATATCTTTATCATTGTTCAGTATATATAGATAACCAATTACTACAGTTTAATTGATGTGTCAAACTTACAGCTCTCACAACTCCTTTTCACATATCTTTGATTGTATGTTTATGATTACACCACTCCACAAGGTGTTAAAAATGAATGTTTTGGCACTAGATACTAAGTCAACAAAGATTATTTTCTCTGTGTTTGTGAGTTTGAAGCTGCACAAAGTATTTCCAACAATTACTCAAGAGTCGGAAATACCAAGAGCAGATTTATTATTGGAGGAAATTTAAAAGCAAAAAAGAAGGACCATTATAGTGTCATAATTTAAGTAATATATGTACAAATTTATCATTGTTTAAAATGCGATAAAATATAAACTCTTCAGGTTCTTTAATTACGATTATCTTAAATATTTTTTGTGTAAATTATTCTATTTTTTTAGTTTTATTTTATCAAACAAAGTTTATTTCAATTAATTTATAATTTGATGAAAAGATGTTTGTATAACAACATTATTTTAAATGTCAATCTATTTTGGTTTAATATTTTTAAATGTCTTGAATAATGTAAGATTTTGTTCAATTAATCCTATCAAAGTTATTAACTGTTTATAGTCTATTTTTATAAAGATATAAAGAAGATCATTACCATTCTCAATCTTGCAATTCAAATAATTTTTCTTACACTTTTTTTTTTTCTGTAAAAAGTGTAAGAAGAATTATTTGAATTGCAATATTGTCTATGAAGATAGCGAAATAAAGGAGAGGAAAAAGAAATTGTTTAGAAGGATTATATATATATTCTTAATCTTATTATTTGCATGATATTTTTATTTATTTACAAGTTAAAACTGTAAATAAATAACTTATTTGCCATTATTGCTATCTTATTAGTTAATTAATTTTTTTATTTTTTTTATTAAGTCTGTAATATTTCTTTCTTCTCTGGGCTCAAAAATCTTGATTGCACTATTATTTCCTGCACTCTCATGTTTCTAAGTTAGACATTGAAATTTGTAATATATATATGTGAGAGTGCTTAATTAATTGCTTATATTTTTACATGTCTGTGTAAAGCTGTGCAGTGCTCCAATGAAATATATTTTTATAAATAAAATTAATGTCGATGAAAAAAAATTAAAAAGTATTAGGAACCATTTCTACCATTTTTCAAGGTACAAATAAATATATTTTTGATTATATAAATTTGCCACCTAAGATTAAGCTTGGCAGTGGTAGTTATTTGTTTTGACCTTTGGTAGATTCATAGCATATATTTCTCCATTATTTGATTGACTCCAGTATGAAGTTTCATCATCATCATTACTCCATACCTATACTTATTGATGTTATATTTCCATTATATAAATTGTTCTCAATGTGCATACCTCAGTAGCTGTTAACACTTTATTTGTTTCCATTATAGTATTTGGCACCTAGCATAGAGCTTTATTATCATTGCTCCACACCATATGAATTTATTGATATCTTCAATACATAAATTAGTGCTGTATGTAGGCTGGATATATCACATATTTTCATTACTATGTACATATGAATTTATAATTATATTATGGTTGTATTGGCTTCAGACTTAATTTTTCTATTTAGTTGTTCTAATGGTGAAGACTTGATTATTACATTGAAGCCCCACACATTTTATTCTGAGATAAATTGAACTATATTAATTTTATGGGAGAGAGGAATATTGAGAGTTTCTCTTTATATCTTTTTGTTTTAAGCATTGGATACTTATTTTTGATATCTTGCCTTTATGTTGTTTACTTTTATTGCAGATATTATGTAAAATAAATTTGTAATTTTATGTAAAGTAGAAAAAAAATGAATTTATCTTCACTAAAAGTAAAGACCTAATATATGTTTGATTATTTTTCTGGTTTGATACTTTGAGTATTAGTCCTTTATTTTGCTTTATCAACTAAGAATAAATATTTAGATAAAAGGTTAGATTACTTTACAAATTATCTGTCCTGATGTTCTGTTATTGATAGCTTTAGCAGTTTTGTCAAATATATATATTTTATTTACTTTTTTATGATGTACATATATACACACACCTATCATACATGTACATCCTTGAAAAGATTTTTAAAATTATGTTCCTTCCTTTTCTGATAAAGCTGAGTCATTTAACATTCCTGCTATTTTATGTTTATGAAAAATTACTAAATAAATAAATAAGAAGCTTTAGATGATCATTATAGAATGTTTAATAATTTTAGTCATTGAAGAATTTTTAATAATAGAATAGAAACAAATTGAGCATTGAGATAAGAATGCACAATTCAGTAAATTTTAGGTTAATGTTGTAATCTTATAGATTTGCATTAAAGTTGAAATGGCATTTGTAAGAACCTAAAAATTTGAAATGTATTGTAGTAAAATATGTTATTTTGACTATTCTTTCTTACTTAAGTGTACATCCAAAATGTGAAAGTTTAATATTATAGAAAATTTTTATAATATATAAATAAATAAAAATGAGAATTCATGTACATAATAATAACCAACTTTATATATTGTGATATGCTGATGATCAAATTGTTTTGGCTCAGGATCATCATGATTTGATTATAAATAAAGCTAGAAAATGAATATACAAATAGAGCATGGAACTAAATATAATGAAAACAAAAAAAGTTTGTATATTAGAAGAATCCAACAGAATATAATATTGGAAGACAGACAATGGATTAAAAAATTCGAAGTTATACAGATATGTAGGCATAAAGCTTAACATAAATGAAGCTATAAGAAAAAGAAATATAATGGCTACAAAAGCTATAGCAATATTAAATGGCATATTTTAGGATCAAAATATATTAAAAATCAATAAACATATGTGATAAACTAGTGAAAAGTATTGTGACATATGGAAGTAAAGTTTGGCAGTTAAAGGAAAGAGTGGAAAGATAATTGATAACTACAGAAATGGATAACTGATAAAAATCTCCAAGAAGATCAAAAGAGTGTGCACTAGCTATAAAAGAATTTGAGAAATAATAAATATTTAACACATTATAATAAATAATATCTGAAGGCAATTGGAATTGTATGAACTTGTACAGAGGATATCTCAGAAAAAGTTACCAAAACAAATATTAAATTGGTTAAACATATTATAAAAAGAAAGCAACATAAAATATTATAACATATAAAAAAAATAAAACAAAAAAAAAAAAAAATACAAAATATTATTTAATATAATGTGATCAATGCTGTAAACATTTTTTAAAAATCAAATAACTGTATTCGTCACATTCTGAAAACCTTCTTGCATAAACATAGTAAAATAATTTGAAACCATTATAACTGAAAGTGTTGAAAAAAATTGGTATACCGTATATTTCCAACAGAAAATTTAGGATCTAAATGAGATCTTCTACAATATATATATATCAAGAATTGCTCTATACAGATATAAGTAAACATCCAGTATAGTACTAAAATGAACATCCATTATATTACTAGTTAGGTAAATATTTCTAACAGATATTGCCTAAGATCTTTCAAAAATAATATGTATTACATAATTCTGTAAAACAGATGAGAGTAGACATTGCAAAAATAGTACAGTTCCTCTGAATAAAGAAGATTTAACAATATTCTTTGATAACAAAGAAATATAAATAGTAATGAAAGCTGATCAAAGTAAAAACTTAAATAAATGGAAAAAAATATATACTTTAATTTATATGAGAATATAGAATGTCACTATGATTTGACCAGAATAATAAAAAATCTATAGATACAACTAGATAATAATAATTATTACAAATAGTTATGTCAAGGCAATATAGTAAAAATTTATAAGAAAAATATATTGCTTTTGTTTTATTAAGATTAATTGTTAAACAATTAAAAGTTAACCATTTGCTAGTTAAAAGTAATGTATTATTAATTATTTTTTCAAAAGAAGTATTTGAAACTACAACTTAAGACAAAACAATATTGTCTGCAAAATTATAAATTTTTGATTAAATGTAACGAAAATATATTATTTACATAAATTAGAAATAAAATAAAATATAAGGCAGAACTTTGCAATATACTGTGATTTATTATTGTAAAAGAAATCATAAGACCAGAAATATTTGTTGCTTACTTCCCACATTTTAAATAATTTGCAAGCCAAAAAGCAAAATGATCATGAAAATCATATGAATATAGATGCTTAAGTAAAATTTTATGAAATGCAGAGACAAATGCTTTAAATAAATGCAAAAATATAGCAACAGTTTTGAAGTCATTATCTAGGGATAATTTCAAAAAGATGGACTAATTAATTTAAACAAAATAAAATGCCAAGACCTATGATACAATTAACAGCTAACTAATTTTCATAAATTAGAATACGTCTCCTCATTACTATCGTCTGCATTCAGCTATGAATATGAAGTCCAGGAACTAGCGCAGATCAACATATAATTTTACAATATTAAACTTCTCTAACCTAAGAGTGTTAGTGCAGAATTATTGATACATGATTATAGAGTGTTCAATGTATTTCTACCAGAAACAAAACCATACTGATGCCCAGACATTTTTTAAGTAAAAATGACCTTATTTTCTCTTTAACCATACCATTTTCAGCAGTTTAGAAATCACATAAATAATAAAAATTGCTCTGCAATTATCAAAAATTAAGTGATTATCCTTTTTAAAATTTGTAATAATATTGCAACCTTTCTAACATGAGGAAAACAATCCAGTTCTTAAGGAGAGATTAAATAAGAACAGGTATAAAATGAATTTGTATTCTTGTTTTAAACTCTCTAATCTAGAATGAACTGTATTTAAATGATTGGTCATATAACAAGACTGAAATAGCAATGATCCATACATAAAAAGAAATTAAGATATGAAGTAAATGTTGTTATTTTAATATACTATCTATTGGCATATAGGAAAAAAAAAAAATTAAACAAATCAAATATCTTTTATTATTTTGAATTTCTAGCAAGTTACCATTGTATTTTACAATTTATTTCGTTTGGCAAAGAATTCTTTATCAATTTCCATTTCAGAAAAACATTATTAGTAATAAAATTGATTCATAATATTGAAATTTTAATTTACTAAAGTTTCATCCAAGGATTTAAAATAATTTTTATGAGTAATCTTTTCTAATAAATTATCAATTGTCCATGCTAAGCATCTTGCAGTATTGCTTGTTAAACAATTCAAAACAAAACAACACTCTCCATATAGTAGTGCCATCTTGTGCTAACAAGAGCAATCAATGGATGCCAGAAGGCTTGTGCATAAAATCCCTATCTAGTGCCTACTCATCCAATATCCCCAGACTAGTTTCTGGCTTGTGGCCTTCATCAGTGAGGAGCCTTGGATCTGAGAGCACTGCACCTAGATCTTAGGATCTAATGCAACCCTCCAGCACCCACCTTTTAGATCCTAAGATCTAGGTGCAGTGCTCTCAGATCCAAGGCTCCTCACTGATGAAGGCCACAAACTAGAAACTAGTCTGGGGATATTGGATGAGTAGGCACTAGATAGGGATTTTATGCACAAGCCTTCTGGCATCCATTGATTGCTCTTGTTAGCACAAGATGGCACTACTATATGGAGAGTGTTGTTTTGTTTTGAATTGTTTAATAACAATTATTGTGCTAGTATGAGATAGTGATCATGTGATGTTTAGTATTGCTTGTGTCAATTTTAAAAAAAAAATCTAGTTTTTGTAATTAAAGATTTGCATATAATCTGAAGTTCAATATCATTCAAAGAAAAATGCTATCCTAGTTCTGATTATATAATAGTTTATTATAGGGTAACTTTTTAATATATGAATGAGTGTTTAACTGTTGTTTATAGTTAAATAATTTTAACACAGTTACAGAATGAGCCAATATTGATTGGCAAGAATGAGTTATTTGTGCAGGAAAAAAGATAGTAAATTCAAATAACATACATTACGCCCATATAGATTATCAAATAAATCCATATTCATGTTGACCATAAGTGCTACTGAAAAAGAATGCAAATCAGATAACAATATATTAAGTTCTGCATGAGCTATATAAAGCAACAATAACTAAAATATACTAAGGAAAACTCAAATTAAAATCAAAATATATTCCACAGAAGCTATTATTGGAGTATGATAATTAAACCCATTGTTTATAAAAAATAATATATCTCCAAATGTAAATGGCTCCATGAAGAAAGAATGCTCGAGTATGCATCTAGAATGTATTAATGTTGCTCTTCCAAAGGAATCCAAAATCCAAGTAAAATTATAATATCATAAAAACGTATAGGAAAATTATTTAAATACACTATGAGTTTATCAAATACTTGTATATCCAAGTGAAAAATATTTGAAGAGGACAAAGTTTCTTCTTGAGAAAAGTCTATATTAGGAATCAATTTAGGAAATAATTAACTCTATTTCATTTTTAATTAAAATGTGTGAAGATTTCAAATCATTTGTAATATAAATTAAACCATTCTATATAAAAGCTAAACCGCAGCATTCTATCATTCCTTTTTAGCCAACCAATGAAGATATCTACATCTATGAAGCAATATGTTGCTTTATATAAATACATTACATTCACTCAGTAAAATTTCTGAAATCGGTATAATAAATTGTCTTTTCATGAAAAATGATTTGGTTAAACTATGTGAATTAAAATAATAACTATAAAACCTGGTCTTATCCAGTATTTTTTGTAGTAATTGTCAGTAAATTTTCATTTTCATGATAGAGAATTGCTTATATTTTGATTCCATAATCCAGCTGAAAATATTCCCCAGTTTCAATTTTGTCCCTCAATAGAGTTTTCATTTTCAAAAGAACTACATAAATTTTCTAAATGAATGAATTCTTATTTTTGTCATTGTTATTGTACATAGAATTAAGATCTTCATGAATCTTACAACCATAATTGAAATTTCTGATATTACAGTAAAGTATAATTGATAGTAATTTTAATTTTTTCAAAATATCTGTCAAAATTTAATCCAAATAACTATTACTCACTGTGGTAGAGTTTAAAGGGTTGTAATCAGATTGATGATCGGTACTAACATTGCATCTCCAAGCATGCTTTTTTCTTAAAAGACATCCTTCCATAGATAGCTTTTTCTAATATTGAACACAGTGGTAACTTTTGTTACAACCTATACATGATGCAAAATTCTCATTTCTAGGCAACAAATCATTGCATATTTTACATAAAACCATTTATAAGGAGATTCCTAATTCCAGTAAAGTAAAACTTAAACTAAAAAACAAGAAAAAAGCAGTCCTCAAATGAAAAATTATCAAATTTATGATAATAAGTAATAATATCCAAATGTTTATTTATTATTTTAGCATTTTATTTAATAAAATATCAAAACAATAAAATATGACTATCTGGTATTTAGTAATTTTAAAATGAATTAGTTGCTCTTGATCATTAAACATACACACATATATTTTCAGTATGATTTAATAATGTGGTTTTTATATAATATAGGAAATACTAAATTTCTTTAACACGAAAGCCATATATGATAAACTTTAGACGTTTGTGAGCTATAGATAGCTGTTTTTATTGTTACATGCACATTTGTTTCTAAATTTTTATGAAGTATTAAAAAGTATGTTATATTTATTCATATTTAGTTTTTAAAGTATTAATTTGCATGTGTGTGAATAAGTACAAAGTACCCATTTCTTATAATATAACACTAATTATTCATTTATCCTCGCAAATGTTTATCTAATAATATTAATTGAATTTAAATCAACTTTTTATTTAGGGGACAAATTATTTTCTTTTTCATAGATATCATTATTATACATTAGACAGATTGAATTTATTCATAATCTCATATCTGCATTTGCATTTTTTTTATATTACCTTGCTTAAAACTGGTTCAGTTGTCAAGCGTTGGTGGCCTAGTGATTAGTATAGCTGCCTTCCAAGCAGCTTGCCCGGGTTCGCTTCCCAGTCAACGCATTTGACATATGAAGAAAAAAAACTGCTTCAGTTATACAATATATAATTGATGATCAGATGATTTGAATATACATGAAACAAAAAACTCCATTAAATTGATTTTTATAAAATTACACATGCACACAAAGAAATGTAACACAAGTAGATTGCGTAATTAAATAAATAAAATTTAATATAAACAAATATTAAAAGTATAGGTTTCCTGACATAAGAACCATAAATATGTAAAATCCATGAACTTGGGGACATGCATAATTATTTTTTAATACTAATTAAATATGGATCAATCTGATTCATATATATATCCTTTTGTATATATTTCTTTTTTAGCTAATGTACACTTTAGTCAATAATCAAAATTATAAATTTAAATAAATGTCAAAATTTAATACATTTTACATATAAAAAAAAAGAAAAAAAAGAATGTAAAACAAAATACAGTTAGGAAAGAAAATGTCCGAACTAGTTTATTATATTATATCATATACATTACAAAAGTTTATACTACTTTTAAATTATATTTTTAATTTATTAGTATTAAAAATATATATATAAATAAAATTTTTATCTCTATTGTATTACAATATGATAAAATGCTAAATTGATGGGCAAAATTTGTAACTTGTAGATGTTTATCAACTCTTTACTATCTCATTGCAATGTTATTTTTAACTAGTGTTTAACTATTAAAAATTTTAGTTCTGGTTTCTATGACTTTTTTTTTTATCAAGAATTTTTATTGTTTGTATATACAGAGGTTATTCAAAGGATACATCAATATATCGGTTAATAATTTTTACATCTATTTTTTATATGGCTATGAATTTAAAAAAAAAAAAAAAGTCTAAATCTTGTTGCATTGTCTCATATTTTTAAATGTTCTGTGATGACTTTACGTGGTCCGCAGAACTATCTTTGTTTGATTTGTCACATGCTTTTAATGTCTGCTTCAAAGTTCATCTGTATTGAATTTACATGTGTCCATGTTCTGGTAGAGTGTTTTTAGTACTGGTGAATATTCATTGTTGTTTTTGCTGTGCTCCTTGTCCTGTTGAATAGCACTTTGCCAGTTTTACATGTTTAAGTTCATTATGTTTTTAGTCTTTTAAAGAACTAAATCCTGTCACTGTATTTTTGCTGCTTTAGTTTCTCCCATATATCTCTCAACCTTGTTCTTTTTTAATTGTTCAGATTGATTAGTTGCCATGTGGAATCATAGCTCATCTGTGGTGCTATATCCTGATCTCACTTTTTATATTCTTTAGTTTCTTCATCAATATCTGTGTTGGCACTGTATTGTCATTATTATAAAGAAGATCACATCTTGTCAGCCATAGATTGTAGACTACAAAGGTAGCACCTTTTATCATGGCAAACTCTCCCATGTTCATAGCTTGTTTTAGTAAGATCATTATTGGTAATTTGTATCTGTAGATTGTTTGAATTGTAATTCTACAGCTTTGCATTGATTTACATTGTTCCAGAATATGACTTATTGTGTCATCTTGTCTTTTGCAGAGTGGGCACACTGGTTCAAGGTTGGAATAGCCTCTGTGTGTTACTAAAAACAAATTTGTAGGCAATGCATTCAAGTTTATTTTTAGCAAAAAATCCAAGTATTTCAGCTCTAGGCACCATCTTTTAAATTTTTTAATTAGGCCATGATTGGTAATGTTGAGTTGAATGTGTTCTGGCATTATTATTTTGTTTGTCAGCTAGTATGCACCCCAGTAGGCTATTTTTCCTGCATTTTGTTGAAAGGTAAACATGGTGATTTTAGTAAGTTCTGTCAGGTTTGGCCACCATTCTTTTTGCTGTGGTGGTGGTGTATCTGTTGGGATGATGGTATTACGTGGTATAATTTGTGGGAAGATATTGGACAATTATTGTACATTCTTTGGAATCTGATTGTTTGAATCGAATGTAGTGATAGTCCATTCCATTTCATATGCTTTTGCATATTTCTTAGGCTTATTGCCACAGTTTTCCCTTTCCAAAACAACCTGGTGCAAAGTGAGTTAATCTTGGTTATGAATTTTTTCATAAACTTGATGAATGGCATGTAATATGCTATCTTGGAGAATACAAGCATGTTCATCAGCACAGTTTTGGCATATAGTGAAGCAACCTGGTGCATAGTGAGTTAATCTTGGTTATAAATTTTTTCGTAAACTTGATGAATGGCATGTAATATGATATCTTGGGGAATACAAGTATGTTCATCAGCACAGTTTTGGCATATAGTAAGAGTAGATTTTTGCTAATAATTTAGTAGTTTTGTCTGTTGATTGCAGGATAGATTCTTGTACTTCTTTTTTCGTGGCCAGTGGGGAAAGATGCATTGATAAACCCAGAAATTTTTGTGGTGGAGCTTTCCCTGAAGATAGATTGCAGACCAGCCCTGATTCACATAATGTGCCAGGTAGGTTTTGCTCTATTGTTTTCAGAAATGCATTGATATAGATGGCAAATAACAGCGCACTGAGGGGAGATCCCTGCGGGATAGATTTGGTTGGTCTAAATGATTGAGATATCTTTCCATTGAGAGAAATTGAAATTTTTCTATTAATTAATAGGTTTTCTATTATGTTTATTATCCCAGAGAGGAATATCAAATTGGCCAAGCAGGTTTAACTTGAATTTTTTATCTTTTTCAGATTACTGTAGTTTGCAGTCTAGTTATTTGTACATATCGTGACATTAGGGTAACTCATTAGGAAGCATTATTTCTGAATTAAGAATAACTAGCAGATGTTGACTTTTAAATACATACATTTATTAAAATAGTGATGTCATTTTGACAGATTTTCTGTAACTCATTATAGAAACTTTTTTGATAGAGCATAAGCAGAGTGCCTCACATTTTCACAGTTATATGCTTGTAAGGAAATCTTATAAGCAAAATATGTGAAATTCTCGTCAGACATTGTGGATAGATTATCTGTAACAATAATCTCAGTTAATATATTCTGATTAAAATACTCGTTTTGTTTTTTTTTTGGCTTAATTTTCTCTGCATGTGCAATTGGTCTCTCAGTCGTATATTGGCCATGAATGATGATTGTTAAATATGACAATAAATCACAGAATTAGTAGAAATATAGTAAAATTATGAATTATTACACTTCTTTGCTATCAACTCTATTATAAATACCAGTTTGTCCATTTTTGCTGTATTTTTTTTTATAGTGCTTGAATCACATTTTTGTTTCATAATCCAGGCAATACAGTACTATATTTAATCATTAAAGTCATTATCTTATTTATAGATTAAAGCAGAGTTTATATATACATATAAAACTAATTTTTATTAAGTGCTTATCAAATGAATTTAAATCTATTTATATATGGTTTTTTTAAGTACTTATCTGTTAAATTAAAATCTATTTATATATTTTATAATCCAAGACAAAAGTTAATTACTATATATGTTTTTCTTTAATTTAGACAAATTTAATTATAGATTTTCCAACAAAAATTATTTTATTTTCATGTATAGGTAAAGATACAAACAACGAATTGAGAGCAAAGCTTTATAGGGATAAACAATTATGAAGTTCTAAGCATGCTTTAACTGGATTCAGTCGTAGTCATGAGCTATATCCATGACTGAATCCAGTCGAAAGAATGCTCAGCACTTGATAATTATCTACACTAATAAAAATTTGCTCTCAATACTTTGTATTTTTACCTATATTACAGTTTCGAAGATAAAGCATTTAAAAGTACTGTGTTTTTACATTTTATATTCAGTGTTTAATATATAATTTTAAGAAATTATAAATTATACGTTTTTACTATTAAAATAGAAAATCATATATCTTTATAATACTAGCCAAACAACAGAATTTTACTAAAATTTTATTTATAATTACTAGTATAGCATAGGCAATATTTAGTTTTTACTATTATATAGTTTTTATCATGCGTTTTGGTTAGCAAATGTTCTCTCAACTGTTTGTTCCCTGTAAAACATAATTAATAGTATTTATTTTAAGATGTGCCGGCGCAGGTAAATGCTCAGGATTGTATAGGACCTGGTCCCTTGTATGGGCAGAGCAACGAAGTGGTATACCCGCATTATCCTTGATTTCAAGTAACACTAGGTATCATACATAGTTCATGTAAACTTCCGAAATAAATTTATTTCTTAATAAAAAATTAAAAAAAGTATCACACTCCCTCATCTCTACATTTTTATGTATATTATTTATATGCACACATACTTTTTAAACCTTACTATTTTATTTTATAACTCTGGAGAGAACAGAAAAATGTCATTGTAAAATATTACAATTATTAATTACTATAATATAGGTTTTTGAAACAATTTATTTCCACCGTTAGGAATTTTTTCCCCATTTTATTTATTTAGCCGTTGGACATCGTATCTCAACGTATATATATCAAATATTTTTAAAATTCTGATTGATTTATAGTGGCACTTCGTATAGTAGTTTGTAAAGATATCAGAATTGAAAATCTATTTATTTTAAAATGCTTGTGCCCCCCCCCCCCGCCAATAACCACTGCAGAGCAAAAACCTCTCGAATAACTAACTCTTCACGAAGAAACAGAAGGCAGAATTTATTCACGAGCATGAGATTTTGGAGCTGTTTTTCATCCTGGTTTACCCTCTAGCTAAGAACAGCTGGATGACCATTTACCTGAAAGAAAAATTCCAAGCCTGTTAAACAAAAATTTCAAGTTTACTCCGTTTAAATTTGAATCAAGGGTTTCATATATAGCTGGCGAATGTATTATTATTATTTTATTAGAATCTTTTGGGTATATATACATTACTGTGTGTATATACACGCCCATGTCTATCATACGAATTATTTTAGAATCTTGAGATTTTTCTTAATCCGTAGCAGAAAAATAAATTATTATAAAATAGTTTGAAACAAATCCAATTTTGAAATGTACATTCTGTGACATAGATGTTTTTGATTTTTCTAAATGGCTTCCTCTTTGGTTCATACCAGCAATTTCAGTGAAAAGTTTATATTCGGCCTCATATCTGCATTTTATCTGTTGTAAATTGCTTCAAATAGTTTCAATATAGAAAAACCAGCTTCCATTAAGTCTTATAACCTGCATTTTATTTATAATTTTTTGCTTAAATTAGTTTAGATGTAAAGTATGGATTTGAATTTAGCCTCATACCTGCATTTTATTTGTCATGGATTGTTTGAATTTAAACATCTGTTGCTGCGCTTACTTTTTGTTTGTTTTTATTTAATACAATTTTTGCGGATTACTCTTTGGAATTTCATTTTTTATAGATTTGCTTTTATTATTATTTTCATGATTTTATTTAATATGCTGCACTCATTTTGCTATAATTTTATCAGTAGATATATATTCATCTTTTATCAATTAGTTTTTCTTTAGTCACTGGTTTAATAGTAGATAGTATGTTTTATTATTTTTTATCTTTTAATTTTTTCTTTATTCATTGGGATATGTATTATGTGGTTTCATCTAATAGGTAGACCACACACTCATTTTCGTTTATTTCATTATTTGAATTGGAAAAAATAAAGTGGTGTGCAAAAGTTACTTATTTTTATAAATAATTTTTTTTTTATTCTTTATTATTATATAGAAATAAAGTACAGTATAGAGAAACGTGCTTGCGACTAATAATTTATTTTTTTAGATTAAAGGTTTATATGATTTTTCAAAAGATTGTCAAAAAGAATATTTCTTCATTTATAAAGAATAGTAAAGATATTGTTTTTAAATATATATATATAGGTTATAATTACTGTACATTTAACCCATAAAAGGAGAAAGAACAGTTTCATTATAAAACTTTGAAAAAAGTGTTTATTATAGACACTCAAGCATTTATTTCTATATGTAGAAAAAAGAAGGGGCCAAGTAATATTAAAATATTTTATTTTCATTAAATACTGATTTTCATCTTTGATCTAGAACGAAAATAATACACTTAATTTTTGTTTGCATGAAAAAAGTGATTTAAGGAATACTACTTTAAGATGTAGAATAAAATTCACTCCCTCTCCCAAGTTTCTTTCTAAAAGCAATGAATCATTTATATGTACATAAGGCATACTAAATTTAAATTATTTTATTCTACATTTTAAAAAAAAGTTTTATGGAGAGTTTTTATTTGTGTCAATAGTAAAAAAGGCTGTTAAAATTAATTACTAAATCTTAAATAAACCTAGTTAAAATCATTAAATCAGCAAAGTGTATTTGCTTTAGTCTAATGATGTGAGATTTATTAAAGTTTATATAGTTTTAAAATTGAGATGCTAGAATAAATTAAGAGGGTAGCAAAATATCAAAGATGATCGATCATAACACTCTGGTCACCTAGTTAATTCACCTTGTTTCTAGGCAGAGAAAAAAAGCTCTCTTACAAGAAAATCATCAAATCAACAAAGAATATCCTACATTTGTTTAAAAATCTTTAGAGTTATTATACGTAAATTATTTACATTAAGAAATAATGAAATAAATATTAATGAAGTTGCTTTAAAAAAAATTTTTTTTTTTGTAACAACTTTGAAAGCTTATAATAGAGATAAAAAAAATTCTGTCACATGTTTTTATTGACTGTGCACTAAAAAGAAATAAAATAATTGTTTCTTTAACCACAATTGGAGTTTTTAGATTTAACTTAAAAACAAAAACACGAGGGGTCCAGAAATTAAGTCAATTCCTTGTTATAAAAACTAGGGATTGTTTTAATTAATTTCTGGACTCGGCTTTTAACATAGATTAATTTTTTTTTTTGCCTTTAATTACCATAATAAAAAAACAAGCGTCAAAAGTTTAAAATTATTTTAAACTAAAATCTATTGAAAAAGTAAAATCACAGAATTGTAAAATATAAACGAGTATGTGCAATGTGCATTATTGCACATACTCTTAAAACACAAAAACAAATTATAAGATACAAGGCTTTATAGCGATATGTTCTGTTTTTTTTTATATATATATTTAAAAATATTGGACTTTTGAAGAGGAGAAATTTCTTGTTCAATATATACTTTTAATGTTATATGAATTTTTATTTTATACTCTTAATGAATGTTTATATTATTTTTAGGATAGGTATAATGAAATTATAGCTATTTAAATTGATATATTTTTATTTTAAAACGGTTGTTTTTTAAAAAAAAATGCTAAAGGAAAAAATTTACAATCTTTTAACTTTTCGCGATTGTTTTAAATAATGTTCTGAAAAAATAATGTTCTCTCTTTTATTTCAGTTTTTTTGATTCATAGCCCCTTATTTATCACTCCATCAAACTTCCTTAATTTCATCTATTCATTTTGCATGTTCCCTTTTTTTTTTTTTTTTTTATAGATATTTTACAATATCTTGGAGTCCAGTTTAAGATTTCAATTATCCAACTATTTTCATTTCTTCTTAGAAAATATCCATTCCAGCTTCAGTCTTCTAATTGTTTCAGTGATATCTGTTCTCTAATGTATTTTACTTTTGATTCCTTTCTGTCACTTCTGACATATTTTTCCAAATTTTTTTGAATGGTCTGAAGTCTTTGTATTGATCTTCTGTTAAGTATCCAAATCTCAAGTCTACATGTAAAAAATGATAAAACACTTCTGTTAAAAAATGTTCTTTTCACACACAAACATATTTCATTTTAATATTTCTACCAAAAGCATTCCATTAAATGTAATTTTGTGATTAATTTTCAATCATATGTTTTTATCTGTATTAATAATGATATTTATAGTTGTTAATTTCTTCTAATTCATAATTATCAATCTTTATTTTTTTCTTATATGATATACCATTCAACATTAGTCTTTTTAGCATTTCTGTTTCAACTTTTTTGCTTTTATTTTAAAATTCTTACTTCCTGTAGATCTGGACTGTTAGTTACAAAATCAACTATTTCATCTACAAAAGCTAGATTTAAATAATCTCCTTGTACTTTTGTTTCCTTAACATTCCATTTTATTCTATAAGATACTTTTTGTAAAACTGCTATAAAATGTTTTGGAGATATTGAATCACCCTGTTGTAAACCCATATGAATGTCAATCTTTTTAGTGTCATCATGTAATCTAAAGCCCATTTTTAAATCCAGTTTGTTTTGTTTTATTGGTGTAAATCCAGTGTTATTTGTAGCTGAGTTGTAATGATCTTGTTTAGAAGTGATGGAAGGCTGATAAAGTTGTAATTTCTAATATCTTCTTTATCTGGTTCATCTTTATCATTTACACATTTGGTACAAAGTTTGCCAATATTTTTTTTACTTCATTTGCTTTTAAGATAACAATAATAATTTCATTTTTAGAGCTTTATTTTTTTTTCTAGATTTAATTGCAAAATGGCTGGCAATTCAGAACATATGTTGTTGTTTTTTTTTTAATTAACACATAATTCTTTGGAGAATCTTTCCTCGCATTTTGTACCATCCTTTGGTTGCTGAAATAATCTTTTTTTCCAAATAACAAGATATTTTATAATTTTGGGACTTTTGTTCTCTTCTGTAGCTTTCCTTGCCAATTCACAGTTGTATTTTCTTGCATTGGTGTTAATCCTCTCCACCCCCACCCCCCACATATCTTTTTGCAGAATTCCATGTATTTGATTTTTCTTAAGGAATTATTTTAAAATATTTTCATATTGATTTTTTTTTTTTGCTTTTTATATTGTCCTCTCTTGGTTTAAAAGTTATTGGTGAATTGCAGCAGTTTTGTATCAGTTATGTATGTCAAAATTTTTATTAGAGTAGTATTTATCTTCTTATTGATCTCAGTCAAATTCAAAACATCTTTAAACTATATTTTAAAATAATTAGCTAATTATTATATAAGATATCTTACATCTCACTATTCAATGATCACTTTCTATGTTGAATTTATTGAAAACAGTGCACTTGTGAAATATGCATTTGTATTATCCATTTCTGCTTAACTTTTTTTTTCAGTGAACAACTTCATAATAGACAGTTTTTTAATTTTGGGGAGGAAAGTTTTGTCTCTATAATCAAATTTACTTATAATACTTTCATCTTTCAGTTGTTTTTCAATTCTAACTTAAAATCTCCCATGATAATTTTGAAAATGTTGTTTGATGTGATCAGTCATTTTACATATCTATAAAAAAATATTTTATTACTTCTTTATTACCACGAGAATTTGTGTACTTACAGGTTACACCTGCTATGAAATATCAGACATATTAGTCCAGTGATAACTTTGAATCTTGCTATTTCATAAAATAAAGCCTGCATGGGATGATAAACAAACATGTATTTACTCTTTGAAGCAAATCAAGTTATTTCCAAAAATGATAAGAACTAACCTTGTTTTATACAAAATGGTAATATATAACTTTATTTATTGCAAATAAAAGAACGTGTTATTTGCAAGAAATGATATTGTCACAATTAAACTTTTAGCAATATTCATTTATTCCAATTAAAAAAAAGATTGTTTTTTACAATCATTGGGGTGGACTGAAGTTATTTATGCTCTGCAAAATGCAAATAAAAGTATAGCTATGAGTTACATAAAAATGTTGTATTCGGCAGCTTATAATTTACTACTTTTATAGGATTTTGGGTTTTTTCTCAGAATAATATGCTACACACTCAAACTTTTCACAGTTGTTATTTCAATATATCACTGTCTTTTGAAAGTAGTGAACTGCATCGTCCTCAGTAGTGGATAGTTCCCAAATTTTAATCAATTAATTAATTTCAAAAAATCTACTCAGCAGGAATTAAAGCTGGACAGTAAATCATGTATGCACTTTATTTTTGTCAGATGATTGATTAATTATCCCAGCATTCTTTAAATCACAAAATTAGCAGAGACATCAGTATTTTGAGTAATGACCTGGAACATTATATAATATTTAGTTAAAAAAATATATTTATTTTCCTTTTTAGAAGATTATAAAATGTGTTTAATTCAATATTTATTTACACATTTGTTTGTACCATTGACTTTCATCACAGCTGGCTTAAGTAATAAGTACCAGAACTTATTGGATCATAAAAATGAATTATCCACATTTAGTATCTTCCATTAAATTAGCTGACTAATTTTGTCACATCTGTCTAATAACTATCAATTCTATAATGTTGTTCTTCTGTTTTTATTTACAATGAATCCTATTCCATTTATATTTTCAATATGTTTTATCAATATACTTTTCAATTTAATTGTTTTTTCACCTTTTTTCTTCTAATTTTAAAGTATTGTTTTAGTAGAATAAGCAAGTGAAAGTATATGAATAAATAAAAAGATAGAATCATATTAATTGGGTACTTACTAAAGTGAACTTTAATAATAATAAGTGTTATTGGATATAAGTTGTATTCAATATATAAATTATTTTTACATCATTACAACAATAACTTTTTAAAGAAATAATATAAACTATAATCAGTTTATATCTTATGTAAAAATATTACATTAATTCCAAACTAAAATATTAAAATGATAAAAACTGAAGTCATTATTAATAAATTATATTCATGAAATATAGTAGTATTATCAGTTGATGACTGAGTAGTTAAGGAGCATGCTTTTAAAATTGCTAGATTAGTTCAAATAGATTAAAATCCTCAAACATTTACTAGATGTAAACTAACATAGAATTTACTCAATTATATTATGAGATTAGTTGGTATAGTTTTAAATATAAACTTATTTATTTTTGTAATGAATATTAATAAAAATGGATATAAACAAACAAATAAATATCACATTTAAATGAATCCTTATATAAAGAAGTGGATGGTTTATAATAAAAATTGTATTTCATATAGTTAGATGCTTAAGAGATCATGTGATATTTGAACACCCAAAAGGCAGATTGATTACAGTACTTATCTGAACTGAGACTTCTATTATATTTAATTAGGAACTTTAGCTTTGAGTTTGTAACTATGTAAAAGATTTGCATGTCTAAAAATATTTCTAGTGTTTAACTGTTAATATTCTTTTCACATGTATATTAGGGTGATATATGTCATACATATATACATCACTTTTTCAGTAGTTAGTATTATTCTTGTAATTGCAAAAACTACATTAATCACTTTATTGTATTAATTTAGGTAAGTAATTAATTGTTAATTAATTTTGAAAGCTAATTTCCTGGTTTCATTTTTAAATGATATATTAAATAAGAATGCTTTTGATAACTTGGCATTCTAGTGATAAAAAAAGAAATCTATTCCTACACTATTTATTTTTATGTGATATAAAGTTTTTAAAAGTAATTAATAACTACTGATTAAAGCTAACTAAATGTAGAATATGATTTTTTACTGTGTTTCATTTTTTTATAATTATAAATATATACTACAACACACTGGCTTATATAAATATCATATCAACATATAGCATGGTTAATAAATTTAATTTTAAATAGAAATAGTAACCTTACATATATAGTTTTTTACCTATGCAGTTTAGTACAATGATACAATGCTGGACTTGAGAGCTAAATATTTCTCATCAAAAACTCAACATGTTACTTTTTATCCTAGGATGTCACATGACTTCTCAAGCAATTAACTATTCGAATAATATTTTTTGACTTTAAACTCTATGACAATATTATGCAAATTTAAACAGTTAAAATATGCTGTCAAAATTTTATATTTAAATACAAGATATGTGCACATTTACACACAGTTACCCTTTCTTATCATCACCATCATTAGCAGACACACACAAATGACTGATCATTCCAATTTCAAGAATAATAAATAGATAAAATAATAATGTGCTAGGTGTGAGTTTTGCAGTGATTATGAAACCAGTCTGTGGAATACAAATGTGTCAACTTATAGCAGCATACTAATTGATTATTCCTTTAAAAAAAAAAAAAATCTTCCAAATGAAAGCATTCAAATTGCATTTCTTAACAAGATTTCTATTTAATAAGTTAACACATCATATAAACTTTATTCTATTTTTGTTCATTTGATTTTCAATTCCAAAATAATTTTCTGTTTCCTAAATTTATTTTAGTTGCTATTACAGAGAAAGAGGGAACTGAACAAACCTTTCATGAAATTTTTCTTAAGAAAATTAAAGAGCTGGAAAAGACCGACAAGAGGACGTGTTAGAAATGGATGGTGGATCAAACTTGGTCCAGAGTTAATTTGGCCAAGACTATATCAATTAGATAGAATACTCTAATGAACTCATTGATTAACATACTCTGAGTATTCACTGTTATTATGTACATGAGGACATCCTTGTGACAACAATTTATTATACTTCAAACTCAAAAGAATTGTATCCATATTCTCTGACGGGCTCATAACTTATAGGTCACTGTTACTGAGAAGCAGAAAGGCTGACTGAGCATTGAGTAAATATTTGACTACCTCCATTGATTAAGGTCAATTCTCCTGACCTCTGAAAGGATAGGAGATTAGGAGGCACTCCAGGCCTTCAGTTTGGATGGATGTAGTGATTACAGACTTGAAGGGGCCCAAATTTATATTTCTGATTATTTGAATTATATGATTCTATTGTACAAAAATGTAAATAATTGCTTGCAGATTTACAGTCAGGTATGTTTGTACTAACATGAAGTGTGATGATGATCCTCAGGAGTCGGGAGTGAAGACACGGTCATGACAAAATTCAAGTTGTAATTTATTAAGCAGGCTGCCTTGATAGGTCCCTGTAGATTGTACTTATTATTTGACCAGGGTTATCAAAAGATGATTGTTGTACCCAGAAAAACATGTGAAATATTGATAATGTTAAATATGGTAATCACTATACTATGATTGTTTGTCAGTTGGATTGTGTATAGGTGAAAAGGGGAGGTAGAATAAGTGTAACTTAGACGACATGGTTGTAATCTAATGATATTGACGATGGGCAAATAGGCACAAATAAAAGTTCTTTTGAAAGAAGAAAGAGAAAGGATTTTATCTTTTCACATATGCACTTTAATTTCTCTTTAATTACATGCGTCCTATACCCTATACGCTCAATAAATAAATTTGAACATTCAGTTGCCTTTTTTTTTGACCCCTTTCTCTCTATTTTTTTTATAAATATTCTACTTTTGTTTTAACAACATTCTTTGAACCCTCCCCCCTTCTCTGAAATTTTTTAAAATATTTTTACATAAATAGTCTATTTTTGATTTTACAACATTCTTTAATTCTCTTCTTTTAAAACATTTGCAGAATGCTTTAATATTGCTTTATTTATTTTGGAATACTTTTCTGTGAACTATCAGTTGTATTATTTTTAATTTAACATTGACCTTTTTTCAGTTAAATTATTAATGTCTATTAAGTATTGGTTGTTTGTTTCTAATAAATAATAATCTCTGATAAATAAGCCTAGAGGATTCTAGGTACTAGCACAATGATTAGCACCTGTCATTAAAAGATATTTGTCTCTGTATATAAATAAAATACTTGAATAAAATCAATAAACTAAAAATAACTTAATATATATAGTTTATTTGAATTAAAACACAAAGTTGTATTTCTTGGCAAAAAAAAAATACTGAAGATATTTTGTATAGAAAATTTTTTAGTTTAAAATAAGGCCTACCCAAGAGATTTGATGCCCTAGATCCAGGGGTGGGCAATTGTTTTGGCTCAGGGGCCGCATAGGTTGGTGGAGGGCTGCATCAGGGGCCACTTTGTGGAAGCAAAAGTTAACGAAGGGCCGCATCTTTATATCATGACACAATAAACACACTGCTTTATTCCATGTATTACCAAAGAAATATTTGTTTGTCCATTCTTCATTAAACACATGACATTCATTACCAATTTTGCATTTTTTTGGAGCATTCATGGTTTCCCAAATGTTGGAAGTATATATATTTGCTAATGCAAATACAAAATTGAAATTAATCAGATCAACTGGAAAAGCACTGCACATCGTATCTACACTGCGCATGTATATTAATGTGGCCATTCTAGTGGAAAATATGAGATGAATATTTGAGTATGCAACAGGAAGGAAATCTCAGTCCAAGGTGGATTTTTCTGATTGTCTTGGAGGGCCGCATAAAAACTCTTAGCGGGCCGCATGTGGCTCTCGGGCCGCTATTTGCCCACCCCTGCCTAGATCGATTTCATTATTGGAACCCTTATAGAAAAACAAAAAAAATTATTCTAATGTTTTTATTTTTATATAAAATTCCAATACAATATACCCACAAATTAAATCATAAAGAAACAATAAACAAAATAAAATAAACATTTTAAATTTAAATTTTGACCCGCAACACAGTTAGTTCTAAATGTATACATAATATGTCTAATAAATATCCTTTGATTGATGCTGGTTCTGGCACCTCTAGATTTTTACACCTTAGTTGGCTGGCAAGTGTGTCTATAATTCTTGCTACCTCTGATAACGAATCATATATGGAAAAAGTATGGTTATTATTTTTATGGGGGGGGGTATAACAGGTTACAACAGTAAAAAATTAACATGCATTATTATACACTTTAAAATATAATGCAAATGTCAAGACTTCTGCATTCATGAGAAGTTCATTGCTTACATTAATCATTAGATTATAAAGTTTATTTCAAAAATATTTTAAATAGATACAATATAGATCACTTTCATTGGAAGGATATAAAGATAGAATGTAATGGAAAACTATAATTAAACAAGATATGTAAAGTTTTTCAGAAAGAAGAGCTTGCAATGATCATAAACATGCCTAATAAATAGGTTAAAGAATTAGCATTTGATATATTGTAACGGAATAGCGTTACATGGGATTTGAATCCAGGCATATGATGTTAGATTAAATATATATGCAATTGACGAAATGAATGACAGGTACAAAACTTTTTAAAAAAAAAGGTTTTGTTTTAATAATGAACGAGAAACACCCGTTTCTAGAGCATGATCGCAGCTATATAAGAGTACCTGTCAAATTTATTGAAATAAGAGTAAACGAGTTTTTTTTTTTGTTATTTTGTTGTTTTTGAGAATAAATATATAATCATTAGTTGTAAGTTTGTTTGTTTTTTGTTTTTTTTTAAAAAAAGAAAGATGAATGATTGAACACAGGTTTGACATTTTATTAAGTCATTTAAATCATGTTTGAACAAAAGGAGAAAATGAATTGATTAATTTGCAACATGTTCTGAAATTCCAAGCGATCTAAAATTATTTTCAATGGGGGGTAATTAGTAAATGTAAAGTTAGTAAAAATGAAACAATAAGCCGGATATATGTCGGTAAGGTCTAGATAAAATAAGCCGAATTTAGAAACAGAAGTGAGAAAAGGTGTACACTGCTATTGTACAACCCAGACTTCTGTCTCCAGCTAAACAATGCCTGAAAAATGGCCAAATTGAGTTAAATTCCAAAGTGGTGCAAACGATCCCAGAAATCGCTGAATTAAGTTAATACTCGATGGACCTATTGGATGAAGGGACTCACAGGTGCAAGGGGGAGATTGGATGAAAAAAATTCAAGGTGTGAGGGCGGAAGAAGAGAGAAATTACAAGGTGAATTGCGAAAGGAAAAAAGGATTAGCAGAATCACCGATGTTTTGGAATAATTAAGTTGCTGATTTTGTAAAGAAAGTTTTCTTTTTCCCAGTAGAAATAAGATCTAACTTTCGTATAATAGTATAACGGAGATGCGTTGCTGAACCTAAAATTCGCGGCTTGACCGCCGGACCTCCGCGCTCTGTTCAGCTGATTGCCCCTAGGATGCTCGTAACACCGGAGAAACTTCACCTAAGGACCACACACGCTTTTGAGACCTCGCAAATTGCCAGAATGCTTAGTTAAAGAAGAAATCATCGCTCAGGATCCTTCTTACCGGCTGTCTACGTTCCACAGGTAGCTATCTTTAAATTAATCGTACTCCCTTATGCACCAGAGTAGATAAACTTTAAAAACAATAACTAGTGAAAAAACATTTGGCTAAATGATAAAATTACTCGCGACCATAAATGAACGATTAAAGAACTTAACCAGAATTTATTTGTCTACAAATAAACATCCTTTAATATATGTGCGAAATCTCATTTAATTCTATAGTTAATTTATCTCGGCTTGCCAGTCATATACCGGCATAAAATTGTTATTAAATAGATTAAAATAAACCATTTATTTAATTAGTATTTTGTTATTGATTGATTGGAATTTCAACTCACATTTATATGATAGGGAATGAGTGCTGGAGTGATCCAATTTGTTTTTTGTTATGAATGAATGCATTTGATATTTTTGGTGTTGGGATTTGATTAAACTTATGTTATATTACCATGCCTTTCTTAGATTAATATTAAGCTTTGATTTATTTGTTCTGTGGGATATAGGGCGGGCCCTAATACGATAAGTCTGATTGATCGCGATTGAAAGGTCACATATGCGATATAATTTGAAAGGTGATATTGGCTGTGTTCGTTTCTTGCTTCCGACTGGAGTGATGCATGGGCATGTTTTGTGATATAGTTGAGTGAGCTTATGCACATACGTGGCGGACTCTTGTAAAGTTCTCCTGGCGCCTACTACTTGGATTCGATCCGAATTTACGTATAAATAAATAAAAGCGTACGTGTATTTGTGTTTGAAATTATCTTCACCGAACATTATGTAAACCCCCAGACGCAAGAACACAGCAGATTCATAGGAGTGACTTTAGTGTGCTTTCGGCACGGAAGCCGTCGAGGGGGCGGTTACAATATAGAATCTATTTGGGATTTAAGGTTTGGTTTATATAGTCATTCATTGCAAAACTCATTATTAACTTTTTAGTACTTTTGTTTCTTCTGCAGTTATTAAGAGGCAACTAATAATGATGACAGGTCATCTTATTAAAATTATGCATCCCACTTTTAAAATATTTGTTATTTGAATTAAAAATATGGATAGAATTTTCAGAAGAATATTTTATATTAGACTTTTTTTTTTGATGAGAGTATAAAATGTAAATTAGGCTTTAAATAGCAAAGCTTTTTTAACAGTCCCCAAAGAAGAACAATGAATAAGAAGACATTACTGAAGTTTGCTAAATAATCATTGGATGACTATTTGAGTTAGCTGGGTGCCTCTTGCTGAGAAATTCTGCACTCCACTTTTAAAAAGTTTGTTATTTGAATTAAAGATATGAGCAGAATTTTTAGAATACTATGTATTATTATTATTATTTTTGATAATATAAAAGTAAATTTGGCTTTAAATAGCAAAGGCTTCTCTAACAATCTCCAAAGCAGAACAGTGAATAAGAAGACCTTACTGAAGTTTCTTAAATAATGGTCTGTACAAGTTAAAGATTTCTTCTTTTAGTTATGCCCTCATACCGACCAGTCATTGGATGGCTATTTGAATTGTTTTTGTGCCTCATGCCTGCAAGAAAAACTCTAAATCTACTTGCATTCTGAAAAAAATTCCAAGATTTTACTTGATATGAATTTAAATTTTAGGTTGTGAAAGAGATGGGTAAATTTGGTGAAGGAGCAGTTTAAACAGTTTTATTGATTGTATAATCACAATAAAAATAAATGTATTAGCCACTAAATTAAGCTAGTTAATTTTTAAAAAGCAGAAAAAAAAATAAAACAATCAAATATACTTCTTAATCATGAATCTGGTTGTAAATCACTTGTTAGTATTTTATATTTTTTGCTAAGAATTATTATATGATTATTAATTTATATTTAATTTGTGTTACATACTTGTGATTTCTCTGCATTCTGTAACACTTCTACCTAAGCATCAAAATTCAATGGACACAATATATCAACATAAACAGACCCATTGTCACTGCGTTTTTTTTAATATTTATGCCATTTTATTTTGTTTTAATAAATTAGATGATTCAGAATTTGAATTTATCTTTGTCATAGTAATATATTCAAAGGGTTTATTGCTTGAAAGTCCTTATGAAGTTTGAGCATTGGAAGTGGCATAGCAGAGCCATAATCCATGCATCTTGATGTCCAGAGTATGTTACTCTACCATCAGTAAATCATGCAGGATTAGATTTGTCAAAAGGCTAATATGCATATTTAAAGATTTTAATTTTCATATTGATGAGAAATTGTTAATTGGCGTGAAATTGTTAATTCTGACCGTTTTTTAATTATTTGAGATTGAAATTTTTTATTGCATTATTGGATTATTATTGCATTAACTACATTACATTAATTGTAATCTAACTACTAATTGAATCTTTCAGGCTTAATGAGTCTTGGAGCAATAAAAAAGACAACTAGACATAAGAAAAGATTTGCATGTAATATCAGCAAATGTTAGTTTTATTATTAATTAGTAGACAGGCAAAATTCATTTCATAATAGAATGAAAATGAGCTGACAGATTATTGATCATATTACTATGCTGCAGAAAGTAGATGCATTAAAGTTTTTAAATATGCATTCTTTTTATGATGACCAAATCACTAGAATTTCCACTAAGGATTAACCTGTGTCATCATTATTATAAAATGGGCTTCCGAAGATCCGATGAAAATTGAACACTGGAGGTGATCAGAGTTTACCTTCAATTTAAGTCCATCGTTCTACCATTTTATTAATCCATGCAGAACATAATATATGTTATAAATAGAAACATTGGACTTTGTTAGCTCAAAATTAAAATGGAAGTGGATTATCCTTCTTGGTTTTGAATCTGAAAGTTCATTGTGGTTAGGATCTCTTATTGAAGTTTTTTATAACACTTTGAATCTAAAGATTTGATTCATTTTTAAAAATTACTGCCTTATTAAACTGTATGCAAGTTAAACATTATAATTATATCTTGGTATAATTTATTCACAATAATTTCATTTAAGCCAAAAAATTATAAATGTCAATGGTATGTCTCTTTGTTGGAAAGCTAATTTTTTTAGGAAAAATATTTTTTGATTATTTTAATCTATTTATCTATGCTGCTTTAAAGATATTATAAAAGTTCTTTTGATTATTGTTTGTCTTGAAGTAATATCTAAAAACATGACTCTCATAATCTTTCAGAAATAATAGTAGATCAGACTTAGGCTTACATTTTTTTATATGTAAAAAGAAAGACAAAAACATACAGTATGTTATAATTTTTTTTTTAATATTAAGTTTTATAAAGCATTAAAATTTTATAACTTATTAAACCTATTACAAGTGAATATTTTTTTTAAAAAAAATAACCCTTTAGACATCACATTGCAGAGTTATGTAGTTATATAGTGTAACGTTTATTTATATACGTTGCAAATATATTGGCATTTGGTAGAAGCTAAAAAATAAAAGTAAATTTAGATTTTTTTTTGATTAATTTTTTTTTAAAAAAAATAACGTACAATGAAAGTTAAATTATTCTTTCGGTTTTTTTTTTATGTAATTAGAAATAAAAGTTAGAATTGGAGAGAACAAAAGACACAAATTACCAATCTAGATAAGAGAAAGTAAAAATATTTCAACTAATTAAAGATGGCAGAATTATGCTGAAAAAAATAGAGACTTTGTAACATAAATTTTATAAAGAATATATAAGATTATCAACGGATATTTTGACAAACAAAAGATATGCGCAGAAGTCGGAAAACGGGGCCTTTAGAGAGTATAAAAGGCAGAGATCAGTTTGAAGGACATCTTGTTCGTTGGTTTCTCTAGTTGGTCTTGGATAGCAATAATATATCCAAGATCGCTCTACGCTGAAGTAATTCGTTCATGTCGGAGTGAACCGGAGCTTCTGAAGACATCGTGCCTGAAGATGTATACCAGAAAAGCTTTCGTGACCGACTAGGAGAATGGACCACAGGATCAAATAATAACCAAAAGGCCGAGCTCATTCTACCCAAAAAACTATGCATAGTTATCTACTACTGAATGCACAAAACTTACCGGTAAGTTATACTTCATTACTCCTGATTGTGACCAAAATTAAACGTTTTCAAACAATTTCTAAAAGTATGTTTAAACAATCCCGATAGAGACATTAATTTTCTTGTACAAGAGACATCCATTTTTTTTAAGGAAATTTCTAGAAGAAATTTAGATATGAACAGTAATTGTAAAATAGTTTTTTATTAATTGATTCACGTCTGAATTGTGTTCTCTCTAATTTACTCGATAAGTAATTTATTTCATATATTTTTTTTTATCTATTAGAATAAAAATATTTCTAATACCAATTTTCATTTGTGCGTTATTAATAATAGTTATTATTTTTTATTATTAAATCTATTAGTAGTTTAATAAGATTTAAAAATGTAATTTACCTTTGCCAATATGTTTGAATAAGCCCAGGAATAATAATCTTAAAAAATTAATTCTCGTTACGGTATGATGTAATACCGATTAGTTTAAAAGTATTTTTTTTTATTTGTGAGATGTTATATGACGATTTCAGCGAATTCTTAGGAATTCTGGCGCCCAGATTAAATAAATTAAAAGCTGATTTCGTCAATAGCACAATTCTCAACAATTAATAGGCTGAGTTGATCAGGAAATATAGCTATGTTTTTAGAATAGAAATATAACTTTCTTCTTTTTTGACATAGCTTGATCAACTCACGAGGAGTTTATATTAGCGTGTAGAGGCCTAGCAAAACGAAAAACATTATAATAGTTAATTATTTGGATGGTTGTGTGATATTTGTGCATACAAATAGCAAGTTAAACATAACAATTCTATTAAATCTAATTGAGTTTTTTTTCTCTAAAATATGCTTTTCTTTAACTTACTCTATTCTTTTATTTGTCTGTCTATCTGTTTGATGAAATCTAGTAACTTAATTTTTATCCACTTTCCAATTTTTGATCTAGTTAAAACATTGCATGCATATTATAACAGTCGAGGAATTGGACACTTACCCTATCTGTCACACAGGGTGTCACTGGGCCATTTGAACCTAGAAAATTTATAATGTAAGCAGATACTTCTTGTTAAGATATAAATTTTGACCATTAACCCATGCCACTAGCTCAAGGAGAAGCAGAAATTTATTATATAAATTATTAAATATATTTCAATATTAAAATAAAAAATAAAATAAGCCTCTGCCAGTAATAACACACAAAAACATTTATTGCCACACATATATAAATTTAACTTTGAGGAATAAATTAATCTTACTTTAATTTGTTATTATTTTATACTTTAGTTAAAATCCACACAGATGGACATTTTATATAATATTTTTATTTTAGAATGTACATAGAGTACCCAATTAAAAAATTTTTCAAAAAATATAACCTCTGGCTAAAAGTTCATAGCTAAACCAATGCTCACTTTGTGCCGGTCGAATGTGTATGCTGATTTAATCTGGTTCGAAATGTAGATGAAAGTACCATGAGACCAATCATACATGAGATCTAAAAATCAAGAATACTATGGACTCTGCCCTCTTTGTCTATTTTTTGAATCCAACAACGAATCGACAACATGTCCGAGACACACATAGATCCAATTTTTCTGCCCATCCTGATAGCATTAGGGAGAAACAATCAATTATAACTAATTCATTAACCTAACTCAAGTAAGGATACAGAACTCAGGTCGTGTGTGAAAGACTTAGATGATGTTTGGATCATCGGAAATTTACCAAATAGATTAACATCAAAGTATCATGTTTACAGATAATAAATGGAAATGGACCAATGTTTATTTTTAGAAAAAAAAAATACTTTAATAAAGATATTTATAAAAGGCAGGCTTTGTTCTCCGCCATTCCCCAAATAACGCATTCTTAAATCATTAAATAAAATCAATGTAATCTCAAGATCTAAATACTACTTTTGCAGTATGAAAATAAGTTTGCTACATAATCCCACTTTAACAGTCAAACATTTAACCGCATATTTTGCATGAACAATCTAGAATGAATTTTACATTAATTTATTAATACCTTAACGAAATTGTACAACAACATTTCTTTGAGTCTGGCCCCCTGGAAATCAATCTGAAAATAGTGGTGCATAAACAAATATAAACCTTAATTTACATTTACAATACAGATATTTTTCCAAACCCATTCTTAATAGAAATTTAAAAGAATTGATTTGCCGTCAAATGCGAAAGACTAAGTAATTGCTGATGAATGCTCGATGCATAAGAATATTATTAATACCTGGAAATAAAATAAACCAGCCAACCTTACTTAGCATAATGTTGAACATGAAAGCCCAAATAAGAAAAGCAAACTAAAAATAATTATGCGCATTCGCATAGGACAAATTTCAGGTGAAAGAAAAACGAAATGTCAGCCAGCCTAGTTTAGCTAGCTAAACATTTACGTAAATCCTTCATATCCTGAGAAAAACAATAAACTTTTCTCTAAATTGGATGGCCATGATATTCCGGGCAAATTAAAGATTTTTTTTTTTTGTTTGATCAGCAAATCTGAAGGTCAGCCAAGGAAAATGGCAATAAACTCGTGCGACAACAAACCAACTACAGCCAATCTCCCATCAGAAAATGAATACATAAAAGAAACTTCCCCCAGCTAACAATAGAATAAATGAAATAAAGGCAGCACTAAAAGAGATTTCCCAAAACCCAGACTCAGCAAACTATTGAACAGACATATTATATGAGTAGTAATATATATATAACATTTAAAATATACCCTATAGATAAATACCAACACCGCATGAACAGTAAGAGAAATATATAATACTGATTTGATTTAAGAAATGAGGAATAGTGAAGGAAAGCATGGAATTATAAAGTATGTTCAAATAATAAATGGCATAATACATAAAATTACATTTATACAATTACATTATCTTAAGTCAAAGAGTTAAATGCGAATAAGAACAAATGAAGATTTAAGAAAACATGGAAAGTAAAAGTTCGTGGGGAGTTATTTTAAAATGTTACCAGCACCGGATTTTGGTCTTTGCAGTGGTACAATTTCCGCGACACCTTGATTGATTTGCCGACTGGAAATTCCTTTGTAAAGGCTTATTATGTGATTTACCAATACCAACTGCAGGCAGACAGTTCAACAGTTCAATTCACTTTATCATACTACAATCTTCAGCATTTGGCTGGATAGAGACCCGGATGGCAGGCGAAGCTGAAGGAACTAGCCACCATACATGGTCTCATCCAAAAAATTAATTAGTTCAACCATATAAACTCTCCTTCTCTCCATTCCAAAAAAATTATATTAGTGAATCTCTCCTTTGTTCTCCCCACTATTTATACCTTTTAGCCAAAACTCTGTCTATTGTATTTTGTATCATTCACATCTTGACAAGCCCCCACTCTCCTTTGTTTCAAAACAGTTTTTCTTTTTACCAAAATCAAACTTTAATATTTCGTAATCAATTATTGTTTTAACTTCCCTTTTTTTTTTATTATTAAAGAGGCCATATTTAATTGCCCTGAAGGAAACTCATTTAAATTTAATTCATTGAGGTGTGTTGGAAGGCTTATCTAAAATAAATCACACAAAATATTTTTTGACATAAGAATAAAACAGTTAAAATATGATATTCTCAAGAAATTCTTTTTTTTACTTTTTAGTGCTCTTCTTTAAAAAAAAAAAAAAATTACTACTTATGTGAATAAAAGCATTTCTTTAAATTTGTTATTTTATATATTTATTAGTTTATTCAACTAAATAACAATGCAGGAAACTTTAGCTCTTGAATTTGCATTTCTGCCACTGCATTTTACTCACAAGTCACTGAATTTGTGTGTGTATGTAAGGGGAATGGATTGCAGTAGCAAACTATCACCAATAATCTATTACTTTGCTTGACCATAGTATCAAATTAATTTATTGACTCATTCTACTCCAGATAAATAATTTAACACATTATTTTTGAATCCATTCATTGGTTATCAGTGCCAATAGTATTAGATCACAAATGAGAAGAAAATTATATTAAACATGTCAAAAAGAAATGCATGCTCATCTATCACATATTTTTATAATACTATCAATATTTTTATAAATTGATTTCAATGTGAGATTTATTGGCATATAGGATTAACAAAACAGAAAAAAAATATTAACATATACTGAAACAGTTAGATCTGTTTCACCTATTATATTCTATAATAGTGTATTTCGTTGCACTCAGATTGCGTGTGTTTCTTTAATTTAAAACATTGAGTGTGCTTATAATATTGCAAAGTATGTGCGTGTGTAATTGTCCTATTAATTATAAAATGAAAATATAGATTTAAATATTTATATACGCGCATATTCATTTACGTTTGTTAAAACTGAAGTAAACATAACGGTGTGTAGTTAAAATTTATATATATAATAGAATAACGTTTAAATTTATAAAATTACTTATTTAAATTTTCAATATTCATTTTAAATAATTTTCAAGTTAAATAATTTTCAGTTCTATTGTTTGTTTAAAATTCCACAAGCTGGTAATTTGTTTATGAGTTTTAACATTTCATCTAAAAATAATCTTTAACTAAAACTTGACCCATTTAAAATTATAACTTGAAGACCAATTATAAAATTCAGTCAGGCATAAAGTATTGTTTCCAAACTATAACTATGATGCAAATTGCAACCCTCTTGGGAATATATCTTTGTTTCTGGATGTAGCTGGTGACATAAATTGGAATAATAGAGCCTTTAAGTCCAGATTTAGATATACTAAATATTTTACTAAGGGATATTTAGTTAAAGGCAAGTTCAAACCAGTAATCAGGTGATGTGGCAAGACTAAAAGAAGGAGGAAACTACTGTCAAAAATATAATATAAAAGGGGCCTGTAGTAGCCATCAATATCCTTCTACTTCTTATTCAATCTCTTGCTTGTTGCTGTCAAAAAAAAATTATTGCTGCCGAAAATATTTCTGAAGACCAGTGCTGAAAAATTAAATAAGAAAACTGTTCCTGCCGTATTTAGCAAGCTGAATCCTAGAAAGCCATCACCCAAGCTGCCAGAATGATGATCGGTGGCTAGAGACAAGAGGCAGCCGTCTGCTTTCTTGGACCAATGCTACCTAAGAGAAAACACCAACCTCAGCTATGTCCAGCCCATGCTGGAAAAAGAAGTTACACCTGAAATGCCAGAGAGTTCCTGACCAGAGTAATAGGGAGAACCGCCACAGAAGTAAATTTCCCAGCTGCATCCAGACTCAAACCTAAAGAAGCCACCGCCAATGTAACAGAGAAGACGCACAAGAAAGATGCCTTGAAAGACTCACTATCAAGATTACCGGTGAATCATTCTGCAGAATACGTAATTTCATAACTAAATTCATTCTAAATGAAAAGCGAGCTAACTTAAAAATCTCTTAATTAATTATATCATTTAAATGTTACACTAAACTGTTTATATTAAATTTATTTAAAGGTTAGAGCACTCTCAAAATTCTTGCTTGATCATTAATATTTAAAGTAAGCATAAATATTTAGTTTCTATAAAACCATTCAAACAAAGTTTCATTTCTAAATTATAATTTTATTGATCGTTTTATGCAATTTATTTTTATGCCATCTATCTTTAGTTTTAAGTTCATATTTATTAATTTATGCTATGTTCATCAGAATGGGGTTTTGTATGTTTAATAAATTATCAGGGGAGGGGCGAGTAATCACTTTTCCATTATGTCAGATTATCGTAATAGAAAGAATATAGTCAAAACTCTCTTCTGAAATAAACTATTATTTATGCTAGAGTGAATCAGTTATTTATAATGCCCAAAATAAGTTATTTAAAACGCATCTTTTGCTCCAAGTTATTTAAAATGAAAATATTTTACTCAAGTTATTTAAAATGTATTTTGCGTATGTTATTTAAAATGCAGATTTTGCTCATGTTATTTAAGATTTTTATTTGCGTAAGTTATTTAAAATACGTATTTTGCCAGTTATTTAAAAAGTATATTTTACAAAGCTATTTAAAATGTAGGTTTTGCGTAAGTTATTTAAAACACATTTTGCGTTATTAGTAAGGCCTATTTTGACAAATTATTTAAGACTTTTTATTTAGGTACTTACAACTGCAGATCACTTTCAAGTGACGGAAGATTGCAAGAATTAGAAGAAGAACTGTCTTATATTAAATGGGACATTATTGGACTTTGTGAAGGTAGAAGAAAAGGAGAAGAAACAATTGATTTAAAAAGTGGACATATACTCTATTATAAAGGCACACATATTGGAAATACAAGTGGAGTAGGATTCATTATAAATAAAAAGTGGAAGAACAATATTGTGGAGATTGATGGTGTATCGGACAGAGTGGCAAGATTGGTTATACAACTTAATAGCAGATACCAAATGCAGGTAATTCAGGTTTATGCCCCAACAAGTTCTCATAGTGATGAAGTAGTAGAAGATTTTTATATGGATGTACAAAAGGCTTTTGATCAGAGTAAACAACATTTTAAAATTGTTATGGGAGACTTTAATGCTAGAATTGGTAGACAAATGAAAGATGAAATTGCTGTAGGTAATTTTGGTTATGGTAATAGAAATGAGAGAGGACATAGACTTGTGGAGTTTGCAGAAAAAGAAAAACTTTATATTATGAATTCATTATTTGAGAAAAATGTTAAAAGGAAATGGACATGGAAGCATCCAAATGAAGGTACAGCAGAATTGGATTATATTTTGACTAACAGGAAATACTTATTTCAAGATTGTAATGTTTTTAATAAATTTAACACAGGAAGTGATCATCAATTAGTAAGGTGTAAGTTACGTGTTAATGTAAAACTAGAGAGACAAAAATTATTAAGAAAAACAATATTTACAGTTGATATTCCTAATCTTCAGAAACATTCTAATGAATTTAAATTAGAACTTACAAATAGGTTTCAAGTGTTAGGAGATTTTGAACATGATTCAGATTTGAATGAAATTAATATGAAAATAACTGATACACTTTTAAAAACTGCAACAAACATAGCTGGTAGAAAAAAGCAGCAATTGACTAATAAAATTTCTACTGAGACTAGAGAATTTATGAAGAAAAGAAGGAATATGAAGATATACAAAAATGATGTATTAAAAAGAATTGAATATCTCGAATTTTGCAAAATGGTACGGAAAAGAGTTGAAAATGATATAAGAAAATATAACTGTGAAATAGCAAAGAAAGCTGTAGAAGAAAATAAAAGTCTCAAAAATGTTAAACAACATTTTGGTATTGGTATGAAATTTATATCTGCAATAAGAAAAAAAGATGGAATTATTACTAAAAAGAGAGATGACATCATGAAATTGGTAGAAGATTTTTATCAAGAATTATATAGTAATAAAGAACAAGTATCTCCTATATCTATTACATCTTCTGAATTGCCCAGAATTTTAAATGAAGAAGTGAGACATGCAATTAAGTGTATGAAGAAAGGAAAGGCTCCAGAAAATGATGGAATTATAATTGATATATTAAAAGAAGCAGGTGAAGAAATAGAAACAATTTTGACAAAGTTATATACCAAATATCTAAATGATAAAGATGTACCAGAAGATTGGAAGAATGCAGTAATAATATTAATATTTAAAAAAGGTGATAAAGAAGATATTAGAAATTAAAACAATTTTGGCAAAGTTATATACCAAATATCTAAATGATAAAGATGTACCAGAAGATTGGAAGAATGCAGTAATAATATTAATATTTAAAAAAGGTGATAAAGAAGATATTAGAAATTACAGACCTATCAGCCTTTTATCAGTTTTATATAAAATTTTTACCAAGATAATTACAACTCGTCTACAGAGAACTTTGGATTTCCACCAACCAAGAGACCAAGCTGGATTTAAACGTGGTTTTAGTACAATAGATCATATTCAGGTATTGAGAGAAGTCATAGAAAGCACAAACGAATATGAGTTGTCATTATGTTTTGGATTTGTAGATTATGAAAAGGCATTCAATTCTATACACATTTCTTCAGTGATTAAAGCATTGGATCATCAAGGTATAGATCCAGAATATTGTCATATTTTAAAGAATATTTATAAAAATGCAACAGCAACAATTAGATTACATAATGATACTGGAAAAATCAACATTGAGAAAGGTGTAAGACAAGGTGACTCCATATCTCCAAAACTCTTTACAGCAGTGCTGCAAGAAGTATTTTGTGGATTAAAGTGGGAGACTAAGGGAGTGAAAGTAAATGGAGAGTATTTGAGTCATTTAGATTTCGCAGATGATGTAGTTGTTTTTGAAAATAATGCTTCGGAGCTGCAGGAAATGTTGCAGGAGTTAGCCGATGAAAGTAGAAAAGTGGGGCTAAAGATAAATGTTAAAAAGACTAAAGTAATGTTTAATCGATTTGCTCAAAATATGAAAATAAAGATTGATTATGAAGAATTAGAAGTTAACAGTTACAAATACCTTGGTCAGATTATTAATACAGATGGAAACATAATGGAGGAAATTAATCATAGAATTAAACTTGGTTGGAGTGCTTTTGGTAGAAATAACTTGATACTAAAAGGAAATATGCCTATGTGTTTGAAAAGGATGGTTTTTAACAAATGTGTTTTACCAGTTCTTACTTATGGATCTGAGACTTGGACACTTAATAGAAGAGCAATACAGAGACTTCAGACCACTCAAAGGAGTATGGAGAGATGTATGTTGGGAGTAACAAGAAGCGATCGAAAACGCAATGTATGGGTAAGACAACAAACAGGTGTTACTGACCTTATTGAAAAAATTAAAAGATTGAAATGGAGTTGGGCTGGACATATTGCTAGAAGAGATGATAATAGATGGACAATTGAAATTTTAAACTGGATTCCAAGAGATTGTATAAGACCTAGAAAGAGACCACATGTGAGATGGATGGATGAAATAGGAAAATGTGCAGGGGTGTTGTGGAGAAGAGAGGCTAAGGATCGGAGAAGATGGATTAAACTTGGAGAGACCTTCATCCTGCAGTGGATTGATAATGGTTGATGATGATGAATTTATTTAAGAATCAATATTTTGCGTGAGTTATCTAATAATCCATATTTGACTTAGGTTATTTAAAAATCTGTTCATTTGATATTAAATGGAAATTATACTACATATAATTAATGTTCAAGTTCTAGTAAATCTAAATTTGCTATAACTCCATTTAATTAAAGATTAAGAAGCTATGCAGAGACCCTTAAATCAGATTCTCATTAATCCTCTTTATCATGTGACTTAATAATCTCTTATGAACTGACCAGTGGTAAGAGTACTGAAAGAAGCTAAGATGTTGACGTAATTAATTTATAAAATATTAATTTAGTGTTGCGAATGTGTTGCTAGTTAGCATAAATATGCACATCTTCTTGCTATACCTATAATGGCCTACATCAGGATCGTTTCCACGTCAAGTCACGCCTTGAAAGTTTAGGCAACTGTGACATTTATTCATATTTAATGGAACCAAAGTGTTCCAAAGGGCCCGTAAGCCACTCTTCTGCTCTTTTTAGTAAAAAAGACCTCTTCCTATTATATCAAGCAGATCGGTCTGGGAAACGTTTACTAGGTAATAAACCTCAATTAAGAATACATTTGAGGCGCACTTATTATGATACTATAGTTTATAACGCACTAGAATCTGACATTCGACTGCCACATCTCAGTTCAGCTTCCCTAGAAAGTAACTTGGGCTTATGATACTATAGTTTATAACGCACTAGAATCTGACGTTCGACTGCCACATCTCAGTTCAGCTTCCCTAGAAAGTAACTTCGGCTTTGATCCGATTCGAAATCTGAGTTAATGCGTTTATCTGTGTATTAATTATATAACATGCAAATATTTTTATAGTTAAGTTTAAACTTTAGTAATAATAATATAATCTCTATCAGTTACCAATAAATTAATCACTCTAGCTATTAATGATTCCCACTATATAGAACATAGCATGAATTAGGACATGGGGAATGGCATAAGCTTATTAAAAAGTCATAGACTAATTAAATCATTTGTAACCCTGAGCATCCACTCCCCTGTGTGTGAGCTCTATATAAAGTGCTTTATGATACTATTTTATAACTCTGAACCACTCACCTGCATGTGAGCGCTATAAATTGCTTTATGATCTTATTTTATAACCCCGAAACACTCACCTGCATGTGAGCCTTATATAATTAGCTTTGTAACCCTGAGTCACTCACCTGCATGTGAGCACACTATATAAATGGCTGTAATGTATTCTTCATAACCCTGAGTATTCACTCACACCTGTGTGTGGGTCAAGCTAGACCCAATTTATTTTGCTTCATTTATTAATTATATTAAATTTATGAAATATAAATTTGTCTCAGTCTCCATTTTTGCTCATTACCTTATGAATCACTAGTTAAGTTATATAATCTGTAATGGGGGGGGGGATGTCTCCATGTTTTACTGCTTTGCTATTGCTGGAATGTGAATAAAGAGATATCGAGTATAACCTCAGCATGTCATTCGCGATGGGTTGACTTGGAAGCACGAGTGAGAGAGTTGAGGTATGATCAGGTGTCGGATATTACTATCCTGACTTGGTCAGCTTTTGGTTCTCTGATTCGGACTCTCAGTCTGTTGAGCAAATGTACAAACCTGACTATTATAATATAATCTTATGATTATGTATAGCTATATATTGTGCCTAAAAATAATTTCCTACATTAATAGCAATGATATAGACCACAAAATTTTATTTTGATATATTCAATCACATTATTAAATAGAAAACAACTGGATCATGTGATGTATAATCACCAGGGCATTTAGCAACTCTTCTTTTTTCCCTGCACATATTGTATAATAAATATGCCAACCAATTCAAAAAAACAAACATCATGTATGCAATGATTGTATGAAGACTATTCGACATGTAAAAGAATATGAACAAACTGTCAATCTCAATATGGATATTTATAAAAAATTATATCTTGAATTTTTTATTTTGAATTTGAATTCTAGCAATTATGACTAATAAAATGTCTGCAAATAAAAAAATAATCACCAGGAACTTGAATCCCTTAAGGAGTGGTCTAAATTGCTGGCCTCCTAATGGAAACAATCATTCTGGAATAAAAATTACATTTTAGCATAGCAGAGAGAATTGTCTTTTCTGAAGACAATAATAATTCTGCCATAATATAGGAGGCCTCATGAAGAAAATGGATTTTTAGTAATAATTCTTGGATGTGTTTTATATAAATATGTATGCCAAAATCAGAATATTGTTTTCAAAAATATTGTTGTCAATTACTAAGAAATGGGGAAGGGGAACGGTATTCAATTACCACTTATTTTAAAATGGAAAAAGGTTTCCTGTTTAAAAATATAAGCTTATATATTTTTCTAGAATTTCTAAGGAGTAATTAAAGTGAAACTACTAATTAAAATCATTATGTATGAAGTGAGTTAGAACATGTAATTATGAAGACAGATGTTTTCAAATAATTATTTTTGGATATAGAAAAGTCTTTATTCTTAGAACTTCTATTATGGCATTTTTTATTGGATGACAAATTGTTCTGTGATATAAGTGATTACAGGCTTTATACAGAAGTGTTAAACATACAAATATGTATATCAAGGTTGTTTTTTTTGATGAAAGTAATTTTTCTGCCTATATAACTAACAGCATTTAATCAAATATATATATATTTATTTTTCATATGTCATAGCATCGGCCGGGACGCGAACCTACACCCGTCTGCAACCAACTACTTGCTTGTAAGGCGGGTGCGATGACCTCTCGGCTAACAATGCTTGACAAATATTTTTACCAGTAGATTTAAATTAAGTAAAGTAAATTTCTCTTTTAGGGAAATTTATTTATAAAATGGGAATCTATTTTTAGGTATAATTAAAACAATGAAAAAAAAATTGTAAACTTTTAATTGGCCTAATAAATGTCGTCTTTTTTTATTGTTTCTCTAAGGAGGAATGTTAGAGAAGCCTTGTCTATTTATCTACACATCCATCAATCTTATCTGTAGTACCTTTTTTTAAAGGTTATATCTATCTATAGTATTGATAAAAATATAAATATTAAATAGTTAGCTGCAGGAAAGGGCACTATTATCAAGCTTTCAAATTACTGCATGATGAGGGTTTGGGACTTTTCCATCCTTCCTTATCCTCTAGCTAAAAATATCTCTTTACCAATCAGTATTTGATAGTTGGCTAAGGGGCAGTTACATGAAAAAAAAAAAAATCCAAATCTCTTGAAAAAAATTTCCAAGTTTACTTGATTTAGATTTGAATCTAGATTGTATTCATGGAAGATGAATCTTCTATTGTTGCATCAGGAGTCCCTTTTTTATATGCAGTATATGTATTAAATTTAAAAATACTAATACTAAACTATTTAGTTATATGAAAATTAAAATCCTCGTGCTTAAAAACAATAAATATTTCAGTATTTTTTTGTCCGTGATTTTAAATAGACTATAAAGAATGATAGGCAGGTGAAAAGAGGTTATGTGAGTTATTGAATTTTTACAAAGCACATGGATTAACTATCACAAACACTTTGTTGAGGTTAAAAAAAATTACCATAAAGAAACTCACATGCATAATATGCTCAAATGTTAAAAGGATACTTGCATTAAAAAATTAGATCTTATTTTAGTCACATTCATAAAAAAAATTTGATGTTAAGAATTAATGAGAATAAAAAATCAGTCAAAATGGGGGAGGGGGTTGTCCTATATTAAAACTGAGAAGTAAAATCTACTTTTATAATTTAAAGTCGATTCAATTGGGCTTAGGATCGCTGAAGTTTGCTAATGCCAAAAGTCACTGGAGATAAGTTTTATCATTGATAGTACCACAAAAATTGTGTTTAAAAAAAACCTTGTGTGTATGTTTGTGATTATATCATCAGTATTATTATTTATTTCATTCTAAATTTATGTTTTATTAGCCTGTAAAAATAATTATGCTGATTAGAAACAACATTTTTTGTTTTTATTATTTTTATAAAAATTTCCTGTTAAACATGGGGAAACAGTGTAAACATTTTACCTTAATAAAATTATCAAATTAAATCTAAAATGATAGCTACTAGAAAAATTTCTAGTATATAATCATTTTTATCCTGCAGCTAGATTATCGTAAAATTAGAAGTGTTATTACAAATCTAGAAAAAAAAAATCTCTTTGTAACTGTCGTTTGATAATAAAATAAAAATATTTTTAATAATGGTTTACTGTTATCCTAGCAAACTGTCATTAAATCTTCAACATTTATGGGAATAAGTTTTTTTTTATGCCTTACAGGCAAGACAAACTTTATTCCACCTTGAGAATTACAAAATGATAAATTTATTGTGTTGATTATCTGGATATGTTTTCAGAGACCAAATTAAACTCTTGGGGATGGTTGCTCATTGAAAAAGATCTGACATTTTTTACTGATAAATTCAGAATGTTTGTTAAATAGCATACATCATGTATATATATATATGTATTATATTTTAAAAACAAAGATTTTCTTGGGTAAAAAGAGGCAAACGTAATTTTCAGATTATTAATGCTGTAGCTTTGCCATTTTGTCAAGATCTCGCCTGTTATCATTTGAATTGTAATAACAAACAGCTTCACAGTCTGATATACTTTAGAATTATGTTTATATCTTTTTCACTTAAGAATGTTTATAATATCATTGGCATATCGCTGTTAAACCATACTTATTATACAGATAATTGCAGGTGAGACAGCCAAAATGATGTTTCTTGCTATATGTGAATATATACTTCATGGTGTCACTGTAGTGCATTTGTCCGCCATATTTATGATCTGAGTTCAAATCTAAGTTGGATAAAATTTAAGTCAAGCATAAGATTTGGTTTTCAGGCAATTACTACATAGCCTATTCAGCTAATTGTCTAACATTGATAGATAAATGGATATTTTGTTATTCTTAGTTAAAAAAAATAAGAATGGAACACCACATCAGTGAACTCAGCCTCAACGATCAATGTTTTAACTTAATTATTTAAAACTAGGAAAATTAATTTTTTGATGGGCTTGAACTAATATGTGGATATAAGTATAATTAATTGTAACTGAAAACCACTTAATTATAGTGAAATGTCATCATGTTATACCCCAAGACTCATGAATTTTAAAATTTGCATATTGTCTATTAATTAAAGATATCTTATTTCTATTTTTAAAATAGCTTTCTTAATTTTCTTTTATTATTTCTATTCTCATGAAGAATTCTAGGATTTACCTGATCAAAATTTAAAATAAACTCACATGTTTTTTCATGATCAAAGAAAACAGATGCCATTATTAAATTATTATTTCTTTTATTTTTTATATGTTTATATTAACATTTTCTCAAGACATATGCTGCTTAAGTTTATAAATAGGAAGAGCCATGGTAAATTAAAAAGAATAGTTGCTGCAAATTGTAAATTTTGAAAGAGTAGGAAATAAACAGAATAGAAATTAAACAAATAGGGCAATATTATTGGATAGAGTAGGTTTATCAACAAAAGGATAGCACTATATATAAGATCTAATGTTTCACTTCAAATAGTCAAATTTAAACTTAAAAATAAATAAAAATTTTATTTGATACATCAATTCGGGCTTTCCTTATAACAATCATATCATGATGTCTCCTCTTTTATAATCAAACCAACCTATTTTATAAGAATTCCATCCAGTGGACATTATTTAAATTATAATACAATAAACACGCTAACAGTAAAATACTTATATATATATATAAATCCCCCAAAAATAAATAATAAACCTTTTATAATCCAATTTTTCAATCCAGATTTGTAATGCTATAAAGAATGATAGTATTAAAAATAAGGTAAGATTAGTTTATAACATTAATTGTGTCTCTTGCCAAATTCTATAGAATATTCATTAAAATACAACATTAGCAGTTTGATTATCATGGTATCGCTAAGAAAATTTAATAATTGATTACAACAGAGAGATTCTTTCCAAAACTTTAAGCAATTTTATGATAAACATTTTGTGGCTTAAAATAAGAAACAATTAAATTAAAATAAATAGAGATTACTTAGGTTATTTAGGATCATGCTTATAGTAAATTATTTTTATAAATTATTTTTCAGAGTTGTACAGAATGTTATTACAGGAACTGATGCAAACAAAAAAAAAAAAAATTTTTAAGAAGACAGACTAAATTAATTAATGTTCAGTTGGTTTTTAAAAAAGAAAAATAATAGATTAATAATAATAAATTAGATTAACAATTATAAATATCATGATTGCAAACATAATGGATAAAATTAATAATGAAATCAAGCTCGGATCGAGACAAACAATACAAATTACAGACTATGCAGTGAAAAATGGAGTATAAGTTATGATTAGCAAATAAGATCAAAAAAGAAGTACATAGATGAGAACATAAATATTACTGAGAGCACTAAAGGAATTAACAGGCTAAAATGAAATTGGCATTATTAAAAAAAAAAGATATGTATTGGATAACTAAATTCTTAAAGTAAAAAAGATTTTGATACTCAGAAAGTTATGACATATAGTATGATAGATAAGGGAAGGAAGCTTTTTGATGTGATGTAGAGAAAAATAGCTATGTATTGAAAATCATAGAATGGGCATCAATTATTAAATTCATCAAAAATTATAAATGATGCTGATAATATTTATTTTAATAGTAAAACGGACTTTAATGGAAAAGTAGTTTTAAGGAATTATTTTAAATTAACAGTATTGCTAAAACAAAAAAAAAAATTTAATTCTCAAAATAATTTTAAAACTCTTAGTTTTATGTTATATTTGTATTAGAAGGGCCAAAAAAATTTTAAAATTTATTTTAATTTAATTACTTTACTATGATATGTATTAATTGCATTTTAAAATTTATCTATATGTTTTAGTTGAAATATTGTGTGTTAGTATGATAATATTATAGTAAAATAACTATTCTCATCCCATATTTTTATTTTAATTGGTTTAAAATTTCCTACATTCATTGGAAGCAACTTGTGACAAAGCAAATAATTAGTATCAGACATCTTAATAATTTTAAACGAATCATAAAATTAGCTATTGATCTTGGAGATGATAAAATAAGTTATGTTAAGGTACAAACAGTCACACCATATATGTTTGAATATTTATATGATGTGGTATAGCAATAGAATAGCAAGAATCATGGATCAGCTCTATCATTTCCAGTTCTTGAAAAATACAACTCTTCAAAAACATGCTTATTTTTGCCCTGCCTGGTTTGGTGCAATGGTAAAAGTGGCTGGTACTGGAGTTCAGGGTTCATGGATTGCAGCCTAGCTCTTTTAATTTTATTGCTCAAACTTCTTATAAACTTCTCAGCAATAAAGTCATATGACTTTTTTATTTAATATTGCTTGCTCATAATACTTTATTGCCTAGTTATTTTTGCAGAGAATATATAGATACATAACATGCAAGACATTTAAAAAAGAGGAGAGAGAGAAAATGAAATATTCTTTTTAAATGCAGGAACCTCTAATTCAGAAAACGTATTTCTCAACCATTTCCATGACCTGGAATTCTATCTGGACAGGGCTTGAAATTTTTCAGATAATTGAAGAGCTTATTGTTGATATAGAATATTTTTGATTCAATTCTTGATAGAAATTAACCTATAATAATTCTATTTTAAAAGTTAAGTTTGTTTTAAATGGATTTGTTTGAAATTTTTATCATTTTTTTTATAAACATCTTTTTAAAACAAAATAAAAAAAAAACATTATAAATTTTAAATTGGAGCAATTACAATTAACTGTGATTATTAATAATATACCAATATTTGTTTTGAAGGTCTCATGCCATAGTAGTTGGTGTGATCTATGATTTAAATCTGGATATGGCTTGAGGATTTTCAAGCAAGCTTAATTTTTTTTATTTTTTAGCAACTGCACCATAATCAAACTAGCCATCCAATTATATTAGTAAATAGATAATAAGTACTTTTATATCTTATGGTAAATGATTTGTCTAATGAGGAACGTCTTTTTCTTCATTGTGTTTTTTGTGGAGAATATGGAAAGATGTTTGGCCTAAAGTTATGTTTAAGGCATTAACTTGTGTGGACCACAAGTTATGACAAGAATGTGATAGTTTGTTTTTACCTTTGTTGAAAACTTCTTTAATTGCCATCTTTAATTTTGGAAATAACCAAAAGTCAGTGGGAGTTAAATCAAGAAAATACGATGAATTGCTCAGGTGTAAATTTGTTTTGTGTTGATAAATCATGCATAATCTTGGTATTATCTGTCAGTGCATTACCATATAACAATGATCAAGAATATTGTTTGTGGTATTCAGGTCACTTGTACAAAATTTTGACCTACTAATGATTTAAAATATCCAAATAGTAGTTAACATTTACAATTTGATCTTCAAGAATATATTTGTGGTGAACAATGCTTTTAGAATACTAAAAAAAAAAAAAAAAGAACAATGGTGAGCAAGGTTTGATTTAGATGTTTTGCATTCACAATTTTTTTTTTTCCTTCTGGTGACTTTATTCTACACTCTAGCCTTTGTTTGATGGCTCACATTGGAAATACCACTCTCATCATGTGTTGTGATGTTTGACAATAATTCTGTATTAATATCTATGATTTTTGCAAGTCTCTGGAGCTCTCCACTATGTCACCTTTTTGATAGACTATCAACAAATGAGGCACAAAGCAGATGCACATCTTCCATTTTTTCAAATCTGATAAAATGTTATGGGCAATTGTTTTAGTAATGCCAATGAATTCCTCATCTTGAATTACCAAAATGCAATGATCAGTTTAAAGAATTTCAGCAACTTTTTTTATGTTTTCTTTGTTTGCAATTGTTTTTGTTTTACCTAATCATGGATTATATTTTCCTGCCATCACAAATTCTTGCAACCCACTTGAAAATGGGTCTTATGGTCTCATTGCCAACCCAATTTGAATCAGTTAAATGTTTCAATGCAGTTTCCACATTTTAAAACAAAATGTACTCTTAGCTTGCTGCTCCACCATGTGTTTTTCACAAATGTAACATTTGATGTGATAACTTAGACATGGTATTGCTGTAAAATGTTTATGGTGAATAGCTAAACTATATAACACATTCATTGACTCAGAGGAGTGTAGGTAGCTTGTAGGAAAAAACTAGTTAAACATCTTTTCACTGGGACACAGTATATATATAAAAATTACTGATGGTTCTAAGTAAGTTGATTTCTGTAGTATTTCTAGCTCATTTCTCTAAGAAGAAAAAGTAGAAATCAAGAGGACTATGCAGTAATGGATTAATGTTAATAGAGGTTTTCAGAGATCTAATTAATGAAAAAAATCACTGGTAAAAATCTTTGTCTTAATGAATAATAGCTGTCAAGAAATGACATTGACAAACATGATGTCATAAAAGATTGAATACAGCCATAATATGACAGTTTTCATCTTAATGAAAAAGATATTTCCTACATTGAACTTATGATTTCATAAAAATAATGTTTTTAAGGATCAATATATTGGTGCAATGCATATCATCAGAAAAATATTTCGTATTGGTTTGTGGTTTTTATATCAGGTGTATGCTAAGTATGTTAAAAAAGGGTAAAGCTGCCATTTTTGTTGGCAAATGTCTCTCCAATAATTCCTAATAGAGAAAAAATGGAAATAACAGCAATCATGAGGCTTTCCAATTTTTGGGAGCAATTTTTCCAACCTTGTTTTATCCTCTAGGCCAGTGATCTTCAACTCTTTTTGATCACATACTCTTAAAGCTAAAATAATTGTGTTGTATCCCCTATAATATAATATATGTGTAGTCTACTTGATAATTTTAAACTTTGTAATACCATTTTTTTTTGTACATGACATATCATTTTTTTATCTCTTTGTATGATCGCTAATGAACTTGAACAATTATTAGTATCAATACTATTACTCTCTTGTTGTGCACCAGAAATACAAGCACTATCAGAATAATCTTCAACCTGTGGTTTCTTTGCAGGTAATTTTTTTAACCATTTATCCATTTTATGAGGGATTTAAAATCAATAGCTCAAGAGTCAACTAATCATAGTTATTATAATACACACCGCTAACTGTATACATTCCACACAGTTTTTAGAATTCTTTCGATGATGATACATGACCTACCAGGCACTTGCACAATGGAATACTGAGCGGCCGGGATATAAACATTGTTTGCCAGATATGAAACTAATTTGCGAAGCAGAAATCTATTCTGAATCCTCAAAAAAACTGCTAAATTTAAATTCTTAATTTCCCACTAAAAAGCTAATAAAAATGCATTTTCCTGCTAAATAAAATAATGGTTTTTGTAAGGCGACATTTCACAGTATATTGCCGTACCCCCAAGTATCACTTCGCATACTCCCTGGTATACACATAACTCATTTTGGAGACTACTGCTCTAGACAAGAGTAGTTAGGTACCTATTTATTGACCAATACTGAACGGTCTGGATTGATGATGCCTTGAGTATGATTTCACTTTGTCCAGATTTAATTTCAGGTCATAAGTATGGCAGAGAAATGAGCTGTCCTTATCCTACGATTCTTATTATTATATATATGCGAAAGAAAAACATTTTATAGTAGAAAGTAATTTGTATATTATTTATTCATCTTAATAAAAGATTATTGTTTTATATATTAATAAAAGTCATTCAACTAATCATTATCACGTTATTGAGTAACGATGCTTTTTCTATTATTTTTTGATTAAGATATGCCCTTTGATAATATTTAATAAAATTGCCTTTTGCTCTCTTTTTCTTTTATTTTTTCATTATTAGAATAATCAAATGTTGTCACAGTAATTAGTAGGTTTAGTTAAGTGCAGCAGCCATTCGGGTTTTCATAAGACTTGGTGACTCAGATTCTGTCGCCAGGAAAAGATGAAAATTGCTGTTAAGGCCAATGAGAAATAAATACACTAGTAATTTAGATTGAAGTGAAAACTAATGTTATTATTTGATTGTGTGCCACCAAGGGTAAAGGAGAATATTATTAACTATTCATTATATTAGTAATTATAATAAAGTTAATAATTGCATTACTTAAATAATCAGTTGTTCTTTTACCGTATTATTGTAGACATTTTAAAAAATAAAAATGAGACATTATTTTAATGAATGGTAAGATATTAAATGCTATCTAGAAATTGTATTGTTAGGAAAGTATCACTGCGAATATATTGAGCAGTGAAAAAAACTTGATCATCTGTGATGTTTTTCGTCCGTCTTAAAAAAAAAAATTATAATACTATATCAGCAGTTCAGCATTCATTATAAAATTATGTAGTTTATGCATTATGTGAAATTATGACTCCTCTCACAAACCTGTATGATCATTTCAACCACTAAAATTAAAAGGCAACATAATAATAATAATAGTAGTAGTTCTGCAGCAAGCAGTTCACTTGTTCACAGTTAAGTTGTCAAGCACCAACGTTTTACTTTAAAAGTACTAAAAACCTAAACCTGACAGAATGCAATTCATACTGAATAATATTTTTCTATTTTACCAAGACGTTATTCATGCTAACTATTATTTTTCCATTTTCCAAATTACAATTCATGTTTAACTAGATTTTTCCATTTTCCCAAGATACAATTCATTCTGTCTAGTATTTTTCAATTTTTTCAAGATGTAATTCATATTGAACTAGTTTTTTCTATTTTCCCAAGATGCAATTCATGTTGACTAGTATTTTTGCATTTTCCCAAGATGCAATTCATGCTGAACTAGTATTTTTCCATTTCCCCCAAGATCCAATTTCTGCTTATTAGTCTTAATAATTAATACCAACTTCAGCCCCCTCCTTCATATTTTTTCATTCATACTATCATGTGTTTCCATGTATTTCTCTCAATATCACATTCAAAAATTCTATGTAAATCTAATTTGTCATGTATCTTGTTGTGTAATAATTTTTTTTCTTTCAATTACAGTAAATCATATTTTCTTTCCTATCAAAATTGTAAACCTTTGTTTCATGAGTCAATTTGTACTTAAGACCTCATGTTTTCAAATGTAACTTACGTAACCCTTTTTGAGTCTCAATAAAGTTTACCATTTGAAACATCATCATCATCATGATAATGATGATGATAATAATTATTATTATTATTATTCAATTCAATATCTATTTATTATGTGCATTTCAACATTTACACTTTAACAGAAATACACAAAAAATACAATACAATAAGCAAATACAAATTACATACATAAAATTATTTATACATATATGTTCATACTTATAAGTTTAATTGTTTTCTAACATTCATAATAAACCGATCACAAAAAATATCAATATTATTAAAAGTTAGATTATGTACTATTTGCAATCCATTAATAACTGATTTGCTGAAGAAAGTATTTTTACATTTATTAATCTTGAAAGTATGTATTTTTCTTAACAGTCGACTAGGTATTTTCAAGGTATTTTCAATTCTATTTTCGATATACAGTTACTGACTTCAATTTCCCCATCACTTAACTTTTTCAACAATATCATATCTTTCAATATTTTCCTTTCTTTCAATAGCTGTTTTAACATTCTCCCATTATTAATTTATTGAATCTTTTTTTAACATTATATATTCTAGACTGAATATTAATCAAATTGAAATTCCCAATACAAGAATCATATTCTATAAGTGTAACAAGAGAAACAGATAACCTATATTTTATGGAAGTAGATAAATCTCTCCCTTTTCTCAAAATACAGACCATCTTTCTGTATGCTTTATTAATAATATACTTATTATGTGCATTAAAAATAAAATTACTACAAAATATTATTTCTAAATCAGATACAATCTCTTTATATGTAATAACACTATTCTCAATTTTATATTGATAAACAGATTTTTCAGTTTTATTAGTTTAGGGAACAGTGCATGTTTTATTAATATTAATCTCCATATTGTTATACCTACACCAAATTTTAAAACAATCTACATTTTTTCGAACCTCAATATGATCATTATAAGTAATAATTCTTTTAAATAACGTACAATCATCAGCATAAGTATCATACTATTTTTTATGTTTTGATCAACATCACACTTAAAAACATTAAAAAGTAAAAGTGCTAATATTCCACCCTGAGGAACACCTACCATATTATTAAAAAAATGAGAATTGGTTCTATCCATATACACATAAGATTTACAACCCCTCAAATAATTGCTAAACCATCCAATTAAATGAGGACTAACTACCAATATTTTAAATTTATATAAAAGTCTAACATGTGAAACTTTATCAAATGCCTGAGTCATCAAAATATACATCTAATTATTTCTAATCAGATAAGGCATGAGCAATATGATCAAATATGCCCATTAAATTAGTCTCAACAGATTTACCAGATAGAAAACCATGCTGTTAATTAGGTAACACCTTAATTATATTTACAATAATGTTACTGTAAATACACCTTTCATAAACCCTAACAAAAGGTGATAGAATTGAAATAGACCTATAATTACTAGGATTAGATCTATCCCCTTTATTATAAATTGGTATAATCTCAGCTATCTTAAATATGTTAAAAATAATAGATTTCTCAATTGATAAATTAATGATGTAATGGTGCTACTAAACATGGAAGCACAACCCTTGATAATAAAATTAGGAATATTATCCTATCCCACGGAAGATTTTGTTTTAAGTTTAGAAATTGCATTAAACACTTCAGGAATTGCAATTTTTTTTTAACATCTATATTCCAAAAACTCTCGTTATTACATTTAATATCACCATATTATTATCAAATATCTAAATACATATTGTAAAATGATTAATAGATCATTCATAAAAGATTGAATATCATTATATCTATAACCCTTATTCCCAATAATATTAAGGTCCTTAACATAATTCCAAAACATTTGTGGATTATTCCTAAATTTTCTTCAACCCTATTTAAATTATTATTATTATAATCTTTTTCCATAAGGGTTTTAGTATAAGCATGCAAATCACTAAATTTCTTATACAATTCTTTATCATTAGTTAATTTATATAACCTATGTTATTTATGCTTTCTATTTAAACCTTTACACAATTCCTTAGAAAACCATTTAGGATATTTGCTATTAGTATTCAAATAATGCCTAACAGGAATATATTGATCTAGACAATTTTGAACTATACTAATAAACTTATTTGCAGCTATATTTGGATCATTTCCCATCAAAATTATATTCCAATCAACATCTTCAAAAGCTTTATAAAGACCATAATAGTCATCATGTTTGTAATCTCTATTACTATTTACTATAGGCTTTATATGTTCATGAGAACCATCTATTAAAAAATCCAAAGGTTGATGATAAGAATCAGGAGGCAAAAGAACTTGATCAGCCTCTTTGCACTTCAAATCATTCTTAGTGCTAAACAATAAATCAATTCAACAAAAAATTTTAATTTATAAAGTTTATGCTATGTAGTGAATAATCAACTTCATTAAAATTCCCAACTATAATAATATATTTATATTTTACTGATATATCATCAACTTTAACCTAATATGCATCTAAATCATTCATTAGCAAATTAGGTTGAAGATATATAGTACCTAACAATATTTTATTTCTATTTTTTAAACCAACTTCAATCCAACAGGATTCAATATTATTATCATTAATAAATATCTGTCTATGCTTTATTTCTTTTTTAATGCCAATCAAAATACCACCTCTTTTTGTTTCATTATTATAATTTGTCATATCTATACACACAGTACCTATCATCAAATATATTAATATTATCAGTTTTTTTCTTTTAACCAAGTCTGTTAAAAAGATAATACCATATTCATTTAATAATAATTCATATTTAAAATCAATTGTCTTCATTCTAAGTCCATGTACATTTTGATAATAACAATTCACGAATTACTATTTATTACATAGGTCATTTTGCAAATTTATATCTTGCACTTTAATGCTACTTTCATCAACACTATCAATCAATATAATATCTTCAGTCTCTTCTTCAATATTCTTATTAACATTTAATATAGTATCTTATGTACTATCAACTACATCGGCATTAAAATTACTTAAATATTTTAAATTACCGTAGAAGGGCAATATCACTGCACCCACAGACCAAATATCACTAGCATTAACTTTATCAGAATCACATTATTGTATAGATTAATAAAATGAAAAATATTTTTCAAATATATAATCACATCTTCAGCAGAAGTGTCATCCATTCTAGTCAAAAAAATTTTTTTAAATTTCATTCTTGTCTTAACAGCTTTCAATACATGATTAACTTGATTAGCTAAATAATGATAATAATAATAATAATAAATTATTCTGACACTATTATTAATTAGGGAATATAGAATCAGTTAAAGTTAAAAATGGGGTGGGACTAAGGCAAGGATGCCCTATGTCACCTATTTTGTTTGTGTTGTATTTGAGTGAAATGGAAAGAGCAATAGAAAGATGAAGAAGAGGGATAGAGATACCATTAATAGGTAGTAAGGAAGTATATATTTTGTCAGGTCTTTTTTGTGGATGATATATTTTTGTGTGCAGAAAGAAGAGAAGATATGGAAGTTATGCTGATGACATGTGTAAGGGTGGGTAAAGAGATGGGGATTAAATTTAGTGAAGAAAAATCAAATATAATGATGGTTCATACTGGGAAAGAGAAGATGTAGAATTTTTATTGGGAGATATTAAGTTAAGTGTGGTGAATAGATATAGTTATTTGGGAATTATTTTAAGTAATCAGAAAAATTATTTGGATGAATGGGAGAAAAAATTGATAAATGAAGCAAAGAAAAGAAAGGGATTGATAAAGAAATTAACAGTGTTTTTATATAATAAATATGATGTAGTTAGAATTATATGGAAAGGAGTTGCAGTGGCAGGGTTAACATATGGTAATGATTCATTATATGTTAGTAAAGAGGTATTAAATTACTTAGAAGATGTTCAAAAGGAAGTAGGAAGACATGCATTGGATGCAGATGTATGGACAGCAAGGGAGGCATTTCAAGGAGAAATGGGATGGTCAAGTTCTCATATGAGAGATGCAAAAAGTAAAATGAAAATGTTTGGTAGATTGTAGTTTATGGATAATAAAAGAATAGCTAAAATAGTATTTAACTGGGTTATGAGTGAAGGTCAGATAGCGAGAAGGGTGAGAAAGTTAATGCGGTATGCAAAAGATTTGGATAAAGAATTTGTATCAGTATATTTGAACAAAAGATGGGATGATTGTGTTAAGAGGATTGTTGAGGGTTGTAGTAGTAAGGAATGGGATAAAAGAATAGATTTATTAATAAAGAATAGGGAGCTAGAGAGATGGAGAAATAGTATGGAGAGTAAAAAGAGTTTAAATATATATAGAAATAAACAGAATATTAGGTGTGAGTTAATATATGATAATAGTAAGGAAAGTAGTTTATTATTTAAGGCTCGAACGGAATCTTTAGCTACAAGAGAATATACATGTAAATGGAAAAAAATGGGTGATTTATTTTGTAAATTATGTAAGGAAGGAATAGAAAATATTAGTTATTTGTTAATTGAATGTAAATGCTTGAAATCAGAAAAGGTACATATAATGAAGTTATGGGAGAATAAATATAAAAAAAGTGATTATACAGAAAGTCAATTATTGGTTTTTATGCTGGGTTTGGGAAAAGATAAAGGGGATTTAGATATAAAGGTTATAGAGTTGACAAAGATTATGTTGTGGAAATGGGATGGAGCAGAATATGGGAAAATTTAGAGTGGGGAATGTAAAATAAAGTGGCTAACAGGTTTATCTGGGCATAATTGCTGAGATATTCTTGACTTCGTTTAAGGAGAAGCCACAATACATCACATCACTGTGTTAAGATGTTTTAGAAGCTGTAAAAATTTTTTTAGAGAAAATCATACAGAGTATATTTTTATATATTGCAATAAGAAAATCAATTGCAAAAAGGTGCTATTTTTTTCGACTTTTAAGTTTTAATGTAATTTCAAGTCAAAGTGAATTATGAGAAAATGGCTATGTTTAATGAAGCCATGAGTAGTATAGGACCATCTTATGCGAATGTAGCAAAGTCTTCAATTAAAGAAGCAAAATCTTGACATAGTAAATTTAGCAAGACAATATCAATTCAAAAAATCAATAATGCCGTTAATGATAAGACTGAAGCAAGATTTCCTAGATCTATGTTAGATGATTTTTTAAAACTAGATGTGCTGACTCAGACTTCTGAACCTCATAATAACATTATCAAAGAGAACTAGTCTGATGAAACCTTTAATGTTATTTTGGAAAAATTTAATGCTACTTTGCCTAATGAATTGTTTGCTTTGTTCAAACATTTTTTTACCAATCAATCTATAGTTATTGCTGTTACTGATATCAACTGCTCACTGTACCATTTTCCGAAGGAACTTTTATTTGAAGCTTTAAGCACTAATGACACATGGGACACATTTTATAGAAATTGCCAATCATCCAAATCCTAGATATGTTATTCTGGACTTTCACAATGCTGAACAAAAAGATTAATTTAGGAGAAACATCAAAGTATTGGACAGATAAGCGATTATTGTAATTAATCCGAACCGAGATTTATAACCAGCTTTCTAAAGAATGCTTATTAGGCTATAACATTGATGACTTTTGTAGGCTAATTGAACCTTTCAGTGTACCAATCAGCCTTCAACCCATGTTACTAAAAAATACACCAGATCCAGTATATGGTAACACATATGAATTTAAAGGGAAACTTCACAAAGGCATTAATCCCAATGAAATGGCCTCTTTTATTACTGATCAGGAAGGCATGATTTTTTTGCAAATACACTGCCTTAAACCACAATGCTTTCACTATAAATAACATGGTCATGTAGTCAAGCCCATTGTAATCGATTTGCTACACCAACACAACAATGCTCAATAATAAATTCCAAATAGAACTATCTAGAAAAACACTAATGTGGAAAAAAAAACAATTAGCACAAACAATAGTTCAATAAATATAATCAACCACCAGAGAGCACATGAAGAATTTCCAATTTTGAATGGTAAGGGTATGACAAAACATCGTAGCGGACCATCAGAAATCTATGGTATTTTTAACAAGAAACAATTGGTAAGCCTTCACAATGAAGGAAATGCTATTTTCATAAATAAAACCGCAATTGAAATAATGAATAAAGCCTCAAAACCTAATAAATCCAAGAGTGATAAGATTGCCAATAATTTCTTAGTAGAGAAATGAAAAGGTGAAGCATGGGAGAAAGCCTGCCTTAGAAATAAATTGCAGTGATAGTGAAGAATTTTCTATTTCTGATGAACTGATCAAGAATGTTAAAACAGTACATGATAGAATTTAAGAGCCTGAATCAGAAGATGTGGATGAACTAATTGAAATAAATGAGATTAGTACACTACATAGTGTTTCAGATATCAATTTAGGATCAGGTATACAACATGAAAAAATATCAGAAAATATTTTAATTTCCTGTAGAGCTAGAGAAGATACTTTAAAACTTGCTAATGATATTCCTTTAATAATGTTTCTTAATACACAGTTAACTAAAATATAGAGCTGTTTATTTAGTAATATTGTAGGTGTAAAAGCATACGCATACTCTCTTTGGGTAGGTTTTTTAGCATAAATAAATATAAAGTCACAGAATTAGATATATAAATACAGAAAGAGAGAAGGACAATCTAATATATATCACACTATAGAGCTTAATTTGAATATATTCCTGTTAAGTGTAAATCATATACATAATATATATTTATATACTTTTTTTTAAATTTAAATTTAAACTCACTTGAGTATGCATATAAATATTGGAGCTCTTAACATCAGAGGCTTGAACTCTGAACAGAAAATCCATCAATTAATTAAATGGTGTGAAGTAGTCCAAGCACACATACTTGGTCGGTCAGAAACAAAAATATATTGCAACTCAGTTACAGATCCTTCGAATTGTCTATGCAATCGAGGATTCTCACTATTTTCAAAAACATTTTTTACGCCATCTGCAGGCATGGGTATTGTGTATCTTGTCCATTTAGATCATTTAATATTCTATATCTTGATGCACATATACTAATTATCCCATTCCATCATAAAGCTTTTGTTTTAAATATTATGTTTGCATATATACCTCTAAGACCAACAATAATAAATAGATTAATAATAACAGTCAATTCAATCCTTGCTTATTCTCCCTATCCCTGTCTGCTACTGGATAATTTTAACATGCCCCACAGTAAATTTGTATCAAAGTGGCTATATAAGTTTGCTTTCCCACTTATGAGTGGAGAAGGATTTCTATCAAATGATTCTGTATCATTCTACAATAGTAGATACTCTTCACTAATAGATTAATATTCTATTCACTGATACTGCATCATCTAATTAAGCCATCTCTAAAAAATTCAACATTATCTGACCACTTAGCATTGTTTGTAGTCCTAGATCTGGATCTCACATATAGAAAAATACTGTCAGCTGGAATGATATTAAGAGTATTACTCTCTAGCAGGACTAATGAATTTTTATTTTCACAAATCTACATAGAACTTATTAAACTGGATAAAATGAAGTTAGATCCTGCTCAAACCTGGTTAGCATTTGTAAATGTTCTTTCTTTTAACATTAATCACTTAATCTGAACATCTACACCTCCTACTAAATTATTAGCACTTGCAGATGACATTCATAAAAAATTATTCATTACCAGACCATTGAAAACAACTGCAGTAAAAGTAGCTGCCCTAAAAACATACAACAGTACCCGTGAAACCCTGAAGGAATACATACTAATTTTAACTTATTCATTCTTTAGACATTTTATCCATGGGCATTAGGTCAAACCCCCCCCCCCACCCAAATACCTACAGCTATTAGAATCAATAATGAAATAATTACTGGTGACAGCATGCTAACTCCATTATATGAGTTTTTTAAAAATAGTCTGCAAACAATAAAATGTTTTGTCCTATCACTTTATTTCTGATAAACACAAAGGATGATGACATCATTACAATAAATGATTTCACCAAAAAATTGCTAGTGTCCCAGACATGTGTCACCCAGGTATTCATGGAATTCCAAAATTTGTCTATGAAAACCTAAGCTTTTTTACTACAATTTACTTAAGGACTCTTGCTAATTTATTATCCAGACAAATCCATCATATATCTGGATTGTATCCAATAATACTTATGCCTTTTCTTAAGAAATCTGAAGATATCACTACAGTTAAAATATATGTCCTATATCCATCAGTCCACTGGGCATCAAGAGTTTTGAATCAAGGATAAACTTGAACCCTTTATCTTACCAACAATAGCCAGTATGCAATTTACAAAGAGGGTTGTTCTAGTGGTTTAGCTACAATTATTTTCAAGTCTGTTGTGGAGACTGTTAGAAAAGAAAAAATATATAGCCCTATTGCTATTCAATTGGATAGATCAATTTCAATAGACCAACTTATAAACCTGTCAGTCCCCAAATCATTAATTTATATACTTGCCAATCTATTGATAAATAATCACATGATCACTATCTTCCATGCTTGCTCATAATTGTTGTTATAATAGGCAAAACTCTCTCCATACAGTATTGCCACTCTAAGCAAGACAGAGTAATCAATGGATTACTCTGTCTTGTTTAGAGTGGCACTACTGTATGGAGAGAGCTTTGCCTATTAGAACTATTGATAAATAGAGAAATCCATGTGTCAATGAATAGAAAATACTCACTAGGGTTTAAACCTCATTGCTCTATCCCTCAGGATTTCCCTCTTAGTGAATTACTGTTTTTAGTGTATATAAATCCTCTCCTTAATTGATTGAAGAATGGATACCTGATATGTTTGTACCACAATTTAAAAGTAACATTTCACATATTGCTTATATGAATGACATTATCATTTTTTTATCATCACAAAAACATGTTTTCAAATTATTACAAATTTTAGACCATTATTTACAGGAATACAAACTAGAATTCAATTTAGACATGACATTTAGTTGGCAGATATATACAGGCAAACTAATACAATCTAATTTTAAGGGAAACACTATCACATTCCTCAGGTTTCTTTTCCATCTTAGTAGTACTGGAATGAGAACAAAAATACAGAATTATTTGCTCCCTTTCAAAATCGTACCTTTCAGTTTATTCTAAAGTCACATTGTTTAATATGCTCATTATGACAAGAATTACTTATTTTAGCCCTATAATAATTTATACTAAAGCTTTCACATCGCATGTTTACTCCATGCTCAAAAAACTTTTGTAGGGCAGACACATTTTCTCCATCTCCATTAAAAAATTACAAAATCCATTAATTCATAATGGGCTAGGACTACACTCATTAAATATATTTAAAATACAGAAAACATTTAATCAGATTACCTCCCTGTCAAATCTATTTAATCATGTTGCTACATCATTAAAAATTACACCAGCTGATAGACCTCCCCCTGGTACTGGTTATTGAGCTGAGCTAATAAAACCACTATTGAGCATAGCTAATCTTCTTTCCCCCTACAAATAAGTATAAATCTTGGCAAACACATCTATTAATAAACCAACTAAGACCAAATACTCAAAGCAAGCCCATTTTGGGCCTAAACAATTGGCAGCTTGCTAGAAGATTTAGATTCTGGAAGCTTGAGCCAAAATATTTTGATTTTCTAATAAAGCTTAACTTGAGATCATTACCAATACTTTATTTTTATAAGTATAGAAGGAATTGTATTAACATAGATGCTTTTTGCCCCTTTGTAAAAAAGATTTTGAAAATCAAGCATGTATATTCTATGATTGTAAGTGTTATGATAATATACACATTGCTCTTCCCAATCTATTTAACAATTCTTTGTTTAATAATGCATATCTTTTTAAAACCTACCCAATAGGAATATTTGCTAGGATTAGGGCTAGTTCATTCATCTTGTATGCATTATGGTGTATTAGATGCATTTTTATATATAATAATAATCCTAGAAGGCATTCTAACACATTTTGGATTAAACTGAAGATTATTAGGGAAAGAGACAGAAAGCTTGCTCTCTATACCATTTTTCATGATACCTGGTCTTTAATGTGTCAACAACTGAGGCAATGCTAACATGATATAATCTAATTACATCAAAAGCCATATCATTTATATATGTATATATTCTTAAATGCCTTTGAAAAAAAAAAGTAGATACTAAAGAATTATATAATATTGTATAACTTGTATTAATTTATGTAACCTTTTTTTTTCTTTTAATATATATAATCATAGTTAATTTTTATGTAATCTTTTATATGCTTCTTAATCTGTTATATGTAAAATGTTAAACAACATTTTGGTATTGGTAGGAAATTTATATCTGCAATAAGAAAAAAAGATGGAATTATTACTAAAAAGAGAGATGACATCAAATGTTAAACAACATTTTGGTATTGGTAGGAAATTTATATCTGCAATAAGAAAAAAAGATGGAATTATTACTAAAAAGAGAGATGACATCATGAAATTGGTAGAAGATTTTTATCAAGAATTATATAGTAATAAAGAACAAGTACCTCCTATATCTATTACATTTTCCGAATTGCCCAGAATTTTAAATGAAGAAGTGAGAGATGCAATTAAGTGTATGAAGAAATGAAAGGCTCCAGGAAATGATGGAATTATAATTGATATATTAAAAGAAGCAGGTGAAGAAATAGAAACAATTTTCGCAAAGTTATATACCAAATGTCTAAATGATAAAGATGTACCGGAAGATTGGAAGAATGCAGTAATAATATTAATATTTAAAAAAGGTGATAAAGAAGATATTAGAAATTACAGACCTATCAGCCTTGTATCAGTTTTATATAAAATTTTTACCAAGATAATTACAACTCGTCTACAGAGAACTTTGGATTTCCACCAACCAAGAGAACAAGCTGGATTTAAAAGTGGTTTTAGTACAATAGATCATATCCAGGTATTGAGAGAAGTCATAGAAAGGACAAACGAATATGAGTTGTCATTATGTTTTGGATTTGTAGATTATGAAAAGGCATTCAATTCTATACACATTTCTTCAGTGATTAAAGCATTGGATCATCAAGGTATAGATCCAGGATATTGTCATATTTTAAAGAATATTTATAAAAATGCAACAGCAACAATTAGATTACATAATGATACTGGAAAAATTAACATTGAGAAAGGTGTAAGACAAGGTGACTCCATATCTCCAAAACTCTTTATAGCAGTGCTGCAAGAAGTATTTTGTGGATTAAAATGGGAAACTAAAGGAGTGAAAGTAAATGGAGAGTATTTAAGTCATTTAGATTTCGCAGATGATGTAGTTGTTTTTGCAAATAATGCTTCAGAGCTGCAGGAAATGTTGCAGGAGTTAGCAGATGAAAGTAGAAAAGTAGGACTAAAGATAAATGTTAAAAAGACTAAAGTAATGTTTAATCGATTTGCTCAAAATATGAAAATAAAGATTGATTATGAAGAATTAGAAGAAGTTAACAGTTACAAATACCTTGGTCAGATTATTAATACAGATGGAAACATAATGGAGGAAATTAATCATAGAATTAAACTTGGTTGGAGTGCTTTTGGTAGAAATAACTTGATACTAAAAGGAAATATGCCTATGTGTTTGAAAAGGATGGTTTTTAACAAATGTGTTTTATCAGCTCTTACTTATGGATCTGAGACTTGGACACTTAATAGAAGAGCAATACAGAGACTTCAGACCACTCAAAGGAGTATGGAGAGATGTATGTTGGGAGTAACAAGAAGAGATCGAAAACACAATGTATGGGTAAGACAACAAACAGGTGTTATTGACCTTATTGAAAAAATTAAAAGATTGAAATGGAGTTGGGCTGGACATATTGCTAGAAGAGATGATAATAGATGGACAATTGAAATTTTAAACTGGATTCCAAGAGATTGTAAAAGACCCAGAAAGAGACCACATGTGAGATGGATGGATGAAATAAGAAAATGTGCAGGGGTGTTGTGGAGAAGAGAAGCTAAAGATCGGAGAAGATGGATTAAACTTGGAGAGACCTTCATCCTGCAGTGGATTGATAATGGTTGATGATGATGATTGCTGTAAACTTGTGATGTAGCCTATGGTCTTTGTAAATATGTAACTATTTTGAAATTAAATAAAGTTTCTTTGAAACCGTAATAATAATAATAACAACAACAATAATAGTAGTAGTAGCCATGGTGATGATAGCAGTGGTGATGGAACAAATATTTCTGCATGTAAAACATGTTCCATTTTTTTGTTTGATATTTTGTTTTGTACTGCTTATGCAATAATTTTTTTAAATGCTTCACCTCCTTGTCTAGTTGTAGCTCTTTAATGTATTCTATTCTGAGCCTATTTTTCCAATGAAAACAATCAGCATTGTATTTTTTCATAATGTTTTTGAGATATTTGCAATATAAAAGGTCTGCCTCTTCAACAAAAGCCATGTTCAAGTCATAAAATATCCTATTAGGAAGTCTTATATTGCTTGTTCATTTTACATATGTAATATGCAGCAAGTTGAAGAACATGTTGATTGGTCTTGCCCTTGTATTTTTAAAATTTTATGAAGCATCCTTAATTGAAATTTTTCTAATGCCTTTATGTTACATTGGTAGTCTGAAAATGTTTCACTTCTTTACAATAAATTGAGTAAATTAACAGTTGTCTGTACAGCTAATTTAGTGCAGGAGTTATGTTATTGTACTGTAACACTTCAGTTTCTTTTAACTTATTAAAAGCAGAAGGAGCACATTGGGATTGGGGCTGCAACTTAATATTTAATCCATCTTTGTTTTTAAAAAGCTCTTTAAGTTATTTAAATTAATTCTCAAGTTGAAAACTATCCAAACAAAACGTTGCTGAATATTTTTTTTTATTACTATTTAATTAAAAACTAGATATTTTTGAATATTAATTAGTAAACCATAATCTTTCAATTTGCATTCAAAACATTAAATACATTCTGTAGATAATCTTTTGGATTGGCAAGATGGCACAATCATTAGTAAGTCCAGAAGCTGAAAATATGGAGTTTTTTGTTTTTGCAAGAATTCAAATCCTGTATCACACCTTAATCCCTGATTTATTAACTGCCTATAAACATTTCCAAAGAACTACACTAATAAAAATTGAAAACAATGCACTATTCCAAGATCCAAAGCTCATCACTAATGTATACCATAAGCTTGAAATTAGTCTGGAATTTTAGATACGAAAGCACATGATAAGGATTTTCTGGAAACTATCATTGATTTCTGAAATATAATGTAAATGGCACAAAGAAGGTGAGAAAGTATGTTTCTAAAACAGCAATTTGTAAGTTGAGTCATGTGATAAATCATGATATTTTATGGTGTATATCAAATCTTGACCACATGATAGAAATGACTTTAATTATTAAAAAATTTAAAATACCATAAGCAGCAATTTGTAAGTTGAAGTCATGTGATAAGTCATGATATTTTATAGTGTATATCAAATTCTGACACATGATAGAGGTGACTTTAATTATTAAAAAACTAAGGACACCATAATATATAGAAACTGAACTGGATTCAGTTCTGTATGACTATACCAGCAAGTGGTCTTACATTCTCATGTTTTCAGTTTGGGCTAATTCATAGAGGTAAATGATAGGAGCTGAAGGGAAGCTGCATTAGATTTTAATGTTCAAGTTGCACTGTTCCAAGATCCGAAGCTCTTGACTGATGAAAGCCATGAGCTTGAAATTAGTGTGGGAATTTTGGGGAATATTTTAAGCACTGTCTTCCGGCAACTACCATTGTTTTTTAAGTTTGCTGTAAGTGACATAAAGAAGGTGAAAAAGTATGATGTTCTATGATTATTACTGCAGTGTTGTCTATTTCATTTTCTTCTAAAAAAAATTGGAACAATAGAAGTATGCTTCAAATTATGCAACACAACTTCATGAGTCCATATATTCTTAAAAAAATTACTATATTTTTAAGCTAATATATGATCACCATATTTTAAAACTTCTTCAAGAATGTTATCAAGACCTGCAAGTTTTTTATTTTTAATTATTATGAAGACTTGTTTTGATTTCATTAAGCTGGATATATTTATTCAAAATAATAATTGCATTGTGTTATAATCATGTTTTGTTTTTATTCAGCACATTTGATACCAATTGGGATGGTTAGTTATGTTGATTATGGAATAGTAATTATTATTTTTTTTAATTAATTATTCAAAATTATAATAGTAATTATTTGTTGGGTTATCTCCATCATTTAACATTAAATATTGAATGTTATTAGTAAAATTTTAAACTTTATTTAAACTTTCCAATTTCATTCAACTATTGGTAATAGCAGTCAGGTTAGTTTGTAACACAATATTTTAAGTGATATTATTCTCCTTTTTTCATCAGGTAGTGTTGGCCTAACCAGTGACAGCACAATTAGATTCTTGAATATAGAATTTTAAGGTAATGTCTAACCAATTAAGCTATTCTGCAAAAAGCAACAGTCAATAGAAATTTCATATAACTATCTATGAGGATCTTCACGGTTTCTCCATTTTGTCCTAAGAACAAGGTTAATTAGTGATTTCCAGACATGTAGGGGTGCACTAAGTTGAGTTATAGGATTATTTGTCATTATCATGTGAGTAGCTTCTTTGAATTTTCATGTTTGTATTTTCCCTTCTCTATCCAATATTTTCATTTTTTTTTATCAAACATGTTCATTGGTTACATACATTGTCTGCTACTTTAGAGACATCTGTTTTCTCACTTCCAATCATCAATTTGGGCTTTTTAAATTGTATTTCAATAGAGCAACTGGTCACATCAATAAACATCTATATTCTCTTGGTATTTCAAAGAAGGAGTTTTAGTTTTTCAACATTCAAGTTTAGTTTTGTAGATGTTAGTAGAATTCTTCATAATGTGGTATGATTTTGGAAAGCTGTTCTGGAGTTCAATTCATTGCAGTTTTTTTTTTTTTTTTAATCTGCTATTTTTGGTATGTATGATACACTACAGTACCAATAATTGTTTTTTTTGTGTGTGTTCTCTATTTAAGATTTTCTTAATGAAAGCTGATGAATATCCATTCTTCATAAGAGTTTTGTTCTAAGTAGATCTTTTCTTTTCGACAAATCGTGTCAAGTGATGGATAACTAGTTTTCATGAGCTTGTTCTATGTAGATCTTTTATTTTTTTCAAATCACTGGTTTCTGAACAACTTTTTTTTCTTCCATGGTGATAGTATAATTCCATGTTTTGTGTTTCTGATATGATTGGATGCATGTGCTAAGTATTTTCCTGATTGTATGGGTTTTTTTTTTTGTAAATTATAGTTTGATTTTGCTATGAGAGAATCTTGTCACAAGAACTTCAAAAAATGTCAATTTTTGTTTTTTGTTCTAATTCTATTGTGAATTTCATTGAAGGAGATGTGTGTCATTTATAATAGTGCTTAACTATGTGACTTTATAACAATTACATTATGTAAACAATCTTTATGTGGATATGAAATAGTGTTTATAGCTGTGGTTTCAAGTTCTTCCATATAAATATTGCTAATGAGGAGTGGCAATAGTGATCTCATAGCCATACCTGAATTTTGTTGGAAGAATTCTATGTGGTCTTGTAAATATAGTGAGGTTATGCAGAATATTAATAGTTCCATCATATTATAAATAAGAAAAGTGTTATAGTTTATAAACTATCGTTTAATTTTTTATTCTCTTCCTTTAAGTGTTGGCCTGACTAGTAACAGTACTAGAATGGGAATCAAACCTGGACCTTTAGATTCTTTCTTCTTTTGGTGATGTTGGCCTATGATAGTATTAGCATCAGAACAATTAAATGAAAGAAAATTTCTAAGCCTACTTGTGATATGATAAGAATTCAAATTTTCACCTAATTCCAACTTAAACTCAGATTCCTTTTTTATATCTTTCTATATTTTTAACATATACATTTTAATTCTACTACTATCAAATATTTTTTTTTAAAAAAATCTCAAGAATATTATATATTATAACATTAAGAAGACTTAAGTGTGGAGCATATTGACTCAGCGGTTAAGGCAGTAGCAGCCATAGTTTTTTTATGATTATTTTAAGGCTTATTGTAAGAATTGCATGTAACATATACAAAAAATATTAATGTTCATAAGAACATCAATACTGTACTCTCCCCTCCACAATTACCCTACACACACATATATATTTATTATCATGAAATTAAATTTTTTACATGTTAAAATTAACTATTGTTCAGGTAGTCAGTATTTGATTACATTAGTAATCTTATATTTTACACATAAAATGATTTTAAAAAAATAGTAATTTCATTTGAAATGATAGAACAGATTTTATAATGAGCATAATAGTAATTTTTATTAGTGAAAAAAAAAATTTAATACACATTTTAAACAATTTCCTTTTATAAATAGATAGCCAATTAAGTAAAATTTGAAATTTGTTTGATCAAAATTGAAAACGAAAAAAATATATAAGGGCATAATTGTTGAAGAAGATTAGTTTATGTCTTTATCACAGTTTGTAATTTAGAATGTTTCTAAAAGAAAAAATTGCATGATGGGAGATCAACACCTTTTTGAAAAAATAGAAATCTCTGTGAAGCATAGGGGGAAATTATATTTGGTTAATGTATTTCAGAATTTTACAGTATGTTAGAGATTTTTAATTTGTTGAAATTCCATAAAGTTTTATAATGCAAACCGATTTCAAAATACCTATTCATTGTGAAAATTATCACATTTGATAATTACTTGCATTTTACCTTTTACAATTTTAAATAAAACATAAAATTTTGTTTAATGCACATGAAATTCAAGCCTATTCTTATTAGTCTTTTGTGATGTTTCAAGACTTGGCCCAGTTGATAAAGAGATTTTCATAAAACTGTCTTAGTGGGTCTTGGTTTTATGAATCCTATATTTTCAGTTTTCAATTCAGAGTGTTATTATATGTAACATCTTAGTTTGACAACAAACTGATAGCAAATGTTCAAATGCTCTGTTTCATAATGCATTTAAAATAGCTTCAGTCTATTTAATTTTGATTAATTTAATATTTTGTTTTATTTTTGATTTATTGTTTGAACAGAATATCATATTTAAATTATTTAATCATGTTTACATTTATTTACATTAACAATTGTTGTTTAGAACAATGGTATCCACACTTTTTTTATATACATATTGCATTCAAAGTTAGATTTTTCCTGAGAGCCTAAACTAATGCTGTGAGAAAAAATAGCATTAGGTACATGCTGAATGTGCTTTTCTGTTAAAATTATATTTAGCATATAAATTGCTTAAGATATGTTGATGTGACATTTTATTTCTGATAATGAGAATGGAATCCTTAAATAGTAGTGATGGGATTCTTAAAAAAGTTAGAGTTAGAGGTAATTCTGTAACTCATTAAAAGAGGGTTATTAAATGTTTCATATTATATATAAAGAGAATCTTGTAAGGAGAAAAAAATTGCAAACAGAAATATAAATTTGGAAGGCAATGAAAAAGATAATTTGGAATCATAGGCTGAGAATTGGAGAAAGATTTAAAAGAGTTAGTAGTATACATGTGTGTTGTTGTTGTTGTTGTTGTTTTTGAGCAATTTAAAAGAAATAGAAATTGGTAAGAGGTAGAATATTTGCATGAAGAAATAGTGGGAAGTAAGACAAAAAGAAATAGGAAAGAATCCAAAAATTAATATTAAGGAAAAAAAATACCTGTAAATATTTGAAGAGAAGGACCAAAAATAAAGTGATTTGAAAAAGATGATTTGGATCTGCATATTATCAGATAATTTATTGATTGAATTAGTATTCTATTTTGTTGTTTTTCATTTTCAAGATATATGTGTATGTGTATATGCAAACTTTCAACATTTTTATGTGCAACAAATCTGGGTGAAGTCATTTTTTCGATAAATTATAATTTATTTATTAAAATTTGAATATATATTGTGACAATATCCTCTCGGGTGGGTTGATGTTGAGGAAAAACATCTTATTAATTTATCGATCCAGATAACAGAATGATATATGTACATAAGAAATGATACATATAAATTTCTGAAATGTCATTTAAATTTTGTAATTTCATATTTTTTTTCCAATGTTAATTGGAAAATAAAAATTGCTGATTCATTTTCAGAATATATTTATATATTAAAATATCTGCAACAGTAAAAGTTTCAACCTGTCATGGGGGGGGGGGGTTACTTATAATCTTTAGTATATTTTGATAAAGTTTTTTGTAATTTGAGTTGAAGATTACTTATATTTGAATATATTAAATCAACTAATTTTAATTGTTTTTGAAATTTAATGAAACATATTTTTATAAAGTAAGTGACATCCGATTATTTTTTTGATAAACACTTTTGAAAAGCATATAAAGAGATACTGATAGGGAGATAGTGGATAGTTGAGTTTTTGTTTAGACAAGATGCTAGTGTACTATACAGGCTTTTGCTGGTGAGTTCTGCAAACTGATGATCTTGACATACCATCAATATATTGTTGTAGCTATGAATGAATCTATTGCCTTAAATAATGCATAAACTGCATTTTGGACTGATGTCTATTATCCCAACAAAACTAATCCTGTTAAATTTTCAGTGTAAAAGTTTCAGTAAAATTTGTGTCCTATGTGGTTTAGTGCAGTTGTTAAGTGTCAGACTGTGGAGCCTTGGATCTATTCTAGTTCTGGCACTGTTAGTTATCAAACTTATTATAAACTACTGAACAATAAAACCATTTGATGACTTTTATTTTAACAGAATTTGTGCAAAGATTAGTTTGAAAACTTAATTCACCTTTCCAATATCAAAAGATTCCATAAGTTATTTACTTATTACTTCTGAATTATTGTATCTTTGCTAGAATGAATAAAGTTACATATTGTTGCCAAAATATGTTCAAAAAAGGGAAAAAAAGCAATATAATTAACCAAATAAGTGAATTGAAACAATGAACTTTAGACTAGCAGTATACTATACTTTTTATTTTTTAAATAAATATAATCTATTAATATCTTTTGAGAAATCTGGTGTTTATATTTCACAATTTATTGTTGATTATAAACTCAGATAAGATATGTATATGTAATTATCAATATATTTTTAAATATATAGTTATATCAAATAATTCTTATGCAAATATTTTTATACTATGATACTAAATATTAGCAATTTTTAAAAGTCTTGAATAATTAGTATAAAAGTTATGCAACACTATCAAGGTTAGTTACTGGATGATGGACCTGTGCTTGTCGATATTCTAATATAATTGTCTTAATTAAATATAGTTTTCCTTATATGCTCTTTTAATGTCAAATTGTAAATAATTAAGTTGTATAGCCATTGTTAATATTATTTTTTTAATCAATTAAATATTTATGGTATTTTTATTTTATACAATCCAGAATCTTGATTATTTTTTTTAATTACTGTTAATTCATGTTTCAACATTGTGTAAGTTATTGGAATATTGAATGGTATATGTTAGACTGCTGCCTTATATCACTAGTCAGCATTATTCCACTTTAACAGTCTTATAAAACAGATATATTATTTTTGTATTATAAAAGTAAAATGAAGTTGATAATATTTATAAGAAATACTGATAGACTTTTAATACTGCTAATTTGGAGATCAAACTAATATCTTACTTTTGCAATATATACTTTTAATTACCACAATAAAATTTAAGATTATAACAAATTGAAATAAGCAAGCATAATCTCTCCAATATGATTTCTTTCATGGTTTCACTACCATTTTTCAACTGTCTTTGAATATAATGTTTGTATTTCAGTGTATTTATAAAATTTCAATCAATTTGAATGCTTAGTCCAAAATCACACTAATATGAATTAAAAAGTAATCATGAATATAATATTGTTTCTAAGCATTCAAACTTTACAGTAAATTATTTTAAGAGGGTTGACACAATTACAAATTTTAACATCTTAAACATGAATCATATATATAATTCTTATTTTCTCTATTGTCTGACAGATGAATGTATTAATGTTTGTCTGATGTCATGTGTCAAATTCACAATGAGGAATATTTTTCAATGAAAAAAATTATTTGTTTCGACATTAAATCATAATATTATCAAATTCACAAGTGGTAGTGGGGGTGATCACTATTTTGGCATTCAACAGGTTTCAACCAGCATGTTTGATGCTCCCAGTAATATACCTGGGACCACTGGCACTGAGTGAGAGTTCAGCTGCTGTTTGTATATTTTGGGTTAAAAATTGCCAGTTAGCTGCAGGAACAGCCAGAAATGCTGATTAGTAATTTGGTGTTAAGGTGCTCCATGCTATCATGGTATATCAATTCCCTAATATAGTTCAGATGAATGATATATTCAGCAATGTTTAATAAAAAAACGCATTTATATTAAATCTTTAAAAAAAATTGTTAAAGCAACCAATTAAAAAAAATTACACATTATATTTGATAAAAAAAATATTACAAAAACAATGAATTAAAAGGCTGGCATTTTTGTATTAATAAATGGTAACTATTAATAAAGCTAAAAAAAAAATATTATGTTTATTTATGAGTTGTTGAAAAATCAAAAGAAAAAATAAATAAAATCTTTTATTCAAAGTCTACTCCATGGAGTAAATATAAAGTTATTCTGTAATGATGTTAAATATAATAAATATATTTAAAAATTTTAATTTAGATTTATTAAAATGCTTTCATGATCTGTCAATCCCCTAATATAGTTCAGATGAATGACATATTCAGCAATATTTAGTAATATGTATATATTAAATCTTTAAAAAAAACTTGTTAAAAGGAACCAGTTAAAAAAAATTACAAATATTAGATTTAATAATACATAGTTTTTATTACAAAGAATTTAATGTGAAAGAAGTAATGATGTTAAATTAAACATATTGAAACAACTGCTCTTCAAAAGGCTGGGTATATCTGCCTTTTTAATAAATATCAGTTCAGTAATATTATAAATCAAACTTGCTCAAAGCTAAAGTGGAAATAATATATAAACCAATTGTTATAACAAAATTTAAGTTATAAAATATTAAAATTCTGTAAGTTTAGTATTTGTGTTTTAAATTGGCTATAATCTTGAATCTTACTGTGGTAGTTAATATTTGTATTATTTTTCATTTAACTTTGTGCATATTTGGATTATAATATTGTGTATTGATATATTGGTATCATTAAATAATTATATTTATGATGTTATAATTTATGAATGATTTCAACTCTTTCAAAATAATTTGTCGTAAAGTTTAAATGCTTAATAATGTCATGGAGTAAATATTTAAAGAAATTGAAGTTTTGTTATTACATTGGGATGCAAGAACTACCCTTGAAGCCAGTTGAAAATTGGTGTTGAAGCCATGAATGATCATACTGGAGAACTTATGCTTGTTTATTTTAATGTGACATTAAGCTCATTAAGTTTAGTATTGATTTAATTGATTATAATCATAAACTTTATTGTGATAATTAATTTACTTATTTTAATTTTAAATACATTTAATTTATAACTTTGTGGATTGATTATTATTAAAGTAATTAATATTTGCAATGTTATAATTTGTAATTATTTCATACTTTGAAATATGTGTATTCTTGGGTTGGTTGTTTAATATAATTGAGTTTTTATTATTACATAGGAGTGCAAGTATTAGATTTTCAGCCACCTGAAAATTGATATTGAAACCATGAATGATCCTACTAGAAAGCTTGTGCTTATTTATTTTTAGTGGGATGTCAGGATTAGTAAATTCAATATTGATGATTTTAATTGATTGTAATCTTAAACATTGTTGTTGAGAATTTATTTGCATATTTTTTATAGTTAACTTTGATCATGTTTGATTTTGATATATTTTTTTGTTTGTATTATCTGTTTTAGCCTCAAATTTAAAAACTCCTTTTTAAACAAAATTGATTTTCATTTAACTTGCTGTTAAGATTGTAAAAGTTACTTGCAATAAATTTTAATAAGTTGTTATTTATTTATTTGAACTTTGTTAAATATATATTTATTTTTATTTTATATATAAAATTTCTATTGTTTTATTGTCTGATTGGTGAATGAATGTTTGTCCAATGATGTCATAATCACTACATTTATGTGAAGGGGAAAAAATCAGTGTGCATGCTCCTAACTACAAAGATATAGTATATATTTCACCCTAAAGGTTCCCATCCAACTACAAAAACAGCCACAAACACCGATTCATAATTTGATGTTATGCTTTCATGGTCTATCAATTCCCTAATATAGATCAGATGAATGACATATTTAACAATGTTAATGAACTTTTATAAATTAACAGTGTTTAATAGAAAATATATTTACATTAAATCTTTTTTAAAAAAAAGTGGTTAAAGCAACCAATTAAAAACAAGTATTACAAATATTACATTTCATAAAAAAAAATATAAAAATGACATTAATAAACAGTAACTATTAATAAAGCTAAAAACATTTACGATTATGATAGTAGTGACCAACTATTGAAAAATATATATATATTTTTTATTCAAGGGGTGAACCAATAAATATATATTTGAAGTTGCAAAGCTAGCAAATCTAACAGATATATTTAAAAATGTAAATTTTAATTTAGATTTATTAAAATTTGGAAATTTATTTCTATAATATCATGTCAAAAAATCAGAAAATAAAAATAAAAATTTTTTATTCAGAGGGTGATCCAGTAAATCTATATTTGCATTGGAATAGTACATATGCTTTAAACTATAAAGGTATAGTATTAAAATCAGAGAGAAAATGTGATTACAGTATATAAATTCCTGTTTGAAATGTAATATTTAGTCAGAGTAAAATAGATGCTATAATATCATATTTCCATTTAGTTTTGGTTAGCGTATTATTACATTTATGTGAAGGAATTATTAATTCCACTATTAATAAATGCTGAAGGGAAAAAAATCTGTACATGTGATTTGAACTATAGAGATATAATATTTAAATTATTAAGAAAATGTGATTATAGTTCATAAATTCATGTTTGAAATGTGATATTCAGTCAGGGGAAAAAATAGATGCTATAATATTGTATTTATGTCCAGTTAATAAAAAAACAGAAAAAAAAATCAGTATGTATACTTTTAACTGCAATAAAGAACTGAATATGTATAGAATTTAAATTGCCACAAAAATATGGTTACAATAAATAAATTCATATTTAAAATGTAATATTTAATGAGAATAAAAAAATAGATGCTATAGTACCGTATTTACATTCAGTAGATAATATTATTACAAATTCAGGATGTCATTTTTTTAATTCAGAGGATGATCTAGTAAATAATATTATTTAGAGTTGTACTTATGTTGTCACATTCATGTACAGATAATTACTGTTTTTTAGGCTGAGTACATTTCTCACATTTTTTATTCAATATTAAAATATTTATTCTCGTATTTGTGTATATAATATTAAAATCTTTATTCTCGCATTTATTTCCATAATATTAAAAGCTTTTGTTTAATTTACATTAAATATTAAAAAAAAATTGTTAAACCAATTTAAAAAAAAACAACAACATTCTTCCATATAGATTAAACAACTTCCATATTTCTCCATTCTTTTTTATTTCATAAATAATTTCGTAGGCAAACGATTAAAAAAACTATTACAAAAATGCTGTCAAATTTCACAAATGCAAAATTGGGGGGGGGGGGAGTAAATACTTTTCAAAAATGATGAACTTTCATGTCATGTACATTTCTTATATTTATTTATATAATATTTAAATCTTTTGTTTAATTTACCTTAAATCTTTAAAAAAATTTGTTAAAGTAACCAATTAAAAAAAATCACGGGCTTTTACAAGGCTGGGTGCAGTTAGTTTGATTATAATTGTCAAAAGTGAGTAGGATCTTAAACGCAATACATATAAAAAGGAATCTTTTTTAGTTCACTTTCCATTATTCCCTGAATATTTACAATATTTAAATGTGAGAGGTCGTTGGCCAGGAAATATTTTGTCGATTTTATTAAATTTTTAAAAAAAATAATTATTTTTTGTTTAGTTTTTCAAATATAGATTCTTGAAATAAAATATAAATTCTCTTTCAGTTCACTCTTTATGCAGGAAATTCATTCAAAGACTAAACGTAACACAAAAGTCATAAGTTGGAAATAACTGGTTTAAAAAATAGTTTCATGAATAGTATTTAAATTTCATAAATATTACCATTTCTACAGTAGTAATATATGTGTTTAGGAAGTGATTAAATAGTGCTTATTATTATTATTGTCACCGTTTTCAACTTTGAATTTGAATATCTCAATTATATTTCTATCTCATATTTTTCTATGTTGGGTTAATTTAAAAAATTGAATTATTTATGATTAATTGCTTTTGCAATGAATCTTGAACTCTGTTTATGTTTTCTGCTCAAAGATAATAAGATTAAATAGACAATAGAATATGACAGCCAAATGATAAATTTTGGTCATCATCTGTGGCAGTTTGCCATTACTATTTACTTTGTAAAAAAATGTGTATCCTAGTTGTCATTACTTATGGTTAAGCCTTTTCTTAGGAGATTTTTTATAACCAATCAATATTATTTATATCATATCAAATTTTGTCTATGTTTGTATCATATTAGTATTTATGTTGTGATAATAAAAACTTGCTCTAGTTTGATTATAAATTGCTTCTATTATATTGTTGTAAAAAGTATTCTAAAATAAAATAAAATGTAGAATCAACACTGAGTTTTTATTTGATGGAAATTTTTATTCAATACATTACAAAAACTTTTAATCAGTATTCCAAGCAGTAAGTAAATAAAGTGAATACCGTTCACATGTTTATTTATAAATATTTATTTTATTTACATTGTTTTTTAGAACAATATTTAACTATTTGTAAATGGCTAAAACAATTTTTTTTTAGTTTTTAGATTTGTGTTATGACGCAGTTAACATCAAAACATTAATTAGATGCCAAATGGCAGGCTTTGTTTATTAATTATGCTGCCATCTTCAAATCTTTTATCTCATGCTTTTCAAGTATTCATAACTTTTAGAACATAGCAATTTTTTGATTTTCCTTTTGGGCATCACTATTCTTTTCAACAAATCCATCATAATTATTTTTTCTTTTCTGTTTGATAATTTTCTTAATAAATTATTTCTGTTAATTGTTTTATTCTCTTCAATATTGATAACCCTATTTTCCCATTTTATCTTTTCTATTTTTATTTAAATCTTCATTAAAAATGGAAATTAATGAAGTTCCTTATGCTGTTCTTTCATATAAATTAAAATAAATAATAAAAATATCATATACAACAGCTATATATTTATATATTAATAATAATTCATCAAAAAGGTCATCAAAGAATGGCATCCTAGGTCTGCAATCAGGAGATTCCTAGCACCTTCCATCTTTGGTCATCAACTACTGTCTTGGCTGGCAACTTTACAGCCTCTTGGCATTAAGGGTTGTGATTTATTTTTGTCTGTCATGATTGTAAATATTTATTAGAAAAAACATTTTTTATTCACACACATATTCATTCTGTCTTCAAGAAAGCTAATATTATTTCAGTTAAAAGCTATTAGGCAACTGAGAAGAAAGATCATGGTGTTTTTTGATGTTAAACTCAGAGGTAAAAAGTCAATAAACTTATCACACTGGCTAATGCATGTTAGTAAACAGCCCATTCATGTTACTATATTACATGAATAATCACATAGTAATAAAAATTGCAGTGACAAGAACATATGGAGTGGACACTAGGAATTTGCTCTTCTTAGTTTTTTTAAGGCTTCTACAAGAAATCAAAGAGTCTCCTATCAGTTAACAGCAAACTTTATTTGTGTACTTTATGACTGCAGATCACTTTTATATGAAGGAAGATTGCAAGAAGTGGAAGTAACTGTCTCATATTAAATGGGACTTTATTGAATTTTTTGAAGTTAGAAGAAAAGTTGAAAAGACAGTTGATTTTAAAGTTGGACATGTACTGTACTACAAAGGCATAAGTATTGGAATTACAAGTGTAGTAGTGACTATAAATGGTCAGGGATTTGGGAGGGGGGGTTCCTGACAGAGATATTTTAAATGCTGGTTCTGGCTAAGCATTTATCATAAAGCTTGTAGAGGAATTGGCAATCCTCATTGTTTACAAGTGTAGTAGGATTCATTATAAATACAAACTGAAAGAACAACATTGTGGAGATTGATGGTGTATTGGATAGAGTGACAAAATTAGTTATTTAACTTAATAGCAGATGCCAAATGCAAATAATTTGGGTTTATGCCCCCAACAAATTCTCATAGTGATGGAAGTAGTAGATTTTTGTATGGATGTACAAAAGCCTTTTGATCAAATTGAGCAACATTTTAAAATTGTTATGGGAGAATTTAATCTGAGAATTGTTAAACAAATGAAAGATGAAACTGCTCTAGGTAAATTTGATTATGGTAATAGAAATGAGAGAGAACATAGACTTGTGAAGTTTGCAGAAAAAAAACTTTATATTATGAATTCTTTTTTTGAGAAAAATGTTAAATGAAAATAAACATGGAAGCATCCAAATGAAGATACAGCAGAATTGGATTATATTCTGACCAATAGAAAATACATATTTTAAGATTGTAATGTTCTTAATAATTTCAACACAGGAAGTGATCATCAATTAGTGAGATGTAAGATACATGTTAATGCAAAACTAAAAAGACAGAAATTATTATGAAAAACGAAATTCACAGTTGATATTCCTAATCTTCCAAAATATTCAATGAATTTAAATTAAAACTTGTAAATCGTTTTCAAATGGTAACAGATTTTGAAAATGATTCAGATTTGAATGAAATCAATAGGAAAATAAATTATATAGTTTTAAAAATTGCAACAAAGATAGCTGATAGAAAAAAACAGCAATTGATCAGTAAAATTTCTGTTGAAATGAGAAAATTTATGGATAAAAGAAGGAATATGGAAATATATAAAAATGAAGCATTAAAAAGGATTGAATGATATAAGAAAAAGTAATCGTGATCTAAGCAAGGAAAGCTATAGAAGAGAATAAAAGTCTCAAGAATATAAAATAGCATTTTTGTATTGGTAGAAAACTTATTTCTGCAATTAGAAAAAAGATAAAACTATTACTAAAAAGACAGATATCATTAGATGTGTGAAAGGGTTTTATCAAGAATTATACAGTAATAAAGAACAAAGAGAAATATTTCATACAACTATTATATTTTCTGAATTGCCCAGGATTTTAAATGAAGAAGTGAGACATGCAATTAATTTTATAAAGAAAGGAAAAACTCCAGGTAATAATGGAATTATAATCGATATCTTAAAAGAAGCAGGCGAAAAAGTAGAAATTTTTTTGGCAAAGTTATATACCAAATGTCTAAATGATAAAGAGGTACCAGATGATTGGAAGAATGTAATATTAATATTCAAAAAAGTTGATAAAGAAGATATTAGAAATTACAGATCTATCAGTCTTTTATCAGTTTTATACAAAATTTTTACCAAGATAATTTCAACTCATCTACAGAGGACTTTCATTTCAGCCAACCAAAAGACCAAGCTGGGTTTAAAAGTGTTTTCCATACAGTGGATTATATCCAAGTATTAAGAGAAGTTATAGAAAGGACAAATGTATATGAGTTGCCATGATGCTTTGGATTTGTAGATTATGAAAAGACATTTGATTTTGAATCACCAAGGTATAGATCTAAGATATTGTCACATTTTGAAAAATATTTATAAAAATTTAACAGCAACAATTCGATTATTATAATGATACTAAAAAGATTAACATTGAGAAGAATGTATTACAGTGTGACTTCACATCTTCAAAACTTGTTGCGAGAAATATTTTATGGATGAAAATGGGAAGATAAAGGAATAAAAGTAAATGGAGATTATTTAAGTCATCTAGATTTTGCAGATGATGTAGTTTTTTTAAATAATACTTCAGAAAATGTTGCAAGAGATATCAGATTAAAATAAGAGAGTAGGATTAAAAGTAAACATTAAAAAGACTAAACAGTGTTCAGTGGCTTTTCTCAAAAAATAAAAATAAAGGTTGATAATAATGTGTTAATAGAAATTAACATCTACAAATACTTTGATTAGATTATTACTACAGAAGGAAACATAACAAATGAAATTATTTACAGAATTGAACTTTGTTGTAATGCTTTTGGTATAAATATCTTAATATTAAAAGGAAGTATGCCTCTGTGTTTGAAAAGAAAGCTTTTTAATAAATGTATTTTACCAGTTCTTATTTATGGATCTGAGACTTGGATATTTAACAGAAGAGAGTAAGTAATACAGAGATTTCAGATTACTCAAAGAAATACAGAGAAATGCATGTTAGACATAACAAGAACTGACATTGTTGGAAGAATTAAAAGCCTGCAGTGGAGTTGGACTGGACATATTGCATAATAAATGAACATTTGAAGTCGTACATTGGATTCCAAGAGATTGTAAAGACCTAGAAAGAGTCTACATGTGGTATGGATGGATAAAATAAAGAAGTGTGTGGGGATGATGTGGAGAAGAGAAGCTGGATGGATTGATCTTGGAGAGACCTTCATCCTGCAATTGAGTGATAATTGTTGAAAATGATGATGATGATTAATAAGTATACATAAAGCCTTTCTCAATACACAGTTATGTGCCCTTTTCAAATATTAAACATCTTTTTTAACCAATTATTGCAGATAAAACCCTATCTGGTGTTCTCTAATGGAAGTAAAATAATAATAACAAAATAAAACAGCAATAAAATAGAATTATAAAATTTCATATAGAGATTCAATATAACTTCAAAGAATATTGACAATATAATATAAGAATATACGGAATAAATAATGAAGGCACTATATAACTTTACGTATACTATCTTATATAATTTTCCATTCATTTTTAATTGACTAAATTTATTGAAGTTTTATAAATATTCATTCAATTATTTATGTTAATATAAATGTTTCATATATTTGTCTTTTTTTTAGATTTTTAATGTAATTTAAAGGTTTAGTAGTTTTTTGTAGCATCTATTTTACATTCATATGTTAAGTAGTGAATTGATACATGAGAATCTAAAGCTAAGCAATCACTCTTAAATTGGTATTTTTTGAAATGCCAGTCTTTTATGAACTTGTTACTAATGTTCATGAAATGATGAAAGATTATCACATTAATCAATAGTAAATCATGGTCCTGATGCAAGATTTTTCATGTGGATAATTTTTAAAAAAACTTGAAGTCATGATTTTTCTTTGGGCTGGGTAAAGACTTTATCAATTTATCACAGATATTTATGAGCACTTATGTTGGAGATTAAATTCATTGCAAGCACTTCTATGCAGCCATGGCTTCATACAGAACATTGGTTTTACATATTTTGTTTCTAATTATTTTTTACAATCAATACATTATTATAATAAAAAAAAAGGAGAAAATTGGGAGCTTGAAGTTATGCTGAGATATGTGAAGCATTTACCAAAGTAAAAGCTTATATCACACTGCATCTTGTAACCACACATTATGATAATAGTGATTAGGTTTTAAAAGATCATATCTTGCGATGTAAGGTTTGCACTAAATAAATGTCGAAGATTTTTTTAGCAGATAAAATTTTAAATTTTTATTAAATTATGTAAAATCTTAAATCACAGTCGCAAAGATTTTTTCACTGATATTTGTAAGATTAAAATCAATATTATTATGAGCATAAATATAAAAAATATTGCACACTGTAAATGTTTAATCATTATATTTATTAACACTGCCAATTGTTTAATTATTACGTGTTATATGTTTGTTATTAAAATTATGTGTGTGTATATTATGCGAATTTTGAAAAAAATATAAAAGTTTTGAATTTACATTTAACATTAAGTTGTGAAAAATGATTATTAAATTGTTCTTATCTATTGTTTTTAATGATTTCCTAGTATTATGACCTTTCTATATATATCATTTTGTTCTGCAACTAATTGAAAAATTAAACACCATTTTACTATAATTAATTTCTAACATTTTTAATTTTGATTTTTTATATCTTAGATCAAATATTATAGTTTTGGAATTAATAAATAACTTCAATAATTTTTTTCAATTTCTATTAGAAATAATTATTATCATAATAGCACAAAATGGATATACATTTAGTTAAAATTTTAAAACCATAAATAATTTTTACATTAATGTTTTCTTTTTATATTCCTATGTAATCAATCTACAATCTTTAATAAAATGCATGTACAAATTTTTATTGTTAGTTCCATTAATTTTAATAAGCCCATGAATAAATCACATCTATTAAATAAATAATGTTGAGAATGTATAAATTTGTTCATAGACTTGTTTGGAATTTTGCTGAAAATAATTCTTTAAGAATCTACCTTGTGCATAATAGTGCATATTTGAATTTAGTTAACCTACAAAAAAATTTATTGTTAATTTTATGATTGAATCGACATATTACTGATTTTGATATTCCATAAGGAAAGAAAAAAACTAATTCAAAATTGTCCCATGACTTCTAAAAAGTTAAAAACCACTATTCTAAAAATTAGAAAATATTAATACTTATTGCTTTTTGTTTTCATGAAATCTTATTTTTTACTGATGAAAGATAATCAATATAATGTATATCTTCTCACGCAATTGATTTGGGGTATATATAATTATGTAACTAAATATAAAGTTTTTAAATTTACAAATTATTTTATTAATCTTCCAGTAATTACCAGTTTATTAAGAACAAGAAGTCACTTTCTTGACTGCTGATACAAAAACATTAATCAAAGTGGAAATATCAGATGAAAGATTGTAGAGGCTTGTAAAAATATTAATCAGAAATTACATTGTTTTAGTGTCCAGTAATGATGGACCTCAACACAAGTTTATGGCAATAATTCTTGATCACAAGCAATTAGTTGCATTAATTAATTCCAGTATAGTTTTGGAAATTGTTGTGACTTGATGCAATATCTAATATTTTCATGTTGCTTGCAAAAACTTATTATCCAGATCTGTCTCAATAATTATTTTATAAGCAGTAATTTATTTTGAGTAAGAAAACCTCTTAAATAGTTTATTATGATTGAGAATTGTTATACTAGAGATTGGGACGTTACTGATGTAGTATTTATAACACTGTTTCTCCTCAAATAGTCATAAAAATTCATTTTCATCATGAAAATTGAATCAGAAATTTCTGCTCAACAGCAAACTAGTATGTCACTGAATTAATTGCTTTCTCCAGTTCTTTGTTTATCTGGATTATTGAATATCATAATTATTGCTTATACATGCCAATGAAAATAAACCATATGGTTAATTGCTTGAAAGATCTTATGATATTTTAATTTACTCAGTTAAGAAATGACCCACGAACATCATCATTTTGAAGTATATAGGGCAACTCAAACAATCAATTTATACAATGGTATCTGTATTATTCAGGCCTTTTGCTTTAATGTGAATCTCAGTCACAAGACACTACAATATTTTTTTTAAAGATTAATGAAAAATAATGACTGATGCATGTTAAATAATTGCACTGCTATTAAGCTAGAGATTCTTGTCATATGTACATAAAAATTGTTCTTGCTGAAATTATCTGCCAAATATTAATATAAGGAATTGAACACAGACTTTCAAGCTCCCTTCAACTATCTGTCTCATATAACCGATACACATCATCACACACATATAATACAGATAAATGATCTTCAATAATAAAAATTTCTACAAATATATATATATTGCTATTTTAATTTTACAATTTAAATTTGAAGGATAGTATTAAACATTTTGAACAGATTACTGATCCACTGTAGGTAGGATGAAGTTCTCTCCAAGTTTAATCCAAATGTGTATATATGCCCACATATGAATTATTGATGGAGACTCTATATATAAATAGAAGTCTAGATCAGAAATTCTTAACCTATGGTATGCATACCACTGGTAATATGTGATGAACTTATAGGTGTTACGTGAAAAAGGAAAATTATTTTTGAAAAATTCAGCAATACATTTTTTTTTTTTTCTGAACTTAACATAATAAATGATTGTTAATGAATTCATATGCAGAAAAGCCATATTTTTCTAAAAAAATATTCAGCTTTATTACTGCCTAGCATGTTTTCAATATATTCTGTATATCATATTCATAGTTTATGGTAATATAAATCTAGATTTCTTGGTATTAGTGTATATGTTATGATTAATTAGCTATTCAACATATTAAAATTTATTCAAATAACCCATTTCTTTGATAGAGGTATACTTGTACCTTTTCTATTGATCGAAAAATGGTCCCTTGATATTGTCCATCTTTCCATGCATATGCTTATAATTTTTGCATTTGATAATTCAATTATATGGCCGGTTTTTTGTTCAGGGTTGGGAATATTGATGAATATTCTTTATTTTTAAGGACTCTGTTGAATAAATATCTATGTTGGGCCAATCTTGACAGGTTGGCTTGCAACTCCCCATAATATGCTAAGTTGCAAGCAAGTTGGCTACATTTAATTTTATATATCACTTGATGTGCAGATTCAATTGACAGTTTATCTTTGGAATTGTTAATTAATTGGTTCAGTGATGGAAGGGTTGAAAGTTTACATTGAATTTATCTTTACAAATCTTTTTTTATTTATGTGTGATTTTTGAGATGTAAGGGAGACTAATCCATTTATACAACAGAGCCCTTAAAAGTAAAGAATATTCATCAATGTTCACAACTATCAACAAAAAACTGGCCATAAATTTGAAATATCAAAAGCAAAAATTATATACATGGAAAGAGAGGACAGAAAGTGGGCAATAAAAGAGGTCTGAGCAATAGCAAGGGACCATTTTTCGATCAATAGAAAGGATACAAGCATTATTCTATCAATCAAGCAGGTTACTTGAATAAATTTTAATATGTTGAATAGATAATTAATCACAACATATATTATTAATACCAAGAAATCTAGAGTTATAATATTATAAGCTACAAATTTGATATACATGATATACCGAAAGCATGCTAGGCAATAATAAAACTGAATATTTTTAAAATATATATACCCTTTCTGTATGTGTGTTCATTAATACTTGTTTATTTTTGTGAAATTATGTTTAAATAATTTATTCAAATAATATAAAATTGGTATAAAAAAAATTAAAACTTTACCTCCATTAAATCAATTATTGTCTTTATCAACTCTTTATCATAGACAAAAATATAATAATTTTGGAAATGTAATAATAATAATAGATATTTTGTTTCTAAATACATTAAATATTTAACTTCTGTTATAGTTATTATGTTTTGGTTACTAAAAAGCTAAAATAAATATTTTTTATTTGATGCCAAAATTTTTTATAAAGAGAAATTTTGATATTCTTTGGGTCACAGTTACTTTTTTAGTATGTAACTTTTTTTTCATTCTCATTTTCAATTATTATTGATCCACTGCAAGATGAAGATCTCTTCAAATTTAATTCGATTTCTCTAATCTCTAGACTCTCTTCTCCACTTCACCCTATTATATTCTTATTTCATCCATCTCACATATGGTTTCTTTTTGTCTTTTAATTTTTCTTGGGATCTAGTTTAGTTTCAATCATCCATTTATAGCCATCTCTTCTAGCAATATGTACAACCTAGTTCTACTTCAATCTCTTAATTTTTTCAGTCATTATTCTCTCACCCATGGGTGAGAACTTTTTTATTCTAAAAAGTAAAAAGTTGCTTATAGTTTGTAACCAAAATTACTGAAATTTATAGTTGCTGATTTATTAAAAATCTTGAAAATTTTGAATATTTTCAAATCATTAGCTTGAATAGCATAATAAAAATGAAGTCGGCTGTTGGATGAATACTTATAATCCAATGCTCTTCTCTCTTAGTGATCAATAATCAGGATTTGATGTTGTGATAGAAACTTAAAAAGACTGGGAATCTTTTTGGAACTGCCCCTTAGTATCTATTGATTACTACATACATAATTCTAGAGCAAAGTGATTAATTATTCACTTTGTATAAATGGTTTTGAATTAAGAATGTATTCTGGACTTTTTTTTTTACATACAATATGTACTTGGTAAATATATCTAAAAAAACAATAAAAGTATATAAGTTACATTATAATGTGCGCTATATTTGTTTTGCTCATTAAAAAAAATGAAGTGTGTGTTTTAAAATGCAGCATCTATAGCCAAAGAGATTGGTCTGGCTTTTGTGCTGATGGATGGTTGTGATATGAGTGAGCTGTGATGAAAGATGCCACTGATAAAAAAGAAAAACTAGAAAATATATTATGAATTGACTGCAGGATATCAAATATATAAAAATAAGTGTTAGATGAAAGATTTTTTTTGGAATTGAATGTGGTATTATTTATGTGATTCTAAAGAATAATTAAATAAAAGAATAGCAAGATTAAACAAAAAAAGTTTCATTCAGAATGCAAATGCATATCTTTCATTGACAACATTTGAGTAAAAGATATAAAATAAATTTGATAATTTAATCAAATTGTTTTAAAAAGTCTGTAGCAACTTTAAGAATTATGCAATATAGTATGACTAGTGTTCTATTCTTTATTCTATGATCAGAAATCCTAAAGTATTATCATTTGCTCAATTTGAGAATGTAAATTTCTAAATTTGAACAGCAGACATATGGAGCACATGAATATTGTCTAAAGTAAGAAAATTAAATGCTGTTGGTTCATTCTTGAAGAATAAGTTTCTCATTTTATTCTTGTAACTGTATGACATTTATGTATTGTTATTTTTTATTACTGCTTTGAATTACTAAGTTGCATTTTTAAAGTTTTCATGTTGCAGTATAGAATTATTTTTATTGTAAATAAACATATTTTATGTAAGCATGGAGTTTTTACCAAATGATTTTTTTTTTTTTTAATAGGGTATAGTTGGCAGTTTATCCAGTGGAAAATCGGCGCTGGTCCACCGCTACTTAACAGGATCCTATATGCAGGAAGAGTCTCCCGAAGGCAAGTTTTGTCCCCCAATCATTAAATCTATTTTTGATAACATATATTTTTAAAATATTATATGGTAATTATTTTTAGAAAATGTCTTATTTTAGTAAATCTTTTTAATTAAATTTGCATTACAAGTTTTGTTAGTTACAATATGACTATAACTATGAGGGCTGTGTTCCTTGAAAGCGCTAAGCCACACTTGCGTTATTGTTTTAATATATAAAGAATTTTAAAAAGTCAGCTTTCTGTGTTTATGCGTCTTTAGCGCAAGTCATATTTATTTAATTAAATAAACAAATGTGCCTTTATTGAATAGTGTTAATATTTTTTTTAATCTATTATTAGCAATAATAAAGATACTGATAATCGATTCGTATATTTTTAATACAGGTGGCCGGTTCAAGAAAGAGATAGTGATTGAAGGCCAGAGCTACCTGCTGCTCATCAGAGACGAGGGAGGCCCACCTGAGCTCCAGGTAAGATTTTGAAATACTGTAATTTGTTTCAAGAAATGTCTATAAATTAATCGTTTAATAAAAACAATAAATAATTCATGAGTTAATTTGCAATTTATTCTTTGAAACTAACAAGAACAGGATTTGCTATTAATTTATTTTGTAAGATTTATATTTAATTATGTATATACATACACATGCATGCACATATAAATTAATGCAATATCTATAAGTGTAATTATAATAAGATTTATATACTTTTTAATGAGATGTTCCAACTGAATTCTTTATACATTTCTACACAAGTTAATCTGGTTTTATAAATTAATGAAAAATTGTGCACTCAAACATACTGTAGATTATTTTATTACATTATTTATAAGCAATTGCTTCCAGCTTTTAAGAGCAAGTGGTTTGGAAGTGTAAATGATTTTAACCTGACATCATTTATATCTTCTTCGCGATGAATTTAATATATACTTCACATTCACTTTGAAAAGATTAAACATTGATAAAGAAAGCTAAGATCTCTTCACAGAAGAGATTCTTAGACGGTTCATCTTTTGTTTTTTGTTGATATTTTACATCTTTTCCATTTAATTTATCTCTTAGGTATAATAATACTAGGTTTTTTTTGTATGTGTATGTAATTATTAATTTCAAATTAAAAAGTAAAATAGAATGCTACTATTAATAAATAATAATTGTGATTGCAAATTTTGGAAATACTCCTATGACTTTGCAGATATAGTGAATTTTAATTTATTCAAGATCTGTGTTCTCATATTCCAATTTTTTGTAAATAAATAATAAGCTTAAAAGTGAAGTTAACATTACTGGCATCATAGGATTTAGTTGTTTTTTTTTTTTTTAGGATTGAAATGTCAAGTATTATATAGAAATTAATGCATTATACTATCACTTATTTATTTTATTTACTGGCACTTGTTAAATTAATAAAAAATATGCACAATTAAAATACTATTAATGTATCCATCAAATTCTAAAGACATAAATGAGTATAATTGAGTATTCTAACTCCAGAATAAGAGAAAAAACAGAGAATAAAAATTTAGAAATCAAATAATGAAAAGAAAACAGAATAGTTTGAAATCACAATTGCTATGTGTGTGTGTAATTAAATTGTGGGAATGTAGTTTCACAAATACACAACCCCATATTCATGGTTATTGCAAAAAGGTGACTACTGGCATGGGATGCTAAAGATGACTGATCTTATATTGAACTTTAAATGACTTAAGACAGTAAGATAAAGAAAAATGAAGAGAGAAAGAATAATAATGACTAGTTATAGATATTAGTAATTTATTATTAATGAAATAGTTAAGGAGATAACTTTCATTCAATTGTAAGCACAATTCTGTATAAATCCAAATGCAGCTGGAACTTAATGTTATGATAAAATGTAAAAAATAATAACAAAAATATATATAACAGCTATATAAAATATATTGTATATATTAATAATTATTATATTAATAATTATACATAAAAAGTCTTTTATGCCCTTATCAATCGTTGAATATCTTTTAATTTTAATCTATTATTGCACACAGAGCACTATCTACAGTTTTATAGTAGAAGGAAAAATAACAATAATAAAATAAAACGTGAATAAAACAAAATAAAATTATGATACAGTAATTTAGATTGATAGAAATTCATTAAAATTTAAAACAAATTGACTATACAATTTAATAATACACATAGTAAAAGAACATGATTTATACAACTTTGTATTTTATATAAAGCACGTTTTTATTTACTTTATGTATTGTTACATTATGTAGTTAATTTGTTTCAACCTTTAATGAATTTCTAACAATCTGGATTGCTATATTATAATTTTATTTTGTAAATAGCTATAAATAACAATAGGCTTTGAAATTTTGTTTATGCAATTCAATAACTTTGTCATCACTTTTATATGAGAATAATCTTTTTGTTTTTCGAGGTCTGACTATTGCCATACAAGGAAAAATTAGACCATAACCTACTGTATCTGCAATTTTAGTTCCTTCCCCTAACATATTTTTGAATCTTTTTTTTCTCCAGTGCTTTAAATACTTTTTTTGGCCTATAAACATTTTTATCATTGTAGACATAATTATATTGGGTTTTGTGTCAAATTACTTATGACATTAATTTTCAATAAGATTTGGTACCATATAGCAAGAGAACTATTATTTTGAAAGCATTGTATATTTTTTCTAAATTTTACCTTTAAAGTTTTTACTGCATCAATGTAGCTTGACTATCTTGTATCACAAACTTTATTTTTCTTTTAAATTTTTCCAATAGGTTGATTCAGAAAAAATATTATATATTTTATGAATTAATGAAAAAAAATTTGCTATTTCACATAGAACACTTGCAGTATCATGTACAACTAGATTAAGCATATGAGTGGCACATGGTATGTAAAATGCTCTCAGGTTCATATTTAATATTCTCTTTTGGAGACCCTGATTTTTATTCTCATCGCTGCCTCATTATTGTATACTTGAGCATGTAAATCATAAAGATTTATATTCTGTAATTGCAAAAAATCTACAACAAAATGTGTTAATCCTTCATCTTTTGAATTATTGAATTAAATCCTAAAGAGTGCTCTCTGACTTCTATTTTTTTGTTATCATTAAAGAAATAAACAAATGTTACAACAACAATACTTAATTGATTTTCATAAGATGCATTTGAAATAATGTCTAAGATAGCTTAATATTTATTTAATTTTAGAATTTTTAAATTTTTTCTCCTATTTCATTTTGAATTTTTTTGCCTAATTAATGTGGCATTTTGTCCTTATTAGTATATATTCAACTTATATGATCTGTTATTACATTATCGAATTTTGTTAGTTTCTGTTAATTTTAAAAAATTACCATTGCTATCTTCAAAAAGTTTATTAATGTTACCCCTGAAAGCTAAATTTTGTCCTTCCAATAATTTTTTTCTAGTTGTATTAATTGTCCATTTACCACATTTATTGTCTTATTATTTGTGAATAACTTTTTAAAATCAATTCATGACTTATAACATTTGATATGTGCTTCACTTTTTTTCATGGAACTCTAATGTTCTTGATAAATATTGCCAATCCAATAACCAATAGCATCATTGAACACATTAATTTTGTCATTAAAAAGTTTATAAGAAAAACAATATACAAAATTTTTGCATTTACAATACAATAACCAATTTCTGTGTATCTTTACATTATTATTTAATCATTTATAATAATAATCGGCTGAAAATGATCTGGGTTTTTTTTTACTCTTTTGGAAAATCGATTTCATATATTTGTTTTGGCTCAACATCTATTAGAAATCATTTTGAGATTATCCGTTATTTTTAAAGGACATTTTCCTGGTTCATCAAAATTATGATCGGGGATAGAATTCATAAGAGAGTTTTCAGATATTACAGTTGTATTGCACACATTTTGTCATCTGTTTCTTCCAGTGATCCGAATGAGTTATTGAGAGTTTCAGAAGTGAAAAATGAATTTTTCTAAGCATCATTTTGTAGCAGCTATAGAATCTTTTGTTGAAGAAGAAACTTTAAAGTTTTCTTGAGTAACTGAAGATTTGTCTGTACATGAAAATATATTATGCAAAATAATTGGAAATAGGAGTCATTAATTTTTACATTTTCTTTTTTCTGTGCTCATTTTCTATATTATGCTCCTGAAAATCTTTTTCTTCTATTTAACATCTAAAAGTAAGAGTTATTAATATTATGTTAGCTTATTTATTTGCTTTCATTAAACAAAACATTGGAATAATCACTATTATTTAGAGTAATTTTTTTATAATAAATTTTATATCATTGTTACTTTATATTAAAATGGATTAACATTTTTTGGCCTTTAGTAGATGTTTTATATTTTATACTATTTTAATATATGTGTACAATTGTTTGTTCTATTTTACTTTAAAAACCAATCCATTTGACAATTAATAATCATGTGTAAGTAAATTAATTATTTTTAAAATGTTATTCAAAAAATAATACTTACTATTTAACCAAGATAAATTTTTTCTAATTATTTTACACAATATTATAACGGACTCTTAATTTTTCTATTTTTCAAAGAGTTTTATTTTTAAAAACTCCTTTTTTGAGCTAATGAATTAGTTTATTTAAACATAATCATGTGACTTTTTTTTCCATTCATAATGCAAACGCTATCATAAGTTTTTTAAACTATAATTTCTTCCTTCCTTTTTTTTTAAAAAAAATTACTTAATTTAAATTTCTTTTACTTATTTATATATTTTGTCTTGGTCTATAAAATATTATTTTTGCACACATATAAATAATAGTAAACAAAAAGTAAACATGTGTCAAGCATTAGTGGTTGAGAGGTCAGCGACGGCTGCTTTACAAGCAATTATCCCGGGTTAGCGGGTTCGCTTCCTGGCTGATGCTATGACACATGAGTAAAAAAAAAAAAGGAGAACATGTTAATGAAACTTATAAGGCAATATATTTTATAATGTAAATATTAAAAAAAACACACACAATTCAGAACATTTTTTTATGCATGCAAAAAGGCCTGATAGTAAAAATACTTTTAAAGCTTCTACACTTAGCATTATTGTAACACAAATTACTGGTGTATATGTTTTGCAAAAATAAAAGTATGCACTTCTTTTATCTACAAAAGTTAAAATAGTCTAATGGGTACTAATTACATAGCCAAGCTTGATCGCTTGATGGCGTTGTTGCCAGTCAAAAACAATACAATGCAATGTTACAGAACCACAATTTTTAAAATAGGACGACTTTTTTGAGGGCTAAATGGCGATTTTTTTTTTTTTTTTGCCTTTATTTGTATTAAGTGATTTTTAAAAACAAATTTTACTATTAATTAAATTTTTTTATCTTTTTATTTTTTTCTACTACATCTTTAATTTTTTAATTTTTAGGGTTTTTTTTGTTCCTTCCTACTAAAAAATTACAATAATAAAAATTATATACAAACACATCTTTACCACTGGTATAGTAAAACTTTTATTTTTAAAACCAATTTCATTTACTTTTTTTTAAAAATAAAAACAAATCAAAAAGAACTTTTGTCTCAGTTAAGACAAAGTATTTCTCAACCCACTCTCCCCCCCCTCCCCCAATAAAATTAAGATCAAAACTTTTGACTTTTTCAACTTTCATTTTCTTTCTTTTTTTGTACTGATTTATGTCATAGAATCACAACCTTTTGTTTTGGAAACGTGCGAATCGAATACCTTGCCACAGTGCGTCACTTTATTTGTCTTGTGTATTTTCTCGTGAAAGCATGAGTTTTCGCGCGAGCTAGGCTGAATTCTCTTTCACCCTACCCTTTGCCAATGTTTTGCACATTCCAAGTTGTGTAGAGAAGAGTGGGGACGGTGTGACAATTCTTAGTGAGTCACACTGCATGATTTAAGTAGAAATAAAATTACTCTGCTGTGGAGATTTCAAAAGTCGTGGCCACTTGAAATCCAGACATCGTCAGACGATATGGTAGTCAACTGTAAATTGTGCAAATTCATATAAAGTGTTGTAAAGCACAAAACAAGCTGTAATATTTCTGTGCAATGCCATCAAGTGGCCTGCAATGACTAAGATAAGCAGAACTGTTTTCTTAGCCGTAAGTCTAGACCATGTAAACGGCATTTGGTGTTCTTGGTTAGCCAAAACACCATCAAGTGGCCAAGCCTGGCTAAGTAATTAGTATCAACTAATGTCTGAAATAATAAAAGGCCATTATTTACTTTATCTATATGAAGAATTAATAAAATCCAGGTTCATGAAATTTCAAAGAATTTTATTGTTGATAATAATAATAATAATAAGAGCATATTGATATTGTTGAAATGATTCTCAAAGAACAACAACAAAATTAATTTTTCATTCAGAAATGTTTGTACATTATTCCTATTTCTTTACAATTGTCATATAATAGAATGACTTTTCACCATAAATTTTACAGATGTAACACTATTTATAATGAATACTCTCACTTCCAAATGCAAGATAGCAAGAAGTGAATATTATTACTATTAATGATTATACTGCATTAGTTTCATAAAATAATTATTTGATATTTGTTTCTTGTTTCCCTATGAATGTTTCTACTCCAGCGCGGTGTGCATTAACATGGCTCTGCCACATTGTATTAGATAGCAATTAAAGATATATGTAATAATTTGTTATTTTACTCCATTTTGAAATTTTGGTTCAAATTTTTTAACATGCTTTGAAAGATTATTTTAAAGGGTTCTAGAATGATTGTTTATTTTAAAATATGAATATTGATTTTTAGTAGCAATAATTCATTCTCTTTATTTTAATCATCAATTTGAAATAGATGGTTGTACTATATTTTCTGCATCCGGAAAGTATTATGCTTATTGCCTTCTTTACTGAGAATCTTTGAACTTAATATATCTGCATTTCCATGCCAACTTTGGCTCTTTTATACTATCAAGCTAATAACTTGAAATATAAAAAAAGTTTTTGAGAACCAAGCCAATCTTTTTACTTAGTTCTCTAGGTCTGACATCAGACCAATATTTTTAATAAACTTGGTTTTGGATTAACTGCAGCACCTTTCCTAATTTTATTAAATCATAACAATTTTCTCAGCTACATTTAACATATACTTTTAGGAGGAGTAATTCTCTCTACTTAGTCAAGCCATCTATTATTTGTTTGAATAATAAATAGATACTAGACGGCATTGTTATTCTGTCCACATCTTCAATCTAGTTTTCCACCTTATGGTAAAAATAATAATCAAATGGTTTATTACTCAGAGTTTATGGAGCTGAACCATAATCCATGAACTTTAAGCTCCAGATTCCACTACTGTAATATTGCATTAAATCACCCAATGTAGTTTATTTTCTTTAAAACCATTAAAACATCACTTTGCTATGCTTACACAAATTATTAAACAGTAACAAACTCTTCAGATAATAGTACTAACCAGTGCAAGTTATAGTAATCAATGGATTTTAGAAGATTTGTGCATAAAATCCCAATCTAGTGCCTACTCAGCCAGTATCTCCAGACTAGTTTCTAGTTTGTGGCTTTCATCAGTGAGGAACTTTGGATCTGAGAGCACTGCATCTAGATCTTACGATCTAATGAAACTGTCTAGTAATTAACTATAAAACTATGAGCCCAAGAAATCCATTTGTAAAGTCATACATATCAACCCAGTTCACTATCTATATAATTTGGTGTCTTTGGTTTTTTAATAATGACAGTCACTATTATCCTATGGTCAGGATTGATATAAAACCATTAAAACATCACTTGATCATTATTTCCAAAGATTTAAGGCAATAAACATCACATTATCACCATTTCTTATGCTCGCTTATAACTGGTATTAAAACAGGCAAAACTCACTATACGTATTGCCACACACAGCAAGCTAGAGTAATCAATGGATGCCAGAAGACTTGTGAATAAAATCCCCATCTAGTGTCTACTTATCCAATATCCCCGGACTAGTTTTGGCTTGTGGCTTTAGTCAGTGAGGAGCCATGGATCTGATTTACAAAGTTCCTCACTGATGAAAGCCATATGCTAGAAACTAGTCTGGGGATATTGAATGAGTAGACACTAGATTGTAATTTTGTGCATAAACATTCTAGAATTCATTGGTTACTATAGCTTGCACTGGGTGGCACTACTATCTGGAGAGTTTACTATTGTTTTATCAGCTTGTATAAGCATAGGAAATGGTAATCTTGTGATACCAATCCTGCCCATACAATAATAGTGACTGTAGTTATTAAAAATCCAAAGATATCAAAATGCATAGATACTGAACACAGAATTATATGACTTTGCAAGTGAATTAGCTTGGATTGAAAACCATTATAAGGTTTTCATTTTGAGGTCATAGCTTTATAGTTAACCAAATAGGTAAAAGTGGCTTTTGGAGGATTATATTAAATCCTAAGATCTAGGTGCAGTGCTCTCAGATTGAAAGCTCTCACTGATGAAAGCTTCAAGCTAAAAATTAGTGTAGTGGGCATATTGGATGAGTAAGCATTAGATTGGGAGTTTATGCACAAATCTTCTAGCATCTGTTGATTATTATGGCTTACCCAGGGAGGCACTGTTCTCTAGAGGATTTGATACTTGGTCTTATTTTTTTTAATGAGGAACGTTACTTTTAATACACTGCCAAAAACAATTTTCAATTCAAGCTACAGCGAGAAATTTATTAGCATTTTAAAGTTGTAAAACCATGATAACCTCCTTGTATTCATATGACATTAGGCCACTGATTATTTATTGGTTTACATTCAAAACTTTATTTATTTATTTTTAATTTTATGCTAGCTTAAAAAATTTTTAAAGATAGTTTCTAAATGTGAAAATCATTATGCCAAAACTTCTTGCTGAAATGAAATAATAGCAGTATCATTTAATGATTATTGATTATTTAAACTTACTATAAATGGTTTTATTATAAATAAGGAGTAATTCCTCAGAGCATGTGCTTTTAATATGTCCTGTAAGCATTGAGGAGTTACTTCTTATTTATAATACTACGTATGTATGTGCACTATATAAATAAAAAGATTATATTATGATAAATGGTTTTATGTAAAATATAAACAGAGAAAGTTTTATGTGAAGTTTTGTGGGTATATAACATTTATGTAAATGATTTGCATATATGTACATCCATCATAAAAATTATACCAAGGTATAAATGATGTGAGCAAAACTCATAGGGCATCATAAATGGATGATATGAGGCAATCATATTATCTCTTGTGATAGTCATGATGATTAATGAATTCAAAACATGACATGACTTAACATAATAAAAATTGAATACTGTCATGTTACATTTAAAAACATTCTATGTTTACCAAGTCTTATAATTTCATGGCATTGTAGATCATTCAGAAGGAATTTCACCTTACTAAGATATAAATACTCAATAACCTAAAGATCCAGGGATATGATTGCCCAAAAAAGATGCATATAAATAAATTTTGGAGACTCCATTGAGAGATTTTGTAAGTATGTTGTTACATATCTTACTTATGAAAAATGCACTATGTAACTTTTCTAAATAATAAATCAATCTTTTTGAAAACCATCATGATTCAATTCAAAAACAATAATTTAAAATTATGATTTTTTTTCATAGTTATTTTGTATGGCTGGACTCTGACAATAATTATCAACATTGACTTATAATTTCGTTATAAACATGATGAACATAGATGTTGTAAAATGATTGTATGACAGTCAATAGCATAACTTATTTCATCCAGATAATTAAATAATACTGTTAAAATATAGTTGTATTCTACTTATATTACTATTTTATACTCAGCACCCATTTACATGTACTTGGATCTATTGTGGATAATATTTCATTGTTCTTAATTATTATAAATAAACTTTTCAGATTTTTTTCTTCACTATTAATAATTATATAAGATTTAATATGCTTGACGTATATAGTGAAATTAAATTCATAAAAAATTACACTTAATATTTCTTAAGGCTAAGCGCTTTCAGAGCATTGGACTCCATATTCATAGCCTCCAAACCTAATAATTTATGCAGGCAGCTCAGTATTTGTGGACCACCAAAAAGAGGCTAATCATGAATTTGAACCTGCATGTGCTGAAATAGTTTCCACTGAGAGAATGACATCAAAAGGAAGGTGAAAGAAACATGGTATATAGCAAGTGACTTGAAGGCAATAAACAGAAAGGATACATGCTTTTCTATATCAAAGAGATGGACAATATAAATGAGCTTGCATAGATTTGCATAAATTATAGGTTTGGAGGCTATGAATATGGAGTCGAATGCTCTGAAAGCGCTTAGCCTTAAGAAATATTAGTGTAATTTTTTATGAATTTAATTTCACTATATACGTCAAGCGTATTAAATCTTAAATAAACTTTTATAATTTTAATTTAGTGCTTTTATATCCCAAACTAATTTAAATGAACAAGATGCAAATTTGTTGAACAATGAAATGTAAGTAAAATAATGTCAAAGTCATATTTTAAGGTTTCATTTAACTTATTTTATAGTGTTAAATGACTAAAATATGGCCTATCAAAGAATTTGATTCAAATTGTTTTGAAAATTGTCTTACCCTACTGGAAAATCTAAAAGTCTTTTTAATGGCAAATTAGATCAACAGGTCTTAAAATTAAATGTCATATATTTTATAATTATGTATGGATTGACAATTCAAGAAAGTTTGTGCTTTACAACAGCTTTACTTATCAGTTAGAGGTGACAATTGAAAAAGTAGTTCATTATAACTTTTCTTTTCTTTTTGAATTCTCCAAATCTTGAAAAAATACACTTTCACAGTCAAGAAAACTATCAGAAAAGCAATGAATTATCCCACAGAATTTATAGAATTTTTAAGTATTATTTGAGAGATCTTCTATCTGTGATATGGAAGATCATAGTTTTGGGATCAAAGTCATATTAGAATTTATTGTACTACTTTTGATTCTGAAGTAGGCAAACATCCTTGGCTGAATCAACTATTGATCAAGTATATCCATTAAAAAATACTCTTTTGCAAAAGATAGCCAACTGACCAATGTGAAACACTCAAATTTGATCCCAAAACTATTATTCAAAGATTTTTAAATAAACCATGTTATGGATTTAAAGGATATGAGTTCATCTTAAATACATAATGTAATGAACCATGATTATTGAAGCTTGACTCTCTAGGAAATTTCCATTATTTTTAAACAATAGCCTGTTATTATTTAAACAAAAAAAAACATACAAATTGCAACAAAATTGTTAATTACCCAGCTAGTCAACTTCTTCTTCATGATGAAACCATAGTGAAAATTACCAGGAATGATTTTTTTAAAAAAAAACTTGATCTTTCTCTTGCTTTCAATTAAAAATTTTGGGACTTAAATGGGTTATGACTGATGAAAATGTCAGCAGCAAAGTAAACTCAAATCAATTGTTTGACAAATTTCAAATAGACAATAATGTCATATGATGTGACATAATAGCAGAATTAAATCCATTTCTACTATCATTAGAAATAAGCATAAACACCATCAAAGATGTTTTCATCGATAATTACATCAATATTCGACTAGAAGCAAAGAAACTAGTTCACTTATCAGAAAAAAAAAAATGAAAACAAAAGATGTCAATTCAGTCATTACTGAAAAAAGTAATGAAAATGACATCACAACTTGAATAATTTCTCTGAAAAGAAAGAAATGTTTTAATTCAGCCAAATAATTGACCAATATTTTGTAATCCACTACAACAATTAAAAAAAAAAACAATTGTTAACTGAACCATCAATTTACATTTGGACCCAAACTGGGATACTGCTACACTTTGATTAAAAACATTTTGTGATATTGCTACACTTTGATTAAAAACATTTTGTAAAAGCTATCACAACTATTGGAAATATATACCAGGAATTATGGACTAATGATAAACCATGATAAATCTGCAGTCTGGAAGATCTGTGGGGGATCTATGATTCCATCAGGGTATATGGGAAAACTGCAGTGTTTTCTTGGTTTTCCCGTGGCTCTATCCAGAATGGCAATGAGAAGAACACTCCAAACAAATATACTAGAAAAAAACAAGAAAATAATGAGTGTTATCTTCCTGGCACTTCCTGGCATGGCGACACTGATCAATGTGATGGTACTTCCGCGCATCAATTATTACGTGCCAATTCTTAAGCCAAACAAGTTCTTTCAAAATGCGATCAACTCAATCTGCACCAGTATAATGTGGAAGAGGAATAGTGTATCCATAAGCCTAGCTAGAGTGCAGAGACCGAGGCACCTGAATGGGCTTGATCTCCATAATGTCAGTGTGTTACATACAAAGGGCATTAAAAATGCTTAAAGCAATGCATGCGGAGACTTCTGAGAAATTGTCTGAAGAAGATGTGGAACCTACTGATACGCCTTCGCCCATGCTGAGTAAATGGGCATCAGAACTGTTAGCATATGTAAACAAGTCTTTTAAAGTTATAAAAAGAATCATAAAAGCCAAGAACACTTACTGGGAAATCTACAAATAAGTAAATCCTGAAAATATGAAGTTGCCGACTGAGCTCAAGATTACAACAAAAATGTTAATCAGAAAATCAAAACAGTGGGGTTTTGAGCCCAAGTTTGTTGATTTTATAATCAAATACAATCTAAACTCACTTCCGATGAACTATTATTTGGTGACCAGAAAAGAATTTTCCAGATTGAACCAGATTGAGTACATGTAATTTGTGTAAATTAGAAGATGAAATGATCAAACATATTTTTTTTAATTGCTCTCATCTAGCACGAATCAGGAAGGAAATCACAACAAGAGTTATGACCTCTGATAAGAATATCTTGTCAATAAGCAAAGCTCTAAAGAATGGTAAGTATGCCATAATGAGAATGGCAATATTTCTACTATATGCAATGTGGTTACTGAGAAATAGGCTCATCTTTAGACAGGACAGTCCGGAACCATGGATGGTGTATAAAGAAACTATAGACAGGCTAAGAAATAGAGATCGCCTACTAGCGCATGAACAATTAGTAATAATTATAAACTAAAAGATTCATGCTGTAATTGGATGTATTTTCCTTAATAAAAAAAAACAAAAACTAGTTATATGGCAATCATTAGAAACATTTGATTTACCCAGATAATTGAAAAATACTATTGAGATCTATCTTAATTCCACATATTTACTTAATTTTATGCTTAACATCACCTTATATGAATTTATACTTAAGGTGTATCATATTTTGGTATCTTCATTAATTGTAAATAAAGATTTATAACTTCGTATTACTCTCAAATGCAATTAAAATGAGTTAAAAATTTTCAAATTTCAATGTCCCAATAAACAATGAGGAATAGTATACCACTTGCAGGTAACATTTGGATAGGCATTATGACTATATTGAAATTCTTATCATTTATCTTTTCTTCTTCTAAAAAACAATTCCCTTCTCAATTATATATTTTTTATATATAATTTATAAAATATAAGGTTTTGTGCACAAAAAAAAAATGTCATTATTAGAAAGACCTTTTCCCAACATTCATTATTTGTATGGATTATTTTACATATGACTAAAGTTGAATGGAATGCTGAGTATTACTGAATAAATTTATTATATTGTTTTGGGCTGCTAACTTTCACATATTAATAATGACATACACTAGCTATTAAGCATAATTAGAGTGTAAAATACATCATCTAGTTTGTCACTGGGTTATTTAAATAATGATATAAATCAGCCGTGGATTTTTTCCTCTAAAAATTAGAAATAATACTTTCGTGATACAATAAAAAAAACACGAAAAAAATTATGGCCGTAGATACTTTCATATTTAATAATTATTCATTTCATTTATATTTAAACTAATTAAATTTTACTTTGAACATTTAATTCATAAATATTTTGAAATCAAAGGTTATTGTGAGAAAGCAAAAAGGCATTCATATATCATAAACACTTCTGTCGTACTTATTTTATTTTTCTAATCCTTTGTTTATTTAATGTAGTTTGACATATAGGAGGTCCTCTAGCGGCAATAAAAAATATCAAATTATAAATTCTAATGTTTAAACAGATTTCAAGCCAATTGTAATTTCATCATCATAGTATTTACTGTTAGTAATTAATATCAGGTAGTTGTTCTTAATTAATATGGACAGTGATTGTTTTAAAATAATATGATGGTACTAGATCTAAAGTATATATTTTTTTTAAAAAAGATAAATTTTCTACCATACTTGATTGCACGATTGCAGGGCCACTTAGAATAAGTACTCTCATTTTTTATATATGTAAAAAAAAAAAAGGTACAATTATTGTTTCCTGTTATTTAACAAATTTTAATGTCTGTTTTTTTGTTTTTTTTTTAGAGAATACAATCAATCGTTTTATTTTTGTGTTTGTGTATGTAACAGTGTCTTAAGTTATATATATATTGGATGTATTCGTAATAGATAGATGTTTTTTGGATGTCTTATTGAATTGGCTATGGGTTAGTTATTTGAGAAAAAAAAATCTGATGAATCTCTTTCAAACCTTTAAAAAAAATCCAGCCTCTGTATCATAAGCATGGCAAACAGTTATTCTAATGTAATTTTAAATTATTCTTTATTAGTGTTTGTGCTGATAGAATTGTATTAGTGAGATAGTAAGAACAGTTCAACTTTCATTTATGTTGATCAAATATTATCACTTAGTTGTAATTCTCTGTTATTAAAACATCATGATCTGCTTTCCATCAAAGAACTTACCTTTGTGCGTGTGTTTGTTTTCAATCATCTTACAATCTTTCTCTCAGTGATACTAATGCTATGATATTAAAATGCCATGATTTATTTTTTTGCAGCTTATGTTCTACACATTTGTTGTAGTTATGTAATTGTAATGAAATACCTTATCTGTTAATTTGTTAAATATAATAGTAGCCCCATTAAATCTGCCTTTTTAATCTAAGAAGCTGCCAACATATCTAAATTGATTTACATTATCAAACTGGTACAAAAGAAGCTAAATGATGCTAATGATTTTTTTTTCCATCAGAAAGTACCTGATATATATATTTTTTGGAATATAATTGAATTCAAAATATTAAGAACATTCACTAGATCATCTTTTGAAGTGACATTAAAAAAAAAAAAAATACACATAAATCTAGAAGTTAAAAAAATGATCTTTTTTTTTTTTTTTTGCTTTTAATCAGATTAGATTAAAACCCTACCATGCCTTCACTGTGTCTTACTTGCTTAAGCCATTTACAGTATAAACTTTTTCAAAATGTAGAAAATAGAGATGGCATATATTTTTGTTTAACATCAGTTGTAGTTTCAAAGGCTTTTTTTTTTTTTTTAGAAACATTAAAAAATTGACTTCTCATAAAATTTTAAACAGTGCTGAAACTAAATGTGAAGGATAGAAAAAAAAGAAAGTACTATTTAAATAATATGAATTACTTTTGAGAGATAAATGGCTAATTTCAAACAGTGTCCCAAACCTTGATTAATTGTTTAAACAGTAGCAAACCCTCAATGATACTAAAATGTATATATACTGAGCTGGATTCAGATCTATATGATTATAGAAGCAAACGAGCTTGGATTGAAAACATGATTGTGTTTTCATCTTGGCCTCATAGCTTTTTAATTAACTAAATAAGTGAGAGATAACTCCTGGAGAATTAGTTTAGATCCTTGGATCTAAGTGCAGTGCTTTCAGTTCCAAGGCCCCTCACTGATGAAAACCACAAGCTAAAAACTAGTCTGGGGATATAGATAGGCATTTTATGACAAACCTTTTTGCATCCATTGATTATTAATGCTTGAACTGAATGGCATTACTGCATGGATAGTTTGCTACTGTTTAAAGATGGGGAAAAAATGTGTAAAACGGTAATATTTTAGAAATGCAGAAAATGGCATGAAAATAATCCACAAAGATGAACAGGATCTGCCTTTAAGGCAGAGGGCATGATAATTATGATGGTAGTGGCAGAAAAGAAATATGGCAAAAGAAAGTACACACACATAAAGTTGTTTTTCTAATGAGATTTCAAACCGATATAAAATTGCTTTTTACTTTTTAATTTATAATACAGCATAAAAGAAAATTAATAAATAAGTTAGAAATAGTTATGAAGGATAGAAATTAATATCAACTGTCATTGGACACATTGGTGTCATTGTTTTATTAATTTCTGAACCCAAAAGCCCTACTTACAATTCTTTTTTGTTTAAACCTCTTGATTGTTTTCATTTATGTATTATGTATCAAATGTTTCCATAAACATGAAATATTTTGTCTTCTTCGCCAGCAAGGCTTTTTGTCTACAAAAAACTTCTCAATAAGATATATCACTTTATTAGCATTACCTTATATAACTGTACTTAACATGTACATCGATGTCTATTATTTGATTGTGATGTGATGTATCATGATTTCTCCTTAAATGGAGTCAGGAATCTCTCAGCAACTATGCCCAAAGAAACCTTTTAGCCACTTTACCTTTCCCTTCCATTCCCCACCCTAAGCTTTCCCATAATCTGCTCCATCCCATTTGCACAATATAATCTTTGTCAACTCTATAGCCTTTATATCTAACCCCCCCCCCATCTTTTCCCAAACCCAGCATAAAAATTAATAACCCACTTTCTGTATAATCACTTTGTTCATATTCATTCTCCCATAACTTCTTTATTTGTGCCCTTTCTGCTTTCAAGCATTTACATTCAATCAATAGATGCCTAATATTTTCTATATCTTCCTTACACAATTTGCAAACTAAATCACCCATATTTTTGCCATTTACATATATATTCTTTTGTTGCTAAAGTTGCGATCAAAATCGATTGTGCTGGCACCTAACGGTACAATCAGAGTATCTACTTCTCGTGTAGTTGTTAAAAGTTCACTTTGCTGATTTTTCTTTACGAATTGTGCTTTTATATATATTGATATTTTAAAAAAGGAAATTATTCACATGATTAAAGAAAAATAAAATGTGTTGTATTCATAAAGAACTTTATAAAATAGTTAATTGAATTACCCACAACAATAAATATTATTTTATTTAAAAACTTTTGATGGCAATTTTTTTCCTTGAAATTCATTTTTGTTAAATATATGTTTGAATTTACAGAAAACAAAAGAAATATTATATATTAAATTGAAACCATGAAGAGCTAAAATATATATTACATTCATTTTTAACTAACGCTGTATTTTGTTTCAAAAATACATATTTATAATAATAGTAAAAAAAAAAAAATTCTTTGTAATTATTTTTTAAAAAGAAATTTATTCTAAACAAATGAGAGATTTTTCAAAGTGAGCATAATTGTATAAGGGATGGAAATATTTGAATAGATCCAAAAAGGTTTTGTTTTAAAGCTATAGAAAAATAAAATGCTTAGGAAAGTTAATACAGCCAAAATATTGTATAGTGATGAATAGACAGAAGAGGCAAGCTAAATTAAACATAAATAGTTTATTGAAATTTGTGAAATTATGTAATATATATATGTAAACATTCTTCTTGCACAACATTTATTACATGTAGAATATTATTATTATGGTTCTTTGGAGTTCAGCAACTTCTACCCTTTGAGCAAAATTGGGCTCTTTAAATTGTCACAAGTGTCTTTTTTTTTTTTTTTATCCTTTACTTGAGTAATATATATATATTTACTTATTCTTGAATCATCATCATTTTTGACTCACTGCAGGATGAAAGTCTCCAAGTTTAATCCAATTACTTTGATCTTTAGTTTTTTCTCTCCATAAAACATCAGCAAAATTTCTTGTTTCATGCATTCATCTCATATGTAGTTCTTTTAAAATCTTTTAGGACCCAGTTTAAAACTTAAACTATCTATCTATTATCTCTTTTAGCAATATGTTCATCCCAGCCCAGATCCAATCTTTCAATGACGGTAGTGATACATTGGTTGATCATTTCTTTATTCCTAACATATATCTCTTCATACTACATTGAGTGGTCTTAAGTGTGCATTGTTCTTCTGTTAAATGTCCAAGTCTCAGATCATAAGTAATAGCAAAACACATATATTAAAAAAAAAAAAAACCCTTCATTTTCAAACAACTAGGCATATTTTTATCTAAAGCATTCCACCCAAATTTAATTATGTAATTGTATTATGTTTCCATTTATATTAATAACCTTACCAAAGTATTTGTAGTTGTTAATTTCTAATTCATGATTATCGATCTTTATTTTATTTTTCTGAGAAAAAATCCATTGAACATTGCTTTAGTTAAAAATAATAATAATAATAAATGCCTTTTTTTTTTTTAAAATTGATGGCTAATTCTGATATATCAAATTATTACCCACATACTCATTATCATCTCTTTTTTTGCAAATCTTTTTTCATTATATGAAACGTTTATATACATATGTTATTGGGCCTATATATATATAACTCTACCAACATTTTAGCCACATTTTATGGTCATTTTTAAAATTTATTTCCAAATTATTTCTTTATACAGTTACTTTCAAGTTAAGTGAAATTATATAAAGGAATAATTTAAAAATAGAATTTGAAAATGATCATAAAATTAGATCAAAATGATAGTAGAATTATAAGATGATATATCCATATTTATATATAGATGTTGAAAAAATGGTTCAGAGAATAAGCAAGATTTGTAAAAGTAGGTAAATAATAATTTATATATATATATTGGACAAAAAAATGCTTATAATGAAGTTTAATTTACACAGTTTAATATTTTTTTTCTTAATATTGCCTCTACTTGTAAAAGATTTAAGATTATTAGTGTGTATGCTTGTCTAAAAGTTTGTGATTCTAGCATTTTAGTTGTTTTTGCATCTTATGGACTATTTCCACCATCTAATATTAAATATTGAATGTTTTTAAACAGTTTTTTTTTTTTTTACAATGTTTCAAGTATTATTGAGCTTCTCTTTTCTTCAGGTAACATTGACAGTTCTATCATGGGAATCAAATCTGGACCTTTAGATTCTTGAATATTGAATTTTAAAATAATGCACTGATCAACTGAGTCATTAGTAGGTTTGGTTTCCATGCTAGTACTGCCATTAGTCAGACCAGCAACACCTGAAGAAGAGTAGAAAATAATACCACTCAAAATGTTGTTCATATACTAATCTGTGTATTATTATTAACAGTTGGATATAATTGGAAAATTTTAATAAGTTTAAAAAAAAAAAAAATAAAGAAATACACTATTTAATGTAAGATGATAGAAATAGTCCAACATATAGGCACAACTATAAGTGTGTGTGTTTCCATATAGCAATATGTTTTCACCTGTTTATCGTGAGTTACATATACTTATATATACAACCTGATAAATAAATATAAAAGTTAAGATAAGATTAAAATTAAATTTTAATAATGGCTTAGTTCATTTTAATATCTAAAAGAAAAGGAGTTTGCTATATGTTTTTAAACTCTTAAAGGATTAACTATGTAACACTAAAAGGAATTGAATAAAAAGTAAAAAAAGAAAGGAAATTCAGAAAGGAATAAAAAATTTAACTTTAATAAAAATATCATTTTGTTCTTAGTAACTTTTACTAAAAGAATTAATTAAAAAAAGTAAAAATTTAGGAAATGAAATTTTGTCCAAACATATATTTAGATAAAATTTTAGTTTAATTATAAAGTAAAAAATTAGTGAAATAAACTAAAATAGTCTAAAATCATTGTCCTGAAAATCAATTTTAAAATGTGCCTCATTTTGTTCTGTAATCTATATAATGTAAGAAAATGAAGCAAAAATTTTTGCTTGCTGTTATAATTCGAAAATTAAATTAATTATTTTTGAAAGAATTTTAATGTTGATTAATAAAAGGTGAAGGCAGATAATCCACAGACAATGGGAGAGTTGGGTATGAAAGGTTTGATTTTTTTTTGATACTCATTCATTTGCTGTTGAAGTTTTGGCCATGTAAACAAAAAAAAGGGGGGTATTTCTACTATTCTCCCAAGTTCACATAATAATTTTTAGTCGGCTGTTTTTATGTACATCTATTATAGATGAATAGATATTCAATTGAGGTGTTTATCCCATCTTTCTGAGGAGTAGCATAAATGATAGAAATTTTCCTGAAGAATTGCTAAAATAGATGCCTAGTTAATACCTACCATTGTGAGAATTGTCTGTCATTGCTACAATTAATTGCCTATAGTGCCTTTGAAAATCTCAGAGAAGAAATGAACAAGAGACCACAAGTTAGAGTGTGTACCAAGGAGAGAAAACAGCATATAAAAACATCTATCTGATATTCTTAATTAAAAACTGAAAATTATATAAAAGTCATGATAATGAATATTTGACTTATCTCCGCAATAGAGATCTATTGAACGTTAAATTGAAATGTCATATGTGGGAAAATAAAGATTGCATCAAAGTTAAGCTTAACCAAAATTGATAAGATCATTTCCATTGATTCATATTTGAATAATTATTAACTTTCCTAATAATCATCCAAATTGATCTGATTTTGTGGAGAAATATTTTTTCTTCTCAATTTTATTTTAAAATTTCAATTGTGTCAGTAATGCTACTTAATTGTTGATTTAAGAAAGGAAACATTTGTTTTATGTATTATAAGATTATTATTATTATTATTCTAGTAACCCTGGAGCCAGAAAGTCAATCCAAGTTCAAGGGGCCAAGAGAATTAAATAAAAATAATTAACCATAATACACTTGCCTGATTTTGCATTCCATTCTAAAATAAATTTTTTTTTATTGAGTGATGCACATTTGTAAATATAAAGAATTAGAGAAGTTAATTTGTTTTATTAGATTTTTTTTTTGTTTGTTATTAATAAAATTAAGCCTCATTTCTTGTAATGAGGTTAAATAAAAGCAGAAGAAATATCTATTTTTTCTTTTTTAAATTCAAACCAAGATATTTATTTTATATAGCATGATGTGCATTAGCTTATTGGCTTATTGGTATTCAAACCAAGCATTTTTTGAAATAAAAACAATGTAATGCAAGATCTCATGGTGATGAAACATAACACATTTGAAATACAATCACTGGGGAAAAAAGAAAACACTTTTATGTAAAATTTTAGGGGAAAGATTTTTATTGAAAATCCTTAAAACAATAAAAAATAAATTGCAGTTATTGTCAGAGATTTATAATGCCTCATCAGATCTTTCACAAACTGTTGCAAGGATTAAGGTTGATTTTGATATTTTTATCAAAATATTGACTGAATTAGAGTTTTCTCATTTATCTAGTGTTTATAATACATATATCAAATGTTGAAGTTTTAGAAAGAGTTCAAATGGGTTATAAAATTGAATTGCACAATATTAATTATCAAGGTGTAATGTAGATTGCTGCAAATTATTCCCCCCAAAATATTAGATAGACTTAAATTAAAAGTTTCTTTAATATTGATTTAGAATGTTATTTATATATTCAAAATATAAATGATAAATCAAGACTTGTTTACTGTAACTTGGTGAGATCATTTTTACTTAAGCTTACACTAGGTGGCCTGACTATAGTGAAATAAAAAGACTGTTAAAATTATGTTTAATATTTTACCATGAGAAAATAACAGCCTGTACATTTATATTAATCAACATATTTATATTTTCTTAATTATTTGGCATCTTTTTTGGTTGGCAAGAAAAAATGTGGAAACAAAATGGTACAATTTTTATTCAAAACAGTTTGGTTTATGTGAGGAAATAATTAACCCAGTGTCGTATTAAGCTGAATTATCAACTTTCTGAACTTTTTTTTCATATGTATTTGCTATTTTGTTTTGTGATTGTAACAATTTCAATTTTTCCATTTGAATATATACTATATCCATTTTCATTTCAATGAATTGTTTATTTGAGTGATTATTTGTTTATTATTAAATGTTTCTATTTAACTTAGAAAGTCTGTTTGCTTAAAATAAATTTTGTATTCAACTTTTAACATACTTCTACCAAATGAATTTCCTTAAAATTTTATTCATATGTTAGAAATCGATGATAATGCAATATGTTAGAGATATATTTCAGGGTAATTCCTTCATTTGTTTACTGTCATTATACTGTGAACCAAATTTCAAACATATTAATAGCAGTTCAGTAAATTTTAAGTGATGCACACAAGGGGGCACTTTTTTTAAAAATTAAAAATAAAAAATAGTTGTATTAAATTAAAATTGAAATAAAAATAAATCTTAATTTTTCTTGATTGTAAAAGTTGTTTCAAATTTTAATTTCTCTTGTGATTGTAAAAATTTCTATTTTAAAAAGTGCTTTTCATAAACAAAATAGTTGCTATGTTTAGCTGATCTAAGAGTAAACTTCCCACGAGTATAAATCACTACTAAACAGTTAATATTTAGATAATTTAATGAACGATTCTTAATAGCGTTTTAACTATTAACATACATGCGATAATTTAACATAATAAGGCCTGAAGGGATGCATAAATAAAATTTAGATCAATACGACCTGTAAGAGTCCTAGCTGGTTGTTCTCACAGCCAGCTCTCCACACTTGAAGTCCCTGTGCCAAAGAAGACATTCTGTTCCAACTTATGTCCATGTCCACAGATGAAGCTCCAAGAATTAAGCATAGTTTTCATCAAATTCGTACTGAGGCCTTCATTGTTTTAATTCCTGCAGTTGATTGGCTCACACCCCCATCCATCTACTCAGGTGATTCTTTATTTTAATTTCCATACAAGAATTTACATTGTTATCTTTCTGACTTTAATTAATGAGTTATTTTTATAATTTGTCATTTATCTTATGAAGGAAATCTAAACACGAATTCCTTTGTTTTATTTCATTAATGACGTATTCTACTCTCATTAATTAAACTGGTATTAATTTTTAGAAAATAATATTTTTCTCATCGTTGTTAATGAAATAAGACAAAGGAATTCGTGTTTAGATTTCCTTCATAAGATAAACAACAAATTATAAAAATAACTCATTAATTAATTTATTAAACCCATTACTTTTTCTCTCTCTAAGTTTATACCTATATATGTATATGCATTTAAATATACACCTGGGTCTCGTTTTACGCAGATTTATTTAATTCGATTTTGAAGTTATGCAATTCATGTTTCTTCGGAAGACGAACTCCATTAATGTGCTATTACTTTAAATAATAAATTTTGCGCACTTACGTCATATTGAAAGTAATAGCACATTATTGGAATTCGACTTTCATCTTAGTAATTTCAATATTTTCAGTGCTTTATAATAGTAAGATTTTATGCAATAATGAAATTAAAATCATGATTTCCACATTTTATGTATACCCACATTAAATTTTACAAGATTATAATGTAAATTTGTTCAAACATTGCGCGTGTTAATTTTGCATTTTAAATCACATTCTGTTTTTGCTTTTTAAAAAAGAACGTAATCAATTATTAATCATTTAGTGTCCACAAGTTTATTTGTAATTATTTTCTTATTAATGAAATTCCAACGAGAGCTAAATGGTTGTATGTCTGGATATCACGAGCTTCATAAACAATAAAATCATCATCTCAAAGATTAATTACTAATTACGTTGTCACCAGAAAACCATTAACACAACATGAGAGTGAAGTTGGCACTAGTTGTATTTCCTCTTGTGAAGAATCTGATTTTTTACCAGTTTGCAAACAAACCTGTTTATCGGCAAGTAGCGATAATAATTAAAATGTGTATAAAAAAATGTCAATTACTGTACTGTAAATTATGCATAAAAATATATTGTTTTGAATAAAATTAAATATTATAGTTAAAAAAAGTTTGTCTTGTTTCAATTTTTTTTAAATTTAAAAATTTTTATTAGTCATATTTTATTTCCTTATTTTTTTGTGTGCGAATTTTAAAGTAATTTTACGTTGGTGCTTTGCTTTTATGCGATTTTTGAAAAATCACAGTCCGTATCCCCCCTTTTTCAAGGTAAGTTACGTCTATTTTTGTGCGATTTCTTTTACGTGCGTTTTCTGAGAAACCCATCTATCGCGTAAAACGAGACCCAGGTGTACATATCATTACTCTCCCCAAATTCAGAGATCAGGTTTTATTCTCAACTCATCATGTAGTCATTAAGATACATGGGTAATTTTATTTTTTCTTTTAGAATGCTGCTGTGGATTATGTTCTCCGTCATTTGATATGTTTTCTCTTAGTAATTGGTCATCAGTGTCCATTGTGTTGAATAAGTTGGGTATTATCTCCTCGCTCTTGACTTTACATAGCTGGTTTCCATGCTTGTAAAGCATTTCTCTGTTTTTCATTCAAACTGTAACTACTTGTTTTGCTAGATGATGAATAACTTTTGCCTGTGATCAAAACTTGTTCGTATTATTTTTTACCCACACTTTTGCTTTAAATTTATAGGTACCGGCTTAATATGTATTTTTATCCACAAGTGGTACAATGCTTGATAATTTTGTTTGCAACTTTCTACCTAAATACATTTCAGCCAATGATTTCTCTGATTTGGCACTAGGGTTGCATGTTGATGGAGGAGTGCAGTCAGCACTGCTTTATGTATTTTAATTTTTCCCAATTTGTTAATGGAAGACTTTGGAGGTGTATGATTCTCGGCTAGTCCATTGGATTGAGGGGGCAAAGGGGATGAGTGTATGTTTAATACCCCATTCTTGCATCACTTCTTCAAACTTTGCTGAAGTAAAGCCAGTTTCATTATCCAAAACAAGCATTTCCGAAAGCCGTGATGAGCAAAAATTTCATATAATTTGCTAAGTATCGCATCTATACTAGTGATATTGATTATTTTATATTCGGTCCACAGTGAAAATGCATCAACCACTACCAAAAGCAGATGACCCTCAAATGGGCTACAGTGGTCAATGTGTACCCATTGTCATGGCCTTTCAGTTTTAGGCTATGGTTCGAATTTAGCCGGAGGCGCTTTAGCGCATGTTTGATAGTTTTTTCATTTTTAAATATATTTTTCAGTATCATTATTAATGCTGGGCTGCCAGATATAACGATGAGCTAATGTTTTTGCCCAAATCATGCCTGGTCTTTATCAGCATTAGCACTCGATCATCCCCTAAGAATTCATCCATTGCATACAGACAAACGCTTATGGGTGTTCAATAATTCTTTATGAAGAAAACTAGGTCAATGATTCTGTCAACCTTCACTGATTTGCTTTACCATCCATTGGTAACCATTATCTTCAAAGGGTCCATGCAGCAACTGTTGTGCTGTTGAAAGTTTGACTCTTCAAGACATTGATATTATTAATTTTTATTTCTTTTTTTTATGTATTTCAGTCTGATCAGGCATATATGATAGAGCATCAACATGCCCTATTTATTTTACTTTTTTATATACTAATGAATAATCATAACTTGCCAAAATGTTTAGCCAATGCAACATGTGAGGACTCAGATGTTTGAGAATTTGTTCAATACCTAATATTCCCAATAGGGATTTATGATCAGTTAATATCATAAATCTGCAGCTGTATAGGTATTGATGGAACTTTTTGATGCCAAATAAAATTGCAAAAGGCTTCCTTGTCCAACTGACTATAGTTTTTCTCCGCTTATGCAACACATAATGAATGAGTCATTCACCCTCATGAGCAGGGTGACACAATATTGCTCCAACCTTGAATTGCTGATGCATCCATGGGCAGAGTTACTTCCGATTCACTGTTATAATGGACAAGTAATTTATTTGAAGTCAGCAACAATTTTGTGCACAGAAATGCTTTTTCTTCTTCTTCCCACTTCAATTTATAATGGTCTGCACACATGTGCTTTTTCTTCTAAGAAATTTTCAAAGTAATTAACCAGACCCAGGAAGGCTTGAAGTTTTTTCACATTATTAGGTCTCTGTATTTCTGATAATGCTTTAGTTTTTTCAGGGGTATGTACCATTTTTAGATATAATGTATACTAAGAACTTGATTGCTCTTGCTTCCCATATGCATTTTTTTGGGTATTAAGTTAAACCTGAATTCATCCAGTTTTTTTGCAGACTTTCTGTAGACACATTTTAAAATTCATTTTCACTCATTGCTGTAATCAGAATGTCATCAAAATATGGTATAACACCATCTATTCCATTATGGAGGGTTTCAGTTTTTGATTGAAAGATTCTAGGGGCCGATGATATTTCAAATGGGAGCCTCGTATCTTTATATAACTCTGCAGGAGTGATGTGTTTATGTGTTTGCTGTCTGTTTATTAATTGGTATCAGATGGAAAGCAGCATTAAGGATTAATTTAGCAAAAAAAAAAGGATCTCTGGAGTGATACTGTTGTTTCTCTGCCATTAGGGACCAGGTATGCACTTTTACTGATGCCTTGTTTATTGATACCTTATAATCACTGCACAAATGAATTTGCCCATTGGTTTTAGTTATAATTACCAATAGTGTAGCCCAATCAGAATTGTCAATGGGTTATAACACTTCTTTCTTAACTAAGATGTTGATTTCCTTTTCAACTTTTCTTTTTTTTACACAAATGGAACTTTCCATGGTTAGCATATTATAAGTAGCATATCAGTGCTTAGCTCTGTCGATACAGGGGTCATTTTAATTACATCAGGTTCCTCATTAAATAAGTAGGAAATTTGACTCATATCCTTTTAAATTTCGACATTTTTCACAAATGTTAGTTTAATATCCAATTTCCTAAACCATTGATGTCCGATTAGGGGGTTTATTGGAGCATAAACTATGTATAAAGGTAACTGCCACTTTTCTCTCTGATCTGTTTCCCAGGGTCTGAACAACATCTTTAATTTTGATCATGTTGCCATTTTCATCTAATGCTTTAATGTCACTTTTTTCTAGTTTAGGGATTTTTTTACTTATAGAGGTTACTAATAGTCTAGTCGCGGATTGATATTAACGATATACCACTACTACTGTCTACCACCATAGATATGAGCTGATTGCACAGCTTTAGTAAAAATTTAACATAATTTTGTCATCATTGATGGATATTTTTTTAATATTGGTAGGCTGACTTGACTGGCCCTGATATGAATGTTTATAATTATTACTGTCCCTGTTGGGATCTACATTTTTCTTTCAACATTTTTCCATGTGCCCACTTTTCTTACAATTATTGCAGCATTCTCATTTATAAAAACAATTGCTGACTTTGTGACTCTTTTTCCCATAGCAAAAAAAAAACCATATAAATGGGTTTTTACTGTTAGCACTATTCTCATTACTCTTAGACAATTTTTTCCTTATGGTTTTACAAACATCTGTTTGCAATTTGCTATTACTCTTGAATTCTGCAAATTTTTGAGATTGCTCATGCATGAGTTCATAAGCTATCCCATGTTTTATAGCCTCTATATAATTTAAATTGCTAATGGCCAATAATTGTTGCTGTAAATTATCATTACACTTACCAGTAAGAAATTGATCCAGAAGGCTTCATCTAGGAAAGATCCATAGATACAATTTTGTTGCTAGATTACAAAGAGCATTATTGTAATCTTTTATACTTTCATCCCAATCATCATTCTGCATTTGGAATTGCAGTCTAGCAACATATCTCGAGGGTTGGGGATTAATGTGATTTGACAAACCCTCTTTAACCTGATTGTACAATCTTCAGGAGTTAGAGGTTCAGTGAACCTGTTGGCTTTCTCAGTAACTTCTTTCCCAGCAAAGCATAGTAATGAAGCAATCTTATATTTATTATCATTAATTTTATTAATGAATAAGTATTTTTCTACATCTTGAATGTACAGAAGCCAAGTACTTACCTCATTGACGTCAAATTCACCGATTGCTAGCCTAGTCTTTTACCTAAATTTAACCATTATTTTAATTAATGGTTTGAATCAAGACTGCGACTGCACCAGTTGCTGTCTAGCTGATATAAGAGCATGAAGGCCAGCTCTCAATACTTGAAGTCCCTGTGCTAAGGGAGGCATTCTGCTCCAACTTATGTCCATGTGCACAGGTGAAGCTCCAAGAATGAGACCCTCATTGTTTTAATCCCTGCAGTTGATTGGCGAATGAGGCCCTCATTGTTTTAATCCCTGCAGTTGATTGGCTTACACTTCTGCCCATCCATTCAAGTGATTCTTCATTTTAATCTCCATACAAGAATTTACATAGTTTTCTTTCTAACTTTAATTAAGTTATTTTTATAATTTGTCATTTATCTTTTATAGGAAATCTAAACACGAATTCCTTTAATTATTTTATTTCATTAATGACATATTCTACTCTCATTAATTAAACTGGTGTTAATTTTTAAAAAATAATATTCTAATCTTAAAAGTTATAAATCTTTTACTTACTATTTTAAAAGAATCAATCTTTTAAAATTCTTTAATTTATTAAACTTATTATTTTTACTCTCTCTAAGTTTATACCTGTATATATATGTGCATTTAAACATACACACGTATATCAATAGTATTGGAATCTATTTTTAATGCACAATTTTCTTCTAGATATTACACAGAATGTGTCATTTTTATTCATTTTAATTAAAATTGAAATATTTACAAAAAACATTTAAATACTAACAAGTTAAAAATATTTTATAATTTTTAAAAATCAGAATTAATTGTTTTTCTCAACTGCTATTAATGTATTTATATTTAATTTGAAATAAAAGCATGGATTGTTCAGAAATTAATTAATTCAATCACTAAGTTTACAACCAGTGATTGAATTAATTAATTAATTTCTAGACATGTTTTTATTTTAAGTAAAAGTACTCCAATTGTAATTTAAAAAAAAAAATTTTTAGTGTAATATAAACAAAGCATTTATTATAAAATATTTTTAAATATATTATGATACTATTATTTTGTATAAATTATGGATTTCTAATGAAGATTGGCATTTATATAGTTTATAGTCATTGATATGAATATTTTTGCATTATGATCGCATTCAGGAAAATTACTAGTTTATATTCTAATCATTGCATTCTAGCACTTACTATTGCTAAGTTTGTATTAGTTATATTTAATTTGCCTCTTGGAAATCTTTTTTTAATTTCTTATATACCAGTTCCATTATATCTTTTGTTGATGAATTTCATTCTTTATTTAATACAATTTATCCAAACTTCAAACACTTTTTAGCAAAACTATTTGTACATATACCTATGTTTCGACTGACCTGCAGTCTTCTTCAGAGCTATGATATAATTAACAAAATAAAAAAACATAACTATATAATAACACCATAAAAAAAAAAAAAAATTTAAACAATAAAAAACTAAAAACAACATAAAATATATATATTAAAAAACTGAAATAAATAATCAAACCCAAATAAAACAATTAATATAAAATAAAATGTACTACATAAATAAAAAATAAATATAAATTATACATGTGAATTCTTAACTTTATACATATATACATTCAAGGACAACTATTAATCTAAATATTATCTATTTTATTATTATTAACAATCTACTAATTATCTGTATTCTTCATAAGCTTAAACTTTATGATTAGTAACTAAAATTCTTTTAATTTTAAATCATAATATTTATTATTTTCTTACTCATTCTTCTTTTAAAATTAATATTATTATTATTGCTGAATATTTAAAACCTATAAACTTTATAATCTTTACACTTACCAAGGTTATTGTTATCTTCTAAATAAAAAAATGAAAAATCGTTTTTTTTTTTTCAAATATGATGTGATGTGATGTGATGTGATGTACTGTGACTTCTCCTTAAACGGAGTCAGGAATCTCTCAGCAGCTATGCCCAGAGAAACCTGTTAGCCACTTTACCTTCCTTTTCCATTGTCCACCCTAAGTTTCCCCATAATCTGCTCCATCCCATTTCCACAACATAATCTTTGTCAACTCCATGACCTTCATATCTAAATCCCCCTTATTTTTTCCCAAACCTAGCATAAAAACCAATAACTCACTTTCGGTATAATCACTTGGTTCATATTTAACCTTCCATAACTTCATTATTTGTACCCTTTCTGCTTCCAAACATTTATATTGAAGTAACAGATGCCTAATATTTTTCTATGCCTTCTTTACACAACTTACAGACTAAATCACCCATATTTTTCCATTTACGTGTATATTCCCTTGTTGCTAAAGATCCTGTTCGAGCCTTAAACAATAAACTACTTTCCTTACTATTATCATAAATTAACTCACACCCAATGTTCCATTTACTTTTATATATATTTAAACTCGTTTTACTCTCCATACTAGTTGTCCATCTCTCCAACTCCCTATTCTTTATTAATGCATCTATTCTTCTATCCCACTCCTTCCCACTATAACACTCAACAATCCTCCTAACACAATCATCCCACCTTTTGTACAAGTATACTGACATAACTTCTTTATCCAAATCTTCTGCATATCACATTACCTTTCTCACCCATCTTGTTGGCTGCCCTTTACTTGTAACCCAATTAAATACTATTTTGGGATTCTTTTATTATCCATCAACTGCAATCTACCGAACATTTTCAATTTGCTTTTTGCATCCCTCATATAAAAACTTGATCATCCCATTTCTCCTTGAATTGCCTCTTTTGCTGTCCACACCTCAGCATCTAATTCATGTCTTCCTACTTCCCTTTGTACTTTTTCTAAGCAATCTAATACCCCTTTACTAACACATAATGCATCATTGCTGTATGTTAACCCTGATACTGCCACTCCCTTCCATACAATTCTAGCTACATCATATTTATTATATGAAAACAGTGTTAATTTCTTTATCAATCCCTTTCTTTTCTTTGCTTCATTTATCAATTTTTTCTCTCATTCATCCAAGCAATTTTTCTTATTACTCAAGATGATTCCCAAATAACTATATCTATTCACCACACTTAACTTTATATCCCCCAATAAGAAATCTTTGTCTTCTCTTTCCCCAGTATTCACTATCATTATATTTGATTTTTCTTCACTAAATTTAATCCCCATATCTTTACCCACCCTTGCGCATGTCCTCGACATAACTTCCATATCTTCTCTTCTTTCTGCACACAAAAAGACATCATCCGCAAAAAAAAGACCGGACAATGTATATACTCTCTTGCCACCTGTTAACGGTATCTCTATCCCTCTTCCTAGTCTTTCTATTGCTCTCTCCATTTCACTCAAATACAACACAAACAAAATAGGTGACATAGGGCATCCTTGCCTCAGTCCCACCCCATTTTTAACTTTAACTGATTCTATATCCCCTAATTGATATGTATAGTAATTATTTTTATATAATTTCTTAATAACATCCACTAAAGCTTCATCCATTCCCAGATTTTCTAAACTTATCCACAATCTATTTCTATTCACTCTATCATATGCCCTCTCTATATCTATAAAACTCATGTATAACTGTCTACCTGAATTTTTACTCATACCTATAAGTTGTGTAACTACAAATAAACTATCTCCTATATACCTATCTCACCTAAAACCTCCTTGCATTTCCCCCACTACATTATTTTCTTCCATCCATTTTGCAACTTTTCCAGCCACCATATATGAAAAAAACTTTATATAAAACTGATGTTACTGCTATTGGTCTATAATTATTTAACTTTCTATTATCCTTACCTTTTTCTTTAAATAATAATCTTACTCTTGCATTACTCCAACCACCCAGAAAAACTCTCTTCTGTGCCATCTTATTGAAACATGATAGTAACTTTACTTTTGCCCTATGCCCCAAATTCATTATCATCTCTGCTGCCTATCCATCTAATCCTCTTGCCTTACCACTTCTCAATTTCTTCCCTGCCTCATTCAATTCATTTTCTGTAAATGCAATATTCCCATTACTATATGCTTTCATATTTTCTATCCCTCTGTCCTTCACATCTAACATCTTTTCTATATCCATTACATAACTATTCAATATTCTCTCTAATTCTTCTCTAGAGCTACACTCTATTCCCTCATCATCCAGTAATACTATCTCTCTCTCCCCTAAATTTCTCCTTTTAATGTAATTCCAAAATTTTTTACTCCCATCTCTTCCACTTTTATTAATATCATCCAATAATTTACTATTTAGTTTCATTCTCTCTCTATAATTATCTATTTTAGCTAACTTCTTCTTTTCTAAGTACTTTTCCCATTTAGCATTAATATCTTTTTCACTTTCTTTGTTCTTAATAGCACCCTTATATTCTCTGCATGCTTTTTTTCTCTCTTTTACACTTTTACTAACTCTCAATTTTCTATTACTCTTATTTTTCTGAATATTCTCACCTAAAACCCTATTTGCAACTTTTTCTATTTCATCACACCAGTCCTCATATTCATTTCCAATCAACTCTTCCATGGTTTCTTCAACTTGTATTTTATACTCTTCTAACTTATTCTTATCATTTACTCTCCATCCACATCTTTCACTATTATTTCTACTTTTATTCCTATTTTCCATCACATTACTAACCATTTCAATTACAACAAAATTATGATCACTATTACATACTCTCTCTTCATTATCAAACACCTTAATTTTCTGTACTTTATTTATTCTCTCTTTCTCTATCAATATGTAATCTATTGTGTGGGATATATTATTCCTAGACCATGTATATTGTCCCTCATAAATATTAGATAAGTTTCCAATGCTCAAATTTACTCTCTGACAAAATTTCTTCAAAAGCTGTCCATTCTTATTGTTTACATCATCAATTTCTTCAATATGCCCATTCATATCTCCTATAACCATTATTCTCTTCTCCTTTTCTTTAAAACTCTGTATATTCTTAACTAGGCACTCATATATGCTATTGCTCCATTCCATTATAGTTTGACTATCTCCAGTAGCTATATAAACTATAGCCACCATCCATTCTTGTTTTCCCAACCCTATTTCAAACCACATATGTTCTTGGCATTTAACAGTATTTAAATATTTTTTTGATATAACACCTATACCACCACCCTTTTTTTCTTTATCTTTTTTATTTATACCCTTCCACACCAAATCTTCCAAAACAGATGTATTATGGCTTCTCCTTAAACGAAGTCAAGAATATCTCAGCATTTAAGCCCAGATAAACCTGTTAGCCACTTTCTTTTACATTCCCCACTCTAAATTTACCCATAATCTGCTCTATCCCATTTCCACAACATAATTTTTGTCAACTCTATAACCTTTATATCTAAATCCCCCTTATCTTTTCCCAAACCTAGCATAAAAACCAATAATTCACTTTCTGTATAATCACTCTTTTCATATTTATTTTTCCACAACTTCATTATATGTACCCTTTCTGTTTTCAAACATTTACATTCAATTAACAAATGCCTAATATTTTCAATTCCTTCCTTACATAATTTACAAAATAAATCACCCATATTTTTCCATTTACATGTATATTCTTTTGTAGCTAAAGCTCTTCCGATCTCTTAAACAATAAACTACTTTCCTTACTATTATCATATATTAACTCACACCTAATATTCTGTTTATTTCTATATATATATTTAAACTCTTTTTACTCTCCATACTATTTCTCCATCTCTCTAACTCCCTAGTCTTTATTAATAAATTTATTCTTTTATCCCATTCCTTACTACTATAACACTCAATAATCCTCTTAACACAATCATCCCATCTTTTGTACAAATATACTGATATAAATTCTTTATCCAAATCTTTTGCATAGCGCATTACCTTTCTCACCCATCTTGTTACCTGCCCTTTACTCATAACCCAATTAAATACTATTTTAGCTATTCTTTTATTATCCATAAACTGCTCCCTCTATTACATATTATTTAAACTGAATATATATATATATCCCCTACAACTCTTTATTTATATATTTATTTATTTTATTTTTTACACTTTAACTTTTATTATTATTATATAATACTCATAAATTTATATTATACTTCTTTATATGTTTATATATATATATTCCCTACAACTTTATTTACATATATATATTTTTTATTTTATATACTTTAACTTTTATCATTATTTTTATATAATTCTTATAAGGTTTTATTATACTGTTTTATATGTAAATATTATGCTAAGTTTATTAATTTATTTATTTATTATTTTTTATTATTTAATATCTATAAATATACCCAAATTTATATTCCTATTTAACCTAACCATTTTTTATCATCCCCAACTTATTTATAAACAATTATCTCTTTACATATTTACCTCTATATATCTTATTTAATAACTATAACTATACCAATCTCATCCTAATCCCAGAATCTCTATTAAATTCTGGTTTTATCTTTCTTATTAATATAGCTTCTTTTATTTTCCTTTCTTTAATACTTTTCGTATATAACTTCATTTTTATTGATCTTTCTGTAAATGTGTGTCCTGTTTTTTTGTATGTATATATATTGGTGATTTATTATCTGCCATATATTGTTTTAATCTTGTTTTTATAGAATTTTTTGTTTCTCCCACATATTTGTTATCAACCCACTATCTAGACATTGTTTGCATTTTATCACATATACTCCATTAATTATTTCTTTATTATATCCTATGTATTTGTTATCTATCAAATTTAATAGCTCTGAAAAAGACTGCAGGTCAGTCGAAACGTAGGTGTATGTACAAATAAAGTTTTGCTAAAAAGTGTTTGAAGTTTTGATAAATTGTATTTATATGACATTACGGCAAACATAAAGAAAAGTGTGATTTTGGTAATATTCATTCTTTATTATCTAATTTACATTTATCCTCTGCCATAATAATTGATGACGTAAAAATAGATTTTTTAATCAAAGAGCACAATTCTATTTCTAGATACTTGGATTATTATACAATTATAGTTTAGGCAGGCACATTTTTTACTTATTTATATAATGCATGAATGTCAATTTCTTCTGTTCAATCATCTGAAAATAATATATTTAGCAATTAAACCAATCCACTGTGATATTCATTAAGTGAAATCAATACAAACACTTTCTTAAAATCATGTTAGAAATGAATGGAAATGCAATTTCATGAATAATTAAATTCAAAAACCAATTCTTGTGTTTAAGAATTCAACAAGCTCAAGAATACAAAAAGTAAATCTTGTAATCTATAGGAAAGTAATTGATGACTATAAATTCATAAGAAATTAAAAATCCAAAAAGATGTCCTTAGAAAATTTTATTTGTGTCAAAATCTGTATAAAATAAAAACATGAAAACAAATAATGTTTTAGCAATGAGGTAAATAAAATTTCTCACTTGTATTGTTTTTATAGCACACACATTTTTTTCCTACATGAGCACCATTTTGGAATTTAATTATTTACAAATTTATTGTTATCAATTACATTCTTATGAATCACAAGGTTTATTTTTTATTGTTGCTGTGCTTATTAAATTCTATATTTACACTCATTGATTTAATTTCTTGCAGAATACTTATAAAATGTATGAAACTTATTGGTTACTTTTTTTTTATTTGCTTAATTTATATCTTAAGTCTGTGTGAATGGTGGTTCCATCTTATGATGAGTCACAGACTATATTAGGGATCTTGAAAACTCTGATCTGAATGCTATTTAAATTTCTGTATATATTTTTTCAGTTATTACATTCTTGAGAAAATCTTCTTATGATCCTATCACAGGACCTCTACCATAACAAATCTAGTTGCAAACTGATGTTGTAATATGATAATACAAATTTACTAATTATAATTTTGGTGGGAATGACAAAAGAATTAACAAATCTAAAAAAATTTAAATAGTAAAGAGATAATCCCTTTTATTTACATTCTTGCTATTATTCAAGGTACTTTATTTTCAAAAACACATTCTTATTTCGATTGTTAAATTTTATGAAATTAAAAATAAGAATGTAGTACCTATAAAATATTTAATGGGCTGTTTAGAATTTTTTTGTTTGTTGATTTTTAAAGTACAAGCTATATTTTATTTGAAAAAAATTTTAATCTCAATTTTGATTGCTAATTTTTGATAAGGAAAAGAAAAAGAGAATGTCATAATATTTATTTCATGGTCTGGTTAGCACTTGAAAGAAAAAGAATAACATTTTTGGGGGATATTCAGAATGGATTTTATTCACGGAGACAGATAAAAGATAATTTATTCATAATTTCTCTATAGAGAAAGAAAAAAAGTCAAGAAAAGGCTTTTGATGGGATGGATAGGAGTAAATGATGAGAGAATTTATAAAATATAGGAATAGTGTTGGGATTATTAAAAATGATTAAAAAGTTTTTACAAAAAAAATTATAAATGCTAACTGGTGAATATAAAGATTGCGTAAGTTAAATGTGGAAAATCATTGAAACACAAGTGTCTATTGTCATTATTTATTGTGTTTTTAAAAGAATTGGAGATTGATATAGAAAAATTGAGAAATTGTGTGGAAGTTCCCATAATAGCAATTAGGAGAATCTATAGCATAATTGCTATCTTTTTTCACATTATATGGCATTTTTTATTGAAAATATTATACAAAATATGGAGTTGAAAAATGCTAACAGTAGGAAGAATAAATATGAGAATTATATATTTTGAGGGAAAGCCTATAATATTATCAGTTACTGGAACGGATGAGGGTAAAGAATGAAAAATGGTCATTTGTTTTTGAGAATTGGAATATATATATTTAGATAATTTGTTAAATGAGAATAAGAAGTACAGAGCCATTTGGGAATTAGAATCTAGAATAGTTAAAAAAATAGTACATTTTACACATATGAGGTATGTAGAATAATTAGATTATAATTCCTGTTGTAACATTTAGAAATAAGATACTGGCAGCTCAGACAGAATTCAAAAGAAAATAAATAAATATTCACATTGAATGATGAATAGACTTGTTTTTGTTGTTTTTTTTTTAATTATAGAAATGATAAAAAATTAAATGTTTGGAAAGCTGTAATATGTGAATGAATATTGATTAATAAAAACTGTGTTTTATTGGATTACAAGGGGGAAACAATGAAAGTGTCAAATTAGAAAGGTTTATTCACAATATATAAAATTTGTAGCAGAGAGTTTATTTTTCTATATTTATACATATATAAATCAAATAGATCTTTAGAAAATACATATATGATGGATAATTATGAAGGATTGAATAAAAGAATAGACAAGTTGCTAGAGAAAAAGTAGGGTTTGGAAAATGATTGCGAATCAAAAATCAATATTAATTTTATATAAGAATAAGAAACATTTAAAATAGGAAAAGATATATTATTACATTAAAAAAGCAAAAATATAACTTTTAGGCTTCAAATTAAGATATGAAAATGGTTTAAGAATTTATACCACATGGAATTACACAAAAGTGGGATATTAAGTGGAATTAATTGTATAGGAAATATTAGAAAGTTAAAAGTGAAAGAGGTGGAAGCAAAAAGATTTGAGGATTTTTTTGTTAAACAAATATGAATGAGAAATACGGTAATATCAAAAAGTATTGAAATGAATGAAATAGCTATTTATTAGAATGAGTTAGGAGAAGCTAAAGCAATCTACAAATATAGACAGAATGATTAGATAGTAATGAAATAAAAGAATATAATGGATGGAAACAAGTGAATGGGTTTACATTTAGTAATAACACAAAAAAAAATATAGAAACATCCGCCTTTGCTTAAGTAGAAATTTTATATCACATATCAAGATAAGTCAATGCACATTGAAGCCTAGACAATTTTCTAGGAGCCTTAAACAAAATAATTTTTTTATAATTTATATAACATTGGTTTGATTCAAATTTCTATAATTGAAGTTTTTTTTATCATATGTCAGTAAAGTAAAATACATCATTGAAATTAGTTCCACTGTTACCCTTTAGATATTATTACATTGCTGCAAGTACATACAATATTGTCTTTGGATTTTGATTTTACATTCATTATTGACTACAGCAAGATAATAAATACTTTCATTGAAAAAACAAAATGGTAAATAGATTATAATTTTACGCAAGGTGTTGTGTTGTGGACATTGGAGAGTTACATGAATGTATTTGTGTTTCACTTATTGGTTTGTACAGTTATTATTAAACTCATTTCTAGTATAGTTTTTTCTCTCTCTCTCTTCTTTCTTCCTTTTTTTTTTTTTTTTTTTGATGTTGGCATAGCCATATTTGCCTATGAATTGCTATTGGTTAGTATTCTGATATAGAGAAATATAATTTGTAGTATAAATTTTCCTATTTCTATTTTTTCTGAATATTATTTTCCTCTTCACCATTAATAGTAGTAGTGCAACCAGAAATTCAGCAAAAATTGTGATAATATGATGCTTCATTTAAACCACTATCGCATGTCTACCACCCATTGCAAGCCAGAGTAATCAATGGATGCAAGGTTTGTACATAAAATCCCTATCTAGCACCTATTCCCAGACAAGTTTCTAGCTTGTGACTTTCATTAGTGACTAGCCTTGGATCTGAGAGCACTACATGTAGATCTTAGGATTTAATGCAATCCTCCAGCACTGGATGGCATTACTGTATAAAGAGTTTTGTAGCTTGTGTAAGCATAGGAAATGGTGATTATGTGATGTTTAGTGGTTTAATACCAATACTACTGAATGGGATGATAGTGACTACATATGCACCAAAGACACAAAATGTATAGATACTGGTTTGAGTTCAAATTTATATAACTATATAAGAAAATGACATTGGATTGAAAAGATATTTTCATTTTGAACTCATAGCTTCATAGTTAATTTAAAAGGTAAAAGGTGACTGCTGGAGGGTTGTATTAGATCCTAAGATTAGATGCAGTGCTTTCATATCCAAGGCTCTTCATTGATGAAGGTCACAAGCTAGAATCTAGTCTGAGGATGTTGGATGAAAACTTCTTGCATCCATTGATTACTCTGGCTTGGGAACTACTGTATGGAGAATCTTGTCTCTGTTATCATGTTTCATCACTAGTTTTATATAAGCGTGAAAGATGAAGAAAAAATTTTTTTCTTACATTACTAAACACGAGAAAATCATGGTTTTAGTGGTTTAAATTTATATTTATGCAACAACTGACTTTTGTTTAAAAAATGGTTGGTTGTTAATGCAGGATGTTGCAATTGTTTTCTTAAATCAAGCACATTCTTAGTAAATTTTATGGATGAAAAGTAATAATATTTTCTGCCTACCAGCATAAATGAAGCAAATCTAGCTCTGATAATATCACATATAAATTATATTTCAGCTCTTTAATAAAATAATTTGTAATGTTATTGTACTGTATATGAAAATAAATAAGTAATAAAAACAAGAACATATTGGTTTTAGTAGTAATTTACATTTCAAGCTGTTTGTATAAATTTTATATTCCTTTTAATCCGTTCATGTATATAATTTACAGTTTTATATTTTATTATGGTTAGCTTTGATTTATACATCAGATTTTTATTTGAACCACACATACACATAAATATACCAATAATAATTTTTTGTTTTTATTAAGAAATGCTTACATGATTTCAATTTTAAAAAGCTCCAATTTAATGTTTTTTTTACATGTTAGCTAGTGTGCTTAACAACTGTTTTTAAATTTGGATAATATGCAAAAGCTATAAAACATTAATTAACAACTCTACAGCATGCTAAATGCTTCCTACTATGGTTCAAAGTAACAGGTGACTACATGCGATTTCTTATACATTTAGATTGCAGATTTCAATTAAAATACAATTTTTGCAAGGGAATAGTGCAAATCATTTTTTTGATATCATTATTTTCTATTATTATTATGTCATTAAAATTTTTTGTTGCAATTGCTTTTTACATGTTAAAATTTTAATTAACTAATGCAAAATTAATTATTCTCTTTTTGATGCTTTATTCTTCTTTTTTTTTTAAAAAAAAAAATTTTTTTTGTTGTTAAAAATGTTCTCTTATTTATTTTTTACTTTGAATTGAATTTATATTGTGTTTATCTTGACTTTTTTGGTCTATGCTATAAATCTGTACATTCTTCATATTTTATTGATTTAAAAAATACTATTGTTACTTCTTTAAACTAATTTTATAAACTAGATAGGGATTTATCTTATTATTTCTAGTAAATTATTATTTTTAAATGAATTTGTGTTACCCTTTTACTACAATCATGGTAAAATGCAAAAAACAAAGCTAATTTTTGATTAACTAATTTTTAGTATATGGGATGTTCAGTTCTTATCAAGATATTGTATACATTTATCATTTATTCTGATAAATTTAATATTTACTCTTAAAATTACATTTTAACCACACCTTTTTTATAGTGAAAAAGTCTGTTCAACACTAGTTGTGTGAATTTTATCTTTTGTGAAATTTTTCTAAACCAGTGAACAGGTCTTTTGTTTTTAATTTGTGCTTTTTTCTATTTAAAATAATTTTATTCCTTTTTAATGTTTTTTTTTTTATTAGACAGGATACTGTTATAACAAGAAATAACATATTTGTTTGTTAAAAGCTCATTTTAAATAATAATTTGACAAATTTAATAAAATAATTACATATTAAATATACTTTCACATAGTTTTCACAATATGCATATATAATAATTTTCTGAGGTAGTCTTTGACGTCTACTTGCCATTTTTCTAACCTTTGGTTCAAATATGGAGTAAAATTCAAATTTTTAAGACCCATATAAAATAGGATTCTTTTTTTAAAAGCCTTGGCTAGCAAGCATCAAGCCAATCCAATTAGCCTTTCAATTATAGATTGGTAAATGAGTATCAGACTGTTTTCAGATAGAAAAGAAAACAAGTAGGGAAATCTGGTTTAAAACTTTATCATTTAGCAGCATTTGACTATTCTGGTGATAATGCATTCTCCTTTTTTGTTTTCCTATGAAGAGGTAAAGCTGCAAAAATGGTTTTACCCAGGAAGAAGCTATGACTGTTTTACTTGTTACTATGCTCATCATCATCTTCATTTTTTATCAACTCATTGTGGGATGAAGATCTGTTCAAGTTTAATCCAGTTCTCCAATCCATAATCTTTCTTCTCCACATACATCAATCTCACATAAGATATCTTTCTTGGTCTTTTACGGTCTTTTGTGATCCATTATTCTGGCAATATATCCCGCCAGCTCTATTTTAATTTTTCAATTTTTTCAATAATGTTAATGATATCTATTTGTTGTCTCACCCAAGTATTTTACTTTCAGTTCTTCTTTGCTATTCCTATCATACATATCTTCAGATTTTATTGAGTGATACGAAATCTCCATATTGCTTTTCTGTTAAGTGGTTAAGTTTCAGATTCGTAAGTAAAAACTGTCCCTACTTATATATGAAAAGGGCTTATTGGTAAAATCTTTAACATACTCAGTACTAGTACCAACAAATAGCTATTGATTGAACCAGTTGAAATTATTTTTTTTATTAGGTTGCAGACCCATAGCCAACCTAACTAGTCATCTAATCATTATTCTATGAATCATAAAATAAATGAGAAACGTCATAAAAATTCTTAACACCTAGCAGTTATTTAGCCTTGTGGTGGTATATTTTTCTTTATTATTCCTCTGTGAAGAGTCTTTGTCCTGCAGAGGGATGTTGACTGTTTTATCATTACACACATATAGGAAATATTGTTGAACAATTATCAAGTATATACAGTGTTCTGTGTAACAAAATATTAATAATATACATTTCTCTTCACATCACCGTTTATATTTCTCAAAACATTTAATCTATATGTGTTTTGCGCATTTATAGCTTTTTTCAGTCCTGCATATATATATAATACACATACATATAAATAATATACTATTTGATTGTTTTCAGCATAATCCCTCCTTCCCCATCTAATAAATTTTATTAGAATTTAAAAAAAGTATCTTATGACTAAATAAATCGGATTACAATATATTTTGTCTGGAGAGTTTGATTCTATTCGCAGAGAGGAAGTCGTGCCGTCTGATTTTGATTTTGAGAGCTTGTTGATGGAATCTTGGGAAGACTAGAAATATTTTGTTAATAATTGGATAATTAAAATAGTAGTGGGTATATTAAAAAGAGAGAAGTTGTTTTAGACCAAAAGAATTCATAAAATTTGAAGGATATCCTCATATTTGTTGTTTGTGGAATTGAAAGAAGTAAGATTATTTTATTATACTTTGTGTTTTTTCTTATCTTTTATGATATGATTTAATAATTTCTTTAATATACGAAAAAAGGAAATTGTGAATTTAGTGTGAAGAGAGGAAATTAGCGCGTTTCTTTTTTCCTTGTTTCATTTTTTTTTCCCTGAAGGAAATAATACTTTGAAAAGTATAATTTGTATAATTTTATTTTATTAATAGTTTATAAATGCACAGGCGTCAATCGCTAAAGTATTAGACTGAAAGAGGTGGGAAATATTTCTAACCATGATAAAGAATTTTTTTTTTTTTCTATTGCTTTGTCATGGTATTCTTTGTAATAGGATTGTGTCAAACTGTAGAAGTAATGAGGTATTGCGACCATGCAACAAACGTAAAGCTAATTTGTGTTTATATGTATGTACGCACATACATAGATTACGCTTGATTTAAAATTGTAACGAAATTATTCAAACATATAGGATTGATTTTATTCTTTTTACGTATCGGCTATAGAACAAAATTGTTTTAAATATAGCATGTTGATTTTTTTTTAAAAGATATATTTAAAACTTCTATTTCATCATACATTCTTGAAATATATGAAAAAAATAAATTATCCCCAAAATGCATTTCATCACAATCTCTTATATATATTTCATTATTTGTTCATTGATTTACAAGTGTCAAGCTTTCAACTTTTACATTTTTGATACTATCCTTTTTAGATATATATTAATGATTATTTAATGAGATATTATTTTATATAGCGCTATGTTTTTTATGTAATAGTAATATTAGCGATTAAACCAATGCACATGCGCTTTAAAGATAAATTATAAACGAATACTCAATTTTTCCAGACACGATTATTACTAGTGATTATTACTAATCATTTAAGTTAGAGATTATCATATCCCGAATATAAACTTTAAATCCAGTTAAAGATTGATGTATTTTATCATTAATCCCATTTCTTCCGTTTTTTCCTTGTGTATTATCCTTATACTTAAAACTTTTATTCCCCATGCTTATCCTTAAATCATAATGAACTCATGTGTTTATGTTCGACTTAAGAATGACAGTTATTTTAATCTTTAACTAAGTTTAAAGTCTATATCTGACTTAGGAATGATACGCAAATTTCTAATTTAATAAATAATTAGTAATGTATTTATTTATCTAAAATGAATGATTATCAAAGTTAAGAGTATAGAAAAACTGACACTTGAAATCAGTTTGTAATATTTTATGTGCATGGATCAAAAATATAAAGATAATGGAATTAATATACTTCATTTGTTTTTGAGATATTATGAAGAGATAGATTATAAGATTTAAGATAAAGAAATTAATAAAATTTTGACAAAATCTTATAAAGATAAAAAAAATTGCACAATTTTTTTATAAAAAAATTGTGAATATTTTATTCAATTTGTATGAATAAAATTGTGAATATTTTGTTCAGTTTGTAGGAATAATTCGGTTTTTATCTAGTTCTTTTCATTTAATTCCTTTCCCCAAAGGATAGAAATTGGCATAAAAGATAGGGTTTCAAATATAGAACTCAAAGATATAATGCTTAATTTTATTAGTATAAAAAGTATTTTTACCTCTATATAGGAATGCATATTTTATGTATATAAACTTATATAGTTAAATTATTGTATCTACATTATGTAGGAATGCATACGTTTTTATATAACCAATTAGGTAATGAATATATTACAGTTATTCCTTATAATATTATGAACAAGCTTCTTCTATTAGCTCATTACTAAGATGTTGTGTAATAGTTAAATTATGAACTGTATTAATATAATGCCTATATTCATAATATTAATACTTTCTATATAGGCAGGTAAAATTATCATATATATGTATGTGAATAGTTATTATATATTTGTTAATATGTTTGTTTGTGTAAGTTACTAATACTTAATAATTATCTGATTAAATTTAATTGTGTTCAGACTTTTCCATGTGCTGTAGAAAATGGTAACATTTCATTGCAAATCATTCACAATTAATCTGTTGTTTTTATGCTTATGATAAACAGTGGGGATTTGAATTAACATTTTTTAGATAATTTTTTTTAGTAATTTTTTTATGGATTGACAATAATATTTGAATCTAGGTAATAAATATATTTGGCAGGTCACAGATGTGAGAAACTTTAAAAAACTATTAACTTTTTTCCCCAACAGATCACTTAGTTTATTATTATATAATACTAATAATGTTATGCATCTTAATGGTGTAAAGAGGCCATTAATGTTTATGCAGTTGCTCTAAACATTGAGATTTTAGAATAAACTTTGCAAAAGAATGGCAGTCTTGATAGACTGCTAGTGTTTATGGTTAGAAATATTTGTTTAGTCGTAGAATCTTATTTACAACTTACATTGCTATGTTTTCAGTGCTGGTGGGGAGGGGTTCAATATCCACAGAAGTGTGGCACTTTTCCTATTAATGAAATTTGCATTATATTATAATTTTTTTTTTTTTGCAATCAGCATATATCTTATTGCCTGATTGATTCATATTCTTTTAAAAACATTTAACTATGAGTAATTAGATACCTTATTACTGACCAATATTGAATTTGCTAAATAAGCTGAAAAATCATTGGTTACTTGAAAAAAAATCTGCTTTGAACCTCTGGGCATGACCATGGCAAGTTAAATGACTAATTACTATAGCATTTCCTTAGCAAAATAAATTTCTACAATCTTATACTTAGAACTACATAATAAAATAGTTTTTTTTATGCAGTATGGATATGCATAATAGTTGTAGGTGTTAAATTCTTTTAAAGAAAATGGCTTATTTTGTTGATTTTAGATATGCATGTTGTAATGGTCAGAAAACGTGTGACTCGTAAACATAGTGCAGAATTCGACCACCATACAGAACAGCAGCACCATCGAGTAGCGAAGCCACCCGTGGGTACTGAGTTCGAACATAGTTTATCGGTTCCACAATACAATCCACGAAACAAACGCATCTGATGCGACATTAGTAAATATTTCCTTAGGCACGGTGGTCAGGGAGATGCAAGAGATTCATGATTTTATTCTCGAGCTAGCCAATAATCAAACTAATATTAATTAAACATTCATATTTACATAATCGAGGAAATATTATATAGAATGGGTATCGAATAAATGAAACGTAACTGCAGACATATAGTTTAAAATTATTTATTAATACATTTTAATAAAATCATTTACTAATATTTTGTGGATTTAAAGCTTCAGTAGCGGAATTTGCGACATGATTATATTTTAAAGAGTACATTTATTTATTTAGACATTATTTTATATTGAGGATTTCAGTAGCGGTATTTCCGATACTGTAATGTTTACAAAAGGAATACATTTATTTGAAGGCTTAATCTAGCTACCTAAAATTCTCGAGTAAGTATTTCTAATGCATGCCTGGAGGGATTTATACCTTTGCAATGCAAGAGCCTAAAGTATGGGTTATAAGAGTAATGGCAGACATACATTTATTTAATTAAAATACTTATTTATAACTAAGGGCCAACATTTATTTGAGAGTGAATTACGAAGATAATGCAGAGGCGGAGTGATTTATAGAATAATAAAATTAAGCAAAGGAACACGTGGTACGCTTTAGAAAGGCGATATGGAATGGCAGTATATCGAAACTGCAATGCCGCGAATGGGTTTATAAGAATATCAGACTGGTCTCTGCCTCGGCCCGACGAAGTAAGGTGTCACATAAGCATAACCAGAGACAAGCGGTACGTGGCGCAATTTGCCGGCTGGCTGCATGACATTGTCAAATCCTACGGGAGCACCCATTATGCCCGCTTGTGTAGGACGACTGGGGTTAATTTCAACCCTGAAGAATCCGGAAATTTCACGGCGGAATGGGTCATCGCGTCTCTAAAACGTAACACATGTATACTGTATAATCGATTATGATGAGATTTAAATAGATTTCTAATTCGGCTCTACATTATCAACATTTACTAAAGAACGTTGGTGACTCTCAAAGAAATGCAATTCTATGGAATTATTCATGATGATTTAATAAATACCAAACATATATAAATTGGGAATTATTATAACTAATACGTCAGCCATTTGCGAAGTAGTAGACCCTGCATTACAATAAATGAAGCATTGAATGCGTGTCGATTTATATGAAAGTTAAGTTATTAAAGAAAGTAAATATTAATGAAAATTTGACACACATTCATTGTTTTAAGTGATCATAGATTTAAACTTTGAAAATTGAAATAATTACGAGCATGCAATAATTAAATAATAACTATAGATAGAAATGTAGATTATAGAAATACGCACCCAAGAAAGAGTGAGGTAAGCTAGATTATTAGATACATTTACACATTACATTAATTATTCAATTTAGTTATACAAATGGTAGTTTTACATTTTATAATTTAGATAAGTTGTATGAAGAAGAGCTATAGCATATTATTAGAGTACTCTAGAGTTTGAACACAGACAGGTACCTTTTTTATAAGAAGTTTTCTGATTCCATTAGTTTAGCAGCAAAAAGTTCACAGGTGGCAATTCTTTCGTGTATTTAGATATTCATTTAATTTCATGGCAGCAGCAGCTTTCTCATTCATTTTATGCAGCAGATCTTCATGGTGAATTTATGATGGGCAATGGAAAGTTCGCATCCGATAGGCCATCTCCCGATGGAGAATAATCTAGGTGCTTTACTCGGTCATACCTTGGCAGGAACAAATTATTTTATTATTTTTGGAGACTCTCAGTGATCGAGAGCAAAGCTAAAGTTTTAGTGAATGTCTCCACCAAGTCTAAGATGGCCTCTTTTTTTATCTTGATCCTTCACATTTTTGTTAAGATATTTTAGGTTCTACTTAATCTGCCCTGAGGATAATCAACGCATTTTGTTGGTTTTTAATTAAAGAAAGCTGCCGTTCTATTGTTTACATTTTACATTTACTAATTATACTTTGGGGAATTTTTCTTTAATTAATCTAATATCTATCACTGACCGATGCTTTTCAATTTCAAAGACAAAAAGGGAACTTAAGATTATTTTAACTTTTAATTAAATATTACATCAGATGTTTTTAGAATTATTATTAAATGAAATTTAAACAAAGCAATAAATACGAACTTTATAATGCAAAATAAATGATTAAAATTATACAAAATTATATAACTAAAAGAAATATAAATTATATTATTTTATCCCTATTTATTGCGTTTAATTTGAGATCGAAATGTGTGCGTGTTTATGCTGAATTCTACATATATTTATACATTTTTAATATTGTTACACACACAATTTGATATCAAAAAGTTTAAATTTGGGCGGGATAGACCGGTCAGTGAGAGACGACAGAAAAAGGTGAAACTTAAGATTCGAATACGAATCTTACTGTTTCAATGTATATAAAAAGAAGCTTTAATATTTGTTGTTGATTAAAGCAGTGTTTCTCTAACTTTTTTTTTTTGGTGGACGGCAAATGACCTGAAAAAATTTCACAGACTGGGAAGTTTACAAAATAAGGTGTTTGTCAAAAGTTTTATTTTTTTATTGTAGTGATTACAAACAAATAAAAATATCAAATAAAATAAATGCATCAAAAATTAACAAATAATTAGTAAAACAAGTAACACATTAACATGAAATACAATATCTCACAAAAGTGATCATCTCTAGTTTTTGTTTTGTATTGATTACAAATAAAGGTTGTTTTCTCATCCATGGTGTTCGCCTCAAGATGTCGCTATTTCTAGGTAAATTCCTAGAAATATACCGTTTCACCGGCCTTCACCCAACAAAAGAGGAAATTTTCTACGTTATAAATGCAGAAAAGTCCTCACATTATGTTGGACGGAGGCGTTGTCAGTGACAGAAGCCAACACAAATGGGATTTCTTTCTACGATAAAACACAGAAAGAGTTCCCGACGGCTGCCGGTTATGGTTTTTTTTTTTTTTTCTGTGCTAAAAGCAAAGAGAAAGAAATGCCTTGATCAGCTGCCATAGTAGTCGATTTTGTTCATCATTTTCTCGTAATAGTAGAATATCTATTTTCTCTGTAGTTTCATGTGAGAGTGTGTGTATTTGAAGCAGTCGTAGTTTTTTAAAATTTGATAAGACGTCTATTTTTTTTAATGTGTTGTAACTTACTTTACTGTTGTAAGTTTAGTAATAATGTCCTGAAGATTCCATTACGAATGGGTAACCCTCAAAAATTGCTTTTAAGGGTGCAAAACGGCAAAAAAAATTAAGGATCACGCGAAAAGGACCGTTTTCGCGAGAATTCGTCCATGACCAGTTACTTTTGCTATACTGTATATATATATACGCACAAACAAAAACAACCCGGTGTCTAATTATTAGGAATTACTTGTCCAAAAAAGAAAATTAGCCGGGTATTATTATTTTTTTTTTTTTTTTGTTACATTTATTATTTCAAAATAAGATTAGTTTTTATATCTACACACTAACAAAAACAACCCAGTTCCTGCTTAATTACTGTCTTAAAAAAAAGAAAGAAAACAAATTCAACGGGGTTTGGCTTTTTTCAATGGAGTATTTGAATTACGATATATTTTTTTTTATATATATACAAAAGATTTACCAAAAAAAGAAACCCGCTTTCTGATTAATTACTGTCAAAAGAAACACAAATTAGTCGGTTATCATTTTTAAATTTAATATTTCAATAACGGTATCCCTTTTATATAGACAGAGTTAACAAAAACAACCCACTTTCTGATTCATTACTGCCCCCCCCCCAAAAAAAAAAAAAACGGAAATTAGTCGGGTATCATTTTTCAATTGAATCTTTCAATGACGGTCCTTACGAATAGTAGTCGGGTATCAATTCTAAATTGTAGTATATAAATGACGTTACTTTTGATCGATTTAGAATTACGTCTTGCTTTTTTAATAAAAATAATTGATTTTTACTCTTGACCAAAAATACCGTAACTTTAAAAAAAGACACACATAAAGTCCAAAAAAAAAATATGAAAAAGCCCCGTAACTTTAAAGACACACACACAAACTCAAAAACAATCTAAGATTAATAAACATTGACTTATTACGTCTTGCTTTTGAATCAAATGATTGATTTACTCTTGCAAAAAAAAAAGGTACCGTAACTTTAAAAAGACACACATAAAGTCCCTAAAAAAAATATTAGAAAAAGCCCTGTAACTTTAAAGACACATACACAAATTCAAAAACAAGATAAGATTAATAATAATAAACATTTACTTATTACATCTTGCTTTTGAATAAAAGTATTGATTTACACTTGCAAAAAAAAAAAAAAAAACCCGTAACTTTAAAAAGACACACATAAAGTCCAAAAAAAAAAAAAAGTTAGAAAAACACTGTAACTTTAAAAAGACACACACAAACTCAAAAACAAGATAAGATTAATAAACATTTACAAAAAAAATGAAAAAACTAACATCATATAATAGTATTAGTTAGTAGAATATTTTATTATAAATCTAAGAAATCAGATCTTTTTAGATCAAATCGATCATTTAGGTCGGGCCCCGGAATCGTTATATGTATATATTTTTGATTAGCATCAACACCATCTCTAGGCGAACACCAAGGATGAGAATATAACCCAAATAAATTATCAAAAAATTATCAATAACAAATCTATAAAATATTAACAAATAAATAAGACATAGATTCACAAAAAAATTAATTCCTCATTAATTGATATTTAAATTTCAATGTGAAATTTGCTCCTGCCTTTCACTTATAATTTTTTTTTTGATCCATGACTGCAAGGTTGTTTCAGAAAGATGAAATGCAGCATCAAAATCTAAGCGATTTCTGTATTTTATTTTTATAAGCATTAATGATGAAAATGTCTTTTCACATAAATAGATTGTGGAAAAACTTAGCAGTAATTGTAAAGCTTTCTTGCTAAGCTCTAGATATTCATTATTCACAGATATCCTAAATTTGATCGAAGTTAGTTCCATAAATTTGAATTCCAGAGGAATATCAAAGATATTTCAATAAGAGCTTCTTTTTCATGAAGATTAAGACTTGTTTGAGTCTGATTTTTTAAAAATGGATTTGATATTTTAGTTTTCTGGGATCTTCATTTTCTGGATAATATTGTTTGAAATTTTGACGATTCATATTCATTCAAATTTGATTAACATGATCCAGTTTATTTTTGCATGAATGTACAGACCGGCGAAAAAAAAATTTACAGACCGGTGGTTGGGAAATGGTATATTAAGGAATGAATTTTAAAAAAACATATTTCTTTAAAAAAAAAAGACAAATAATTAGATTGTCATGATTATGGTGATTATGATGGAATAAAAGCATGTGAATTAAAGGAAAAAAATACAGGAATAAGAGTTTTCTAAGGAACTTATGGATATTAGAAACGTTGATTTAGAAATAAGCTTAAGAAATAAATGATTTGAAATAATATTGCAGGATGGCTAAAGTTGATTGACATAAGAGCCACATACTTCAGATGTTTGAGAGCTGCAAGTCATAAATAAATATTATACACATGCTTTTATTATTGCATTTATATTTTATTACCAAAGTTTTATATAATTTTTTAAAATTATGTATATAGATTGAAATTGTAAATTTGAATTATTTCAATAATCATAAAATACACACATATATATATATTAAATATTTTTAAATGTATTACTAATTATTGTTTTAATGAAATATATGTAAGAGTTCTATAAAAAAAAATTATAGTAATAAAGAACAATAAAATAAAATACACCATACAGTTATTACAACTCAATTGCCAAGCATTTTAAATGAAGAAGTAAGACATACAGTTAAGTCTATGCAAAAGGGAAAAACTCCAAGAAATAATGGAATAATTATTGATATCTTAAAAGAAGCAATTGACGAAATAGAACAATTATTGGTAAAGTTATTTACAATTAGCACAAGAAAAGTGAAATTAAAGATTATAGAATGACCAAATATCTAAATAATAAAGTTGTATCAGATGATTGGAAGAATGAATTAATAATATTGATATTTAAAAAAGGTCATAAAGAAATTAGAAATTACAGACTTATTTGTCTTCTATTAATTCTTTACAAAATCTTTATCAAGATATTTGTCTAAAGACTTTTAGCATAGTGAATCATATCCAAATATTGAAAGAAGTTATAAAAAGATCAATGAATATAAATTGCCATTAAACTTTGAATTTGTAGATTATGAAAAGGCATTTGATTTTATAAACGTTTCTTCAATGATTAAAGCATTGGATTGTCAGGATATAGATCTAGATTATTGTCATATTATGAAGAATATTTATCAAAATGCAACAGCAATTATTAGATTACTCTGTTACTAAGAAGATTAACTTTGAAAAAGTGTATGATAGTGTGGCTCCATATCTCCTAAATTTTTTACAGTAGTTTTACAAGAAGTGTTCGAGATTAAATTGGTAAACCAAGGACGTAAAAATAAAAATTGAGATTATTTAAGTCATTTGAATTTTTCAGTTGATATGAGTGTTTTTACAAGTAATGTTTCAGAGTTTCAGGAAATGTTGCAAGAGTTATTAAATGAAAATGTAAAACACAACTAAAATTAAACATAAAAAGATTAAAGTAATGTTCAGTGGATTTTTTAGAAGAAAATAAAGATAAATAATCATGAATTATAAGAAGTTAGTAACTACAAATATCTTGGTCAAATTATTAATGTAGATGAAAACAATGGCTGAAATTAATCATGGAACTAACCTTAGATGGAATACTTTTGCTAAAAATAATTCAATATTAAAAAGAAATATATATGTGTTTGAAAAGGAAAGTTTTAATAGAAGTGTTTTATCAGTTCTTACTTATAGATATGATATTTGGACAATTAACAGGAGAACAGTTCAGTTACAGACCACTTGGTGAAATATGAAAAGATGTATGCTAGGAGTAATAAAAAGAGATTGAATCAAATACATACAAATAGCTATCATTAACATCATTGAAAGAATTAAGAAACTGAAATAAAGCTGGATTAGACATATTTCTAGAAGAGATGACAATAAATGGACAATGGAAGTCTTCAATTGGATCTGAAGAGATTGCAAATGATCTAGAAAGAGACCACATATAAGATGGATGGATGAAATAAAGAAGTTTTCTGATGGTTGTGAAATGAGGCTAAAGATCGGAAAAACTGGATTAAACTAAGAGATCTTTATTCTGCAGTAGATCATTAATGTTTGGAAATGATGATATGTTAGCGTTAAAACTGTTTGAATTTTTTTGAGAATATATGAACTTATAAAATTATGCCACCCAATCATAAGAATGCTTCTATTACTCTGATTTATAAAAATAAATAGGATAGAAAAGGCAAGTAATTATTATAGAATACAATTATTTTCTAACTGCAGAAAAAGTACTTTCAAGAATTTTATTGAATAGAATACTTTTGTTTATAGATTAATCAAGAAGCATTATAGTCATGGTTTTGTTAAAAAAACATATGCTAGAGAAGCATTAGAAACAATCATATGATTTCAGTATTACTCATCTTTTTATTCAAGTTGCATTTGACTATATTAACTGATTGTTTACTGAAATGAGAGAAAACATTATAATTGTTGCAGTTAAGGAAAGATGTGTATTAACTCTTTAATATGTAATCCATTTTTATAACTGTAGGCTTTGGGATTACTCAAATCAACACCAAAATGTAGTACAACTCTAGTAATAGAATTTTTAATTTCAACTGATTAAAATCAAAATAAGAACTTTATCATTTTCAGATTCATAGTATATTGATGGTTTTTTTATAGATAGACAACTTCCATATTTCTCCATTTTTTTTTATATTTCATAAATAATTTCATATAAATAAAGATACAATAAAGGACAAATAACTCCCTTGACAATTCAAAAAATGCATTACAGAATACTGTGTTGTTAATGTTTTGAATGTAACCTATGAAAGCATTAGTTTAGTAATTAATATTTAAAATCTCAATTTTTTTAACAATAAGAATTTTTTAGATGGTTATCAACTTAGGAATATGAATTAATTTTTTTACATGATATTTTTAGAACATTGGACTTGAATGATGAGAATGCAGATTCCAATATATTACTTCAGCATGTAGTAAAATTATAATTATATACAGAAATGGTATTTTGCTTTGTTTAATTCCTTATTGACATAACATAAAAACTTTACTAAAATTTTATTTAAGGATGCTCAGCAAGATTTTAAAAATAGGATGATAAGATTGTAAGTTTAATTGGTGAATTAAAGCCACATCTTTGTTGCACTGAGCATATGAAATGAATGCCTGGCTAAGACTTTTTAAAAAAAGTATTTTATGGTGAACTTGAGTGTGGTTTTTGTGGAAAAGGTAGATTTTGTTTGTGTTATAAAGATTATCTTAAAGATCCACTAAAGAAGTGCAGTGTTGATTGTTTTCATTATGATGATATTACTGAGATTGGAATGCAATGGTTAGCTCTGACTAATTAAAGTACAGAAGTCTTTTAAAAGTAAATTTTACTGCATAAGAAATTAAAAGGCATCTTTGATCAAGGTCTGGATGTATTTGTGGTCTATGAATTAATTGTATTGTTATCACAAACTCATCTTTATTGTTATATATATATATATATATATATATAACAATATATATATATATATATATATATATATATATATTGGGGTTTTTGTGGGGGGGGGGGTGTTGTAATTAGAATGACCATCTTTATTTGCAAATGGTGCTAATGTATAATATTACATATTCTATAGTGATGTATGCTTTTAATTATTTTTTTCTCTCATTTGGGTGGCTATGTAGTTCTTGAGAATGCTTTATATAAACTATTTACAGTTTTATTTATCATGATGCTAATTTCATGAATAATTTTTATATGGTTTTCAATCGTCTTAGTTTCCCCTTTTTATAATTTATTATTTACTTTGTGTTCATTAACATTGATTTAGTATTTGTTTTTTTAGTTAGGCAACTTTTGGAGTCATGTTCCAGACTATTTCTTTTGATATTTTTTGGTAGATTGACTATTTTTATATATGCTATATTTTATGTGTTGTAATACATTGTATTATGATGGCATTAAACTTGTATTTATTAAGGGAAATTATTTTTCTGTTTTAAATTTTGCTTCAAATAATAGTTTGGAGTTTTTGTGATGTAAAATTTAAGAAGTAAATATTATTGTGATAAACTAACTTCATTAATCTAGCATCTTTTATTGTTTGATTTTTTTTCTGTTTGTAATATATATGCATGATCAACTTTTTGAATTATTATAGTGGAGCCATGATATCTACTATATTTTGGTTCAAATTCTTCCACCACCTATACACCATATATAATAGCTTGTATTGTTAAACTTTGATTACAATAGAATATGTATTGTTTACTGAATTGCACATTATACAGTATTTTCAACACATATATAAAACTCAGCCATATTTCTGTATCTAAAGTATGTGTCTACAAATTAAGATTATAGTTTAAACAAAATTTTAAAAAACATTTCTAGATATATTTATTGTGTATATATTAACTCATTCACATTTACTCAAAGAAGAAAAATAATAGAAAACTTATTGTTCCAAATCTTTATTTTTTAAAATAAAATGAATAATGAAATGTCAGACTTTCATTGCAATTAAATGCACTGTAGGCCATATTCTTTTTCACCAATATTGTTTTTTTCTTATGGAAATGAAATAGCAGCCTGGTTATCAATAGACTATATCCTCTCTAATTGTTTTGATGTTTTTAAGTCTGTATCAACTTCAGAATCTATATAGTCATCTCTACGTGCCATTACCCATTTCAATTCTTTTTTAAACTGCCAAACATTAAGTTTTTTGATGCAGTATAAGAATGGTTTACAGTTTTTTTTCTATCATCACTTAATCAATAATCTTCATTTTATTACTTAAGAAAAATACTTTATGAATTTTATTATATTTTGCTGAACTTTTTTTTTCCTATGTTAAATACTTTAAATATCAAATTTGGAAAGATAGTAAAGCAACGACTAAAAAATATATGCTTTTAATGTAAGTTGAAGAAATATTTTTGATAATCATGATCATACCCAGTGCTCCAAGATGGAAAAATGGCTTTTACTATATTGTGAAATTTATTAAATTTATAACTTAATGTTTTTTTTGTTTATTTACCTTTTTTTTTTTTTGGATAGAATATAATTGAAATAGTGTGTATATTGATACAGTGAATATTGCAACTTTACTGTATGTATTTTTTCAGTAGAGGTAGAAAAAGTCAAATCACTAATGATTTTAAACACAAATTTTATTTAAAATTTTTATTATTTAGAAATGTGTTATTATAGGAGTTGAAATATTAGTATAATATCAGATGTACCTGGCCCTTTAAAGGCCATTGTTTTTTAATTGGTTGCTTAAACAATTTTTTTTAAGATTTAATATAAATTAAACAAGAGATCCTAATATTATATAAATAAATGTGTAAATAAGCAATTATTTTATCTAGCGCCATGTTTACAATTATATTACATTCAAATATAAGCCTTTAATGCTAATTGAGCACGCGCCTTTTGAGAGTTAAATAAATGAATACTTTCCTCTTCAATCCAAGATATGGTATTTATGCAGGAATAAAAAGGATCCTCTTATTCCTACAACTCAAATTTTTTTATATGAGCAAACCATCGTAAATAGTAATTTAAAGTGAGAATTCTACTCACGCTCTCCTCAACAGTTCTTCAGATTTGCTCATATAAAAGAATTTGAGTTGTAGGAATAAGAGGATCCTTTTTATTCCTGCATAAATACCATATCTTGGATTGAAGAGGAAAGTATTCATTTATTTAACACTCTCAAAAGGTGCATGCTCAATTAGCTTGAAAGGCTGATATTTGAATGTAATAAATGTGAAAAATATAGCCAGCCTGAAAGGCCATTGTTTTTGTAATATTTTTTTTAATTGATTACTTTAACATTTTTTTTTAGTATTTAATATAAATTAAACAAAAGATTTTATTATTATTATACAAATAAATGAGAAATTCACAATTTAAAAGTTGAAAAAAAAAAAATGTTTGGAACAAACCAGCCTGTTTGGTATACTTCAGAAATGTACCGGCATGGTATTAATAAAACTAAATTTATCCTTTAAATATACCTGTTATATTTGATATGTGAATTTGACAGCATTTTTTAATTGATTGCTTTAACAATTTTTTTTTTTTGCTCTGCAGAATTCTTGAATAAAATTCTCATAATCAAATTAAGCCTCTTAAATATAAGAAAGGAATTATTTCTTTTGCATAAAATGCTTCATCACAGTTTATTAATGGCGGAAAAAATAATTATTTTTTTCTTTGAAAAATACATCCTCTAACAAAGAAATGTTTAACTTGAATATCATGTGACAGCATTATGGACAAACATTAAGGGATTTTATATATAAGATAGGAGTCCTTGTAGTTGCAATTATGTTCCTAAAAAAGTACAAAACTAATGATGAAATAACTTTTAATGATCTTTCATTTTCTAATGAAATAAAGATATGATGTGAGAAATACATTCTAGACCAACTAAAAAGTTAAAAAGTATACAGAAGTATATATATATGTGTAGGAGTAAGAAATATCTATTTTACTGTAATCTAAACTGTAATACAATACAAAATTTATTGTAATTTAAATTGACAAAATTGTTAGTAAATTAGAAAATTAGAGGATAAAGAATTTATTATTGCAATATTATTATATTACTATTTTTCCACTATACAGTAAATAAATTAAAGTTTTGTTTAAAATGTGTTTCTATTTTGTCATTTTTAGTATAATTATCTATCACCTTAAACTATAAGAAAAAATTGTCCAGTTGTTCTAGTGATTTGGGATTTTCATTTTTTTCTAAAATAGCGACTGAAAAAAAAAAAATATTAATAAGATAACTTGAATGTTACCAGAAGAAAATAAAGTATTATTTATTTATGTATATAATAGTAAAAATATATTATAGATATAGAAGCAAATTTTTTAATATAATATAGAAAACATATTATAAATTTACATCCAGTAGTTATAAAAATTAATAGTTATTATTTTTTAATATTTACATTTAATATTTGTTTTAGATTTTAGCAGGTGTTTTCTTTAAAATTAAGATATATTCAGCCTACATAGTTATTACTATAGTTACATTCAATGTTTACATATTTTATAGATAATATATAATTGTAAATTTAAATATAGGAGAGAATTGATATAAATGCAGATATACACTATTTGATGTTAATTCTAATAATTTTAATAAGTATGTAAGTAAACTATGATTATTTAATATCAACCACTGAAAATATATATAATCTTATTCAGAATAGCTTAGTACAAATGTACATACCATAAAAGTCCTTATAATAAACTTGTAAATAATGCTCATTTTATTACCAGATTATAAACACAAAAACTTATAAGAAAGTTTAAAAGAGAAGTTATAAATAAATATAATAATAAGCTGAATGTTTTTGAGGATCCATGCCTTATAATCATAGCTTTCTTAAAAATATATAATAAAATATATGCAAAGATATTTAAAATAGGATTTAGAACTCCTCCTAATTCTAACAGATTGATCAACAACTCAAAAGGTCATATTGATCGATCATTCACCCCGCATGTATATTCCATTTCATGCCCTCAAGACGGATGCCAAGCTGTATATTATGGTGAAACTAAAGCTACTATTAATACTAGACTTGCTCAACACCTATACACTTACAATAGAGCTCAGAACAACAATACATCTTCTGTATTTTTGGAGCATGCCATTAAATCTGGTCACAATTTTACCTGCTAATCCTGTAATTATATGCACAGAATCGAATGATCATAAGAAAAATATAAGAAGCATTCTACATTAATGGAAATATTAATGCTATAAATAGAAAAGACACTTGCTTTGATATATCGAAGAAATGGGCCACGTAACATGCTAATTTAAATATCTTTGCATATATTTTATTATATATTTTTAACACAGCTATGATTATGAGGCATGGATCCTCGAAAACATTCAGCTTATTATTATTTTTACTTATAACTTCTCTTTTAAACTTTACTTATAAGTTTTTGTGTTTATTTATATATAATGGGAAGTAAACTATTTTATCAGATTATATAAAAGGTGTGATCACTTTTATTCAACTATCAAGTTGTTATAAGGTCATTTTTTATCTGATAAATTGGCATTGATATGAGAAACTAAAAGTTACAAGTTTATTAAAATGACTCTGTAAGATCTGACTTCAAATTATTATAGTTGCACATTCAAGCCTAATTGATCCATTAATAAAATTACTATTGATCAATATCAATTTTATTATTTAGAATTAAAACCAATGTGTATGTGAAATGATGGTTATCCACACAACGCCAATACATTTTTTTCAGACTTTTGTTGATATTTGCATTTTACAATAAAGTGTTTTTGTTTGTCTTATGTGATACAATAATTTGCATTTATTATTATTTTAATTCTAATTATTCAATTTATTACTTTTTTGGAATAATATATATATAATGTAAATTAGAACGTGCTTAAATTTTTTAATGTATTCTATATAAGCACGGAGGGAATACTGATAATCTTGCTGTTGCAGTCTTAAAAATTTATCCATTTAATTTTTTCGTTTACATTGGAAATTTCCTGAATAGATATTAATTGATTTGTTCGTCTACTCAACTATTGATGTTCTAATATGATTATTTCTCACCTATTCATTAATCTTATAGTAATATGACTATGTTTCGGGGATGTTGTATATAATTCACAGTTAACCGGTAAAGTTTTCAATTATACATGTTTTTGTTTATGTTATATTGTCTTGAGTGTAGATAATAATTCACTATCATAATTTATGTTGAGTTAATAAATAATATGTGTATTTCCTCATTTTTTTTAACAATACCTTTTCTATAAATTGTTTTATATAGAATTAATTGCTTGAAATCCTATAGTCTGCTTATTGAAAAAGTAATCATGGAACTATTTAACTGATTAACTTTTATATATATATGTCAAAGCGTTGACCGGAAAACAAACCCGGACCAGCTGCTTGGAAGGTAGCTATGGTAACTGCTAGGTCACCAATGCTTGACTTAACTGATTAACTTTTTAAAATATTAATGTAATAGTTACCCTTTTCCAGTCCCCCACCCTCTTGTAACAATGTATTATATGTATATTTTACTAACTCTTGGATTTTTATAGGCCTTGATTCATAGCATTTTTTTTTAAATCTATATATGCTTTTTTATTTTCTTTTAGATTATTTGATTTTTTTTATCTTTATCATCATCATCATTTTATTATTATAACTACTACTATTATTGCTACTCACAAATTAGAATTTTAGATTCAATCAATACTGAGCTTGGTGCCAAGTTGTATTTATATTTACTTTATCACTAACTATCTTTCCTAAAATCTTGTATTATCTTTCATGCTTATGTATTTTCTGTTGATTTATTTATTAGTTGGCTTTTTTTTTTTTTGCTATAGTGCTTTTTTAAAAATATTTTTTTTACTTAAAATGTAAATATAGAGGATTTGAACTCAGATTTTCAAGCACTCTTTAACTATCCACACTATCTCATACAACTGATACACACGACCACACACATGTAGAAAAGATTAATAATCACCAATATACGTATTTCGTGCTAAACCAGCACTCATCAGTTGGTCCAGACTATCATCTCTCACACACATATATAATTAATGCTCAGTTTATATTAAGATAGCAAATCTTCATACTTTAATGGATAGGCTTCAATCCACAACAACCTCCAACTTTTCAGCCATCCATATCATTGAAAATCTGATGATGAAAACTCAAATCCCATGCTGATGCTAATATTATTGCCATGCCCGTGTTGATCTGAAGTCACTCTGGCCCCTCATGTATAGGACAGTATCCATTAAATACATATAAGAGGGATGGACAGGATACAAGCTTAATATGTAAATATTTGAAACCAGGCACTCTTATATGTCCATCCCTCTTATATGTATTTAATGGATACTGTCCTATACATGAGGGGTCAGAGTGACTTCAGGTCAACATGGGTATGGCAATAATATTAGCATCAGCATGGGATTTGAGTTTTCATCATCAGATTTTCAATGATATGGATGGCTGAAAAGTTGGAGGTTGTTGTGGATTGAAGCCTGTCCATTAAAGTATGAAGATTTGCTATCTTAATATAAACTGAGCATTGATTATATATATATATATGTGAGAGATGATAGTCTGGACCAACTGATGAGTGCTGGTTTAGCCCAAAATATGTATATTGGTGATTATTAATCTTTTCTACATGTGTGTGGTCGTGTGTATCAGTTGTATGAGATAGTGTGGATAGTTGAAGGGTGCTTGAAAATCTGAGTTCAAATCCTCTATACTTACAATTAAGCTCCCAGGTTTGTGAAGAGTGCCTGGTTTCAAATATTTACTTAAAATGATAATTTACTTACATGTGTGCTGAATAGCATTCTGGATTATTAGTTAATAGCCATCCATTTTTGATGAGGGAGATGTGTTTTATTAATTCTGGTGTCACTAAGTTGCTTGTTTTTTCCTAAATACCTTGGTAGCAACTTCAAATGGTCATACTTTGATTCTTTTATGCATATTTTTTTTATTAAATTGATACAAACCAATGCTAGAAAATTTCAGCAGTCCTAATGTATTTACTTGAAAAAATTTCTCTTATATTTTATCTTCATTTTTATTTATTGTCTATAGAAAAATGGATTTTTTTTTCCTCTTTATTCAGTTCTAAAGTATAATTATTTTAGAAAATAATTATAATAAACAATATCACTTTTAAAATTTGATTACATTGGCTCCAGGTCTATCAACAGATTAGGTTTATGTGGTAAACTTTATTAATGTTAAATTTCTTTAGTATTATTGTATTATAATTGGTCTGATCTTTTGCATATGAACTCATAATTTTTATCATTCAAATGAATACTATCTTATTATTTTATTCATCCATTATCATCAATTTTTTGATTATTTGAAAAATTTCCACATATTACTAATAGTTGTTTGAAAAATTCTTTAATGTCTGTTGAACTATCTCTAGGATTATATATATTTCATTGTAATTTATATTAATATTGAACCTGCATTCTTATGTATATAGATAACAAATTACTACCATTTAATTGATATGTCAAATGTGCTGCCCTCACAACTTTGACAAATCACTTATAGAAAATATAGTAATAACTTTTTGTTAATTATTCATTAGGCTAGAGATAGTCCAATAATGTATAATATTGCTGAAGTGTAATTTTCACTGCACCCTCTCACACTAGGTAGGAATTTCTTTCCATTTTTAATACCTTGTAAAGGGATGTAATCATAAACTTATGATCAAAGACTTGAAAAAGATCTATGATTCCCAAGATGCCCATTTCATGCTGAACCAGTATTCATCTGTTGGCCCAGACCCCAATCTCTTACACATTTATCATTGTTCAGTGCATAGCAAATTACTACAGTTTAATTGCAATTCAACTATAAATAATTTCCTTCTTTTCTGAGCTAATATAATGCACAACTGTTAATGAAAACATCTACAGAGAAGATAATTTTTTAAAGAAAATATTCAGCTTTATTACTGCCTTTACTATCGACCATGAATATGATATACATATTATACTGAAAGCATGCTCGGCAGTACTAAACCTAAATATTTTTTAAAAAATCAACTTTTTTATGGATTTTTTTATTAACACTCATGTATTACAGTTTATTTGATGTGTCAAATTTTTTCCCCTATAGAAAGTATATTAATATTTATTATTAGTCATTCATTAGACTAGAGATTGTTCAATAATGAATAATATATCTGTAGTGTAATTTTCTCTACACCACTTTCAGGCAAAGTGAGAATTAGTTTCTATCTGCTTCTAACACCTTTGCGAAGGGATATAATCATAAACATGTGACCAAAGACAGGTATATTTTATTAGTTTTTAGTGATGTGCCCTAAATATGGGTATTAACACAGATATCCCATTAATAGGAATCTCTTTGAGCTTGATACTTTTTTTATATTTTTTAACTCTTTTACAATTTCATTTTTCTATCTATGTATTTAGTACTTGAATATTCTATATTCAAAAACACAGTATCCATTTCTTTTTTTCTTTCTTTTTTTAATTATTGGTCATGTAACATTTTTTTTATTTAGAATTTTAAATGCTTGCAGACCTATTGATTTTGTATACATTTTTTATAAGATCTTTATTGAGATTATTATAAATTATCCATAGAAAATATTTAGACTCAAGCCAATTAAAAGAACAAATTGAGTTTAAAAGTAGTTATGGACTTTGTCACATCCTTCTATAAAGAGAAGTTACAGGAGTATGAATTGGATATTTTGCATTGGATTTAATAATTTTGAAAAGATATTGATTTTTATAATTACTTTTGCAGTGATATTAACAAATTTTGGAGAATATTTATCAAAATGCATCAACTATTATTAGATTAAATGGAAATATTAAAAATATTAAGATTCTTAAGTTAAACAACAAAATAATTGCTCCTGTCATAAATTTTATTGGAAATATTTTGTGGATTAAAATGGGAAGTTAATATCAATAAATGAGCGATAGTTTAATTTACCATATAGATTTTGCAGATTATGTAGTTGTTGTTTTTTTAATGCAATAAATTAAGTTTAAAAATAATGCTAAAAGATTAACAGAAAATTTAATGACTTTTCAAAACAAAGAGTAAATAAAAACTAATAGTAGCAACTTTAAAAAAATCTAACCATAAATATCTTGGTAAGATTGTAACGTTAGTGGAAATATAATGGATGAAGTCATTCATAGAATTAAACTTGAGTGAAATATTTTTAGTCAAAATAACTTAATATTAAAAAGCAATTATGCATACATCTCTAAAAAAAAAAGGTTTCCAGTTCTTACATTTGTATCTGAGATGCAGAACCTCAATAAAACAAAAATATAGAGACTGTAGATTACACAATAAAATATTACAAGATGCATATTGTGATTCAACAAGGTAGGTTAAAAGCAAGAGAAATAGCTAGAAAAATTACTGATGGCATTAGATGCTCAATTTAAGTTTCAAACTGGATGCCAAGTAATTGTAAAAAAAAAATTCAGAAAAAGTTTTGGGCACATATTAAATCGATTGATGAAATAAGAAAATTTTCTGGAATGATATACTCCTGCTTCATTTAAGTGCTTTCTCAGCACCAATCATTTAAAGGGTGGCAGATCTTTTGGCTGATGGCTGCCAGGAACTTCCAGGTATCAATCCAAATGCCATGGTTCCTCTGGTTAAGAAACTAGAAGGCTGATGCTGTTAGCCAATTTTGTCTATTGATAGACCACATTCGCATGAAGATGTCGCAGCCAATCGCAGTTCAGCTTGATTTTGCTGCTGCTTTTGATTGCATTCGAGTTGACGCACTTATGAAGATCCTGGAGGGACTCAAAGTACCAGCTGCCTACCTCCAGATGATAGAGAACCTCCTGTATAATAGGGAGGTGTTTTTGTCTCTGGATGGGAGGGTGTTCCCAGGATTTAAGCCTGTTGTTTCTATTCCTCAGGGCTGTCCTCTGAGTGCGCTCCTTTTCACTGCCTATGTGAATCCCCTCCTGCTAAGCATCGAGGCATCTCTTAAAGGGATGCCCATGCCTTTGCTAAGGGGAAGGGTCAGTCATGTCTCCAATATGGATGGTGTGGTGGTTTTTCTTGCTTTATGGGAGGAGTTTGTCGGGCTAGGGGAGCTCTTGGACCGATTCTAATGTGAATTTGGTCTAAGAGTCAACAAGGAAAAATCGGCAATCTGGTCGATTATGATGGCAAGCAAATTCCCGGCATATTTAAGGCTCCACCTCAGAAGTTTCTGGGTTTTCATCTATCGACCCCCATCTAAAATGAGGAAGGAAATTGAAAATGATCTAATGACTAAGATAACAAAATTTATTGGATCGTTGGAGAAAATTTATTTGTCTTTGTTCATGAAAATCACGCTGATGAATGCTGTCATGCTTCCCAAGATCACATAATTCCTTGCGGCTTCTCAATGATGAAAGCCTTTATAAGGAATGTTGAAACCCAATATAGGAAGCTGTGTTGGGGGAGAGCTCCTGTTATTAGCCTGTGCCTCCTACAGAAACCTAAACAGATGAATGGCTTAGGATTACACTCAGTTAAGATCTTATTAATACAGTGTTTTCATAATGTACTTAACCAGATTATTTATGAAAAACCCAGATATGGAAGGGCCAATATTTCCAGAACAAATAACTCCTACCGATAGGCCACCTCTTAAAAATGGAAGCTTTGGATTCAAAAGCAAATCTTCATAGTATTTAACTATCTAAAAAATGAAGCCAGGAACAATGTTCAATAACAAACTAAACTACTGGAACACATATAATCTTATGAATCCGGAAGAAACTAAAATTGACAATATTCTTTCGATTGGGATATCGAGGTTCTTGAGGTTGACCAAACGTCTAAAATTGGAATCAAGGTTTGTTGATTTTTTAATCAAGTCAACCTTGGGGCCTTGCCTACTGCTGACTTTCTACATAGTAAAAGGAATTATAATCTGGACCCTACATGCGCACTATGTAGACATAGTGATGAGACAATGGCACATATATTGGAAGAGTGTCAAATTTGGAATAGCATAAGAAACATTAAATCTCTTATTAAAAACAAAGAATCGGCTTGTGTAAATTTGACTAAAGCCTTCAAGAATGGACATTTTGAAGTCATAAGATTGGCAACATTTATAAATTTTTTCATTTGGTCACTGAGAAATAAGATCATCTTCGAAAGTGGAGAATATGACATGATTAAAATTTCCTTACACTTATTAAAAGAAATTTAAAGAATTAGACCAAAATTTTTTTCAGAATTGGATGTTTAACCAGACCTGGTTCCTAATAAACCTAAAACAAAGTGTAGTACCAATGATGAAAAGAATATAAAGTTGTAAATCCACAGATACTAAGAAAATTTGAATGAACCATTTACCTAAAACATTTTAGATAAACTTTATATGGAAGAGATCCAAGAACTAGAAAATGCTATTATAAAGTTATTCACCTAATTGATGATTAATAGGAAAGGGCTTTCATTTGATTAATGGATCAGTTTTAATTAATGACCCAATAAATATATTAAGACTGCTTTAATAATGCTTAATGGTAACTGATTTGTTTACTGTAAAGAATCTATGATATATTTTGTATAATTTTCAGTCTTAGGTATTCTATGAAAACCTGCTTTTAAATAATTTTTATGAGTGTTATCCCTATATTGGATTGGCTAACCTCATGATCTATAAGTAAAGTGTATGGCTTTCATATATGGTTCATAAAGACTAATCTCTCGAAATTTAAATGTTAAATTAATACACACAGAAACATTGGAAGTGCTTTTCACTTGGTAAGATAAAGCTCTATAGACTAAATGGCCAAATATGGTTTTTAATCATTGTCTACATGTTCGTAAATTAAACAAACTTATATGTGTGACACCATCATATATGTGATATACATGATCAGATTAATGTAAATGTGCCACAACTATGATTTCTGGAATGGGAAGTTATATGTCTTCAATTTCTGGTGATAACTAATGTCTTAATGTAATTGATATGAAATTAATTATTTTTTCTATGTATACAAGCCTAACCTCCGATTTTGTTAACTGGTCTCTATTGAGATTGATATGTAAATGTCCTTTTTTTGTAAATGATTCTTATGATTTGTGAATAAATTTTCCTTTTGAAAGATAAAAGAAGTTACGGATTGGAGAAATTGGATTAAATTTATAAAGTGCTTCATCCTGCAATGAATTAACAATGATTTAAAGTGGTGATGATAATGAAGTTGTTCACAAGCATGATGGGTTTGTGCATGACTCATCTCAACTTGGGAGACTAGACTTGGATTATGAAGGTTACCTGTAGATAAGTTGTTTTATTTATAGATTAGCAACCATATAAATCCAAACTCTTACTCCATATGAAGTCTTTTTTTTTAAATTTTCTATTCTACCCACTGACAAAATTAGGATTGTATTTTTTTGTCTTATGTGAGAAGTATAACTTATAAGGTTTCTATCAATTCTTAAAAAAAAAAAAAAAGCTTTATTTGGGACTTCTAACTTTTCATCTTCGTTTGGAAGATTTTTCTTTTCAACATTTATATGCTTTTTGATTTTTTTTCCTTCTGAATTTTGGCCAAGTTAAATGAATTAATCATGGAATTTATCTTTGGTTGTTTGCATGTATTGCTCTTACGGAATATATCAAACTGAATGCTAGCACATTCCATTTAATCTAAAGAAAATAATGATTAGCTATAATCATTTCAATTTACAAATTATTTTTAAGTTAACATTTCAATCTTTGTAAAAGTTTTTTTATTTTAAAGCAGTATTTTTCAACACACATATATAACATAGTTGCTCTTTAACATGTTATTTGTAATACAACTTAATTTAAAGGTTATTATAAAAATTAAGATTACGAACAAAAATGTAATTCATAAATAAATAGAATAATGCATTTATAAAAAGGATAGTGAAATAATAAATTGAGAGAACATGGTACTGGGATATGTAAAAACTGATATGTGTGTGCGTTCTTACTCTTTCAAATAATAATAATAAATCTTACTTTAACTCTTTTCTTTGATATTATCTTTATAAAAATTCTATTGAATCTGTTTTTCTCTTTTAATTATTTCATTAATGGTCAATTTGCTCTTATTATTGTAAACGTAATTTCAGAATATGATTTTTTTTCTTTTATTATTAAATGAATAATTTTCATTTTATCGTTTAAAGGAGTAATTTCATAAATTCTTTTTAGTTTAGCAGAATTTGTATAACAACTAACTATATTCATGCTTTAAAAAAAAAATTAATGAGATTATCTCATGCACAAGTTAGTGAGAGTTCAAATTACTCGCATGAGTTTTACTGCACGACAACAAAATAGTTTCTGTTTATTGAATAATATAAATATATATTTGTAAAATTTATTTGTTTAATATTTGGGAGAGGAGATATTAAAGTAGCAGATGCTGAGATAGGGGATGCAGCAGCTTCATTAAATGTTTATTTTGCATAAATACATATATACACACACACGTAGACATTTGCACACACTTGGTTTCAATACATAGTAAATGAAATATTTTAAAATTACTTTTACAAAATACATATATTTAAAAATTTATCTGATATATTTTTAAATACTCAAATTTAACATCTTCTGCAATTAAATATATTTTATAATTTTTTGTCATTTTTAAGGGGGTGGAGGGCTGTTTTATACAATTAATAAAATTAGTGTCCAGATAGAATACATCCTGCCTAGAATCTGCAATTTCTGCAAGCAAATGATGATGGTTTAATTTATAGGAATGCTGCTAGAAACAAATTAGTTAATCATTAACTATAAGTGGAAGTAGAAGAAGGAAGACCTACTAACAGAGGCCTTAGAATTAATTTATTGCAGAATTATTAATGTTTGCAAATACATATATATGTGTGTGCGTATATTTATAAGCTTATGTATAGAAACTTATAATAAATACATCTCGAATTGAATATTGATAGATAAGCTAAATAAATTCTTCTTAACCCACTCATCATTATTCTATTAATTATATTCTATAATAAATTGTTTCGTACTAAAGTAACGACTTTTAAATTTGTCAAAATTATATAAAAGAAATATGGATATTTGTTAGTGGACTGTTGTATTAATGTAGATGTTTATGCCCAAATTATAGCCTATATTAAAACATCTTAAAATACCGTTACATCTATCAATCTTGTTGAAACTTTCAAAAAATTGTAAAATGTAGTTTAAATTTCAAGTTGGTAATGCTTATGTAATATAAATAATAACTTTCAGTATTGGTCAATAAACTAGTTCCATCTTTTATGATTTACAGTTGGTCAGACAACCACTTTCCTATAGTGAAAAGATATATTTCAATAGATAACGAATCCAAACTTTTTTTTTGTTTATTATATATTGTTTGATTAATGAAATTAGCTGAATGACTCCCTGATATTCTAAGAATTTTTACTTGTCTATCTCAAAATATATCAACATTGTTCTACCAACTCCCCCCGGAGGAGATAAATCATTAGAGTTATGTAGATTGTTCACATGGGTGAAGAACAATCTGTATATTTGTAGCTTTAGATAAAGGGGAAAGTCATAATAAATGAAAATAGTAAGCCTTTGATCTTTACTTACTTACATGCTTTTAAATAATCTTTATGGTCAGTTTAAAAGATGTTTATTTAATGTCTACACGGCCAAGCAATAATCTTTAATCATCATCAACAGTAGTTTGACGTCAGTCTGCCACTTTTTTTTTTTTTCATATGTCATAGCATCTGCCGGAACGCGAACCCACACCCGTCTGCAACCAACTACTTGCTTGCATGGCGGCTGCGATAACCTCTCGGCTAACAACGCAAGACAATCAGTCTGCCACTTTTAAACTATTTTTACAACTACATCTCAAATCTTGAGCCCTCTCTTCATTAATTAAGATGTTAATAAATATATAACAATTTAATTTCATGCACATTTTTTTAATGATTTACTTTTGATTCTTTCAAATTAATAATAAAACAATATTGTAAGTTAAATCTATAAAGTTATTTTAAATTTATCTAAAAGCTAATTAAGAATATAGTATATTAAAACGCTCTATTTATTAATTTCAATACATTGCCGAGTTTTAAAAAAAAATGCTGGGAGAGGGGGATGATCTCACGATGAATCACATTTTCTTGAGGTGAATCTCAGCTGATGCCTTCAAATTTTTTTGTTTTTAAAAGCCTGTGTATAAATAATAATTGAGATAAAAATCTCGTGACAACTGTATCATAAAAAAAAAAAAATGTAATTATATTTTATTTAGTAATCAGACTATTTATGAACGTATTTACTACCTGATATTTGACGATTATATATTTTTGAATTCTTATCTTTCCTGAAACTTTAATAAATTTTACTTTTAAATAATTGTATGTATTAAAAACGTTTATATACCTTTGAAATCCTCATGTTTTGTTTTTCTATCTAATTGCTTTCAATATCTCTTTCTGAGATATGTGTGTTAACAAATGTTTGATTCTAAAGATGGGTTATTGAGATGGGCAAACCTTTTTGTTATTATTGTCAATAGTCTTAAACCACCTTTTTATAATGTATTGAATCTATTTTTGTTTGACCCCCCCCCCCTCAAAAATTTTGTTTATTTATTTTTGTTGAGTTTAATATTCATATTATGAATTCACTACTCAAAAATCATAGTTATAATGATGTTGCAGGGAAAAAAAGATTGTTAAATGCAACATATTACTAGACTCTTTTAATCCCTATCTATTTCTGTTGTATAGCTTTCCACTTTCCCAACATTGCTGATTTGCAAACGATGTTCTACTTGAAAAACTGATAATATTTCTTGTGTTTCTGCACTTCATGTTTATTCAATAAGATAATCTCTATGTTTTTATTTTTTCTAGACTGATTAACTGACTATTTTTTTGCTATAGCTTTTAATTTAAAATCCAAATCAGAATCTTGAGTTTAAAGATATTATAGTACTTTTCAAGAATTCAGTGTTTAACAAGGAATCTTAATTTAGATAATTTTAGTTTCCATGATTATTCATAGATAACCTAGCCAAGAAAATGTTTGCACATAACATATTTACAGCAAACCACTGTTTTCATCCACTAGTAGTCACTTTTTCAATCTTTGGCTTTTAACTCAAGCAGTCAGTTATAATTGTGAGAATAACTCATTCATTTTACTAGAAAGAAAGAAATATTGCAAATTCTCCACATGAAAAGACTGATACTTTATTGCTCATATTCTTACATTTGACTCTACCATGTACTCTGGGCTTGATAGATATATTCTATTTTTCCACTTTTTTTCTGTTTATATTTTCAAAATATTAGTCACAGTTTTTTTTTTCAAAGGCCTAGACTTTCCAAACTTATATTTGTAATCAGTTTTCTTACATTGAAAAATTGCTTACTTTCAATCCATACTCAAAGAGATATTAATTGAATTTTTTCTAATTACTGATAAATATTCTTTGAGCATCAATCTAATTTAAAATTGTAGGGAAAAAAAGTAGTTAATTTGACGCTTCATTTAAAACTGGTAGACATTATAGTTTTCCAAAGAGTTAGTTTATTGGTAATCTTTTATTCTGTATAATTAGAACTTCTTCGCTTAGTGTAATTTTTCTAGTGAGAAATTCGAGAAACTGAACTATTGATTTAAAATATTTGCAACACTTTTTGTAGAATTTGCATGCTGTAGCTATAATTTTAAAAATCTCCTTAGAAGTAATATTTTGTAAAGATATAATTGTAACATTCATATATTAATAGTTTGTTAATAATTCACTAGTTTGTTGTTATTGTGTTTTGTTTTTAATGTAGACTGAAGATGACTCTTCTGCTCAGTTTCAAAGCATTTTTATAATTTAATTGGAAATAAATAAGCATAATAAAAGAAAATATTTGTTTTAGTTAGTAAATGACTGTAGCCTAGTGCGATTCAGTTTTAGGAATTTTCGTTTTAAAGGATTGTATAGTAATAATATAATTAATAGTAAGAATCATTGATGTGAGAGTTAAAAGTTCCAGTTATATTCTCAATAGAAAAAAAAAGTTTGTCATTAGAAATAATAATGGAATTGCTGTACTTAACCAGTCATTCAAACATTACTTGAGAGGATTATTTGTAGAAGTATGGCACTTATTTTATCAGAGATGGTAGTTGTGTTACATCACAGTTGTTTATTATTTTTTGTGATTAGTGCATTAGCACTTATTTTAACAACCTTACCTTTAGCTAATAATAATTAGAAGTCTCTTTACTGACTGACTGGATTCCTAGCTGAGTTTGCCATGTAAGCCTGATTGGTGTGAAAAAATGTTTGTTCCGTTCAACCTAAATCCCAGATTATGAAGTTAGCAGGCAAATGTTCTAACTACTCTGACATGATGACCTGCCTGTATAAAAAAATTAAACCTACTTAATTTAAGAATTTTTACTTTAAATGAAAAAAATAATTTAATCTTTAATATGATTTAATAATTATTGAATCAGTATTCTTTTTATCATTTCATTTTGTTGTTTTTGTTGAAAGAAAATTTAATTTGTAAGCATCATTGGGCACAAAAAGTATTTTTAGCAATTTTTTAAATCTATAGAAGCAAAATATTCTTGTTGATAAGAGAGTCGTGCTTTTACTTTACAATATCTTTTTCTATATTTTATTGTTATACTATTCTAATTGAATTTGATTTCCTTCCTCAAAGTTGGATATCAGCTTGCCATTATTTGATATTGAAACAGATTTTTGTCATATGAATATAAAATACTTGTTTTATTATAATATATATATATATAAACAGTAGATAGATCTGCTTTTTTTAAAACAATATATATTTAAGTAAATCTCTTGATTTAACAATTTTATTATATAACTTAAATAATTCTAGTGTAAGATTATCAGTAAGGTGGTTACAACTTTTCAGTAAATTGAAAGGAGAACATAAGAATGCATTAATAATGAGTAAATTTTAAAAGAAAAGGTTTATTTTTTATTATATATTATATGTATGTATGCATGTATGTTGAGCTCTTTGTTTGAAGATGGGTAAAATCATTAAAATAATGTATATTTTACCATTGCTAAAATAACTTATTTTAGCAGCATATCATGATCATCGTCAACCATTATTAATCCACTGCAGGATGAAGATCTCTCCAAGTTTAATCTATCTTCTCTAATCTTGAACTTCTCCATATCACCCCTGCACTTTCTTATTTCAACCATCCATCTTGCATGTGGTCTCTTTCTGGGTCTTTTACAATCTCTTGGAATTTCTAGCAATATGTTCAGCCCAAATTCCATTTCAGTCTTTTAATTTTTTTAATGAAGTCAATGACATCTGCTTGTTACTCCTAACATGCATCTCTCCGTACTTCTTTGAGTGGTCTAAAGTATCTGTATTGCTCTTTTATTAAGTTTCCAAGTCTCAGATCCATAAGTAAGAACTGGTAAAGCATATTTATTAAAAACCTTTTTTTCCTAACACATAGACATATTTCCTTTTAGTATCAAGTTATTTCTACCAAAAGCATTCCAACTAAGTTTAATTCTGATTAATTTCATCCATTATGTTTCCATCTATAGTAATAATCCGACCAAGGTATTTGTATTTATTAACTTCTTCTAACTCATAATAATCAATCTTTATTTTCATCTAATAAACACAACATATTAGCAGCATATATTTAGAGATATATCATAAACTTCAACAATATTTAATCTTTATGATTATTAAAAAAAAAAAGTATTTTATCGTGATTCTTAAATTTGGTTTTTATCATAAAGAAAATTCCATTTAGGTGCAATATTGATTACTTCTATATAACATTAATATCATTACTGCTATTGGGATAAATTATATTAAAGAGCTATAAATAGGCAACTTATTGAAGTCTTTCAAAAGGTTGAGTTTATTTTTAATTTTTATTCTTTGTTGGTTTATTTTTTTTGTTTGTTTGTTTGTTTTTGGAATTAAAATGGCCATACTCCATTGGTATTTTTCTATTCCGATCATGCAGAACATGCTAAATTTTCTCTTAAGTTTAATATCTTCCAGAAATCAATTATATCCATATTTTATGATTCATTTTCTCTTTCTACTCAATGTTCCCATTCACAATCATTGAGTCCATCATCATGATCAAATCTAACCACTTATTCTCTCTCCAATTTGATAGTATCAATTTTTTATTTATTTATTTATTCAATGTACAATTGCTCAGGCATTTTAGACTTATTGTAAATTGTACAGAAATTAAATCAATAGTATAAGTATGAAAAAAAAACACCAGAGGAAGTATGAAAAAAAAAGACAATCATATAATAATAAACTAAATATATTTTCTAATAAGAACAGTATTACAGTTTTTATTGTATGAGTAGATAACTGAAGCAATCGAAAAAGTTTAGGAGTATCTTAACAGGTTTTAAATTTTGCAGAATTGAATGAAATATTTGTTATCAAATTTTGACAAATTACTCTTAGTTATATTTTTTATATAAAAATCTGAAATTCCTTTTTTTTTTTCCTCAAATAAAAAAATATTATGTTATCTTACTTTGATGTATTTATAAAATTTATCCATCCATGATTGGAAATTAATATCACATTTGGAATTAGGAATTCAATCCACATTCAACAATAGGAAAGGCAAAAGACTTGAGTACTTTGAATTTATTTGATTATTAAATAATTTTCTATAGCTAAGAATTATTCCCATAATTTTGAGAGTTGTTAACTATGTACATGAAAACTCATTATTTGTAAATAGAATGACTAGATCTCTTTGAAAAATTATAACTCTGAAATTTATCAGTATTGATCATTTTGTCGTAAAATACAATTTTTCAGTGTGACTATCAATTTGAAAATCTTACAAGTATCAGCATGGCATAATAATAAACAGTTTATCTAGTTTTTTTAAGTGATATGATATACAATTGGTTTTTCATATATTTTTATACATTAGCAAGATACTTTTAGTGTAGTGAATAGTATATTTTTCTGCCTGATCCATGAATTAAAATTAAAATTTAGTTGAGGATTTTTAAACAATTAAAAATTTTATGGAAGTTAAACCATCCAGTTGTTAATCAGTAGATGAGTATTAAGTACTTGTTAGCTAGAATGGAATGCAAAGAAAAAAAACCATCGCCAATAGTCAACTAGCTTATCAAGAAATCTTTTTCCTCAACAGGTATTCTGGATAGATCTTTAGGTTACTGTTGTCTATTTAAAGATTTTAAATATATATCGACATTGATTTTTAAAAAAACCAAAAACTTGTGTTTAGAATAATTTCAATTTGTAATAAGCTTTTTTAAAAACAAAATGAAGAAGTCATTTAAAATCTGAAGTAAGGGATATATAAATAGATTATAAAATAAAAATTATTGGACAGAAGAAGCTTGGATGAATATAGTATTCCAATACCATTATCTAGAATTAAGGATTATTTTGCAAACTTCTAGTCCATCAAACTTTTTATTTATGAATCAGCGAATTTTGTCCTGTATGGTTTAGTACAGTCTTAATATGCTGAATTATGGAACTTATGGATCATGAATCTCGCTACCACTACTATTTCTTAAACTTCTTGCAAACTTTTGAACAAAAACTAAATCTTTTATTAGATTATTTATTTATTGTATGGATTTTTTAGTTAACCATTAATAAAACATCATAGAGCCTGTAGATATTCCAACCAGAAAATACATTCATTAGTGACTTTATTAAATAGTTCAATTCTACCATTGTCATCATAGATTTAGCAGTCATTAACTATGTTGTTCAGAGTGTGTGCTGCAAAGTTCATTCATTGGTTATTAAATTTCATTTATGGAGCAGATGAGTGCTTGAACCAATTGATAAGACTTCAGAAGCATTCAAGAAAATCAAATCTAGCTCACTTTACTATTGGTTTGGAAGAAAAATGTTTAGAATCTTATATGAAATCTCTTTTTAATGCCAATATTCTTTGTTTTGTAGATTCTTGGTTGATATCCACAAAGGGGATTTTTATTTGAGAAGAGTCTTAGGTGGTGAAATTATTTTGAGTTATTAGAAAAGTCTTTATCTTGGGTTTGGCTTTGCGAGTGTCCTTCATACTCACCATGGCATCAGTGAGTTAGTAACATGATTGAACAGCACATGTCAAAGGCTGATTATTTTCTGATTAATAATTACTAATGAAAACTGTGTTTGTAAATTATATTATCAAATTGATACTAACATCATCTAATATTTACCAGTCATAAATTTGAAAATTTCACTGGATTTGACTTTAAATTAATATAATGGATGTAAAAGTTACCAAAATTAGATCTTCATGCTCTCATTTCAGAAATGCTTTAGATTAGCCTATATAATTGCATTTATGTATAAAGAAAAGACAGCCATTCTTATCTTTTAAAAAAGTCTCTATCTTGTGTTTGGGTTTGAGAGTAGCCTGCATATTTACTGTAACATTGGTGAGTTTGTAGCATGATTGAATAATGCATCCCAAAGGCTAATTATCTTTTGATTAAGAATTACTAATGAAAACTGTGTTTGTAAATTATATTGTTATTAAATTGATTTTAACAGTTTTTTTTATATATCTCATATGAGGCAACTTTTCTTCAGACATCTGATATAGAACTATAAAAAAATAATTCACTACCAAATAATAGAATTGAGTGTGTCAATAATATTTCTCATGATATTTAATTTAATATCCAGAAGTTTAGTATCAGGACTTTTTCTCTAATCAGGGGTGCAATATTCATCAATAGATTATGCTAGTGCTAGGAAAGCTTTCTCTAAAATACCTGCACTACAATCTCAAGTAGTACAAGTCCTCTTTCCAAGGAGTTATTCTGAGAAATTGTTTGTAAGTCTAATCTAACATAAATGAGAACAATAAGTTTAGTTATAGTCTAAGGTTACTATTAAATAATAATATTACATTGTTCTATAATTACTCAGTGGTGACACTCTTTAAAATAACAATCTAATAATTTTTTAGAATTATAGTTTTTAAAAATTGTAAAAATCAATTTAATAATAAACTTTTTATTTAAAAAAAACCTTTTTTTATTTTGACATATTTATTTTGTTAACTACCTAATTTTTATGTCAATAAGAAACTTAACATATTGGTTTTGAACTGCATTATAAGTTCTAATTTAGCAAACCACTTTTTAGATCAGTTTTTTTTTATGTATATAATGCTTTATATTACTATATGTAGAATAATATTATACAATTGCACTTTGTTTTTATATAAATTGGATATTTCCGTATGTATTATATGTGATTATTCAATAAAGTCATATGTAGCTGACATTGCTTTTATTACACATTTGATTATTCAAATTTTTTACTTTTTTGAACTATTCTTGGTTCCAATTTTTAAAAGTAGCTACTTTAAAGAGATAAAAAACTTATATATAAATGAAATATTCTTAAATAATTCTGCAAAGCAAATACCTTCCCAGAAGTGGCATAACTAGAAAAATTGGGCTCAAGGCAGAAATTCAAAAATTAAAATTCGGAATTTTGATTTTTCCATAGAAACACAAATTTTTAATTATTTGTTTTATATGATCATCAAAAATGAAAAGAAGTTTAATTCATTATGCTGTTTTACTTGTATTTAAATAAATCCATGATATAATATAAAATATTCTTATATAACAGTAATAATATTATATATAGATAGTAGTGAGTTACACCCAATGTGGCTGCTTGATGGCATTGTTTCACTGCAAAAGCACAGAAATATGCCATTTATGTGGCCCAACTTACAGCCTGTAGAATAGTTCTGTTCATATAAGCCATTAGCAGGCTTAGATGGTATTGCACACTGTGCTTCATGTCACTATGGAAATAGCGCACGCTTCACAAATCACTACCATAGGATGTGAGGATGTATGGAATTCAACTGGCCATAAGTGTTTTTATGTGCATTGGAAGTAACAATCTTACACCTTACCTGACATACTAAACTCGTCACGTTTCCCTACACATCTTGGAAGGTGAAAACAGTTGCAAAGGGTATGTCCCAGAATCATTTCACATAAGACACGTGAAAAGGCACATTTGAGGGAGAACAGCTATGAGAGTAATGAAATGGCTATCATTGTATGTTGTTTTAAAACCATCGGACACCCCTCACACACACACACATTTCAGCTCTATGCGTTGAAAGCTTGGTTAGCTCAAAGTAGAGCATGTATTGGACAATCCTTTGGATTGTCAAAACCATCGGAGCCCCCCCCCGCATTTTCCAGTGCTGAATGCTTGGTTTGCACTACACGCTAAAATGTATATTGTAATTTTAAAATGTAATTTAGAAAATAATATTGGTTCATAATTTTTTTTTTTTAATACTTTAAAAATTGTCAGAGACAAAAAGCAAAAAATTATTGGTCCCATAACCTTATCTTTCATTATTTTTGCAAACAGCAATGCCATCAAGCAGCCACATTGGGCTAAGTCACAAGAACCTTATTATATATATATATATTATTGCTGTTATGTAAGGATATTTTATATTATATCATTGATTTATTTTATATTATAAATATCATATAAAGTAATTTAATAAAGGTATTCACTTTAAAAATCATTCTTCCTAACCTTTGCATTTGCAAAAGCACTAATTAATTCATTTTAGGGGTTTCCTTTTGCCTAATATCACACATTGCAAGATCTTAAAGCCTGGTTTGGCCAATTGAATTTCTTTTCTAATATTTTATTATTTTTAATTTACTAAATGACCTTTCAAGGCTAGCTACAGTTACCTGAAGTGTAAAAAATAACAAGAAAACGCTATTTATCTCACCAAATTCACTTCCCAAACAATTGTATTTAGTAATTAACAAGTCTGAGAAAGTTCTCAAACATCATTTTTTCTGTAAGATCGTCTTTGAATAAAGTAATCACTTGAATTAATTGTCTAGCAAACTGTGCCAAAAAAAAGTTCTGAGTACTTATTTCTAAGATTGTCTAACACAGGGATGCCCAACCCGTAGCTCGCAGTCACATGTGGCTCGCGCAACTGTTTAATGTGGCTCACATTGCACTCTTCAAGAAAAATTGATAAAATATTTTATGTTCCTTGATGCCACATGCACACACTAAAAAATAAACATTTTTACAATACAAACGATAATGATATGCAGTGTCAGGTTTCACATTAAATAAAATAATTAAAATATACTTTTCCTGTAATTGTAATTTATATGTATGTTACCAAATTTTTAATAAATAAATATATATAACAAAAACAAATGTGTGGTAAAGATATTAATGTAAAATTTAAATCCGTTAAAATAAATGCACACATTAATTCCAAAATACGGATTTAAATTTTACATTAATAAATAAAATGTATTTACATTTTTTTTTCTTTTTAACATTACACCAGTTTTTTTAATTTGTGAATTATGTTTATAAATGTAATATGAAAAATGCAATATATAATTGTGGCTCCCCAGATTTTTTTAAATTCTCAACTGGCTCGCGTCAAGTTAAAGGTTGGGCACCCCTGGTCTAACACAACAGCATCTGCTATATTAATAATTTTCTTAGGTTTAAAAAACTAAAATAGTACTTTACTATCTACATTCCCACAAAATGTGTTTTATTTTGCATGGTTAATTTATCTATTACACTATAAAAGACATTACCTTGAAATAACTGTTTCTCATTATTAAGTCTAAAATCTGCACTCATTTCATCAGAAATATTGTTTGGATTTTCAAAATAATTTTATAATTTCTTATATCATATAACAACAGCAATTTATGAGATATATTTAATAATTGTTTTCATGGGAATATATTTCAATTGCCTTGTTATAGATTTTCAAGTTTATGGTCTCCTGGACTGCATGGTCTGCAGGCATTGACTTCCTTTGTGACTTGGTATTATGCCAATGCTTTTCATTATCCCTCCATAGATGAAAAATAAAAGAAAAAAATATTAATTATCAAGATAATGGTTTTATCGCACACTTTACTATTTCGCTAAAATTAACTGGATATATTGGCTAGTTACCAGGGAAATAATCCAACTCTGCTTGTAAAATCCTTAGCTACCACGAAAAAAAAGTAAATTTTATCAATATTTCAATCCCAGATTATGGCATATCAGGCAGATATACTAATGGCAATGAGGCTTTTCGAAGTTTATATGTATATATTTACATTTATTCTGCTATGTATTGTTGAAAAATATTTTTATGCTTTGACATAAATGATAAAAAAACTGTAATCAAATAATTAAAAATTATTTATTCTGCTATGTACTGTTGAAAAGTATGTTTATGCTTTGATGTAAATGATAAAAACCTGTAGTCAAATAATTAAAAATTATTTACTTGATCATTATTTATGGTGCTTTTTACTATGTAATATATAGTTAGAATTTAAAATTTAATTGAAATATGGTGGTTAACTCATTTGATTGTCATGTATGTCATTTGGAATTTGAACCCAGGTCATACATGATCTTAAGATTTTTCCCATAATAGTAGCTTAAAATAACTAGTTGGCCTCTAATAGTGTTTGATAAATGGGTTAATTAAGTATCCTTAGCTAGAAGATAAAGATTCCTGGTCAACCTGGATTGGTCAGATGATTGTCTGTGGGGTGATGGTAAAAATAACAATATTGTAAGATGATATAGAAGTCACCTTTTTAAAACTAAAACAAACTTGCTAATACATTAATAATTTTTATTAGTCATTCATTAAACTAGAGATTATCCAACAATGAATAAAGACATGTTTGTGATTATATCCTACCACAAAGTGTTAGAAGTGGATAGAAATCATAGTGAAAATTACTCTACAGAAATGTTATTCATTATTGCTAATACACTGTCAGTAGTTTTGTAATGGTGGCATTTTACTAGTAATTATATGCTGGTCTATAGCTTGTTTGTTAAAGTTCTTAGAATCAAATTTTATTTATTTCTTTAACAGGTACTACCAAGGTTTTTATAGAACATGATATTTCAAGTGATATTATTCTTATTTCTACTTTAGGAATTGCTAATATGGCCAATGACAATATATTATGGGAATTGAACAGAGGTATTCATGAATAATGAATTTAAAGTAATATTCTAACCAATTAGGTGATTCTCCCAAAAGTAATACACAACAGTCAATAGAAATTTTATATATCACTCTACAATATGATTCTAAATTTTAAATTCTAAAATAAATTATGCTAAAGAGTGGGAAATAATACAACTTTATCTCCAGTGATAATCTACTGTAATCATTTGTTTAAGTGTATCTTATTAGAGATTTTTTTTAGCACGATAGTTAGTTTAATCATTTAACATGTTCACCACATAGATCTAAATCTATTCATGTAATAATCAAGTCTGCAAACTTTACTGTGAACATTCACAAGCCAAATTCATTAAGAAGCATTTAAATGAACATGTAAATAACTGCTATCTTTTCTTATATCAATGCTAATCTGTCAGACAAAATATGGCTTATAGTAACATTTTTGAACTTGATTATTCCACTGATGGGTTTATATTATCAGCATTGCATATTTGATAAAGTCATAATTTATTTAATAGCTTATTAAAATTACTAAAATTTTATGACTTAGAATATAAATAAGATCAGGTGAAAATTGTTTACATCTCAAGCAAGCTTGGGATTTTTTTTCTCTCAGATGAAGACAACCTGTAGCCAACTTTGCTAGTTACCCAGTTATTGGGCACTAAATAATTATTTATTATAAAGATCCCAAGTCAATTTGATTTGATCTGATAAATATCTATGTAATGCCTGTAAAAGCAAAAACTATTATTGTATTGATTAAGACAATGTTTTATTTCTAAAGGCAAGGAGGGGGCTGCCTTTTATTTTTACCCTTTTTATCCTATTTCCTGTTGACAGAAAACTTAACAAGGCCCTTAGCGTTTTTATTATTTAATGTATATATATATTTGATTATGTATTTTTATGCGTAAATAGTGTATATCCCCCCCCCCCTCATTCTAAATATCAGAGGTAAATGGAGTAGTAAATTTATTTATCAAATCAACTCATTAATTATTTTGATTAGTCTTTGCCATTTAAATGTTTTTTTTTCCAATCCTTCTCTCTGAATCACTCTGAAATAATCAGTGCTGTGACCAGCGCTAAATGTTACTCCAAAGTCATGTGTTTTGTAATGACAATTGACAACTATCGTGTTAATTAGCAGAGACCAATCATCTATTTTGTTATACTTGTTATAATGTTCGTGTTGATCTTTTTTTTTTTTTAATGGTTTCAGTTCACATCGTGGGTTGACGCCGTCATCTTTGTATTCAGCCTGGAAAACGAAGCTAGCTTTAATGCCGTCTATAATTACTACGCCAAAATGGCACACTATCGCAACACTGCAGAGGTTCCTTTAATTCTAGTGGGCACCCAAGGTAAGTCGACTTTGTTATGAATAGTTTCCAGCAAGTGATGCTGGTGTTTGTGTGTACAAGTGTTCCATTGTTCTCTGAATGAATGTTGGCTCCATTCAAAATTGGAGCTATGAATTGAGTCATCACGAAGCCATGTGACACTTGGTTTTTATCCTCTCCCTCTCTTTACTTAAATTAATCAATTAATTGTTGCTTTTAATTTGTTTTGTTACTAAATTGATATTTTTATCGTTTAGATATTTGTAGGAAAAAAATAAATAAAATTCTCAAACAAAAGACAGTGAGGTTGGAAAATGTAAAAGTATTTTTTGAAATATATAAGTATTGTGTAACTGTCCCCCCCCCCCTTTGTTTGTTCTTTTCTGTAAGGAAATGTAATTGTTAAAATAAATTAAAAACTGATCCCCCCGTCCCCGGATCATAAATACATACAAACATTATAAATCACTTGCTTAATGCTGTTTTTTTTTTTTTTACTATATGCCTCAATTTATTTATGTATGTCATCTTCAAGAAGTTGTATTATCATGTTACCAATAAACTATCAGATTTGTAACACGAGAAGGTATTTATCCTTGTACATCAACAGTAAGACATTTTGACTTTGCCCTTTTTTTCTCTATGATGCTGATCTTTGCCAACGATTTTAACCTTAAGTTTATTAATGCACTGCAGATGGTCCACTCTAAAGACCTTTTAAAAAGATTTTTTTATTGGTTAATTATGATTTTAAAGAACTATTCACTTGAGAAGTATTATAATTTTTTTGGTTATTGCAACGCTGGTGTTTCATCTCAAGTCATTAAGAATTAAATCAGAAACTTATTATTCATCCACAAGCTATTCAGTGACTGAACCCATTGCATATATAGCTACAGACGCGAGCGCAAATATTTATATATTTAGCTAATAAAAAAAATTTGTTTACTATTTTATACATTTTCAGAATAATGGTTAGTTGTGTTATTAAATATGTAAGAGGAAGTAGCCATAAAATAGTTCTGTATAAATATGATGAAAGTTGTGAGTATATAATGCCATTAGTATGATCATCATCATCGTTTTCAACCATTATCGATCCACTGCAGGATGAAGGCCTCTCCAAGTTCAATCCATTTTTTCCCTATCTCTAGCTTCTCTTTTCCATATAATTCCAGCACACTTCTTTATTTCATTCATTCATCTCACATATGGTCTCTTTTTCGGTCTTTTACAATCTCTTGGAATCCGGTTTAAGATTTCAACTGTCCATTTATTATCATCTCTTCTAATAATATATTCATCCCAATTTCACTTCAGAATCTTAATATTTTCAATGATATTTAAGAAAGGTGATCAAGAAGATATTAGAAATTATAGATTTATCACTATATTATCATTTCTCTATAAATTTTTTATTGGCATGATTACAACTTAGCACAGTGAATCACATCATAATATTGAGACAAATTATGGAAAGGATAAGTAAATATGAGTTGCTACTATACTTTGGATTTGTAGATTATGAAAAGGTATTTAATTCTATAAGCATTTCTACAGTGATTAAAGCATAGGGCCATTAAGATATAGAACTGAGATATTCTCATATTTTAAAGAATACTTATCAAAATACAGTAGCAGCGGTTAATGCTGAGAAGAATGCATTGTGATTTTATATCTTCAAAATGTTTTTAGTTTTACAAAAATAGTATTTGATGGGTTAAAATGGGAAGCTAAGGGAGTAAAATTAAATGGAGATTATATAAGTCATCTAGATTTTACGATAATGTAGTTGTTTTGAAATATTGCAAAAGTTATCAGATAAATGTTAGACAGTAGGACTAATGAAGAAGGAAAATAAAGATTGATAATGGTACATTACAAATGAATAACTACAAATATCTTGATCAAATTATTAATTCAGATGGAAACATAATATATGAAATTAATAATAGAATTAAACTTGAATGGAGTGTGTTTTTGATAGAAATCATATTAAAAGGAAATATGCCTATGTATTAAAAAATAAAAGTTTTTCCATAAATATATTTTATCAGTTCTTATGGATCTTAGACTTGGAGGAAACTTAACTTAAGAACAATACAGAAACTTCTGACCACTCATTGAAATATGGAGAAATCTATGTTAGCAGTTAACAAGAAGGAATCAAAAATGAAATATATGGATGAGAGAACAAACACATATTACTGACATCATTGAAAGAATTAAGAGACTGAAATGGAGCTTGGCTGGACATATTGCTGGAAGAGATGATAATAGTTGGATAGTTGAAATCTTAAACTGGATCTTAAGTGATTGTAAAGATATACCATGTAAAATAGTTGGAAAGGAGAGTTTAGAGATCAGAGAAACTTGATAAAACTTGGAGAGACCTTCATAACTGTGGTGATCATAATAGTTGAAAATGAGATGATATTTAAAAAATTTAAGTTATAATTTTAAAAAAAAAGGAAAGAATAGCGTTTGGAAGATAAACAATGTTATTGGAAATATGATGATTAAAAAACAATAGCTTTGATATTCTAAATAATGCTTAACCTCTCAATAAAATTTATATATAAAAAAATATAACACTTTCTATCTTAATGTTTTGACATACTAATCATTTGATAACATTTATGTATATAAAGTATTCATACACTTTCCTCTCTCCTTCATTTTTATTTATCATCGAATCATTAATATCCAATTCTTCATCTCATATGGATTTCATCACGGGACTACGAAAATGTATATATAAAAGACAACCATTTAAAACATCTCCAGCAATTATTAAAAATTTCCAAAAATATTATAATTACAAATTCCACTCTTTAATTTTAACAGAGGATATTCCTCCCACCCACTCCCCTTTCTTTACTTCTTTCTCTCTCTTTTTAACTGACATGCTAATAATAATTAACATTTTGCACATGCGCAAATATACAAATTATATATATATTATATACACACACATCAAAAAAATATATACTGTATAGCGTTTAGGGATTACATTTTTGATTAGAATTCTGCAATTATTTAACTGAAATATAAAACCTAATATCTAAAATGAAAATGTATTACTCATCTTTTTTTATTATATTTATATTCTTATACAAAAATCTTTCAGCAAAAAATTTAAATGCATATAATTCTTTTGCATATTTTTTATAAGTGTCTGAACATTGTTTATATATCGACAAAACATCACGATTTTTTCTTGATTGCATTTAACATGTGCTTTTACGAGCAATTCTCTTTATTCTAATCCAGAGTCAGGCTTGAGTAGTCAATGGACTCTAGATGTTGGTCCTATTATATCTTCAGACTATTTTGCAACTTGCAGTCTTTTTCAGTGAGAAGTTTGAACCAAATACATATCACATGTAGCACCTTTTTAAAAACTATTTTATACTATTAATTTAATAGATTAGTATTTATATATTTTAGTGAGATCCTTTTTTTAACTGTGAGCACCTTTCACCATTTGATTATGAAGTACATACATATCAATAAAATATCACTTATACTTTCATATAAATAATAGAAATATACTTACTGTTTTCTTTAATGCTAAATGTAAAATACAATATATTTTAAATGTTACTGTTTTTGTAATAAAACAAACAATTTGTACTGTTTATTTTATGCTACAATAGCATACTACATAATACTATACTTTAAATTTAGCACTGAAAAAAAAAACAGTAAATATTTATTATTTAATTATTCTAATAATTTTAACAAGCCCATAAATAAATGGCAGCTTATCAAATGTGTAACACTGATAATATAAACCTGCACTTGGAAAACTAAGTTTGAAACCATACCTGAGTTGATCATTTAATCTCTTTATATGCTCAATCCAAAAAGATGTCATTTTATAGTATATTTTAATGTCATTATATTTAGCAAGCTGAAGAACATACAGATTACTTATCTTTTGTTATGGAAATCAGGTTTAACTAGATGATTTATGGATAGCATATAGTTAGGTTCTATAATGTGGCATAATCTGTAATTGTTTTGTTCTCTATTAAATAATATATATTGATTGATCAGTTCAGTTTTTTTCAACCTTTGTAGATAAGTACACCATGAGCTAGGAAATCTACTAAAGAAATATACAATCATTCTTTTATATAAGTTTTATAAAACACCCTGAATTTTTTTAATATTGTAATATGCCATAGATGACATTTTAAAGCTTGCATTATATTTGTGAACTTCCCAAGCAATAAAAGCATTTGATTATTACTATTACTACCACTACTATTATTATTGCTTGAATAAGAATTGTAGTACTGTAATTACCTTAAATTTTAATATCTTAGTAGTTTGTTAATACTTTTTTCTTTATAAATATTTAAAAAAAAAAAATTACATATCTACTATAACTTCTCCAAGGAAAAATATTATTAATTCATAGCAGTACCTGTAACTTAACAGAATATTCTAAAATACCTGTGTTAAGTACAATTTTCTCAATAAAAATGAAATCATCTAGAAAGTGTGATATTGTTGAGCTTGCCCTTTTCTGAATTGAATAAACTAAAATAGGTAATTTTGTAAAAATTTCTCTAAACTTACTATTAAATGACTGAAAATAACACAAAGCGATCCCCATAAATGTTTGTAAAAAATATAATTTCTCTTTTTATTTTTCACAATTAGCATTATCTTTTATTTATTTAAATGAATTTATGTTAAATGACATATGTTATACATTTGGATATTAATGTAACTGACAAGGAAGCTTCAATAGTCACCTTATAACATTTTTTTTATTTATTTTAAGTAATAAGTTTATAATCACCTTATAACATAAAATAGAGTAAATGCCCAAGAATATTTGATATATAATTGTGTCTGAGTAACTTGAAAAAAGGATTAGTTCTATTGGAATGTGTTGTAAGGCACAGACTTACATTTTTCAGATGCCATTGAAAATATTACTCTTTAATAAAAGCAGTTGTAAATGCAATTTAATGTTATAAAATATATAAATAAATTATTATTAGAGTACCCTGTCTTATGGATAGGTCCAGAGGGCAACTGTTTCTTTATTCTGTTTTCTTCATTGTTCAGAACTTTAAATCCCATTAATCTATTCTCTACTTTATATGATCCAAAAAAATTAATCTTTATTTGTCTTTTTCTTTTATTACCATCCATCATTCTCTCCAAAATATCTCTCATTAAACATTTTTTTTTCTTCTCCGTTACTTTCTAAGTCCAATCTTTTCATCTACTCTCACAAAATTTTTTCATTTGTCATTCTATCTACCCAATTAATTCTTTATATTCTTTTTTTTACCCAAATGTTCTAATATATCCTTCAATATTCTAATTAGAATATTAATGTCCATATCTTGCAACCATAAAACATAGTACTTAACCAATCTCTTTCCCAATCCTTTGTTCAAAAGTTTACAGAATATTTTCTTCTTGTTGGTAAATAATTTTTTTTACAATATTTATTAATCTCATTATTGCTTCTTCCTTTTTCACTCAACAAATGACCCAAATATTTAAATCAACTCACCTATTGAATCAGCTTATTCTCAAGTTTCATCTGTATTCATTTTGTAATTCTTTCTAATTCCAAGGCCTTGGTCTTATCCACATTAAACCTCATTCCATAATTATATATTCTTTTTCCAATCTATTCAACCTATACTGATATTCCTTCATCCAAAGCTTATTTTATCTCCAACATTAGCTATTCCACAGTTTAAATATTTATTTACCATATTTTATAAATATATATTGAAATCTTAGATAATGTTCAATACCTCTGCCTAACAGCTTTTTTCATTTTCATTTCCTCAGTCTCTCTCGATTCCAGAAACTTTTTTCTTCCAATACACTTTCTTATTCCTCTAAAAATACATTGTCTGTTTTAATTACTCTATTAATACTTCCACAAAGCATACTAATTTCATTCTCTTTTTCAATATATTTCTCCATAATTTTTCAACAAATCCAGTAGCACCATTGTCCCCTTCCTATTCTAAAGATCTTTTTTTTTTTCACTATAATATTCTATTTTTTTAAGTATTTTTTTGACTTAAAGTCTTCAATAATATTTTCAGATCATACAATATTTAGCTTATTGCTCTATATTCATCCCAACTTTCTTTTTCTTAAGCAATTAGAATCATTATAGTTCTCAAGAAGTTCTTGGATTAATTTCCACTATTATAAATTCTTTCAATTTTTTTACATTGAATTCAATAACTTCACCATTTTTCATTTCCTCAATCATTTTAACTATTTCTCTTTCTTGTATATTCACATCTTGCTCATTTTTTCCAACATTCTCTTCTTTTCCCATCTTATAATTAGCTACATGATTGGTTTTTTAAAACAAATCATGAAAGTAATTATTTTATCATTTGAATATATCATTTTTATCAACAAATCTCCTATCATTCTTATCTGCTAATTCACTCATTATTCCTTTCTACTTTGTCCCCTAAATACTACTTTTCACTCTATCAAATGTCATTGCTTATCTTTCCATTGAAGTATTTCTATGCATTTTATCTTACTAATACTGTTTTTTTTCTTATAACTTATTATTAATTTATATATGATCTGTATTTCTTTGCTTTTATATTCTTTCATTTTCTCTGTTTTTCCATCTTCTTTAACATTCTTTTTAATTATATTTCTTGTCAGTTACAGCATTTTCTCTTTATATTCACCAACATCTATCAGAATTATTCATGTATTCCTCATCTTTAATAATTATTTTTATCATATTATCACACAAGTCAAAAGGTTTTCTTATCTATTGGTTCCTATTTATCCAAATCCTTTCTTACACATCTCTTTCATCTTTTGATTTTTTTTAAAACTCATTTTTAATTTTGTTATACTCACATTATGATCAGAATTTAACATCAGTCTAGGAAAAGTAGGAGTCCCTTTTTCCTGTATTAATATATTGTCTTTCTGACATATTTCTCTATCAGTGCTTTTCTTTGTATATAGACATTTTGGATAATTTTTGAACCTTGTATATTTGTAATGACAAACTTATTTCCCCTATAAAACTCTATAAGACAGATGCTTGTTGCATTATTTTTTTCATTACCATAATTCCACATAATTTTGATTTTTCCATTTTCCTAAACTGCATATCAAACATCCAGCAACACTTTGCTCACATTTTTACAATCTCTTTGTAAACTGTTCATCATTCATACATAATTATCAAATTCTTGGGTTTTGCAGATACCCTTATCTTCATGAGTTTATCAACACAATCCATTTTTGCCACATTATTTAATACAGTTTTCCCAACTAGAATGATAACACCTTGTATTTTTATGGGGCAAAATATAAAATGTTTTCCAAATGTTTTCTCTGTCCAGTAATAATCCTCTAGGCAAGGTGTACTAATAGTTTTTTATTGAATATCATTCACTTATCTTTCTCTTCATCATCACCATTCCTCATTATCTTCCATCAAATCAGAATAATGCTATTGCTCAATACCCAGCAAATGAGTGGCAAACAATTCTCACCATTAAAAATGTGCTGCTATATAAATATTGCAGCATTTTATAATAGATTCACTATTTCTCGGCTATTTTTTGGTAGCAAATGTTGCCTTCTTATTAATAACTATTGGCTAACTTTTTTCTCAGCTTATTTGCAGTTAAGCTTCATATCTGAAAGCTATTCCTACATTTCAAACTGAGAATGCTGGATAGCATGGAACTGTGCTCTAAATCTTTCTCCAACCTAAACAAATATATACAATATCTATTTTTTTTTCATGAAATAAATTACAAAACACAAAATATGGGGAATATTACATTAAATGACTATCAAAAGGATTTATTTTGAGTTTTTTTAAATATGAGAGATAATTATGTGTTTCTTTACTTTACTTCAGTGTTCATTTATTAATCATATTAGAACTGTGTTGATTATTTGCTTTAGTTCATTTATTGATTTTCAAATATTTAATTTAGTTTTGGAAATACTGTCAATATTTCAAAGTCTCTATCTTGTGCTTTGGTTTGAGACCTTATCCTTTATTCTCAACAAAATATTACATTACAGCACATGTGTATGGGGTGTAATTTAATTTCCTTTCAATTAAAATTACATATGAATATTGCAATAGTAAATTAAATAGAGTTACATAGATTCTCTATATTTCATAATATTAGCAGGCAGTAAATTTGAAGATTTCATGATTGTTAATATATAGAATAAAGATAATGGAGGTAAAGTGATTTAAGGAAGACAGATCTTCATGTTCTCATTCCAAAATTCTTTAAATTAGCCTATATGAGTGAATTTAGGTACAAAGATAAGATGGCCACTCTTATCTTTTCAAAGTCTCTATCTTGTGTTTTGGTTTGAGAGTATCTTTCTTACTTAACAAAACATTGTTGAGGTATTTTTAAACATACATATAGGGTGTAATTTCCTTCTGATTAAAATAATTATCATCTTATTTATTTATTTTTTAATGTGTCATCTACCTGAGTTGTTTCACTATGGTTTGTTTTTTGTCATTATTATCTATATCTTAATATTGTGAGGGTTTTTCTTTTGCCATATCCTATGTTATAGGTAGTGTGTATATTGTTTTTTTGATTGAAAAAGTCTATTTCTGAAAGATTTATAATTGGTTTGTTTAATTGGTGATTAAATAGTCTCTATTCTAGTATTTCAAATAATACTCGAGTAAAAACAACTGCATATATTGTGAGAGCTGAAGAATTAAGCAATTGGTTATTATTAAGTGAAGTTGCATTTACCACACAATTTTAAGAGTCTTAATTTCTTTGGTCTTCACCAATATTTTCAGGGAAATTAGAAAATTATTTTGCCACAGAATGACATTATGCTATCGTATAGGGTAATGATAAAGTTCTAACAATTTTTGTGTTTCTCACTTGTTCTGATCTATAGCGGTGAAAGCATTCTATTTGATGTCTTTTATGAAGATAGAACATGGAAATTTGTCTAATGTTAATTTGTATTTATCCATCATCTTTCCTTGAGAGACCAAAAATTAGCCTGAAAACATAGATATTTGTTTATAAATAGGTTTCTCGCCATCTTTAATAGTGAGCCGTTTTATTTTTAATTATGGGCGATGTATCTTTCAGATCAAATGATAACACTTCCTTATTTAATCTCTTTGGGTGTGGATTATATGTGCAGGAACCATTAAGTTGTAATCTCTAGAAAGGTTGCACACTTTCTTGGTTTTTAGTATCATTTTTTATTCTGACACCATTCTGTCATCTACATATGGATAGACAACTACCAAAAAATTATTTGATTATAATAAGAACACAAATATAACTTATTTAAAAAAAACTTTCCAATATATCCATACAATCAGTTATTATGATTCTCCCAAAGTTACACTTTTTTTTGCATTATTTTTCATAGTGTTGATAATTGAAATACATGATTTTTTACCTTCTCTATCTTTGCAAAATGAAATGCCTTTAACCAATATTTGCTAAATTTTGTATAAAGTTTTAGGAAGATAATATTTTTTCTGAACATGATGGGTGATGTATTTAAATATCTTACCAGTTATAGTAATTGAGAGTTGATTTTTTCACTAATGATCACAGGTTGAAGGAAGAATAAAGCTGTCATCCAATTTTCCTCCCTCATCTTTCCAGCTTAATGCAAACATATTTAGATTTTGGTATTGTGGCTAAATTGTTTAGTTTATGAACTCCAGTTGTGCTATCATTATCAAATGAATCATTGGACCTCATCCCTAAAATATTATCATTCAGGTATATATTATCACTGCTATAAACAATATGACTTGACCAGCAAATTTATTCTTTAGCATTGAAATTTATTCAAACATATCAAAGTTGCTTAATTTATTTGAAAGGTCACGGTTTAATAGTTACAGTTCAAAACTAAAATTGTTAAAGAATCCAGGTTTATAACTCATTATTTATTTAATATATGAAGTATTAGATCTAATTTTAATGAATTCGTAGCTTGTGGAAGAGCAGCATTTACGCATTCTAGTTGAATATTCAATCATTCTTTCTACATGAACTCATTCACATTTAGGGAGATATAATGGTTTTTATAAAAATAGGTATTTATATTAATTATCATATTCCAAAATTTGCCCTCGTGAAATGTATTTTCTTTAATTTGAATTTTCCTTGCTTTATTTTTTACTGTTGTTGCGTTATATGTTATTCCATAGTTTATTGCTGAACTTGATACATTATTATCTGATTTGTGTTCTTTTGTAGTAATATTTATGAATGTAGATATATCTGATATCATAAATGGAAATTAATGAAATACATTATGCTGTTCTTTCATATAAATTATAATAAATAATAAAAGTCATATACAACAGCTATATAAATACATATATTAATAACAATTACACATAAAAAGTTATTTTGGTACATGGTTTCATGCCTTTTTCTAATATTAATTATCTATTTTAATATTAAATAATTAATGCAGATTTGGACTTAACTGTATTGTAATGGTGATGATGATTATCAAACGCCATCACAAGCTGGTATTAGCTAATGCTGTAGATATAAATTCAGTGGTTAATTAAATAAGTAAAATGTCAAAGGGCAAGTGTAGATTAAAAAAAACAAGAAATATGTTGGTGAGCAATATTATACACATATTTATATCATGATCAAATAGGTATTATATTTTTTTTATGTAAGTATAGATTTTAAGATGTATTTTTGTGTATGATATTTTGACATTTTTGAAAGTTTTTTTTCTTTGTTATTATCTAAACTAAAAGAAAAATACTAAAATGTATGTTTCTTAATTAGATTTGTAGATAAAGAAAATTAATACTAAGAGGGTTTCATTAATTTTCTTTGGTATGATTTTGTAAAAGATTATAACAATGTTGTTTAATCTTAGGTAAAGGGCAAATAATTTGTAAATGTGCATAGGTATTTTTGTATGAGTTCAATTAGATAATTTGTTTGGTAAAAATTCTTGGAATTTCTTTTAGTAATTAATGAAAGGCCTCGTCTGTAAGCTGATTAGTTGAGGGAAAATTAATTTAGGTTAAAAAAAGAAGATAGCTTGCAGTCTTGGTTCTTTTGTGGGTCTGCTAGAAATAGGCATGAGGTTTAATTTTTTTTTTTTGGATCACAAGAAGATTCTTAGAGAGCTAAAAGTTTATTGGTTGAAAAAAAAAAAAAATAAATAAATTTGGGAAAGGAGAACCATTCCTGAAAGACTTTGATGATCATTAACTATAAATTATTATGTTGGCACTTTTGTTGAGTAGATTTTCATATTTTTTTGTACCGGAGAAAAAAAGAAGAACATAATGCTGTTAGAAGAGTTAAATGGAATAAACATTAATGAGGTATGCTAGATCTATTCCTTTAGTGCTCATCATGTGATATATCTATATCGCATTTTAATAAAACTTGCCAAGAAAGAAGAAAAGTAAGATGTTGAAGAAGTAGCTGAAATTGGAATCATATCTACCATCTTCATTGCACATAGGAACAATAATACTGTAAATTCTCTCAAACCATGACAGTTTTATGTTGATCTTAGTTATAGACATTAATTGCAAATGGTTCATTTTAATTGGTCAAGAGAACAAAATGAATTAATGTATATATATTAAAATATGTATATATGTAGACGGTAGATATGTATATTATTTTCTATTCCTTGTTTTTCTTAACAAGGAATTAACTGACGATAATGTCATGTAACAAGAAAAATAAAATAAACGTTTTTTTTTTATTGTTATTAATTTAAAATATAATCCATCTTGGATTATATATCCATGGGTACTTAATATTAAATTGTTCCTTTTTCATAGATGTGTATATGCTTATAAGATGATATATTTTTCTCTATGGTAATTCATAGAGAAGATAGGGGGTATTTTCTCATATCATAATGTATTACATGGGGCTTTATTATTATTAATCTATTATTTGTTTTGGGTTTTTTTGTTGTTGTTGTTGATTTAACTTTAATATTAATAAAATAAGTTTTGTTTGTTTTTGCATTGATTTTATAATTGTTATTCAAGGTCTTTGCTTATCTAACTCCATAGTTAATTTAAACTAAAATGCTTAATTATATGTATATCTATAATAATATTTACCACCACTCTTGAGAGTTAGATGTATGAGCAATCTAAGAGACTGGTAAGTGGATATCTTGATGGGAGTCTTGCAAAGCATCTTTCTATGAAAATGGCACTTAAAGTACCCATGTTTGGGGCTTTAGAGCAAACTTAGCCAACCTTTGTGAAGATTTAAAAAAAGATTAAGAAAAAAGTTAGTGGTGGCAACTAATGAAGATGGTTATTGCACTTCTATTAATCAACAAAAAATTTGTACTTGATAGGGATGGATAGGGTAATTCCTATTACAGTACATATGAATGTACTCTATGGTTACAACTTTAATCAAGTTATGTTTTTGCCTACACATATAATTCATTTTTGTCAATCAACATTGGAGTATATATTTATGAGAACAAGTTAGCACCTAAATTATGAATTGTTTTTACTTAAAAAAATTTTAGGACATTTTACGACTATTGATAAATTATTTAAATTTAAGCAACAGGTAAATAGATAATCATGTGTTAATAAGTAATTCCATAATAAAATAAAAACTTTGTTATCTAATTAGAATTGGGATAGTATTTTTGCTTTAAATGATTATTCTCCATTTTTAAAATTCCAAGATATTTGTAAAATCAATGATTTGTGTTAAATTGACAAGTAACATCAGAAAGTGTTCAGCACAGATTAATGATGGTTTAGTAGAAATGTTAATCAAAGAAATCATTTGAAATCTATGTGTGGAAATTTAGTCAATTTAAAAAAAATAAATACTGAAATTAAATGTGACTATTAGGAATATTATATATAAAAAAAATCATTAATAAAAATATTTTTCTGAAATGGAAGTGATTAATTCTTTAATAATGAATCTTTTCTTAATCCAAATTAAATTTATAAAATACAATGATTATTTATTGGAAATTCAAAATAGTAACAAATATGTTGCTGATTTGTTTAATAATTTTTTTCATACATGGCAATGGATAATGTATCAATCAAGATTTGTCATTTTCTTCTTCTTGCCGTAATTTCATTTTATGTATGGATCATTACTGATTTTCAGTTATTTTACATGACTGATTATTTTAGATCAGATAATTTAATATCACAAATTTGTAAAGAAAATAAATTTATTTTTATATCTGTCTTGTTTGTTTATTTAATCTTACCCTAAGAGCATTGTTTCCCACATGTTTGAATGTTTATATTAACAGTTGAATAACAAAGCATTAATGGAAATAATAAATCTGTCAAACAACTATCATAAATTTCAATTATTTTCCTGACCATTTTCAACTGGAAACCTTTATTTTGTATAACTGCCTACTTATTGATAATTATGGACTAGTTTCTATTATTTCTGTGATTTTTAAACTATTGGAAATGGTGGCTAAAGAGGAATTATTATTTTTATTTAAAAATAATTTATTATCTTAACATCAGTGTGTTTTTATTTCTGGTAGAAGTACATTAAGTGTTTTCTGTAATTTCATACACAATTTCACATCATCTCTAGATAATGACCTCAAAACTTTTGCTATATAGATAGGCTTATCTAAAGCATTTGATTCTGTATTTCTTGAAATTTTATTTCAAACATTTATAGTTTTCATGATCTTTTTGTTTTTTGGCTTGCAAGTTATTTAAGGAATGAGAATCATATAATGAGTATTTGTGGTGTTACTAATTCTTTTATGAAAGTAGTTCATGGTGTACCACAAAATTCTATCATGGGTCATATTTTATTTTTAATTTATATAAATGATATACTTTCATTAAATTTTAAATCAAAGATTTATGGTTTTGCAAACAATATTGTTTTCTTTTGTGCTGCAATTTACATCCTTATCTTGAAAAAGTAATTATGGTGATTTACTTTTAATTAGCAATGATTAACATATCGACTTTAATATAAGAGTTATGGATTTTCTAAATAACTCTGAGGAGTGCCAAAGCACGAAACCATGATCAGAGGTTGGGGGGGGGGTTTCCTGACAGAGATATTTTAAATGCTGGCTCTGGCTAAGCATTTATCACAAAGCTTGTATAGGAATTGGCAATCCTCATTGTTTATAACTTACAAGCTTAAGAGATAGGGTCATGTGATCTATGACTCTTATTTTGACTATATATTTTATATAATTAAATTTGTCATTTCTCTTGTTAGTTCATTGTTTAATTTTATTGTAATCAACTTTACATTGGCATAAGTCAAATTTAAGTCAACATTTTAAATATATGTAATTATATATTTTTTAATTTATTCAGTAAAGTAATTTTAATAATAATAAAATTAACTTTGAAAACATTTCTTTTCAAAATAAAAAACACCCACACACAGACATGTCTAGGCTTACTAACTTATATAAGTATTACATAACAATTGATCTTTTTTATACAATATTCAAACTTTTTTGTTTTAATTTACTTTCTAAAAAAATAGTAATGCAAAAGTAACTAAATTGTAATGTAATATTGTTCTACTTAAATTAAAATTACATAATCGTTATCAACATTAATTACATAATCATTATAAAGTATGCTATACACATATAAACAAAAGTATATTAAGTATTTAATTATGTAAGTTCTAGAAAGAAATAAAGCCTATTATTCTCATATTATTTCACATTTATTTATTGATCCACTGTGGTACAAAGGTTTATTTGAATTTAATAATTAAGACTTTTTTTCTTTCGATTCATCACTCCAACAAGCTTTTTTCAATCTTATCCAACCATTTCATGTGTTTGTTTTTATAATTTTTTTGAGATCCAATTTCATGATTTCAATTATCCATTTATCATCATTTTTTCTAGCTACATGTCTAGTTCAGCTTTATTTTAGTCTCTTAATTTATACAAAATAAATCAGTTTTATCTTGTTTGTTCTTTCTGTCATGTATATTCCATTTTAGATTTTTACTTCTTAATCTCAATATATATCGTTTTTTGCCTTGTTGTGGGTCTGCAATTATTAAATAAGCTATGGTTTATTAAATATCGTCTGCTTACTAATTTAGTAAATCTAGTTTTACTGGTTTAATAAATCATTTGTGAAAATTTTTCTTTTCTTAGAAAAGTGAGCATTTTTTAAAATATAGAATTATTAATATTGATAGCATTCCTTCCTAATTTAATTCTGTAATTTCATTACCAATATTTCTATGCATATTAAAATCTTTATTTATTTTTTTGTTTTGAAAAGACATGAAATATTAACTTTTTTTTTTTTTTAGGAATTATCTTTAATCTTAATTCATTTCATTGATCTGATAGATTTTTGATATTTGCATAAGCCATTTAAAAAAAATTGCAAATGACTCCATTTATTTTTACTCTCTTTGCTTTCTATTTTATTTCACAAAAAAAATTCCATAAAACTATTGAAAAAGTTTTAGATAGAATTACTAGGCTTTAAATTTTTATCAGTATTAATCCTCTTAATGATTACCATGATAATCATTACTGTTGGATTTATATTCTCCAGAATTTCACAATATCCTGCAGTCTTTCGCAAGATCTCCACATCTACCGAAAAATCTACTCTGTTTGGACCATCAAATTACAAAACATATAGTTAAAGCAGCAAATAGAACTTGTTATTGTTATATGATAGTAAGGTGCTACAGATCATTTGAAATCTGTGCAATTTGTGTATCCAAAGACCATACAGTTACATGTAAGAGAGAGAGAAAATTAAATCTGATTGTACCAGGAAGTACAGAAGCTTAACTGATGATATGGGAGTGTCAAAGATCATATCAATCAGCATCAAAATCTATAGAGCATAATGAGGTCACAATGATAGCATCTTCAACAGAAATTTTGTGATGGAAGTTGGCAGTAAGATGTGTAGTTCCAAAGCTTTAGTATAGCAGATGTGTGTAAAGAATCAAAAGTTCTGGTTTGGGACAGTGATAGAGCTGGAAACTTAAGGACTAATGAACTTGATTGATCAATTGAATGGAGTTATCACATTCTTCCTGTTATTTAGGTACTTTTTCATCATTTCACCCTCTGAGAATCAGGCTTTATGATTTTTTATAGCATTAAAAGTGTGTGTGTTTTACTTTTTAAATTAAAGAATATATATTTGCACAACTTTAATCTCTTTGACTCTTTTTTTAAAATTTATTTTCAGATGCTATCAGCGAAAGTAACCCACGTGTGATTGATGACAGCCGGGCTCGAAAAATGGCTAGTGATCTAAAGCGTTGTTCCTATTATGAAACTTGCGCTACTTATGGTCTTAATGTTGAGCGTGTGTTTCAAGATGGTAAGTAAAACTCAAAATTAATATGTTAAATTGATAATAATGTCAAAATATTTTCACAATTATACTGTTAATGTGATAATCGATTCGCCAAAATTCATATATAATATATTGTAATGCTAGCGAGAGGTATATGAATAAAATGCACATATATAGCTCACATTACATAATTTAATTTAAAAATAAATGATTAAATTATTAATAAAAATGAAAATAGAAAGTATAATATGTTTCAGAATAGTTTTCTTTTATTTTAAAATTTTTAAAACGCAATTTTGTAAAATAAAAAAAGATTGCATTTTTTTTTAAAGAGAATGAAGTAGGGAAAGATTTAAAAACTTTCTTCTCTTTGTTTTTATTTTTAAAATAAATGTTAGTAGCAAGTTAAAATAAAATTTTTTTATAAAAGAAAACTTTCTCGAAAATGTAATTAATTTAAAAAGATTATTTATTGAATTATTTAAAAGAAAAACATGTAAACTATTTTGAAAAGCAATAGTAGATTAATCTAAGAAAAGGTTAGATAATGTGGGATGTAAAAATCAATTAGATTAACAAAATGTAAAAATAATTAAAAAACAGACTTAAGTTACGATCAAAATTAAAATAATGAAAATTAAAACAATGGGAGAGAAAAAGTATATAAAGTTGTTATGGCCTATTATTATTTAGTCGGGTCTGCAATCTATTAGATTATTCCACTTTTGGGTCTGTAAATCAATCTGATTTTCAATCGGTAATTCATTTCATATTATTATTATTATTCAGTTCGGACAGAATATAGACTTTCCATTGATAATCCAAATAACCAGAGATCCAGGCAGTCAATTACTGCTGTGGTCAACATCAATGCAGAAGCAGCATAAACCATAGGAATATCCAACAGGGCTTCATGCTCCAAGCCATCAGATATTCTGCCTAAATCAATATCTGGAACCATTGTCGAGATTGTGAAGTAGAAGCTGCCACATTCTTTTTCTCCCCCATTGTTTGATAGAAACCTGAAAGGAAAGCTATGAAACATTGACTGGCACCTGAGGTTGATCCTCAAAACAAATAAAATGCTTTGGATGGCAGGGGTTTGATTTGACCATGAGTATTGTTGGTAGCTATGCTATCAATGATATTCTCCCCTTTGAAGGGCCCATTCATCCCCATAGTATTAAAGTAAATGTTATCTTATTAAAGTTTGGACTCCAAAAATTATTATAAAAGGTATTTAAACCCAGATAAACAACATATTATTCAGAAAAACCTGGTTCAATATGTATGTATGTGTATTACAGTTACATTTACATATTTATTTAAAAGTATAATAAGCGAGATGTTTAAACATTGCAGTTAAATACTACTGTATAAATATGATTGCGCTAATGACACATGCACACACAAAGCTGAATTTTTAAATTCGTTATATATTAAAATAATACAAAGTAATAAAAAATAAATATGTATACATGTGGCTGAATGCTTACATATTTATTTTGTATTATTTTAATATATAAAGAATTTAAAAATTCAGTTTGTCTGTGCATGTGTCATTAGCACAATCATATTTATAAAAGTATAATAATAAAATTTTTAGTGAAATAAATCAAACTAAATCTTACTTAGCGTCATGATTTTTGTTTTTATTATCTATTCTCATAAAATGATCAAGCTAAAAAGAAAATTCAGTGCCTATCCTATAATTCATTATTTAACTATCATATTATAAAATAATTGACAACAGAGGTTTCGCTGAATACTGACAGTTATGATTTAATATAAATTTCATGAGATAAACCTGCTAAAAGTTGAGCTTTTGAAGAATTGAGTTTGAAAGAAATAAAAGCTATAATTCTTAAGTCAGTCAAGAAACATGAAAACGTTCAAAAATTTTCAACTAACAGCCACAGAAGGTAGTCAGACTTATCTCTTATTTAATTCTTTAGTAGAAAATCAAACATAAGTTTTTTTCAATGCAAGAGATTTACTCATCTGCAGTGAAAGATCAGTTTCCACTTCATTCCCTTTTCCATATTCTAAGAATTATCTACAGATCACTGACAATATTAATTTAATGCTAATTGAGATGATTGTGATATTCAGTGGGATGATGACAGTCTCAGGTAGAAATGTCTAGCCACATTAATTCATGCTTTTAATATTGAAAAGTTTCCCAATTTTTTTTGCATAGAAATGATAAGAAATTAGTGTCATTCATATGTGGTCCACCAGTAACAAGACAACAGTAGTATTGTTTCAAATAGAGCAATCTGGTGCACATTTTTTGTTCTACAATTCATTTACCAAGTCCTTCATTATTTCAATCAATACCAGACAATTCCTTCTTATAACTTTTACTGCCATATTATGGAGCTATACTAATATGAATATGCAAAAAGAGAGTCACTGTGTTTGTATTAACAATATATAATAAAAATTAATAGGACTATTTTTTCAATTTTTAATTTATCAATAAATTTATTAATAGTTAGTAAAAATAGTGCTTTTATTCCAGATAAAAGAACTGGATCTCACTGCATTCTTCTTTATAGGAAAAGTAAATTTGGAAATATCTCTAATTACAGTACTCATTTATTTGACCATCTGATTATCTTTTGGACAAACTTTATTAAGAAAGTTCTAACTCTTCATCCCCCCTCCCCCTTCTTTTTTTTAGATTACATATGTTGTTTTGTTTATATATAGCCATTTACAATAAAGTATGACCATCTTAATTTCATAAATAAATAAAAAGAAGAGTGGGAGATAGAAGAAGAAAAAATATAAAATGTGTTTGCAACGATTAATACTGAAGTATAAATACAATAATCTGAAGTATAAATACATTTCGTTATATAACATGCTGACTCTTTAATCTATTCATTTGATTTGTTGAAGTAGTGTCTCTCTACTGTCTATCCTTAGCTATATATTCTCGTGGAATCAACTGATATTTCACTCATTTAGTTGGTCTTTGAAAAAAATGTTCAATATACATGTGGTCTTGATCTCTGATAAATTTGTGATCAAGGAATCAGAGAATGTATTTGATATTGTCATACATATTGATTGGTTTTATAATCTTGTCATCATATTTTCAGAATATTGTTGAGCATCTTTAAATGAAAATGTTCCATTGTCTATGCATTATATTAATTGAGATCTATATGTTTAATGTGTGTGAACTAATTATATGACTGATGAAATATCCCTTTTCTTAGTTTGTTAGCATTCTGGATTCATCTCAATATTCAAATATTAAGATACTTTTATTTTTCTCTTGAATTCTAAATCATTCAGTTCAAAAGTTAGTAATATTTTTATCACTGCTTCGTAAAGCACATGCACTTTTTGATCATTAATTACTGAATGAAATTCTTTATAGGTGTTGTCCTAAATATTTATAATGTTCTGTAGAATTTCTATTCGAATAGAACAATCATCAGCATATTGTGTTCTTCTCTTTGCTTTTAATTACTTCAAATTAATAATCCTGTAATCATAGTTGCATTCCTCCTTGATATCTGCTTCATGAAACTGCCTAAAAATTGTTCCAAAAAGCACTGACATAAAAATGAAAGAAATATCAGTGTAATAGTTTCTGTGGATTTATTTTGCAAATGGCATATATTAGCACTAGTTGTACTCTCATTTAACACCACTTTTTAATTCAAGTGTCCAAAGACTTTCACCAATTTTTTCTCCCATTACTTCGTCATGTGAAAGATATATCAGTATAATAGAACTAAATTTTGGTGGACAGTCAAATGATTTCAAGCATTGGCACAAACATTGAAATACCAGGACCAAATTGATAAAAGAAATATATAAATCACATCTTTGTTGATGACACTTTTTGATTCTTTAAAACCATTTTAATTTTTGGTAATTATTAATCTATAGTTGGAAGTAATATATTCAAAAAATTCTTGAAAATATTTTAGCTGATATGGATGGCAATAATATTCCACAATAATTACTACAATTTTTTCTGGCATATTTACAAAATTAAAATAATAGAAACAACTTTGAGATTAAGTTACACAATTTTATTAATGTCCATATTTCTATAAAAAAAAAAAAAGTCTTCAAGCTAAAATTGCACCACTATATTTTAAAATCTTCAGAAATATTATCATAATCTGCAGTCTTTATATTTTTAAGATTACAAGATGTTTTGACTTTATTCAGCTGAATATATCATTAAAATCCATCACTGGAGTTTTAAAAGTTAGTCAAAATACTTCTTCTATCTAATTCAAATTATTTCTATAAAGAAATGTCATCCAAGAATTTAGTAGTATTACAATATAGTTTTTATGTTATTTTAAATGCTTCAAAAAAAAATTACTGTAATCAGAAAATAACTATATTTTCTTTGTTACTTTAAGATATCAATTATTTGTAAGTCTTTTTATCAGTCATTGAATTTGTCAGCCTTAAAATTTTTTATATTGTTTATAAAAGTCCACATTTAAAATTTTTATTTTGCCAAATAGAGAATGCTATTTATTTTCTTTTAATCAAATAACTAATAATATGATTCTTGTCAGAGAATCAGGCAAATTCTTCTTTTAATGAATCCAAAAACAGACTTCCTGTGTCCATGGATATTTCCAAGAGAATTCAATGCCTCAGTGACATGGAAAACTTGTAAATCCAAATTGACAATTTTATTGTTTAATAGTTGTTGAAATGTAGCATGAGTAGCAATTGCTTCTAAATATCACATAAAATTGTTTACTAATATGTCAAATAAGATTTACACTCTAATCAACTTATCTTTTTAACCTTAAAGTGTACCAGTCTATGATCTAATGATATCTTCATGATAATACTAACTTTTTTAAATTTCTGACTCCTAATTAAACATAATACATAAAATAAAGTGCTATTGTTTTTAATATGAATGCTTTCAACTTTTTCTGTAGAAATTTTTTTATTTGAATGAAGTTTTCATATTAATGAGTTGTATAAAAAAAATTCAATAATATGTAGATATTTAAGTTACTAATGTTAATGTAATTAATAATTTGTTATGCGTATACTCATTACGTAAGTAATATATATAGGCTATAACCTTAAGACTATGCACCTAGATGCAACAGTAGGGACCTCTACAAATCTTAACACAAGATTGTCTCTTAAAGTTTAATCTTGTATTAAGATTTGTAGAGGTCTCTACTGTCGCATCTAAGCGCATAGTTTTAAGATTATAGCTTTAATATATATTACTAATGTTAATGTAGTTAATTCAAAAACTTTGGGCCAAAATTTACTGATCCTTCCAAGACATTCTTTAAAGTTCCCAAGAATAGTATTATTCGGAATCTAATGTTAGAACATGATAGATAAATAAATAATCGAGTGTGAAATCCATAAGTTTGAGTCCTGGAAGTGATTAAGCAGAGCCACGATTCATGTATTTTAAGTTCCACTGCCCACCACTCACATTACAGCACTATATATATTATGCAGGCCTAAAGAATGATGAAATGGGCATTATGCAAAACAATTTTGAAAATATGTTCATCTCTGGAAAGAATTTTTTTGTTTATTGATCTGTTTTTTTCAATAAGAACTTTTGCCTATTTACCTAGTCACTTTCTTCTTTTAGAAAATGAATTTTTCTAAATGCATAATCTTAAATCTTAACAGCTGTTCAACCACAACTACTGTTTCCTTCTGATATTAAGGGATTCAAATCAATAGTGAGAAAATTGCATCTTGTAAGCCATGTGGACTTCCAAAGCTATTCTGTGCAGCTCCTGAGATGAGACCTTTTTCCTAAACTTTTATATTAATAATCTATAATAGCATGGTATATACAACTATTAAAATATTTTATTTTGTAATTGCTTTAAAGATAAGTAAAAAGTAAATGTTTTGAAACGTTAAAGTTTTAGCTTTCAAATGGTATCATTCAAAAGAGTTAACATGGATTTTATTATGTAATTGACCAATTTGATGCAGCTCTTAAACATCCATGTCCACTTCTGATTTATATCCATCAAAATTTTCATAATCTATATTTTAAAAAAAAAAAAAAAGGCTCTACTACAGCCACTATTTTCTGCTTTACCACTACTAATTCTGTTATTTTAATGGCCAGTCCACCAAGTTCTTTGACCTAGTGAGAGTTTGCAAAACAGGCCATTTTTAGACTAATATTTTACTGTAAGCAAAAGAACCCCTAAACAGTTCTGCCTGAAGAAATCAGCATTTGCCAAGTGAAACTCTTAAATCCATTTACAAAATGACTTATTATTGACAGGATCACAATTAAACACTCTAAATTTCCTAAATCTTTTGCCATTATTGCTTTCTTGGTGTCAAGATCCTATGCATAAAAAGAAAAAGATTGCCATCAGAATTTTTGTGTTTGTAATTAAATATAGTTTTAGATACACATATACCCATTGATATAATTACTGCAGAAAGATGATCGATTGCATGAGTGACTTATGGCTATAAGTGATAAAACAATATAAAAGAAAGAAAATTCTTACTATTAGAAGCAATACCTAGCTTTGATTGTTATTATATCCTACAAACAGGTGCATTTCTTTGGTTGGGCACTTTTTATTAGTTATTTGCAGTCTGATTTATCATTTTCAACTAAAGATATGACTAACCTGAATTAAGTAGTCAGTTGGCTTATTAGCAATAAGAGTCAACTTACATTAAATGTAATGTAATCATAATCCATTTTGAATATTGTTTGATATTTATAATAGAGTGTATATTGGAGTTGATTAAGAATTTTAATCTCCAAATTTCACGTTTGAAATTTTGTCACTTGCTGATCTATTTGTCATCTGATGTCTCATCAGTAATGTTTTTGTATATAGAAGAGTACTGTATGAGATATTTATTGTGGTATAAAAAATAAATTAAATACTAAAGAAGCATAGAGAGAAGACATATTTTTATCAAAACCAAAACTTAGATATTAATTCAGTGCAGATAATATAAATAATAAGTGTAATATAGTCTTATTGTCATTATTTTTCATGTGGTTGAGTGTTAGTATTCATTCATTTATAGTTAAAATCTTCAAAGCGCATGTGCAACAGTGTAATGCTGTGTTAAATATTAAACATATTATTGTTATAAGTGAAACTAATTTAAAATAATAATAATTGAATTATTTATTATTCAGGAATTCATAAGAAATTAAAGCAATAGAAGTGACAGATCTGGGCCACTGATTCATTGATCTTGAGCTCCAGGGTCTATCTTTGGATCAAACCATACAAAGAAAGAGCAAATATTTAAATGGTTTATTGTTCGGGAATTTATAAGAAATTTGAACATCAGAAATAACAGGGCCAGGCCACCATTCATAGACTTGAGCTCCAGAATTTGCCACTCTATCAGTGTACAAAATCTAACATTAAAGCACATTTGATTAAACTATCTTGTGCATTACATATTCAGAAAATAAAAAGAAATAGAGCAATATGGTAATATTGCAATATTGAAAAATCTTGACTAATTTATATTATAAATAAAATAAATAAGTTTAAATGCATACCCACATAAGCACTGACACCAATATATATATAAATAAAAATTTTATCTTTCACTTTGTTTCAAATCACAAATACCTCTTTGTATTTTTCATGTAAAAAAAAAAATTGATTCTAAGATTCTTAGAAAATAAAATTAAATTGAATTACAGATATTTTTCTTTTTTACTACAGTATTATGTAAAAGTATATTGAATGTTAATGCAATTTCTTTCTTTCTTTTTTTTTTTTTATATTTGTTTTGGATCTCTAGTGATGGTGGGTAGATAAAAAAAATATGATAACAAAAACATCAAAGTTGTAAAACCTCTTCTCTTTTACTTTTAAATGATTAATGCATGCATATGTGTGTGTGTATCTATTTTAAAATAATTTAGATAAGTAATTAATTTTCATTATATATTTTAATAAAATAACTAGAAATGATACAAAATATGCTACTAGCCAACCGTCAAAGTTAAGGACAGTGTGTAAAAATCATTTATTGATTGCTTCATTTTAGTTTTGAATCTGATTGTTTTGATGACCGTTCTATGTTTCATTTCAAAGACTAGTTTTCTTGCTGTTTATGGATAAAAGTGGATATGTTTTTTTAAGAATCCTGTTTCATGATTTAGCATTTATAGTTCAGCTTTAAAAACATTTTTTGGTGTTGCTGCAGTATATGATCTGTCTTAAATTTTTGATCTATAGTTCAGCTTAAAAACATTTTTTGGTGTTGCTGCAGTATATGATCTGTCTTAAATTTTTTGATCTATTCACTGGATGACACTAGAAGAGAAAGCATTAAAAAAATTAATCCTAAGAAACAAAAAGTACAAAATAATAAAAAAGTAATACATACCGATTTCATTGACAGTAATAAGTGTGATAAATGTAAGTCATTATTATGTGCCAATAAAATTAAATATTTCCTATTGCTTATTTCAAAATAAAGAAATGAATTTTTAATTGTATGATTGATTTTTGTTTATTTTGCCATTGGGATGACATCTGAGAAATAAACTCACTTCTCACATGATATTAACAATCAATATCTTTATTGAAGTTATTGTTGGAGTTTAAAAAAATGTTAAATTGATAATGGAAACCCATTTTTTTTTTTTTTAATAAATAATTATAAATTTTACATTTTAATATGAAGTTTAACAAAAGTTTTACACTATAGCATTGAATGTCATTATATCTTCAAAAATTTTGGTAGTAGTCGCTTACACATATTTTTAGTTTATCACATATTATTAGGTATCAGTTCTTATCATAATTTTATGAGGTGATATGCAATGAAAAGAAAATATTGTCATTTTTTGGTTAGCACAATCTCCTTGAAGATCATATAGTGATAGAGCTGTATGTTTGATAAGGTTATGTCATACAAATAATAATAATAATAAAAATCTTAAATGAAGAATTTATTCCAGTTTTATGGAATTCATGCAAAAGATATCAATTGAATCATTTAGTCAGGAGTGGTAATGGTTTTAATCCATTACATTGATTTTACCAGGAATTTAAATTATAAATTTGTGCAAAATTCTACAATTTGTATAATTTGTATATAGAAATGGGGACAAATAGATGCATGTATGCATTTAATTTCAAAACAAAATGTAAAGCAATTCATGTTCATTTTGTATTTGACCTTAGATCCACATTTAATTTTTTCTGATGGCTTGCATTTTTATTGCCTTTATTTAATACATTTATTGCCTGCCATTAATTAATTTTTTATGGAATAGCTTTCATATTGCTTTGCTTGATTTTTTAGTAAATTCCATAATAAATATGGACATTTTATTACTTACGAATTAATTTGTACTTGTGATATGATGTACTGTGGCTTCTCCTTAAATGAAGTCAAGAATCTCTCAGCAATTATACCCAGAAAAACCTGTTGGCCACTTTATTTTCCATTCCCCACTCTTTTAAGTTTTTCCATATTCTGCTCCATCCTATTTCCACAACATAATCTTTGTCAACTCTATGGCCTTTATATCTAAATCCCCCTTATCTTTTTTCAAACCCAGCATAAAAACCAATAATCCACTTTTTGTATAATCACTTTTTTCATATTTATTCTTCCATAACTTCATTATATGTACCCTTTCTGTTTTCAAGCTTTTACATTCAATTAACAGATGGTTTTTTCCTCTTAAACGCCATCCAGTGGATAGATTGTGAAGTTTAAAAAGTAATTGACATATGTATCAATATTTTTTTTTCATCAAAGAGCTTTTTATTTATAATAAATTTCAAAAATAAAGATGATATTTTTATGTTGTAATATTATACATTTTTTTTATTAAAGGTTCAAAATGTTTACATGTTTTTTTTTTATGAGAGGGGGAAGAATAAATCAAAGTAAAGCAGTGAAACTTATTTTTAAAATGTTTTAATTAAATACGAATTATTTATTTCATAACTGTTTCAAAAGGAATTTAGCATTTTATTACAAAAACACATAGTTTCTGAGCAAAAAAGTGATTTTAAAATAAAATATAATATTTTTCATTAGATATTCAAAATTAATTAAAGCAATAAAAAATATTTTTAAAATGACTGAATTAGTTCTCAAATTTTATTTCATAATTGTAATATGAAATCATAATAAATTTTAATTGGAAAAGAAAAATAATAATAAAACTCTGGCTTGTACTGTATGGCACTATTATATGGAAAGTTTTGCATCTGTTTTAATAATAAAAGCTAGACAATTCTAAATGAAATTTCTTTAATAGATACAATACATCATAATTCGTCTACACATCCAGCAATTAATCTTACTTTTTTCAATGTATTCAGCCTAATAACTTAAGATTGAAAAATACTAAGTTTTCGAACCTAAGTTGTTAATTTATTTAATTTTGTAGATTTGATAATAGAGCAGCAACTACATCTTTAATTTCCCTCAGTTTTGATCCTTGGATAAAGGTGGTATTACATTGTGACTGGGGGAAATTCAAAAAAACACAACCCATTCAGTGGGTAGATCACAATAAATTGGTTGAGCATACTTGATACTTGATAGGAATGCTCAATCTGTTGATTGTGATCTACCTGTGTGTTTTTTGCCTATATTTTTATTTCACCTTCAGTCACACTGTAATAGAAATATTGCATATAAAAGGATTCTTGCTTGGTTTTTAGGTATAGAAGTGAATCAACATTTCAAATATAAATGTTATTAAATAAGAAATGTTCTTAAACACATGGTTGATCATCCTTTTCTTCTTATAATTCTGATTTTAAAAAATTGTTAAGTCAGCATAAACCTTTATTTATGTTTTTTAATTTTGTTTTTATTTCATTATGCATGTTTTTATTTTGAGATGTTTAACAAATGATGAAATCAAATTCTAACATTGCAATTCACCAGTATATTATGATGTTGCTCTATTTAAGAAAAGCTCAGATTTGTAAAAATAAAAAAAAATGAGCAGCTCCATTATATATTAAACAAAGCATTCCATGACTTTCTTCTTATTTTCAACTAATAAATCATTATATTTACTCTATTCTAGGGTTAGATAAGTTTGAGTAATTATTGACTACCAAATCATAATTAATTGTTCATTATATTAAATGTTCTAAAACTTCCAAAATTTTTCATTTATTAAAAAAAAAAAAACACCATAAAACAGTTATAAAATTTGTATTTCTTAATTACTCAACAAAAAAGTCATTTTCAGAGTAGAAAAAAGTAGATTAGTTCTTGAAATAGATTTTTTTATTTTTCTTATTTTGTAATAAGTTGTTTAATTACTTTATTTGATATCAGTAAAGTTTTTTTGTATTATTATTATTTTTTAAACATATGTTCAGTTTTAATTTAAATGCATTTATATATTTTAAAAAAGTAAGTACCATTTTAAAAATCAAAGAATACATTATTTATTATTATTAAAGAGAAGGGTGGAACCACCTTTTTCTTATAAAATCTCTGTATTGTTTTGCAACTTAAGAGCTCCCTATACAGTCATCATTACATCTGATTAGCTGTCATACAAGCATTCTAAAAGCACATGCAAGAGGTTTTCAGCCTTTCAACTTAATTACTAACTGCTTGGCTTAATAAATATTTATTATTAATATCATAAATGAATTTTTTAATAAAATAAATTTTTGAAATGCATCTATTTTATTAAAAGAATTTTTTTCCCATATCGCTAGTGAATCACGAATATATAAATATATTATATAAATTAACAATGAACATAATTATTAATTTTACTGAAATTTCTTTACTTTTCATTTTAAGAATTTATAAAGATAAAATGAAAAATTATAGAAAGGAAATGATTTTTTTTTTATTAAATATTAATATTTTCTAAATTATGTACTTTTTTAAAAAGCAAATATATTTGAACTGATTTACATTGTCACTTTGTTGACCATCTAAGCCAAAAGTTGTTGAATACCCCCCCCCAACTCTCTTCCACACATTGCTGACTCATAAGGTACTTACACTTTTTGGTCATTAACAACCCAATTATTTATTGGATAATGTACTATATTCCATAGATTATCTTTTGATTTGTCAAGACTAGTGCAATTATCAGCAAATGGAAAAGTTAAGATTCAAGAAAGTGAAGTTCCTGTACAGGGGTTTCTTTCCCTTTAATCTGATTAAAAACTCCAACTTGAATTTCTATCATATTTTGATGCTGCTTTCATGGAATTGTCTATAATGTGAGTGTCCTTAGAGATGTGTGTTATCATAAAAATTGAAAACAAGAATTGAAGCTAGTATACTTCTCTGTTTCACAGCAACTTTCATTTTAAATATCCCAGATAATAATACCATTTTCTTCAATATCATTTTTAACTTAATCCAATATCTTGAGTAAATTGTTAGAGTTATATATATCACTTCTGTCTCTTTTTTCTTTTTTGACATTTGTTTGACAATAAAAATACTATCTATAGTTTATTTATTAAAATGATACTTCATGAAAATTACTAAGATCTTTACTATTCTTTTTATTCAGCATGGCTTTATGGATTCATATATTTGTAAAAAAAAAAATTCAATAGTTTTAAAGCTCTCATATCATCACCATATTTCAAATCTTCAGGGATTACATCAGGACCTATAAATATTTCCATTTTTAAATTATAAAAAAGTAGTTTGACTTCATCAAGCTGGATATCTCTTGCCCAAATCTAAAACAAAAAGGATTCATTTGAATTATTATACCGTTTGAATTATTTAAATTTTACTTATTTTAACCACTGTGTGAATAAATAAATAAATAACAGTTGGTATATAATATGCACTTGTGAAGGTTATTTCTCCAGAAATGTTAGAATTATTCAAAAGATAATTAAAGTATTCCATCAATTTGAAAATTTGTTATTATAATATAGACTGTTTTTTATTGATTTAATAGCATTATGATTTTGTTTTTCAGATCCATATGTTACTTTTAATGTGGCAAAAAAAAAAAATTAGTGATCACTTTCAACAAATGGATATATATATATATTGCAATTTTTAATCTACCAATCATTCTATCTGTCCTTAAATCTTCTATATTGCTTACAAAGCTCTACATTCTTGTTAATACAACATGCTGAAAGTGTTAGATATTCTTTTTTAATAAATATATCAGGATTTTTGTTTTTAACATGATGAACTTGAAAATTTGAATGGGCAGTTTTAGAATTTAACAGCCATTGAAACTTAGTAATTTTAAAGAATAAATATCAATTTTTTTGTTAATATATTTAGAATAGTATATATTTTTAATACTGTTGTCATTTGAACCATGCATGATGCTTTCTAATAATTAGTACATAGAAATGTTTATATAATATTAGCTTTTTTTTTTTTTTTAAACATTGTGACCACTAATTATGGTATAATCCATAAATTGGCATTACTTTGAAAATGGATGAAACCAAGGTTTTTTTATAGCAATTTTTTTATCTAAATAAAATGTCCATTATATTTAACTTATGTATTATTACATTCACTAATAACAAAGCTATTTGAGTTCATATAGATGTTATCATGATTTCTAATAAGTTTGGGTCTTAGTTTATTGTTATTACCAATACATACATTAAATTAAGTGTCAGGAAGAAAAAATCGATTTTTTTCTTTTTTTCTGAACTGTTTGGATGTAATATTATGCAGAAATAGTAATGACTAGCATTAGTACCATTGTACAAATCATTAGCTTATATTCATTCCACAAATTCAAATCATGCTATCTGTTTTTACTTGAATTGACCTTAATAAAGAATTTATAACTATTCAACAGTTCAGTTAAACTTTTTTTTTTCTGATAAATAAATTGTACTATTAACAATTCTGGCATTTTAAATCTTACATCTCTTTAACTAAACATTCTTTTATTCTGGTTGTGAAAAGACCCAATCAACAAATGTTAGCATTTTCTACATACCCATGCTTAAAAAAAAATTATAATAAGGAATAGGTTTAAATTTAATATCTTTTATTATTATTTCATTTGTATGTAAGAAACAAGCAAGGAAGTCTTAATAAATAAAATATGAATTTTTAAGAGGAAGATATTTTAAAAAATCAAGAGTTGTAAAAAGGAAAAGTGTTTTGTTTGTTTGTTTTTTCCGTCTTCTTCTCTCTTTAGTGTAGATAGATAGATTTGATTTGTTTATTTATGAACAATTAACAAATTGTAATAGTAAAATAAATGCAAAAATATCTTTTACTGATTTTGCAATCTCTGAAACGAAAATTCAAAAAATCTTAGAGGAAATTGTAGAGAAAATGAAAGAATCCAAAGAACTTATGAAACAAGAATGTAAAGAATTTTAAAAAAATAAGAGTAGAAATTCTTTGAGTCAAAAGGAATTGACTAAATCCTAAAAAAATATTTAAAATTTCAAGAACTTTATAAGTCTCGAGGTAGCATACCAAGAATCCCAAGATAACATGCTGAAGAAAATTCAAGAAATAGGACTAGTGAAGACATACTAAGATTCTCAGTCACAAGAATTTAAAAAATTTCAAAATAAAAGAACTCTCAGATTCTAATAATGAGATGCAGAAATAAGACATGCAGGTAAAAAACTGAATTACTGAGAAGCTATTGCTAAAGAAATTTAGTTACTTGAAATAACAAGCACAAATAAAATGTGTTTATCAAAAAATTTTGGAAAGATTGAAAATTTATTTTTTTTAATCTAAAAAAGAATTACATGCAAATTATGTTATTTCTGCTTCAAAAAAACTGATGGTAGTATTTGTTTTAAAAGTTGCTAATTTGAATATAGATCACCATTTCTGGAAAGATATCAATTGGAAGTGTAAATGTATTAGTATTAGAAGCAATAAATCACTAAATATGGGTTGCCAACCTAGTCTCTATTGCCCACTAATTGGGTTGTTAAAGCTTTCAGGTGGGTTGTGAGTATTTGATAGATATTAAAAGAAAAACCATAGTTTACTATAAATGCTCAACATGCATTTAAATTTTTTTGACAGAGTTGCCTTATTAATTAATATTTTCAAGTTCAAAACAAATTAAATACATTTTATTCTTTCCAATTGATTTAAATTTGTTACTCACTTTGTATTGTTATATACTTACTAATATACTATTATAAATCTTTTTTTGTGTAATTATTTCCATAAGCAATAAACTAAGTTATTCATGCATTGTTGGCAGTGGCAAAACTATACTGTTAACAAGAGTGTAAATATGGACAATAGTAAAAAAGATTGACTACCTCTGCTCTATAACCTTATATTGTAAGATTGAGTGAACACTGGATATAAAACAGTGATGTCAATAAATTCTCCAGATTAGTTTCTAGCTATTGGATTTCATTAGTAATGAGCATCAGATTTGCATATATTGATAAATTTAAGTCAATAGCTAGACATTAGGCAAGAATTTAATTGATACTTCTCTATAATGATCACTTGACTGACAACTCATAATGCAAATGTTGAATGCAAAATGAGATTTATGTGATATTTTGCTTGGCATATAGCATTCTTTGCAAAGATTCAAAAGTGTCTACAATAAGTATATAACTGAGGTCATGTGTCATTTCTATATAATCATATAACCAAGTTGATTAGGTCTCAAAAGTTTATGGAATTTGAATCTGTTTTTAACTTGGATAGAATAAAAGTAAATAAAGATGGATACTGGGTATATATGTGGCAATCCATTTTTGACAGATGAAAGTCAGTAGCTTAAATTAATCTAGAGTTATAGTTTTGGACTATAATCTAATCTCCATTATTTTCTCAAGCTTATAATAAATAACTTTAGAGGAGAGAAATAGATGTTAAAAATAAAGTATGAGTGTCCTTTGATGTTATTTGATAATAATGGAAATAATGAAATCAAAGGAAAGTCTACTAAGTGGGACTTTACTTGAAAATCCTTTCTACTGTAAATCAGATTGCAAATTGAGAAAGAATATAGTAGTAGATATATATCTTACTTGATTAAAAAAAAAAAAAAACCTGTCAAAAAAATAATACAGTGGACTTGCGTGTTAAACATATATGTGCAAAATAAATTTTCAGTTATATCCTTTTTTTTTTTTTAGAAAAACTAGTAAATGAAATAGTTAAGAAAAAATAAATAAATTCTGCCCCAAATTTACATTTTATTGATGCTAAACCAGTTCGGTAAAATTATTGCATTAAATAATTTAGTAAAAGAAGCTAACTGTTAAAGCATGTTTAAATTCCGGATAGGAAACTATTTGGTTTGATTTCTCAAAATTGAGCGTTATATATATAATATAAAATAAGAGAAAGGAATGAATAATGTATGTATTTACGCTGTGAAATCGCATTTTCATTGTTTTTGATATTTGAAAAATATTAATGGTAAAAATGATAAAATAATATCTTTTTGAATTTTAGCATTTCATCTGATTAAAATTAATGTATTCAATAATTTTGTTAAAGGATTAAAAAGGAAATAAAATATATGTGTCAGTTATGTGTTTGTCTTTCGGAAGGAAAAAATGTTTTATACTAAAATTAAAATTGTTTAAGGAGAAATTAAAATATACGAAAATATCAAAGTCATTTTATATACAGAATTGAGAAGAAAATAAAAAGGAAATAATTTTCTCTGCAGATTATTGTTCAAATAATGATATGTAGTCAAGCGTTGGTGACCTAGTGGTTAGCATAGTTGCTTCCAATCAGCTGGCCCGGGTTCGTTTCCCGGTCAACGCATTTGACATATGGAAAAAAAAAAAACCAATGATATCTACATTTTCAAACAATCAAACGAATGAAAGAAATAATTTAAATTTCAGTACTTAAAAATATTAGATGAGTTCTTATGTATGTTTTAATTTAAATAAAACCTCAAGATAAATAATGCATTGTTTATTGCTTAAATAAAATAAATATGTGTCTACCTATATATTGTTGTCAATTCCTAATGTATTTATATATATATGAAGGTAACTGTTATTTATATTATTTTCACTTTATGATTGATTCTCAAATTGAAATGTTTGTCCACAGATCATGATATTTGCATGCTTATTTATATAACGTATTTGTGTATCTTTAATTTTTTCGAAAGAGATATTAAGATATCTATGCCCTCAATAATAGTTTTATAGTTGAACAACATTCATCTGTTTATTGCTAATTTATAATTTTTCTTATTATTTTCTTTTCCTAACAGGAAAAATAATAATAAATATTATTCTTGAGAGGGTTGAAATAGTAATATTGTATAGCATTGGAGATGTTACAATATAGAGATTATGTATAAGTAATATGAAATAAAATCATCATCATCAACCATTATCAATCCACTGCAGGATGAAGGTCTCTCCAAGTTCAATCCATCTTCTCCGATCTTTAGCTTCTCTTCTCCACATCACCTCTGCACACTTTCTTATTTCATCCATCCATCTCACACGTGGTCTCTTTCTGGGTCTTTTACAATCTCTTGGAATCCTGTTTAAAATTTCAATTGTCCATCTATTATCATCTCTTTTAGCAATATGTCCAGCCCAACTTCACTTCAGTCTTTTAAATTTTTTCAATGAGGTCAGTAACACCTGTTTGTTTTCTTACCCATATATTGCGTTTTCAATCTCTTCTTGTTATTCCCAACATGCATCTCTCCATACTTCTTTGTCTGGTCTGAAGTCTCTGTATTTCTCTTCTATTAAGTGTCCAAATCTCAGATCCATAAGTAAGAACTGATAAAACACATTTATTAAAAACCTTCCTTTTCAAACACATAGGCATATTTCCTTTTAGTATCAAGTTATTTCTACCAAAAGCACTCCAACCAAGTTTAATTCTATGATTAATTTCATCTGTATTAATAATCTGACCAAGGTATTGTAACTGTTAACTTCTTCTAACTCATCATAATCAATCTTTATTTTCATATTTTGAGAAAATTCATTAAACATTACTTTAGTCTTTTTAACATTTATCTTTAGTACTACTTTCCTACTTTTATCTGATAACTCCTGCAACATTTCCTGCAGCTCTAAAGCATTATTTGCAAAAACAACTATATCATCTGCAAAATCTAAATGACTTAAATAATCTCCATTTACTTTCACTCCTTTAGCTTCCCATTTTAATCCACAAAATACTTCTTGCAACACTGCTGTAAAAAGTTTTGGAGATATGGAATCACCCTGTCTTACATCCTTCTCAATGTTGACTTTCCCAGTATCATTATGTAATCTCATTGTTGCTGTTGCATTTTTATAAATATTCTTTAAAATATGACAATATCCTGCATCTATACCTTGATGATCCAATGCTTTAATCACTGAAGAAATAGTTATAGAATCAAATGCCTTTTCATAATCTACAAATCCAAAGCATAATGGCAACTCATATTCATTTGTTCTTTCTATAACTTCTCTCAATACCTGGATATGATTTACTGTACTAAATATTTTTAAATCCAGGTTATTATTTTAGTTGGTAGAAATCCAATGTTCTCTGTAGATGCGTTGTAATTATCTTGGTAAAAAAAATTTGTATAAAATTGTTAAAAGGCTGATAGGTCTGTAATTTCTAATATCGCCTTTATAAAATAAAATAGTTGAAGAAATATCCAGTAATAAGTGTGGCTAAAAAATGAGTTAATGCGTACCTGATGTTGAGTGTAAAATGAATAAATAAAGTTGAAGAAAATGAGTGGGATTTAATTGCTTTCTATTAAAGAAATATTAAAAAGCAGAATTGTTAAAAGTCTGTTTATTAAATGACTCTGATCTTGGAAATTTTGAAAATTCATTAAATCCATTGAATATTTTTATCATCCATTTATTTTTATATGAGATTTAAAAATTATATGTATAATAGAATGAAAGATATTATTTAATATATTCTTCTAGTAAGAATTGCCAGTGATAATAAGATTGAGTAATTAGTGAGTCCGAGATAATAACGCATTTCAATTCCATCCCCAGATTAGTTTTTGATTTTTTGCTTCATCACTGAAGCTTGAGATTCAGAGCTGGAAGTAATGCAGTTATGCATTAAGCAACCAGTTTTAATTCCATTTTATTATTCAACCTTAAAATTTGAATCTTCAAAATACCCTAAGATTTTGAACCCAAGGCACCCAAACCTCATCGATGAAGACAAAAGTCATAAACTGTTATGGGAATTGAGTTTTAAATTATCTATCAACTAATAATCGCTAATCTTAACATAGATGGCACTAGAGAAGAGCTGCTCTTATTTATCATACTTTACATAAGATAAAGAATTGATTTGTTATTAATATTTGTTAATTCTTTAACCAAATTAACGATCTTTATTACATTAATGGATATGAATTGTTTTTTTTAATATGCTTCACTTTTAATTAAGTCCTAGCAGTGTATTTTAAAATTGAGTAATTATGCTAATTTCTTTTTTTTTCTTCCAAAACAAATCCCTTTAGGGGTTTCGTATGTTTATATATATCATTTTAATGTTTTATATTTATTATAAGTGTTGATTTTATTACTAAATATAATTTATTAAAATTAAGTTTTAATATACTATTATTGATTTTAAACCATTTAAATCTTGTCTTCTCATTCATAAATACAATGTTAATTGATAAATTTCACAAATTTAAATACACAAGTTTTAAATAATTCCTTGATCATCATTCATTACTGCCCTCCTTCTCATTTTTTTTTCCAACTCTAGACACATGGTAATCCATGGGAATATTTATAAAAGCAAAAGAAATTATAATAATTTGTCTGTTCATAATAAAATTATAATTGTGTTTATTTATTATAAAAAAGAGTAGCGCATTTAATAACAGCTGTATTTTATATATTTTTATACATTTAAATAAAAAAACCAAATCTGAAATTTACATATGATTCTAATTTTTGTTTGTGATTAGTGATATGTTAAGGGAATTATCTTAAAATCAATGCCATGAAGCCTGGATTTCCATACTTGTTGTGCAGAAATTGGTTATTATATGAGTCCTTTATTATTCTAAATCATATAGATATGGGTTTTTGGTTTTTATATATATAACATTTTTAAAAGACGAGAATATTTCATGTGTTCGAAGTTTTCTGTTCATTTAAGAAGAAGCAATTTTGTCTCATATCACATAGAAAATATATATTTAAATGTGTCTTTGTAGAAGTTTTAATATTTTACTTTTGATTTATTCAGCTTGTCAAAAAATTGTGCAGCAACGGATGTCAGCGCTTACACCAACCAATTCCAGGCCCAGTACTCCCAATCACTCTCTTCGCTACTATATACCTTCACCAACTAACAACGGTTTCAGTTCTCATAGTAATCAAAGCAGTAACGCCTCTACTTCTCCTTCCAGCAATTTAATTACAGCATCTCCTAGTCACAGCACCCTTAATATAGTTCCTGGATCAATTCCTACACAGGTAAGTATTTTTACTTTATATTATAATGATAGTTTTTAATTATTCATAATAATATCAAATTTATGTGTATGTACTATATGCTAAGTATGTGTGTACATATATTGTAATAGTTGTTTTTTTTTAATCTATTTTCATGAGCTTCATGATATTAAGAGTATTTTAAAAGATCCAGTCATATATTCTATTATATTTGATGATTTTTTTAATTGTTTATCTCTTAAAATATTCAGGCTTTAATATTAATTGCCCTTTTTAATTATTAAAATTCAGATAAATACAATTAAAATTAAGTTCTAAGGAAGACTGCTAACCATTCAGAACAAATATTTTAAAGGCATTGAAAATCTCAAAATTCACTGTCAGTTATAAAAGTAGTAATCAGAACTTTGGTGGTCAAGAGGTCAGCGCGACTGCCTTACATTTGCAGGCAGTTGCCCGGGTTGCGGGTTCGCGTCCCGGCCGATGCTATGACACTTAGAAAAAAAAAAAATTAAAAATTGTAAACAGAATAATATTTTAATTTCCTGTTTCATATTACATTGTTTTATATCACTTTATCCATGGGATTGTAATTATTATATAGTAATGAACTTAATATCATTTAGATTTTATATCTTTGCAATTTGATTATCGTTGGATTTTATCAATCTATTATTTGCAAAAATCATGTTTATATATAATATTAATGTATATGGTAATTAAAATATTTAAATATATTTTTTCTGAGATACAGGGAATAAAAAAATGTCTTAATGCTATTTCTTTGGTGGCCTAGCGGTTAGCATAGCTGCCTTCTAACGCATTTGACTTATGAAAAAAAAAATTCTTTTATTTAGCCTCTTCATAGACATTTCTTAAAATCATCTAAATTGTTTTAGTTGTTTTATAAAAGAAGAAGATCGCTTCTGGTACTTTTGCATTATTTAATTTTTGGTTTTTTTAAAACTCAACATTGATAAATTGGGATCGAGAGATATTTATTAATTTACTACTGAAATTACGTGCCAAAAAAGACAGGTTACAATACTTTTTATTTAATTCTCAAGAGCTCTCTTACATAAAGTACTACAGGATATATATATACAGGATATTTTTTTTAAAATCCATTAATTCTTCATTAATGCTGTGATAAAAAGAAGATAAATAAATCATTAGCAAACCTACACACAGAATAAAGTGTGCTTTTAGAAAATTTTTGTTTCAATTCTAAATGCAATAATATTTTTATTATTTTTCAAGAATGCATATAAATATATTAAATTTATTAAGCACAAGCAGATGATATAATAATAACGTGGAAGGCTGAAATCTCCGAAAGATGCATTTTATTCTTTATTTTTTTTTGTCTTTTATCTTTTGTCTGTCTTATTTGTCTTTTGTTAAGCAAAAAGGGTAGTTAAAAAAAAAAAATCTGACACTTTGATCCGAATATAATAATCCAATGATTTTTTTTATTTCCCATTTTTATCTAAACAATTTTATCCATGTTGTTTTTAAATAGTTTTGGATTTTGCAAGTTAAGAAAATGCTTGTTTTTCATTGATCAGTTTTAATTTGCTTGTAGTTTGATTGATCATTATTAGGTCTCAAAGGCACATGTATATGTTCTTATATAATAGAGCTGAGATGAAGCAATTAAGCTTTCTTTTTCATGCTAGGTTATGCAGGCTAGATAACATCATTTCTTCTTCAGTGGAGTGCCATGTGACCAAAAATGGACCACAAGAGTTTTGGTTAGCAAATTATATTTTTATAACATTTAACTTTATATATATCAGGGGTGGGAAAATAGCGGCCTGAAGCCACATGTGACCTGTTAAGAGTTTTTATGGGGCCCACCAAGATAATCAGAAAAATCCTCCTTGAACTGAGATTTTCTTCCCGTGCGAAACCAAAAATTCATCTCTTAATTTCCACTAGAATGGCTACGTCAATACACATGTGCAGTGTAGATATGATGTGCAATGCTTTTCCAGTTGATCTGATTAATTTCAATTTTGTCTTTGCATTAGCAAATATATACATTTCCAACTTTAGTGAAATCATGAACCCTCTGAAAAAATATAAAATCGGTGATGAATGTCATGAGTTTAATGAAGAATGGAAAAACTAATATTTCTTTCGTAATACAGAGAATAAAGCAGTGTGTTTATTGTGTCATGAAAAAAAGGTGCAGCCCTCCGCCAATCTCTGCGGCCCCCAAGTCAAAACAATTGCCTACCCCTGATATATATGAAACCGTCACGTATTTGAATTATAATGCACTCTTTCTAACTTTTCAATGTTTAGGGCATATATACATGGTTCAGATGATTTTCACAATAAAATAATTTGCTGATCCACATTCATTGCTATCATGAATGTATTCTGCTTCTGAAACATCTGTCAAAATGTATACTAACCTAAATTCATTGTGGCAGTTTTTTATAGCCACAAACTTAATTGCTTTCTCCAATTCTATAAGGTGTTTATTAATAAGCAGCATAACTAAACCACACCCTTACAATCATTATCAATACTTGCTTATTAAAAAGCACAGGAAAGAGAACATATGATGATTAAGTCTAATTGGAAATAGAAAAAGGAAAACATAAGGTAAGAAAAAAGGAAAACAGAAGGTAAGAAAATCCAAAACTTCGTATTGAAATTTAGTTTAAAATTCCATTGTGTTGTTGATAACTTTTATAAAACTATTTCACTTCCTTTTTTCTTTTTCCAAAAGTTAATTTTGTAACTTGTTAACAAAACTTTTTTTTTCTTTTATTTTTTAATTCAGAAATATTTGAGATGAATTGCGAAGAAACTCACATACCTACTATTTGAATACAACTTAAGCTTTTATTTTCTAAGGATTTAGAATTTAAAATGTCATATTTGATGTTTATATTTAATTCTTGTAGCTAGCGACACGTTTCTACAATATATATGTAATCATTAATATTATTTCTCTATAGAAATTTATAAAAACTTACAGTCCTACATACAACAATGTTTGATGAAAAATCAACTAACCTTTTGCAGGGCACTTATCTTTGTCAATCAAACATATTAAGAAGATCAGTTGTCAGAAAATCAAACATAGCAACCTAGTTTCTGTTTGTGTTATAAGTATTTTTATTGATATAGCATTCACTATTGTTGACATTATCCAATGAGAGCCTTGAAATTAAATAAAATGAATAAGACTATACCATTGCTATATATTATAATGTAAAACTGAAATTTTTAAAAGCATTCTTGAGCAAAGGTGATTTTTACCAATTTGGTCAAATCATTTATTTCATTTAATTGAAGTTTGTGATAATATTTAAAAATAGTTACATTTATTCATGATGGTGAGTAAAAAAGCATTTATTACTAATATTGAAAAATCTGAGGCATTTAAAGTGAAAACTGCTGTCAAACAAAGATATGATTTTTTTTTTAATTTGAACTGATTAAAAACAAAAACATTTCACTATTGTCTCTAGATTTGTAATTTGCTAATGATTATTCTATTCTCCTCAATTCAAAGAATAATCTACAGAATAATTTTAATATTTTGAATAGGATTCTGTAAAAAATTAATGTTGAAGAAACTCAAGTGCTTTATTAGACTGTGGTGGAAGATTATTTTCTTTCAAACTTTTGGCTTCTGTTTAACAATATGGATCAATTTAAATATTTTTATAACTTTTCAGAAGAAAGGGAATACAGATATTTAGATTGAGATCAGATTCCAATGGGCTGCTTTGCTATATTTAATAAGTTAAAAGATGGGGCATTTCATCATAACGATGTAATTTCTTCAGCTAAATTAGTTATACAGAGAGCTGTTATTCTGTCAAATTTATTTTATGGAAATGAGATTTGGACCCCTTATTGATGCAATATAAAGGCAATGGAAAATTTTATTTAAGAATGATCTATAATATTTCAAAAATGCAATGACAAAATCATAAGATCGATAGGCAGTGTTCTTTATCTTTCTGGGTGCAATGATATTGAATCTATAATTGTAAGAACATATTATTGGATTATTCACGTTAAAAGTCTTCAAAGCTTGAAAATTATGAAAATGAATTTTATGAGAAGTTGTAGAATATTCTAATCATTAATAATGAAATAAATAGAAAAGAGAAATGTAAGAGAAAAAATGGATAAGTGTAATCTTAAATACTTTGAGCATGTAAAGTATGTGAGTTGTTGTTATTCACCAAAGAAAACATTATTATACTCACTGTTGTAGAAGAAAAGGAGAGCAACAACTATTTGAAAAATGAACAAAATGTATGCTTTTATTGGTGGCTTATATATTGTGTGAGAAAAATAACTGTTTCTATGAATATTAAATATATGAAAGAGAGGTCAGTATGTTATTTTGTTTTGATATATATATATATAATTCTTTTTCCAAAAAATCAAGTGTATGCAGGTAAGATTGGGATGAGATTGTTTCAATATATAGCTACTAAATTTATTACCAGATTTATGTAGTTGAATTGCTTGAAATTTCAGTCATTGGCTTAAATAGTAAAATAGAAATAAATGGTGTTTGTTGGATAACTTAAGTGAAAAACTATGTTCCCAGCTGATGAAGGCTAGTATTCAGAAACTTACCTGAGTACAGGTTTGGTACATTATTTATACTTAATATGGATAATTCAAGAGTAGTTTAATAATGTGAGATATTCTATTGCTATTGATGTAGTTTTCTCTAACAACTCACACGTTACTCTCTTATATAAATATGTGCCATATATTATAAATATAAAGACAAACTATTATCCTCTTCTCCCAAATTTATTTAGGATGATTAATGTTTTAGTCAACTTCTATTTGGCTATCTTCAAAAATAACTACAAAAATAAAAATTATAAAGAAAGCTTCAAAAATTGAAAATCGAAATATTTTTCTACTTTTTAAAAAATTTCTTTTGTAGTTAATTCTGAAAATGGCTTACAAGTTTAACCAAAACAAATTGTTGTAGTGAATAAACTTCTCTATTCAAAGGAAATATGATGGTTTGTTTTTATATTTATAATTAATGTTTGTTTGTAAGAAGAAGAAAAAACGCAGAAGATATTACAAATGGTGGGTAGAAGTGGTTTTGCAATTAATATATATCTATGTGCATATTATTTACTGTATCACTTTTTTATTGTTTTTGTTTTTTTTTTTTTTTTTAGGATTTTAAAGATAATAAGTTAGATAAAAATATTTTAGAGCCTCCCAAAGACCAGAAAGAATTAACAACTCCCAGTTCAACACCAACAACTTCGCGCAAATCAAGGCGTCGGTCTAACCTTTTTACGGTACTTTTTGCTTATTACTTATCCATTTATTATAGTTAAGTTATAATAATAGAATTTTTATATAAATATATTGTCTTTATTAACTTAATCTAAGGTGAATCTAATAATTTATTACATCATATATGTTTATTTTTGAAAACTATATATCAAAGTACAGAGGAAGAATAAAATAATTGAAGCACCTATTACCTTGGTTCTATATTTTTGATATCGTATTGCACAGAAATGGAAATATCTGCTGGTGTAACTTTTTTTTTTTTTTGCCTCTTTCAGAAAGAGAGAGAGAGAGAGAGAGTACTAAGGAAATTGCAAGGATCGTTTGACAGTACATTGACTTTTTTTTTATAAGCCTATAAGAAGAAATGCCCAATCTATTAGTTTTAATTATAGTTCTATTTTGGATACCTTATTAAATCAAATAGCAATGTCTAATATTGTTGAATATATTATTAAGATTTGCATCTTAAAAACAATAAATTTATTCATTAGATGTGGGAGGACAAAAACCAACTACTGTTGGAAATCAATACATACTAAGAGAAACTGATAGATACTATGAAGGATTGTGATTGAAAAATATCATCAGAATATCTCTACAGGTGTTAAGGCATATCTTGTTTCTTTAGTATTTATTAAATCAGTCCATCATAAGCTTCACAGGCAAACATTTTTTGATAACTTACTATTTCAGAGCTATCAATTTTCTAATGTGAATGCTACAATCATGAAAATGTTGATGTCACAAACAGTGGATGACTGATAGTCTATCATACCATCTAATGGGACATTGATTGCACTTTTTTAACAACTTTTTTTTTAGTGGCTACTACTATCCAGACTAGTTTCTCCCAATTGATAAATGTGGGATTATCAAAATTTGGGTAGCCAGATCAAGATCATGTCATAACTTGTTCTATATTATTTGAACATTTTAAAGGATCAGATTTACTCCATGATGTAGAAATTGTTTCTAGACAACTCTCTCATCTTCTAATATAATTCTGCTTTTTCTATAGCAGTGGTTTTAAATATTGCTTTGATAAACATGAGGATCATGAAGTGCATATCTTTCATAACTCACTCACGATTTAAATATTCTTGAATCTCTAACTGGTAACCCTTGCTGGCATTTACTTGAGATTTTTCTTTATGAAGATTGTCTTAACATTTTTTTAGAAACCATTCAAATATTATTTAATTTTATCTTATGTAGAATACAAGCAGTTCTTGATGCAAATAGTTGCTCTACATCATATTAATAAAGATATCAGGTGTTCCCATCCTTGTATATATATATTTTAAATATTATTTTTAATTGTGTAATATCAGAAAAGAGTGATACATATATTTACTGTATATGTCTTAATACTGAAAACAATTTCTTAAAAGTTAATGAATAGATCGTCTCTGTCTCTTTTCAATCTTATGCAGCCGTTTTTAGTGAAGAGAATTTTTTAATTTAACTGAGAAAAAACAAAAGTTAAAAGGGAGAATATTTCTATCATTAATTTTGAAATATATATTATATATTTGAAATGACTAAGTTATAAAAGAATATTTTTAAAATATATATTCTAGTTATCTATTATTATAAAGCACTGAAAATTTTTTAAATTATTCAAACGGACGTCATTCTCTGATAATGTGCTATTTTTTAAGTATTATAAATCTCTGCGCACTCACCTGCCAGTAAGAGTTTAAAAAACTTAAGTGAATCACTTAAGTTTAGAGTGCGTTTGTATATACATCAACTGTCACTGACCATACTTAAATCAGGTCTTGAATTTATTATGTGCCTGATGTTATAATCAAATATTGAATTTACAAATTTAGTTAACCTATTGCGGGAGAAAGACTGTGTCTCATTTTTAACCACCTACAATTAGACATATGATTTATAAATGTAAATCTATTATTATAAAAACGAGACACTGTACTTCTCCTGTGATGGGTTAACTAAATTTGTACAATCCTATATTTGATTATAATATCAGGCACACAATAGACAAATGTACTCTAAACTTAAGTGATTCACTTAAGTTTTTTAAACTCTTACTGGCAGGCAAGTGCATTGAGATTTATAATATTTAAGAAATAGCACATTATTGGAGATTGACTTCTGTTCGAATAATATTCTAGTTATCTATATATTATTTAAAGTAGAATTTTAAAAAGCATCACAAATATTGAATGTGGGAAAAGATTAGAAGAACAAAGAAAAAGTTTGGTTATCAATAAAAGGTTAATGGGGGGGGGGGCACTCTAAAAAGTATATTTTAGCCATTAAGCTTAATAATCATCAAGAAAAAAAATATAAAATAAGATAAACTGAGGAAGAAATATAAAATGGTGGAATAATATGAAGAAAATGTAGATTTATATAATATTTTTGAATAAATAAAAGGTCACTTGGGAAAGAAATAGTATTTGGATTAATAATGGATGATTTAGATATAAAAGGTGAAAAGAGTAATTGTCTGAAGTAAAGAAGAAAAAAATATTGGTAGATGAAGAAAGGAAAATACATAAGAAGTAACTGTAGATGTGAAATTATGAAAGCAGAAATTTTCAATTTCAAAAACAAACAAAAAAATGGAAAAATTAAGGGATTCTTATGACATCTCAGTTAAACTGTTAAGAACTTTGTGCATGAAGAAATTAGGGTCTGTGTGGAATTTTGCATTCATTATTATATCATAAAAATGAATTCATAGAATTGTGCATTTTATTGTTTTTTACAATAATCACTTTTTGTTTCATTTTATACATACATTAAATTTTAAATCCAAAATAAAAATTAAATTGGGAGTTATAAAAATGTTGGACAGGTAAGAGAAAATCGTAAGTTTTTTCTAAATAGCAAATGTTGGTATTTGTTATATGTACTTCGCCATGTTTATTTGACACATTTTTTTTATCTCATAGTTGCCTCAGTCTGCAGAAAAACCGATGATACATTAAGTGATTTCTTTTTTGTGTGATTTATCAACCACCATAATGGTCATTATTGATATCCTGAAATAAAGAATCCCAGGTCCTATTGGAAGAATTAATATGATCATATGACTAAGGAAAATATTCACATTGAATATATAACTTTTATTCCAAACACATAAAAACTTTGAAGTTCGTTCTATATGAATGTAACTGACAAATCTAAATCTTGAAATAAATTCATTTATTAACAAAATTGTTATTAATTCATGTGCAGTTTCTTAAGCAAAGTCATATGCAATGGAAAACTTCTCCATTTATAGTTAAATTTGTGAGAAGTTTACCAGTGATAAAAATTTCTGAATTTATTTCCAACTGGAAAAAATGGAATAGAAAAAAAAATGTCCACAATTCAGCTTCTCGAAATCCTAAATATCATTTAGAATCTTGAGTAATAGATCTGCTAATTCTTGTAAGAAATAAAACCTTTTGTTTTTATAATTCACTAATAGTCAAGAAGATAGTGCACCAATCTTTGCTCTTGTTTACTTGCTTTTTTCTCCACCCTAGCAATGAAAAAATCCCTGGAGTGACTAAATGATAATGATTGAAGAATTTCATATTGGGATTTGGATTCATATTTTCATTCCTTTTTTTACTTATTAGTTGGTCCACTTTAAGATCTCTAGCCCCTTAATTTATTTTTATTTGATCCTGATTTAAAGAAACAATTAGAGTTGTTTGAAATTGTTTATTGAAAAATATGTACGAAAGATGATTTAATAATTTAAATTGAATTGTCTTAGTATGAAATTCTTATATGAGGCATAAACTTTTCCAGAATTAATGATTATATAAAAGTTAATTGTGAAGAAAGCACTTTTTAAAAGTGTTAATATTTAGAAGAAAAGTTACTACTCTACAAATGCAGCTAAACAGATTGTAAATTTCATTGAGTATCATCGATCTGGCAACACACCACAAATAATGTATACTAGAAGTTTCTAGTAATTATAATTGTTAGCATTGTAAAAAAGATTTCTGATAGATTAGAAATCAATCCTATAACCAAATTGTCTCTAGATTATTCTGCTTCAATAATTAATGTTCTCTAAATAAAATCATGACTTATTCAGATATATGGTGCCGTTCATTTTATAATCTTCTATAATAAATATATCAGTCCAACTTGGAAATGCCTTGTTGTCATTTGGAGCTATTGGAAAGACCATCAGTCTTTCTTTTACCATCCACTTTGATTATTATTCCTTGCGATAGTTGTGGCTTCATAATCAATTTATCATTCTGTCAAAGATAATGTCTGTCTGTTTACAAGACTCTTTTTAAATGAATGCTAGTGTCTTCTCACATATCCAGAAATATTTTCATATCCCAGTGTGTTTGATGCGTGGATCAAACAGTTGTAGGTTGTTTTTGATCATATCTGAAATATACTTAACCATCTATTAGTCTTTATATTTTTTGCATTTCATGCATAGTCAGTGGTTTGTATATCTTATTCACTTGCTCCCTCCTGTTGATTTACATACTCTTGCATTACTTTCTTTTCCGTAGATTATTTTCTAGATTTATTCAGATATTCTTTTTATAGTGTAACAAAATGTTTAGCTGTCTATAGTATTGTTCCATTAAGATTCATGTTAAGTTATTGTATACAAGTCAAAGTAGATTCTTAGTCTAAATTATAAAGTTACTATAATAAATGTAGAACTTTTGCTGATAATTGTGATTATTAAATAGAAAGTAACTGTTGTTTACTAACTTACTTCTTTTTTTTTTTTTTTAAAGAAAGAATTTAATGACATAATGAAGAATAAAATAGTAGTATTTTATCAAAATTTTCAAATTTTTTTAGTTTTTTTTTTTATATCATGTCACAAATGTCCATAAGCGCAGCACATATCACTTCTTTCACTGCACATGCACTTTATAAACAATCTTCACTCATCAAATGAGATAGAGATATTAACACCTAAATCTTCATACCTGTGTTGTCAGTTTGATGTTATTCTTTTTCAAGGTAGGGACTGATTTTCTATTCACTTTTAACATCTTATGGAAAGATGTATAATTATTGCATTACAAAGATATTTTCAATTACTGGATGATTTTTTTTAACAGTGCACCCCTCAGTTCAGTTCAGAAATTCAGATCATTCTTTTTCATTATAAATAAATTTTGTGAACATCTCCACTCATCAGATGAGTTAAACGTATCAAAGCACTTTGCATCTCTATTACCATTTCATCATTCTCTCTCAAATTCCTGGTAACTTATTTCTCGACTATTTTAATATTACAATTACATTATAGTTAAATTAGTTTTTTTAAATAAAAAAAATTGTTGTTATTCTTTATTTTTACTGCTTTTCTTGTTTTATTTTTATACAAAGTGTTATTTTAAAATCTAAGCATGAAGTAGCATTTTCTTGAAGCATTTTTTCATGTATTACTTTCCAATCTTATGGGAATTATTTTAGATACATCATTAAAAAAGGATATAGTATTTGATAAAATTGATAGTGAAGGAAGAAGAGAGTGGTCAGAAAAGAGATGAATGAAATCCTTCACCTTAGCTTTGGAGAAATCTAAAAAACCAAAAAAGTGGTGAAACATCTGTTTTGTTGTTTAGACTTCTGAAATTTTCGATCCAAACTATTCAATAGTGTCCTTCTGAAGAAAAGCTAATCACATTTTCTAGGAATAATAATAGAATTATATATATATAATTCAAATAAATCTATTTAACACAGTATCCAAATTTTAATAAATATGTTATTTACTGGAAGTACTTTCGATTGTAAGATTGACAATCTTTATCAACCATCAATTAGTACAAATTTACACAAAATAAAAATCTTTATATTACCTATCATTCAATTCATTCAAATTTTCCACAATTCTGTTGTTTTTATATTAGCCGATTGTTTATTCATTAAACCCTCTCTATTTCTAGATATTATCATCGCTTCTTTAATTTTTCATTTTTCATTACATCGTTCAATTTGAATAATTTTCACATCTCTATTATCAAATTTAAAACCATAATTATAAGTTTTATTATATATATATATGTAAGAAGTCAATATGTATATAAATTTATTTACTTATTTTAGCCAAAGAAAGGAGATGAAGATAAAAAAAGTAAAAATGGAGAGATGGGTAGTGGACGAGTCATCCCCATTAAACAGGTAAAATATAATTTAATAAAAAAGTTTTAAATAAAAGAGAGGAATAGTTATTAGACAAAATATCTATTCTAATACTTTTTATAAATATAATTATTTATTTATAAAATTGCAAATAAATCAATTATTTGTTTTGAACAATTTTAAAAACCATCTCATTTCCACATTTTTCACCATTTTACTTTCCTTTAATTTTTTGCAGTATATATTTGTTTTTGTGTAATATTCTGCCATAGCTGATTGACATTAAATTGGGATTAAACCAGATTCTCACTAGGCTAAACCAAAATATTTCATTTGAAATTATACTGAGACATGATTTAGTCACAAATTTACATGTAAATTTTTACCAATACTTAATATTTCAATATAAATAATACATATACTAAGAAAAGTTTGTTTAATATTTTAAAATACATCAACATAGTATGCTGAACATGCTTTTGACTAACTGATAGTCATATTCATAGCTATAATTACGATTATATAGCTATGACTATCAGTTAGTTGAAAGCAAAATTACAAATGGGCCTTTAATTTTTTGTGATTGCAATATTTCATTATTTTGGCTTATGATTTCATCAAGTAGCAATTTTATATTTATTTTTAAATAAATTTTTCACATTTTTATTTTTATTTTTATAAATTGTTATAGAAACATCCTTAAGATCATGAGGCACAACCTCAGATATTCATATATTTTTGGAAAATTCCAATAGTTTTAAAGCTAATATATCACTACCATATTTTAAAGTTTTACCAATATTCTTCTCTGGACATGCTGCTTTTCATTTTTATAATTACAAATGTTTTAAATAGTTTGATATTTTTGTCCAAATTTAAACAAGTCAACGGGATAGCTATATCATTGCAAAAAGTAACTGAAATTTTTTCTCGTTATTTAGAAAGTAATCACAATACCAACTCTACCTGCTTGAAATGTCATCATAATCATGTAAAAGAGTTGCCGTGTATAGATTTAATAGGATTACATCATTTTTCAGAGCAGTATGTTAATTTCACTAGAAGGGATTTGAACTCAGACTTTCAAGCTCCCTATAGCTATCCACTTTATACAACTGATATACATGACCACATACATGTTTCACATGTATATGGTCATGTGTATCAGTTATATAAATGGAGTGGATAGCCTGAAACTCTGAGTTCAAATTCCTTTTAGTTGTATTAAGTTCACTATAGACAATATACTTGTATTTAGATATATTAATTTCATTACCTAAAAAAAAAAAAAACAATGTATGGTCGTGATTGTAGTTTTAATCAATAATCATTTTCAAAACCTTTTTGTCAGTTGTTGAATTTCCATTTTAAATCTCTGTATAGGTTATGAAACTCCACATTCAATCGACTATTCTGTTAAGTGTCTTTTTTAATTAACTTATTTCTTAACAGAATTGATGCGTATATAATTAAAAGATAAAAATATGATTGTATGACACACAATTTCATTGTTACACTAAATAGAAAAATATGACTGATGACACAAGCAGCTCAACAACTGACCCCTATACTAATAGTAGCCACTGCTGCAATAAGATAAAATTCAAAAAACAAAGAGGCAACAGCCTGTGTTGTAAACATTAATTAGCTTTTGCTGATTAAAATAGGATAGGTTAGGCACTGCTTGATGATCATTTATCGAGAAAACATCCCATCATCCGCCATTCTGACTCTGATAATAGCCAACATCTAGTAATTTTATTAAAATATCACTTAGTTAAAAGTTTGTCATTATTCTATTTGTGGGTAGATAATTTCATTTATATAAACTATAATATGTTACAATGATTTTATTTAAAGCTGTTTGCTTAATGGCTAAATGCTAGCATAGGTATTATTTCTTTCAATTTGTTTCAAAACTAAATGGTTCTAGTAATTATACTGCAAGAATCTATTTATAGCAGGTCTAAGATTTTCAACCTTTAATAAAAATAATAGTGATGCCAAATGTATTTTTCACTAGGCTAATCAAAGAGTTTTAATCATTTTCCTTATTTATCAATTAATTAGATGGTCAGCTGGATTTTGATTTAATTGACACTTTAAAAAAGTTTCCAGGTTATTCCAGGATTCAAATTACAAGTCATGGAAAATGAGTGTGTTCATTTCTATGGCTTAAGTCTGCCAATAAAAGTGAATTTCTGTTATTAGGGATCAGTTGTTATAAAAACAGACTTACATATTGATTTTTTTAAGTGCTAAATATTAGTTGGAAAGATATTGCTGATGGTTATCGAATATTATATTATGCTTCATTGCTAGAAAACTTCTCAAAGTCAACAAGCCTATATTCTATAGTTTTAAAATAATAATTAATACTTTTGACATACATTATTAAATTTTGCAATCCAAATGTTGTTCTTTTTCGATTCTGTGATTAAATTCATATAGTAAATTAATTTTTTAAAGTCCTTTCTTTTAGTGATATATTATTTTGTTATAGGGTCACTTGTATAAACGAAGTAGTAAAAGCCTAAATAAAGAATGGAAGAAGAAGTATGTAACGTTATGTGATGACGGTCGTCTGACTTACCATCCCAGCTTGCATGTAAGTATCCTTAATTTGTGTGTGTGTGTTCTTTTTTTTTATTTGTTTAAAAAATCTTTACATTTACTATATTGTAAATAAAATTGAATGTCTTAATTGAAGTGTTTATCTACTAAAATATACTGTTGTTAGCAAGTTTATCATTTATAATTAAATTTTATGTAATCAGATGACATTATCATGTTTCTTTTTTAAAAAAAACTTTTTTATGAGAATTTATGCCAAGTGAAAATTTTGTAAGGTCTTTAATTTTTAAAGAGAAAAAAAAACAACGATATCAGTTTCATTTACTTTGATATCTTTTATAAGACATTGTTTTTAAAGAATATGATATATAAAATTCCACAACATTAATATCCTGTTTCACATGTTTTCAGTCACATGTAATCATTACCTCTTCTGACACTTTTTGTTTGATGACATCGTTAGTATTTTATTTTATTAGACTAGTGATACTTATATAGACGAATACTTGATAACCAGATTACATTATGTACACAAGTTGATATATATAACATAATAGTTTATTTATTTATAATGTCGTAAAAGCACAAATTTATTTAAGTAAAAAAATTAATTATTTAATATGTGTTAAGTACTCTGCCCAAAGACAGGTAGACTAACTTAAGCTGCAAAGTACTATGATCAAGTGATTATGCATAATTATCAGTTGCTTCATTAAAATGCAAAAAATATTTGACTCATAGAATGAAAGGTATTAGTCAAAATATGGAAAATAAATAACACATATTGTTTTCATATGCAAATAATTTATTATATATTTGCTTTTTTCAAAATTGATTTTTGCCAATGAATATGTTTATTACTTGAATACAAATTTCTGAATTATCCGGAAACAATGTTTAAAAACATTTATACACAAATTAAATAGGATTTGAAAAACAAAAAAAATTTTTAATGAAGCACCCCCTCCCCATCTTTTCAAATTTTTAACTGGTAATTTATTCGATTTTTGGTATAAATAAGTTCTTTTCATCTTCAAAGAAGTAATAAAATAATTTATAAAAGTTTCTCATTGCTTTGACCTTCAAATACTCATAATTATTTTCTTTTTTTAAGTTTACAATTCAGTTTTTTTTATATATCTCTTTTCTTTTATTCTCCATAGAAATATCCTTGAGAATTCATCGGCCTCTAAGCCATCCAATTTATTACTCATCAATTGACACTCCATTATTTTTAGAAAAACTGAGTATAGTATTTTGTAAAAACCTAAGAATATTCATTGGAATAAAAAATTATTAACAGCTATTTTTTGACTCTTTTTAAATATTATAGCATGTCTAATGAATATGTAATTCTTCAGGAGATTAGTTTTATATTCATTTTAGAAATAGCAACAATTATTCTCTTCTACCCTAAATATATGACAAAAGAATTTTATTTATTTTTTAAATTGAAAGTTTTCCCCAAAATGAGAATTTAAATAGAAAGAAAATTAAATGATAAGTATGATTTTAAAAAATTTAATTACTATCTTACTTTAACTAGTGTTCATATATAATTAGTGTTTGGCACTTAACTATTAATAAAAGATCTAGGTTATACAATTCCAAATATTGTTTAAATTTCTTCATTTTCTTTCTAATATAATAATGTAATATATATTAACAACCATGAATGATCATCTTATGTGGTTTAGAGCTGTAATAAAGTAGTGAATTCCAGAGTTCAAAGTTCATGGTTAGCAGCTTAATTTTTTTATCACTTTCAGTGCTTAAACTTTATGTAAATTTTCATATGAACTTTCAAGCAACAAATCATTCTTTTTTTTTTTTTTAATTATGAAAGATATAGTATGAATAGTGAATAATAATGAATATATATATATATACACACACCCACATTACAAATAATAAATATCATTTTAATTTTAATCCCCTTATTTAATTTTTATGAACCAACTTAATATAATAATGGGTGATAATAACATTCATTTGTTTATTTGACAGGATTACATGGATGATGTGCACGGTAAAGAAATATCTTTAGTTCATACCACTGTTAAAGTCCCTGGACAGAGACCTCGAGGTACTCGCACCAACCCCTCTGCCAATGGACTAACTAATGGTATTAATAACTTATCTCTGGGAGGTAAGCAGTAATATCTTCTTTAAAATATCTGAATATGTGTTGTGATTCTAAATTTTATTGAATTAATGTTCATTTAAATAGGAAAAACTGTTTAATATTTTTGAGCAAAACTATTTTCAATAAATAATAAGATAATAAACAAGGACCTGATATAGAAATGAAGGTAATAGTTGATAAAACACACACGCCACGTGATGGCATTGTTGCTACGCAAAAACTATAAATAAATTTATAAATTTATGTCAGTATACTTGTACAAAAGGTGGGATGATTGTGTTAGGAGGATTTTTGAGTGTTATAGAGGTAAGGAGTGGGATAGAAGAATTGATGCATTAATAAAGAATAGGGAGTTGGAGAGATGGAGAACTAGTATGGAGAGTAAAACAAGCTTAAATATATACATAGAAATAAATGGAACATTGGATGTGAGTTAATTTAATAGTAAGGAAACTAGTTTATTGTTTAAGGCTCAAACGGGATTTTTAGCAACAAGAGAACATACACGTAAATGGAAAAATATGGGTGATTTAGTCTGCAAGTTGTGTAAGGAAGGCATAGAAAATATTAGGCATCTGTTACTTCAATGTAAATGCTTGGAAGCAGAAAGGGTACAAATAATAAAGTTATGGAAGATTAAATATGAACAAAGTGATTATACAGAAAGTGAGTTATTGGTTTTTATGCTAGGTTTGGGAAATATAAGGGGATTTAGATAATAAGATCATGAAGTTGACAAAGATTATGTTGTGGAAATGGAATGGAGCAGATTATGGGAAACTTAGGGTGGAAAATGGAAAGGGAAAGTAAAGTGGCTAACAGGTTTCTCTGGGCATAGTTGCTGAGAGATTCCTGACTCCGTATAAGGAGAAGTCACAGTGCCTCACATCACATAAAATATGAACGTTCCCAGCCCATATTTATTTTGGATTTTCTTTCTTATAAAAATTTATCATCAACAAATTTTCAACTTATTACGGTTGTATTTTTGTTTTTCTATTTTTGTTTAAAAAATAAATTCTAAAGTTAGTAACCTTTTTTGTTTGGTTTCACTTTTTTTTTTTTTTTTATAATATAAACAAATTTAAAACTTATTACACTTTTTTTTTTGTTTTCACTTTGGTTTTTTTTTTTTTTTATAACATCATCAAACAAATTTAAAAGTTATTCCGGGTTTTTTTGGGGGGGGTTCCGCTTGAAATGGTATTATTTAGCTATCATCCCGTTTCACCTACTATGTTCCATTGTAGTTAGTATCTTTTCCACCAATTCAAACCCTCACAGTCCACGTATATAATCAGAATAATTTATTTTAATATGTAATAGCATATATTTACATGTATGTGCACACATTTAATATATTAATTTAAAACTTATTACACTTTTTTTTTTCACTTTGTTTTTTTTTTTAAAAAAAAAAAAACATCAACAAATTTAAAAGTTATTACGATTTTTTTTTTGGTTCCGCTTGAAACGGTATTATTTAGCCATTGTCCTGTTTTATCTACTATGTTCCATCTTAGGTAGTATCTTTTCCACCAATTCGAACCCTCAAAGTCCATGTATATAATCAGAATAATTTATTTTGATATGTAATAGCTTATATTTACGTGTATGTGCAGATATGTGCGCACATTTAATATATTAATGTCTGCACACCCTCACATAACACTGTATAAAAAAGTGTGAAGTGTGCGAATTCGTGGAAATAATTTACTGCGATGTGACAACGCAGCCTGCAATGTGTAGTACAACAAAACTGTTGTATACATGTAACACATGGCTGCAAAAATACGTTAGGCCAAGTAAACAGCGTTTTTATGTGTTTTGACACGTAAATCGCACCATCACGCAGCATGTGTATTTAATCAGCAAATACCGAAATGAAGACTGGTATCAAATAAATTACATAATGATGAGAAGGAAGTATCAAAACGAGGAATATATTAATCTACAATCTTAATCATAGTAAATATGCTAACATCATTTAAAGAAGAAAAAAATTGTTAAATCTTATATAAATGAAATCTGAATATAATCAAATGTAATAGGGAAGCATAAAATGATTAAAAAGAATTACAGAAAAGATCCGGAATAAATAGCAGATAATTTTTAAAAAAATTAGTCACAACACTTTTTAAGCAAGAAAGTGAAATGCCCTACAAGTCATGGCTCAAAAAAGACAATTTAAATATGATTGAAAAGAAATGCAAAATAATGGAAAATTCTAAGAATATAGAAAATGTAGTCATGTGATTTTCTAATAGAACACAAAGAAAAAATTAATAGAAAGCTTAAAAAGTCCAAAGAAAATGAGTTCTAAGAATACATAGAAAATACAGATATAAACATAGCACCATATAATACTGGGAATTTTAAATAGCCCTGAACAGATAAATAAATATGTATACAATAAACAAAATAGAGAAAATATTAATTGAAAATGATGAGATTTCACAATAATAATTAAAAAAGTGGAATTGTATAAATAAACTTTCAAGATGCTCTCCCCCCCCCCCCAAAGAGAAAAACTTCATTACTCATTTGATGTTTTATACTCTTTAAATCCCCAAAATCCATGTTCTCTCTCTCTCTCTCTTTTTTTTTTCATGTGTCAAAGCATCGGCCGGGGAGCAAACCTGGGACAACTGCTTGTAAGGCAGTTGTGCTGACCACTCAGCCTCCAATGCTTGACATGTTCTTTCTCTTTTTTTTTAATAGACTCTTCAGTGTTATAAAATGAAAACAAGTTTTTGAGAAAGAATTGAAATCATTAATTCTGTATTTGAAAGCCCCTTAGTGGACTAAATAAAAAAAAAATAATTATTCTGCCCTAATTCTAGGTTACTATTTTAGAATATTAGATGAAAAAGTAAACTCTAAAATGATTAACCAAATGTATATATAATAAAAATAACTGCACACGTTTGAGAAATGTATGGTAATAACTATTTCTAAAAAGAAAGGAACAGGAGATTGAGAAGATAATTCTTCTATTGCACATATCAAAAATTTGAATGAAAATTATCTTCTGACTAGAGAAAAAAACTGAGAACCCACCTTTCATCTGATATTGATAATGATAATAGTTGTCCTAAACGGGAAATAATTATATGATTCATTATATTGTTCATGGGTTTTTTTTTTTTGCATACGAATAAATAATACCTAAATAGATTAAGGTTTCATTATTCTTTTTAGTGTGAATGTATATCAATAGTATTTATCTATAATACTGTATTAATATATATGCCTTTCACTATTATACATATTCAGAAATAAACAAAAACAAAAAAACATTTTATTGTAAACTATTATTTTATTTAGTAAAAAAAAAAAAAAGTTTCCCTTTTGTGATTTATTTTTTGTATGTCATTTTTTAATAAAATAATCTGTTTACCTTTGGGTATCTTCAAATAAATTTGTTTTATAATTTATTTTTAGATATACTTTCAGAAGTCACATAAACAAAAAATATAAATATTTTTAAATTGTTAAAGATAATTAAAAAATAAATATTTTTACAGTATTATCCATTAAAAAAAAAAACCATATATAAAAGTAATATTATAATTGCATCTTTCCAGTCAACAAACATTAATTATATAAAATGTGGTGCTATTAATTTATAAAATGGTAAACATTGGAACATTTTCAGTATTAAAAAAACAAAGCAAAAATTACTTTTATAGTTTCTTTTATTATGTAATAGACAATTATGGTAACCACTTGTAATTAATTTAAGTTAGTAGTTTCAACCCAAATTCAGCTTTAGAATTACACAAATGTAGTTTTGTTTTGTTTTTGCCTTACTGCAGCTTTCATTAATTGGCAAAATCTAAAGTATAGAAGTTTGCAGGATAAAAATCTGTGAGTTAGTTAGTAATGAAAATAAACACTTTATGATGAAAGATGTAGTAAGATTATAAGGGCATAGAAGCAACATTTGGTTCAACTCCAAGTTACCCAGAGAGTGGGATATAACAAAACACTACACATAGTGATATAGATTTTTTTGGAATTATATATTTACATTTTGGAAAATATATTATTCAGTAAATAGAACTATGACTATTATTTATATTTATTTATATAACTACATTGAAAATAGTAATATTTTTATTATGGTTTATTTTTATTAATTATCATTAATAAAAATGTATTCATCTCAAAAGTATATAGATATGGTTTCCCAAAAAATTAAGATGATAATTTTTAATAATAGAGTGGAGCTGCAAATTATACTGTATGTAACTAGCAATTTTATTATATGCTATCCAAAAAATATATAAATAAACAAACAAAAACACTAATAAAATTTTTTTATGTGCCAGTATCCATTTTGTCTCAGGAGGGCCATATTCAATTATATATATTAATAAAATTTCTTCAGTTTAAGTTGAAAGCAGATGTATTTTACTCTTCCTTTATTATTTTTCCAGAATTTGATGTATATAATAAAATATTTTCTAAGAGTAATTATTAAAAGTTTTACAAAATTTTAGAACATATTTAAAATTAATACTGATTTTAAAATATTAAAATAATTGGACAGATTTTGTTTCTATAAAAAAAAAAAAAAGTTATTGGAAAAAAAGAATACTTTGACTGCATATTTAAAATGATGAAAATCAGGCATTTTGCTATTTATTTTATTTTAAAAATAAAGATATGGTAGTTAATTTTTTTTCTTATCCTTATTGCTTCCGTCAATGCATATATATAAATATGTCCCTTCAATGTATTATTAATAACTATAGTTTTTTTTCCTCTTAATTTTGTTTATATATGCATGTATTCATATAAAAAAGCATTTATTTTATATATGTGTGTGTGTGAATTAAGTTGAGTAAACAATTCATTTTCTATTCTAATCCTATTCTATGCTATATTTGCCTGAATGTGTGGTGGGGAAGGTCTGGAAACAGCATAGTTTGCGGCTCCACTGTATATCCATTTTATCTAATTACTTAGATTTGGATAAAGGTATTTAGCTTAATGATTCAAAACACTTCTTTGTAACCTTGAAAATGGGAAGATTGCTAATCCTGATGAAATATCTGTAAAGTTTTAAATATGGTGGTGATATGTTTGCTTTAAAAATATTGAAATTTTTTGAGAAATATATGGTCTTATGCAGATATGCTGCCTGATCTTAAGGATGTTTCTATTGTTTCAATGTTTAAAAATAATGGGAACAGACGTTATTGCAGTAATATCGTGGAATATCATTATTATTGACTATTGCAAAGATACTCCCAAGAATTTTGTTAAATAGGTTGCTTTTAGTCATAGGCGAATGGTTGGTTATTAGAGACTCCATGTGGTTTTAAAAAAATTAAGAAATTCTATAGACATAGATTTAGTTGACAGACAAATGCAAGAAAATTCTCAAGAACAAAAGTGTGATTTATATATTATTTTGATTGATTTAATCAAGGCATTTGACTCTATTAATCAAAAAGGTTTGTGGCATTGTTTGAAATTAGTTGATTGTCCATCATAATTTATTCATATTATATAGCATTTATGTGATGGAATGAGAGGACATGTTATTAATATGTTAGAAAATCAAGCATTAGAAATAATAACTGATATTAAATATGAATATTTACTTGCTCCTACATTATTTTTTGATTTTTATGACACTGGTTTTTTGGAATTATTTATATAGGCAGCTTAATGAAATAGGAATCAAGGTGCAATAGAGATATGATAATAGAATTTTTAATTTGAGTCAAATAAAAGCAAAAAAAGAACTTTACCTTTTTGGATTTACACTAGACTGATGATGATGCTATTTTTGTTAGTTCAAAAGATGATCTACAGAATATATTTAATGTTTTGAACACAGTATTTTATGTACATATAGACTTTGATTTAATAAATAATTTTCAAAAAAACTCAAGTTCCTTATCAGCCAGTAATTGAAGAAAAATCCTCTGCAATTTTTAGCTTGAGTGACCATACTTCAAATATTTTTTTGTTGAAATGTAGCATAGACTCTAATGTGATACTGCTTTTAACAAATTAAAAAGATAAAAAGTTCTATCACAGAATAATAACTACTTCAATTAAATTAATTATATTTTGGTTATCATTTTACCTAATTTATTATATTGAAGTAAGACTTATATATTCTATTGACCCAACATATAGGCATTACAAAACTTTCATTTAAGGATCCTTCCAAAAAATATTAAAATACAATGGCAAAATCATAAAGGCAATCAATATGGTCTTCAAAATACTGAATGTGATATTACGGTGTCCACTTTTGAAAAATCACACCTCATTAGATTGGACATATAAAGTGAATGAACAATGCAAGACTTCCTAAAAGAGTGTTTTATAATGAAATTGATCTTGGTTTTCATGGAAGAGGTAGATCCTGTCTCAATTATAAGAGCTATCTCAAAGACATTCTAAGAGGTAACCATGCAACTGTTTCCATATGACTGAGAGTAAAATACATTGAATATCTACAATTGGACATGGTATTGAAGTATTTCAGAGAGTTTTCTTTAGATGAAATTAAAAGACAGCATTGCAAAATATGAAATATACAGAAAAATGAACCATATGTTTTGTGTATTGGTTTGTGTACTCTCACAAAACTCATCTCTAGAATAGGTTTTTTCCCCCCTTAAAGTTAGATGGCCGTACTCTTTTCCAAATGATTGCTGCCACTGATATATTTGTATATACCTATATTACACACCCATGCATATTATGAAAAATACTTCAATTATAATGCATACCCATATATATAGATAATCTTATACGTGATTATATATGTATACGTGAATGCTGTGTATTATGTTTAATTAACCAATTATTAGTTAATTTTTTAGAAGTTTGTATATATTTATGTTGTTTTTGTTTGTTAGTTTTTTTGTAATTTTTTATGTATTTGGTTTTATAAACTTTTCTTCTATAATAAATTTAAATGTAGTGTAAACATTTTTATTATTTTTATTTTGTACCATGTCTTTAATAATGAACATATGGTGCTGAACTATCATCTCTTTCATTAGTAATTGAAAATTAATTTTAAAAACAATCCTTTTTTATATTATTCATTACATTTTTTTATTTATTTTGTTTTTAATTTTTCTTATTTGACCATCCAATGTTTGCAAATACTTGGATTGAGTTTTATTTTTTATTAATGTTTTTTAAAAATTATTTGGAGAATACTAAATAAATGTTTATTCATTTATCATTAAATGATATTATTGTTTGAAGGGTTATTTATTATTATGAATATTTTGCAAGACAAATGTTGCTTATATTTAATTTAATATTGTTTTTATTATTACTATTATTAAAGAATATATTTTTCATTGTTTTGAAGTTATATAGTTTAATAAACTGATCTTTATAAATAATGTGGTTTTTTTATTATTATTGAAATAATAATGTAATATCTGTTGCTGAATAATTAATTTATGTATTATTTACTTATAATGTTAATGTATTTTTATTATTTAATAAATAATATTTACTGAGGCTATAACCTCGATAATATGCGTATAAAATGCGATAGTAGGGACTTCTACAGGTGTTTTAACCACAAGCTTACGCTATGGAAGAAAAGAGGGGAACCCTGAAAAGGGGGAACCCTCCTTACTTCAACCTACTTTAATAAACTAAATCATTATTAGACATCTCTCAATCAAATCCAGAAGCTATACCAAATAAAGATATTTATTTAAACTATATTTGAGTTGCAATATGTCTAGTTAATGTAATTGTTCAAATGGATGTTTGAATTCTGGGTAAAGGCTTTTTGTTATATTTTCAACCCAATAGGTAGATTTTTAAATAATATTTAACATCGACAGGTCGTTTAATGATATTTTGTCATTAGTTACTATTTATTGACTTGAATATGAGATAAAGTCAATAGATACCGCTAAATGGCATGGCAAAGCCTGATTTTTATAATTTTACTCCATATTATTAAATAATAATTGTATAATCTATTGCTCAGAGGTCATGTGATATTCATTTGAGCACCAAAGTTAAATCCTAATGTTTCAATCAATTGACCTAACTGAAAATGTTTATTTTACTCACTTTCTCTTTTTTTGTTTTTCAATCCACTACTTTATATTTGTGATAACTCTATTTTGATTTTTAAAATGTCCCTTTCCAAAAATTACAATAGTAAATGTGAGCATGTTAATTTAAAAAATATTAATAATTGATTATATTTTATAAAAAGTATTTTTCATTTTAGAAATTTTTATCCCATATTTAATTATGTATTAATGAATTAAAATATAGCAGGAAATTGAGTCTCTATAGGTTTAGTTATGTTTGCTACACAAAGAAGTTTAGTAATTTAAAGTTTGCTTCATTTTTTTTTTTTTTTTTGCAGATTCTGATGGTTATGAGTTTATAATTGTATCTTTGGATAATAAACAATGGCATTTTGACGCAGCAAACCTTGAGGTGAGTTTTATATGTATTAAGAAGATTTTTTTGTTTGTTTGTTTATATAATGTTTTGAATATTTTATTGTTACTTTCGTTAAAATTTTTACTTACTGTATTAGTTTACTTTTAATAGATTATTTAGATTTTTTTTTTTTTCTAAATATTTATTTTTGTGCATATAAACATGTTATATGTGTGTTAGAAGATAATAACCATTTAATGACATTTTATTTTTAGTCATTAATAAAGTTATAGAGAAAAATGTAATTGCTTTCCTTAAAAATAAATAATAAATTTATTTTAATGGATTTATTTAATTCCAAAATTAATAATAATAAAAAAATGGTAGTAATTAAAATCAACCCAGTTTAATTCCTGTTTATTGTAATGTAGCTAATGATTTTAGCAGCCTATTTTAACACTGACATACATATCTGATTCCTTGGACCAGGAATAGGTGTTGATGTTCTGGTTAACCATCTCAATGCATTGTTAACTTTGTATTATTATATATATATTTTATGTGTAAACAGATGAATTTCAATTCAGCATTAAAAATATGTATTAAACAAAATATAATGTATGTCTATAATAGGTGGGTCCTAAAATACATTTATATACAAGAGGTCCATGTTCATTGTAGTATGAAAAAAGAATGCAAGCACATATTGAATTCAAAATTTATAAGATTTTAATGTTTTTACAGACAGTTGGAAAGCAAGTGAGTAAAATTTTTAGAGCTAATTACCAAGTGCATTGATGAACTTGAACTGAAAAAAGTAAAAATAAACGTTAATCACCTGTTTTTATTTATCAAGTATATGGACTTTTTTAAAGATAGCTTAACTCTTAACAAATATCACAAAGAAAGTTCTAACGTTCATAAATATATGTTCACTGATTATATTTTATTGTTTAAGAAACTAATAAGAAACTTGTCATAAGCAAGATGAGCTTTAATAAAAAAAAAAAGATAAAAGCATTAAATGTGGATAAAAAGCTATCATAAAAGATACCCAAAAAAATCAAGATAATGTATTAACAAAAATAGTTCTAATGTAGTATATAGACATATTGTAAGTATTGTGAAAATTATACTACAGAAATATTATTCATCATTGGATAATCTCTAATCTAATGAATGATTAATAAAAATTACATTGTATCTATCCAGTAAGGTTATTATTCTGTTGTCTAGTAGTCTGTATGGGCTTTAAAGTTACAGAAAATGTGTATTAATTATTTTAAAAAGTGTATGTTGAATTATTATTCCATAACCGTTTTAATCTTTCTAGTTTTAGATTTCAAAATATTGATTACCAATTTGTGCTCAAAGAAATGTAAAAAATTGTACTTTATTTTGTGTAGATGGCGCCACTTATTAAAATTTTAATTGTGGAAATGGAATGGTGCAGAATAGAGAAGAATATGGGAAAACTTAGGATGGGAAATGGAAAGGGAAGTTAAAGTAGCTAACAGGTTTTTCTGGGCATAGTTTCTGAAAGATTCCAGAGTCCTGAGTATAAGGGGAAGTCACAGTGCATCACATCGCATCAGTTTTATTTTTATAATTTAAAATTTCGAGAAAAGATTCCACATAGTAAAGCTTTTCTAATTTGAGAAAACTGAACTGTTCTTTGAAAACAATCACGAATTAGTTTCTAAATGGCGATTTAATATTAGGCAGCGTGCTTATCTTTAGTTTTTTTTTTTTATTAGCTGATCTAAACTAATGTTTATTCAAGTATCTTGACAGTTTCCTAGGTGATCATTATATTCAACCACTTCCCGGTGTTTTGGGGAATTGATAAAAAAGACAACAGTTCACTGAGATTAAAAGTAATTGTTAGACTTTTTTAGAAAGATGATCATATATACTTGACATGGGAAAGTCTCATTTTTTGCCATATAATTAGGACAAGATATGAGTTGAAACAAAAGACGACAGGAAATTAAAAAATTATTTGAAAATTTTTTGGCATGTGTAATCCTATGAGAAATAAATTAATATACATAAGATATATTATTTATATATAAAAAGCATTTGATTTTTACTTGTTTCATTTGTATTTATGAGGCTGAATAATGAATATATCTTATTGAATGTAACAAGCAGACAAATAAAAGAATGAAGCAAAAAAACTACACTTATAAATATGTATGTTTATTATATTTTGATAGTAAATAGATTGGCCGTAGATGTCATGATATTTAACCAATCATTTAATTTTTTTTATCATGCATTTGCCCATGTGATTTAACCTAATAATAAAATGGCAGTCTCAAGAAATAAAGTTTCTTGAATCAATTCTTACCGGTGGGATGGGATGGGGGCTTTTTTAATTAATTGGGTCTGTTGTGCGCAAATTGGTCATCAGTTGATCAACCAAACAATTTTATATGAATATTTTACCATTTGTTTTACCATCTAACAATATAGCAAGCTATAGACAGCTAATTTACTATTTTTAACTCTTGATATAGCATTATATAGTTATTTTTATCTGGAACGTCTAAATTCAAATCAAGTTGTTATTTTTAATTTGTAAAAGCATATTTTTAATTGTTTGGGTTTTTTTTTAATTTTTATTTTAGGAGAGAGATGCCTGGGTGGCAGCTGTTGAACAACAAATTTTGGCGTGTCTTCAGGGCAATGAAAGCAGCAAGTCAAAGGTAAACATCTTTTATTATTTTTAATAATTATATAATAAAGTATAATTCTTTTTATTCCAAAATTTGATTGCATTATATATTTCTAGCCATAGATATGATACCTTTACCCCACACTATGAAAAAACTTTACTATTGGTTTCATCTTAATCTCAAATATAAATTGTAATTTTTTGGTTATTTTATTTATTTTTGACATTAAAATGCATAATAATTATTGTGTTTATCACAGTGGATATTTTTCATTTTTGATTCCACATGGAATAAACAAATTTTTTTTAATTAAAATAAAAACAAGGAAAACAGATTTATTTAGGTATATAATTAAAAATTTACATTTATTAATTATTGTAGAAAAGTGAAATTTCACATAATGTTATAAATTAATAGTAAGACCTGCTGTGGTTTGATACAAGTCCCCTAGAGAATTATGTAAATTAGTAGATAATAACTTGTGCTTTGTTATGTATTGTTTACTATAATGTCTTGTATGTGTACTATACTTTTCAGCATATATATATACATCATAAATGTTTTTAACCCATATATACACTTACCTAATTGCAACACTTAGATTACATAATGATACTAGGAAAGTCATCATTGAGAAGGGTGTAAGACAAGGTGACTCCATATCTCCAAAACTTTTTACAGCAGTGCTGCAAGAAGTATTTTGTGGATTAAAATGAGAAGTTAAAACAATAAAAGTAAATGGAGATTATTTAAGTTATTTAGATTTTGCAGATGGTGTAATTGTTTTTGCAAATAATGCTTTAGAGTTTCGGGAGATGTTGCAAGAGTTATCAGATGAAAATAAGAAAGTAGGACTAAAGATAAATGTTAAAAAGACTAAAGTAGTGTTCAGTGGATTTCTCAAAAGATAAAAATAAAGATTGATCATGATGAGTTAGAAGAAGTTAACAGCTACAAATACCTTGGTCAGATTTTTACTACAGATGGAAACATAATGGATGAAATTAATCATAGAATTAAACTTGGTTGGAGTGCTTTTGGTAAAAATAACTTATTATTAAAAGATGTGTGTTTGAAAAGGAAAGTTTTTAATAAATGTATTTTACTAGTTCTTACTTAATGGAACTGTGACTTGGATACTTAAAAGAAGAGCAAAACAGAGACTTCAGACTAGTCAAGAAGTATGGAGAGATGCATGTTAGGAGTAACAAGAAGAGATCGAAAATGCAATATATGGGTAAAAGAACAAACATGTGTTACTGATATCATTGAAAGAATTAAAAGACTGAATTAGAGTTGGGCTGGACATATTGCTAGAAGAGATGATAATAGATGATCAAATTGAAATATTAACCTGGATTCCAAGAGATTATAAAAGACCCAGAAAGAGACCACATGTGAGATGAATGGATGAAATAAGAAAGTGTGTACAAGTGATTTGGAAAATATAGGTTAGAGAACAGAGAAGATGGATTGAACTTGGAGAGACCTTCATCCTGCAGTGGATTGATAATGGTTGACAATGATGATGATAAGACAAGTTAAAGATTACAATACATATAGAAATTATTATTATCGAGTTGAATAATATTTAATAAAATAATAGAACAATGAATGCACTTATGAGAAATACAATGAAATAATAGAGAATCTTAATATATTTATACATTTTGAAAATTAAAGTGTGTTTGTGTACACATTCAAAAAATAATATTAAAATTTACTGTGTTTTTTTTCTCTTTGATTTATTTTTTCAAAAATTTAAATTTGATTTGAAATGGCTTCAAAACATAAAGCAAGAGATCATAGAAATTTTGTCAAGCTTAATTAAAAAATACACGAAGCTTGGTAATTTAATTTTAACATATTTCTATTTTAACAGATCTTATTTTGAACTTTGAGTAATACCCAAATGATGCAAAGTTCAAAATAAGGCCTGTTAAAATAAAAAATTAACAAGCTTTGTGTATTTTTTAATTAAGTATGTCAAAATTTCTATGACCTTTTTGCTTTATGTTTTGAAACCATTTCAAATCAAATTTTAAATTTTAAAATAATTAATTCATTAATTTGACATTAGATATTGCTGTGGCAGAAGGAGTAATTATGTGAACATGTCAAAGCTTGTTATAAGACAAGAAAATTCCTGCTACTTATTGGAAAATATGATATATAAATGTAAAGTTTACATTTTTCTAATTAATTTACAAGTTTAATCTTTTAACAAAATTACAGGCATGTTGAGGCCCTAGAAAGAGAAGTTATAATAAATACTTATATGAATCGATAAAATACTTGACACTTGCGCACTTTCGATGCATTTAGCCTCATATTCATTTTGTTTGTTTACCTTTTTTGTTTTTTTTTGATAATATATAATTGAAGTAGCAGACATTAAGATAGTGAATACAATGGCTCCAATTTATATTGCAGTTATTTTGTTGTAAAATAATTTGCAAATTATTGATGAACTAGAATGAATGTTTTGCCTGAAGGTTTGTGATGATGCTATATTAGATGTGATAATATGTTTGACTATTTCCATCATCTATCAGTAAATATTAAATATATAGAAAAATTTGAACTTTATTTTAAACTTTTTCAAATACAAACAACTTGTTAGTAATAACACACAAATACACAACACAGGTTAATAATGACATAATGTTTTGAGTAGTAGTATTTTCTACTCTTTTTCAGATGTTGCTGGCCTCCTATGCTAAATATTATCACTGGTCAGACCACACCTGAAGAAGAGTAGACAATAATACCACTCGAAACATTGTGTTATCTAATTGTGTGTTATTACTAATAAGTTGTTTGTATTTGAAAAAGTTTAAATAAAGGTTAAAATTTTCTACACATTCAACATTTATTGATAGATGATGGAAATAGTCCAACATATTACCACATAGAATAAATATTGTTCTTAAATTCAGATTTAGAATATATTACAAAAACTCTTTAATCGTCATTTTTTAACCTTTTGTCTATCAAGATCACCATATTGGATTTTTGGAAAATTGCTTTAACGTAGTTTTTATGTTTGCATTATGCAAAAATTAAATAATTTATGTAATCAGAAAAATAAAATACTAAGGAATATATATATAATAATGGTGAAAAAATAAATCATCATTATATATTAAAAATAACAAAAAAAAAAAAAGAGATTTGAACACTTTTAAAAATTATTGTTTTTATATTTCCTTATAAATTCGAATTTTAATAGAGAAATTTTAAAATTACATTTCTGTTAGTAGATTTACTACATTCTTTATAAAATTTCCAATAAAATTATATACAACATGATTTAACTAAGACAATTCATTATTCCAAAACATCACTCTTTTATTTTTCTAGAAATCCTGCAAGTATTCTTTTCTCATGTGTGTCTGTATATAATCAATGAAGAGAAAGTAGTAGAGATGAATAAGTTAGGCTCTAAATTACTAGGATGCAATACACACATAGCTAAGCAGAAAGTGTAGAATATTAATAATAATATTGTTTTTTTTATTTGTCTTATCTTTCAAAATTTTATTGTTATATAGAATCCAACTAAAATATAAAATCAAATGATTGCTTGCAAATAAAAAATGTTATTGAAACTATATAGCAAAAAAAGAAATAAATAAACATATAAATAAAAATGCAGATCACGTAATCAAAGCATTTATATAGGAATTTGTTGAGTGGAGCTGGCACATCAATCAACATTCTTGAAGAAACCCATTTCAATTTCATTTTGAGAAGCAATAAAGTAGCCTCACTGAATACTTGCCATGTGATCAATCATCACTCCACAACAACCAAAAAACTTTCATGCCTTTTTTTAGGCAGACAACATAGCAGTTTTATTTTTAATATTGTAAAACGAGCTTCAATAACCAGACATTAGCCAGCATCAGAAATTGTATTTTTATTGTTACATTATTTTAAAATAAAAAGATCGTAAATAAAAATTGATTTATTAAAAAGAAAAAACTTAACTTAAAAACTGAAAATTAAAACTTGTTTAACGTATATATAGATTGCACAGATGTACAACTTTAAAAACTATTTTAAAAATAAAAGTATTTGAAAGTATTTTTTTTTTTGTAAAAAAAGTAAAGATTGATATTTTTTTAAAATAGAAGTAAATGATTTCTGTCATGTTTAATCTTAGAAAATGGAAATGATTGTTTTTTTAATTAAATGATTGTTTTCGCAAACTAGCCCTTGGGGCACTTAACATAATTTAAAAGGTCAGATAAGAGAAATAAAAAGAATTAGCTTGACCAATGGAAGCACCAAGCCACAGCACAGATCAAAAAAGAGATTCTAGGATTAGTGACATCTTGCTCATTGAATCCGAAAATTTGCTGATAAGAGGCTAATAAAAATATAAAAGGCAAAAACAATTGTTGTCTAGGATATTGACTATTAAGCTATATATGAACGGTAGCTGTATTGCAGATTTCACGATGTTTGAGTCTGCAATAGATTTAATTTCTTGACAACCAGCTGAGGCCTCCCTATGACAGTTATGGATCAAAAGGAATGGCAAGTAGCAGCTTCATTTTTTTAAAGAAAGACAAACAACAGTCTACTAAGTGATCACGAAGATGGACCTCTAAATCTGCAGAATCCGGAAAGTATAAACTCTTTTTGCTTATCTAGTAGGAACTTTTTTTAAATTTGCAATGAGTAATTGAAAATAAGAACTCTCATCTGACCTAAAGAATTCAAAATCAGTTATTAATAAAAAAATTTCTGCATATGTTTAATTAATCATTTCCAATTCTTTTTTTGTTTGTTTGTTTTTGTTATGTGTTAATTAAATTATTTGACTGTATTTAAATTTAAGTTGGGTGTGGATGGCTATATAGATTTTTTAAGTTTGTTAGTTTAAGGGAGGGTTAATCTTGGGTTAATTGTTTCGCAGTTAAATTGGGTTAAGGTATTGGATATATTGGTGTAATTAGTAAATGTAGTATGAAGGTCCGCTAAATGCAGGATCACGTATACGCTGCACTTGGGCAAAATAAGTCCCATTTCTTAATGACCATTGGAAGCAGACATATTCCCTGCTCATTGGATTACCCCTTTAGCCTATGGAATGGGATAGTAAGACGGCAAAAAGGTCCGCAATCCCTTCCTATGGAGTTTTTTTTTTTGTTCTTCTCGTCAGACAGATGTAACATTCCTATACTGGACAAGAGACAATTTTTTTTTTATAACCATGCTGTTCAGATGTGCTTTCCTGACAGTATGGTATTGTGCTATCTTATTCATGTTGCATTGAATACATCGATATATTAGATAGATTGGTGTTGGTTTGACTGCGAACTTTTGGCCTAAGGTTAAATAAGGGCTATAGAATATTTTCTTTTTCGAATGAATCCGTGTAGCATATCTATACTCAACATTATAAAACAAACTTCTATTAAAATCCATCTGTGCGGACTGTTTAAAAGAATAATTTAAATTTAGAAATTAATATTAAAATATAAACAAGATAAATTTTATTCCTCAATTTTAAATATTTATATGTGCATCAATAAATTGTTTGTGTGTGTTAATACTGGCAGTAGCTTATTTATTTATTTTATGGAAATCTTTTTATTAAAATATTTCTTTTAAGCAAGTTTATATTAAATCTCTGCATCTCCATGAGCTAGTGGCATGGGCTGACGGTCGGAATAAAATATACATGTAAAGGTTAGATCTTAACAGCGCGTATCTGCCTACTATATAAATTTTTCAGGTTCAAATAGCCTGGTGGTGCCCTGTAGCACAGATACAGTAAGACTTTACTATCACCCCGACCGTTATATTATAATATATACAACTTCATATGGTGTTCATACCTATTATGACTACCTGCACTGACTCATCACTTGAACACAGTTTTTGATTGATCATATTATTCCATGCTGTTTTAGTCAGTAAATTTCTTAATAGCTTCTATGCATCTGATATGCTGCTCTAAAATTAATAATTTGTTGGTTATTGATGTATTTATTGCATTATAATTTAAATAATTTCCACTCGGTTAATTTGTTGTAGAATAGGTTATCATGTGACTATAAAAGAGGAACAGTCTTGATAAGATTCCTATAAGGACTATAAATCTGTTTTGATGTGTTGAATGAAATTTTTATTTATTTATAAGTTACCTATTTTAATTTTGTTCAAAATTGATTATTATTTAAAATTTTATAAAGAAAACAACATTATAGATAATATTTAAATTTGAAATTTTATCATTTGAATTTATATATACAATTGGCACAATTTTATAAATTTTTATTGCAGTTATTACTTTTAATATTGGCATTTTTTATTATCATTAAATATAGAGATAAGATAATATATGAAAAAATTATAACTTCTGAAAAATAAAGACATCTTTGTTTATGGGCACAACTTCAGATATCCTTTAATCTAAGTCTATTAACAGAACAAATAAGTCTAAATACAAACTTTTTTTTTTTGATAGTGTACTTGTTAGTATCAAAAATGTTTATATGCTGAGAATATTATGTGTCTCATGGCATACAACATAGTAGTGTGTGTGTACATATATATAAAGTTGAAAGGAAAAGTAGAAGTAAACGCAGAAAAAACATTTTTGTAGATATTTTCTAAATTACACTGGAATAACAATTAAGTATTAAATAATTTTGAATTTAAAATTATTTTATTATAAATTAAACATTTAAAAAGGTTCAATTAATATTTTATTAATTCTGATTTTGAAATTAAAACAAGCATGTTTTTATGTTAAAATAGATATACTGGTAATTATAAAATTTCACTATCTATTTTGATTAGCAAATGTTTTTAATTAAAGCTTATCTAACATATTTTGATAAAATTCCACAAAGTTGTTTTTCAAAGGATTAAGTTGAATTGAAAAAGAGCCATTAATTTTTTCAATCAAAATAGGGAAAACTTTTTTTAAATTACTGTATTTTTTAATTGCACTCTAATTATAAAAAGGTTGGAAAAAAGATTAGAGGAGTTAGATTTACAGATTATGACAGAACTATCATGAAGAAATAACTGAAGACAAGAGATAGTGAATCCGGCTGCTGTTAGTGCAACATTGGAGTTTTGATTCACATGGAGAATAAGGTCAGTTTTCTGTGTTCATTAGTCTGTATACAATGTGTACTAGATGGCTAGATTTTCAAATGATAGAGACTTAAGGGATATCAATGAAGAAATAACTGAAGATAAGGGACCGTTAATCTGGCTGCTGTTAGTGCACATTGGAGGAGTTTTGATTTACATGGAGGAAAGGGTCAGTTTTCTGTGTACATTAGCCTGTATATAATGTGTACTAGTCCATCAAATGATAGAGACTGAAGGGGGATTACTGCAAACGAATAATTATCTGGATTTTACCTTTCCCAATGATGACAAAAAGCTAGTCTATTGTTTAGAAGGGACCAGCTTACCCAGAGAGGCCATCAGCTATTGAGAATATTTTAAATAATTTCTTTAATGAAAATGACATTTAAAATCTATAATTTAAAAGTAAAACAAGTAAATAATTTTTGATTGTATTAAAGGTCTAAAAATAAAAAATTGATTCATAGACAATTATATATTTTATAAAAGAAAAAGTAGACTCCAAAAGTATTTCTAGATTGGAAAACAAAGGAACTTGCTGGTGTATTTTTTAAAGACATTTATAATTAAACAACAGTAACCTCTTAAAGGTGTAATATTTTTTTTAAAAAACGAAAAAACTTTTACCATTAAAGGTAATGAATGTATTATGTATATTTTCAATTAAGAATTAATTGTGAAAAATATAATATTTTAATGTGTATTATTTTGACAAATTAAGATATATGATATAAACATCAGTATATGCACATATTTCCATGGGTATCTACCTATGTTTATGTGAAAACAATCATTATTTATTAATCATTAAAATGTGATAACGTATTTTTTTATTATTATTTTATGACAGTTCAAATATGTTCATAAATCATTATATATCACATGTCTGTATGTTGATATACAGTTGTTTTATGTAAACCTATTGGAACATATATGTAAATCACAATGTGATAGCTTTTTTTTTGTATATTAATCAAAATCAGAATGCTGAATTTATATTTATGACATACTCAGCAGATCTTAATTTCATTTAAATTGCTATTAATAAAATATTTCATTGTTAAAATTATTCCAGTGAATTTATTTAATCCTAAAATATTATATGTTGTATTATCTTGCTCACAATAACAGTTATAGATCTTTTGTTCTCTGAGCAAGATTTATGCATAACAGTCTATTATATAAAATGGGTTTATATTTAGTGTTTATAGATATCCAGTCGGTGATGATCCTGGATTGGCACAAAGGAGATATCTTTGAAGTCTATGCATTACATTTTATTTAGTTTAGTATTTATTATAGGTACTAAATGGCCAGAGCATTGATGATGATCAGTATGTTTTAGTTATGCCAGCATTATATTTTTACTATTGTATTCTTATGGATTAGGACTTAAGTTGTGCATCCAAATTATGTTTTAAATAATCTGCCTCAAGCTGACAAGGGCTAAATAATTAGTTTGGTCTATAGTAAACCCATTTCAAATCCAATCACCAGATTGACTGTTGATTTACTTTTATTGTTCATCATTCATGATGGTTAATGAGTATTCTTGTCTTTAATGCTGGTGAAATTATAGTTAACATACTATACTCATTTAATATAGATACATCTGTGCTAATCTCTCAGAGTCATTTCTCATGCTCATTCTTTTTATATTGATCTCATGTTCATTCCTCTTATATTAAATTTTATATTTTGTTTATTTGGGGTTAATGGTTATGAGTTCCATCATCGTAGGTTTACCCCAAATTTTCCATACCATTTATAATATATTGCAACTGGCACACATGCCGTTACATTATTTATTTTAAAAATTAGACATTAAAAAGAAAAGTTCGCAAATAAAAAATTTTTTTTCAAGAAATAAAAATTGAAAGTTAAAAGTCATCTAAACTTTATATATATAAAATTGCACAGATGAAAAATATTAAAAGAAAAATATGTAACGGGCACACATGCCATTACATTATTTATTTTAAAAATTAGACATTAAAAAGAAAAGTTTGCAAATAAAAACACACAGATGAAAAATTATTAAAAGAATACTTTATTAAAAAAAGAAAAAGTTTTAAAACTAAATTTTCAACAAAAACTTAAAAAGATTTAAAGATAAAAATATATCTTTAAGAATGTACAAATTTAATTGTTATTGTGTAAAACGGAAATGATTATTTTAATTAGTTAAAAGTAAACTAACCCTTGGGCATTTCAAAATGTATAAGTAAAGGTCAGATAGGGGAGAAAAAACAATAGAAACTAATATCCAATAAAAGAAATCCCTCAGGAAACGGACCTCAACGAAAGGATCATCGTCATGACGTAATGTCCACTGGATCCGAAAGTTTACAATAAAAGGAAAATTTTGGAAATAATTAAAAAAACATAGAGATGTGCTATATGTATGTATTAGTGTGGAGAAAGTTGAAGAAGAAGAGATTGAAAGACGCACTTTCAATTCCTTCAGTTTTCTATAAAAAAAAGAAATGGCATTGTTTTCTTATATTGCGGACCACAGGACATCGGGGGAATTAATGCTGGATCCCAAATTGCAAGCAATTGTTGATGATGAACTTTTTTAAACCGTAAGAACTTTATGAGCTCTAACGAACATTAATTGAAAACAATAAGAACTCTAAATTTTAAACTTTTCAATATTTAAATAGAAATAGAATTTCCTATCTGACTAAATTATTTTTTAATTATTTTTATTGAATGTATTTTTTTTTAAAAAAAAATCATTTCCATTAATTTATTTTTTCCGTTCTTTTAAGTTTTTATTATGATTTTTTTTTTTTGTTAAACAACTTTTAATAAATATTAAATTTAAGTCGGGTGTGAATGGCTGCATAGATTCGTAAAGTTATGTTAGTTTAAGGGAGGGTAAATCTTAGGTTATTTGTTTTGTAGTTAAATTGGGCTAATCGATTGGATATATTGGTGTAATTAGTAAATGTAGTATGAAGGTCCGCTACGTGCAGGATCACTTGATGTGCTGCACTTGGGCAAAATAAGTCCCATTTCGTACTGACCATCGGAAGCAGACATATTCTCTGCTCCTTGGATCACCCCTTTAGCGTATGGAATGGGATAGTAAGATGGTAAAAAGGACCGCAATCCCTTTCTATAGAGTTTTTTTTTTATTGTTCTTCTCACCAGACAGATGTAACATTCCTGTACTGGATGAGAGAATTTCTTCTCTATAACTATGCTGTTCAGATGTGCATTCCTGACAGTATGGTATTGTGCTGTTGTATTCATGCTGCATTGAATACATCGATATATCAGATAGATTGGCATTGGTTTGACTGCAAATTTTTGGCCTAAGGTTAAATCAGGGATAGAATATTTTCTTTTCAAATGCAATCTATGTAGTCTATTCATACTCAACACTCTAATAAATATTAAATTCATCTGTGTGAACTTCTAAAATAAAAAGTTAAATTTTAAATTAAAATCTAAAAGTAAAGTCATAATATTTTATAAAAAAAATTAAAGTAAACATACTGAAATAATAATGCTAAATTTTATATATGTTTAATAAAAGTTTGGGTGTGTTACTAATGGCAGTGGTTTTATTTTATTTTTATATTGAAAATATTATTTTAAATAAGAATTTATATTTTATAAATCTCTGCATCTCACTGAGCTAGTGGCATGGGCTGATGGTTGGTATAAAACATATGTAAAAATTAGATCTTAACAGCTCGTATCTGCCTACTATATAAATTTTCCAGGTTCAAATAGCCTGGTGGTGCTCTGTAGCACAGATTCAGTAAGACTCTGATCACACCGACCATTATAATATATATATTTCTGTCAAATAATTGAAAATTTAAAAAAAATTAAAACTTATAAATGATTTAAGGTGTATGTTCCCCCTTTGGCATCTGTTAATCATTAACATTCTGTTTTCTTTTTTTTTTTTTTAAAAGTTAATTTTTTAAAAATAAAAAATAAAACAAAAACAATTTATTTAAACAATTGATACAACTTTGTATAATGATTATTACATGAATACCAAGCAAGGTCAATAGCTAAATGAGAAGTGAATACATATATGATGTAACCTGAGAAAGCACGTGTACCATCTGAGACTCAAGGTTGTTGAATCAATGTTTCAGTAGAGTTCTAGTTTTGTCCATCACTTTGTCCAGTTGAGCAATTATGCATGCCTCTTTGAGCACTGAAAAGCACATCAAAATCTATAATGAGTATAAGTTTAAAATTAAAATATGAAGCAGAGGCTAAGTGGGTTTGGGAGAATGCTGGCTAGGTCAGTGACTCGCTCCTAATCCATCAGTCCAAGTCTAAGCATCTTGAGATCTGTCCGTCACTTTCTTATAAATTAAGCTATTCAGTTCATGATTAAATGTGTTAACTTTTATTGTTGAGGTAGATGGTGCATTCAGTCTGCTAATTGGTAGTTTTTAGAGGGTCTGGTAGAGTTCTCATATATGATTGAGCTCATTTTGGTATTGCATTGATGATGCGAGACTCAAATTTGATCATTGATATATTTGCAATAATCAGTGTACTAACATGGAGACGCTGACCCAGGTTTGTTGATGCAGCCAATCCGAAGCAAGCATTTTATCTCTGATGATATTACCCTTGATGAGGGTTTTAAACGCTTGAAGGGTACTGGTGTTCACATTGCCCAGTACAAAACTGCATCTCATTAGCCAGATGGCAAAGGAAAGGAAAATTGCTAATCTAATGTTAGCAAAATTGCCAGCTTTAATTGCTTGCTGGATTATGAATGCGTCCGTAGAATAGCGTTTTACCTTTTCGTCAATGAAAGACCTAAGTAGGCTGAGAGATGGACAATCTAGGAAAATGTGTTGAATTGTTCCCTCATCCCTCTGACAGAGTTGACATTGAGAGCTAATTTTGTTAAATCTCCTTTTTATCATGAGGAATTGTTTAGTGGGTAGTGATGAGAGGTTTAATTTCAGAAGAAAATCAATAAATTTGGGTTCCAGAAACCAGTGTTTGACTTTTTTGATCAATAATTTGTTGTTTAATCCAAGAGCATTATGGAGAGCTAAGGGACAATCTTTCTTTAGCCTATACATTTCCCAATAGGACTTTTTTTCATTAAAGATGTTTGGAATTAAGTTTGTACAACTATTGAAATGCGTCCAGATGTCAGTCATTCATCCTTTACTATGAGGAGGTGGTGTGTCAGTAGGTTGAAATTGTTGGATTAAATTTGTGTAGTTCATTTCCAATCAATTAGTGATTTTTGCAAGTATAACGTAGCAACCGAGTGTAGACTAAGGCCATTCAATTCTCTAGGCATTTGGATCTTTGCCAAGCTTATGACCACAACCTTTCTTTTCCACAATAGCTTAGTACATAATGAGCCTATTTGTTTACAGAAGATTTTAGTAGGCTTGATGATTGGTAGATAGTAATTGAGTCTTGAAAACACTAGCATGATAAGGAGTGTGATTTTACCAGGAATTAAAAGCGAGATATTAGAGAGAGAGTTGATTGTTTTATTGGTTTTTTTGAAGGATTAAATTTTGAATTTCTTTAGTCATGATAGTTTTTGTTTTTGCCATGAGGAATCCTAGGAAAAGTTGTGACTTGATTGTGAATCTGGATGAAATTGTTGTTTCTGTTTTAATTCTCCAGATGGAAGATTTACTATTGTTAATTTGGAAGTTTAATATTTTGGCATGCTTGTCAATAATTGTGAAAAGTGTTAGAAGATCAGCTTTGCTGGGAAGAAAAATGGTAACATCATCCACATAGGAGATATGGTTGATTTGTTTTTTGATGGAGGGAACAAAAATGCCTGACAAGCTATTCTCAATGTCCTTGAGCATGGAGTTGTTGTAAGTTATAAAGCATAGTGATGCCAGGGGAGAACCCTGTGGAATCGAGATATGAGGTCTAAAACCTGTAGACAACCTTCCATCTAAAGAAGTAAATATGGAACAATTCCGTAAAAGGTTTGCTATTATTCTGATGTACACATCTGGCACCTGATACTCCCACATCATCTGGAACAGTACGGATGGTATTATTGAGTCAAATGCTAAGGAGAAGTCCAGTTGTACAACCAGTGGCCTTGACTTATTGGTTTGTCTGACATGTTCAGTTAGTAAAAGAAAGTGCTGAACTGCATCAATAGTGGATGATCCCTTTCAGGCAAATTGAAAAGATGAAATATGAGAGTAGAGTTGGGGTTGAATCCGGTCCTTGATTAGGGATTCAATTGTCTTAATTAGCAGCAGTATCATAGAAATAGGTCGTAGATTGTTGAGACTAGATGGATTTTCTTGTTTTTTAAGAAAGGGACCAGTGCCACTGGGTACAAATCTGGAATGTTCTGAAAGTCTTCGGCCAGCACATCAATCATACTCTTGACTATGGGAATAGTGTAGTGACTAAGGGGTAATAGTACAAATTTAGGGATTGTGTGAAGCCCAGGATGAGTGCTTCTAGAAAATGTCTGCAGCTTTTGCAGTATTTGGCATTCATTTATGTCGTGATTGTGATTGTTTGTGGTATAATTCCATATGTTTCCTGTTTGAAAAGTATTGTTTTACAGCTTTGTTTTGAGATTCACTTGCAAAAAACTCATTCTAATCTGATCAGGAAAATAAAGACAAAGATAGTTTGGTAATTTTTTTTTTTTTTTTTTCCTAACCATAACTATTAATTCTGAGAAATGACTAGGAGAAAACTAAAACAAAGCAGGATTCCAAGTCCTGTGTGAAGAAATTACTGACACTGCTTAATTAGTTGAATGATCCATTATTCTCCACTATGAATTTTTTGCTAAACAATAAACAATAAAAACAACAAAACAGAAAAAAAATTTTAAAATCACAATGCATTGATGAAAAAAATCATTATAAATAATTAATTTTTATTATAGAAAAGTAAAACTTTTCTGAAAGTAGAGTCAAAGAATTGAATAATGACATTTGCACATAGGTAGTGTTTACAGTTTCATGCTATGTTAAACTGAAGCCCACAACACCTAATTCACTAAAAATAAACTATACTAGATATGTATTAAAAATAATACATAAGACTGAAATACATGTAAAATACTTTTCAGATTTTATAAGTCAAAATACTCTCTACCTATTATTTGCAAAAAGTGGATACATGTTTTAATATATATGTAATTTTAATATCATAGTAATTACAAATATATTTAAAAATTCACAACTTAAATGTTAAATGCAAGTTCTATCAATCTTGTTTTATTGTTATTTGAATTTTTTAATTGTTATTTGCTTCAATTTAAAATATGAAGTTTAGTATGCTGGAACCAATCCAACACTTTGACAGTTTTGACAAATGTTCTCTCATTGTAGCTACAACAATATAAGGAAAGCAGTTGCATGCTAAAATTATTTTTAAGGCAATTAATCATTACTGGGTTAAAGAAAAGAAGAAAGTTTATGGGTCTGTCAGTTTTTTATGATTCTGACTAAACTTCACTTAACTATTTTTTGATAAAATCTTTTTTTGTTGTTGTTATATTCCTAAGTAAGATTTTAAGTGTGAAAGAAATTTGAAAAAAAAATTATTGCCAATGTGACATAGGAAGGTTTTTTTGAAAGATTATAAAATTATTCTATGTAACAAACTCTCCATATAGTAGTGCCATCCAGTAGCAGCTATAGTAATCAAGGATGCTAGAAGGTTTGTACATAAAATCCAATCTAGTACTTACTCCTCCAATATCTCCAGACTAGTTTTTAGCTTGTGGCTTTCATCAAATGAGGAAGCGTGTATAAGAATAGGAAATGGTGACCATGTGATGTTTGATATTTGAATGGTTTAATTATTGTATACATTTTTAATTTATTATTTACAATTAGAATTTGTGAAATTTAATTATTGGATCATTATTCAATAATGATAATTCCATTTTTATCATATATGTGTGAATATATATATATTATAGTAATCATATGATATTTCAAATAAATTATCCATATGCAAAAATATTATGATCAATGAAGTCATGAAAACATTACATTTTTTAGTTTTGATTCAGAGACCAAAGAAAATAGATTATGAATTCAGTAAAGTGATCAAGAATTCACTGTAATTTTTTTTTTCCTGTGGATTTGCTCATCTATTGATGGTAGAACAGTAGTGAATATAATCACATTAAATGTAGATAAAGAAATTATCTGTGTCATGTCTACCTTTAATACAGTTTGTTTTTATTTGTTGTTTTTTCACAGCCAGATGAATGATAATTGATAATGACACAACCATTATTCTTTTCTTTTTTTGTGTGTGTAAGTATTATAAATCTCAATCCCATTATTCTGCATGTTTTGCTTTTCTATATATTTAATTTGTTTTTCTTTGACAAATCAAAGCTCAATATAACATTCCTCTATATGGAAAGTTTTTTTTCTTATTTTAAATGACTTACAACAGCTATTATATATGGTGATTTTAAAATGTCATATAAGTGCCATTGTATACTAGATATTATAAGGGAATGAAAATGGATATTAGCATAAGTGGAATGGATGCATCTTGTTTATATATGTAATTACTTATATGATGTGCATATACGATTTCTAACATATTGTCATGTTCCTTGTTTCATGCCTTTTGTAGCAGAATATACTGGTATCATAATATATTTGCTATATGGTAGTAATATCAGAAAAATGGATTTAAAGGATAACTATTCTTCAGTTTCCTATTATCAGACTCAACAGTTGAATTGTCATTTGTAGCAGATGAATAAAAGCAGATTTTCAACCACATATCTTTGAATTAGTATTGGTCAACTAGTGTCCTGTTTAACTTAGAAAATTAATTAATTACAGTTCTCTCATTGAATGAAATTATAACTTTTTTAAAAAAAAAAATTTCTCTATAAGCAAATAAACAAGCAAGGGTATTTTTTATTTTAAAGTAATTTTAATATAACTAAGATATTCTTTGCAGAATATTTCTTACATAAGGAAGTTTAAATACAAATGGAATACTCTTTCCAGACTAATTAATAACTCTATGTAGTAAATTCTTAATATTGGAATTAGTGTTCTATCAACACGCATAATCTACACCCACATAGATTGGCTTCACATATATATGTATTCTTATACTAACTTATTTTTGGCTAATGAATATAGCCACCCAGATAGCTTTCAATTTAGGTTAGCTAAATATGTTTCAAACTTCTTGGAAGATATGACACTATTATAAGATTTCTACACACACAGTGGGTTGATGATTACTCTGAAAAAAGTATCAGTTGGTCACAAATTCTGGTTAGGATGGAAACCTGATAGCAAGAGAATTACTTTTTATGCTGCAATCTTCTGAGTGTGTCTCAATGTTGATTTTGTTTTTTTAATTAATATAAAAAATACAATAATCCTATAATATAATTCAGTTTGATTTTTGTCAATAACAGAAATTAAATAAACTATTTGCTATATAAACTTTATATCTAATTTTCAATAATTTATGTATGCACACTTCTCCTTTTTATATATAAAGTGGAACTGTGATACCCACTATATTTTATTTCAAGCTCCCCCCCCCCACATACATATATCGTACATTGCTTATAATAAATAGCTTGCATTTTATTGATAAGCTTTCATTATGATAGAATTTTTATTGTTTACTGAACTGCACATGTACAGAACTTTTTAACACCCATATGTATAATACATGCTTGACTATCAATTTATTATGCATATTTTACATTTTGGATTGCTTTTTCATTATTCTCTATTCTAATTAATTATATATAAAAAGGATACATGGCACTGAATATGTAATGTAAATTGGAGCTTTAAAATAGTTTACAACCCCATTGAGAAGGGCATAAAATATTTGCTGTAAAAAAAATTTCTTTTTGTTATTCTGGTAATAAATATATAGTATTATTGTTGTTATAATATATTTTATTATTTATTTAAAAATTATATAAAAACAGCATACTGCATTACATTTCTTTTAATTTTTAATGATATATAAATTAAAATTATAATATAAACAAAATTTGAAAAGAATAATAATATAATTATTAATAATAAATTGAGAGACTGCATTCACTTAAAAAATATTATCAAACTTACTATATTATGTTTTTATTTTTTAAAATAAAATGACTAATTTTCATCACAAATAAATATACTCTGAACATTATCTTTTTCACTAACTTGTTTAGCAGTCTTATTATTAGCAGATTACAGTTCTCCAGGTGTTATAATGTTTTTGGGTCCATATCCACTTCAGAATCTATATTTGCTTCAAATTTTTAATTTCTTAATGTAATATAAGAATGATTTATAATTCTTTTTTTTCTGTCATGACTAAATCATAGAGATACTTTGTGAATTTCATTCAATTTTATAAAACTTTTACACATAGAAAACATTTTATAACTCGAAATATTGTAATCATTAAATTCAGAAAGAATAATAAAGTGAAATAAGCTGAAGAAACAGTGTTAATAAATGTGATTGCATATGGTGTTTTGAGATGGAAAAATGGCTGCTGCCATATCATTAAAGTTACAATTTTTTATGTATTTACTTTTTTTGTTTGTTTGTTCATTTGTTTAGTATATATGGATACAGTATATATTGCAGCTTCATTATCTAATTTAAATACATATGCTTACATTGAAATTTTAAACTGGATTCCAAGAAATTGTAAAGACCTAGAAAGAAACCACATATGAGGTGAAAGGATGAAATAAGGAAGTATGCTGGGATGATGTGGAGAAGAGCAGATAGAGATCAGAGAAGATGGATTGAACTTAGAGAAATCTTCATCCTACAGTGGATCAATACAGATTGAAAATGATGATGATGGAAGAAAAAATATTTTTGCATATATTATTTTATAATTAATTAAATGTCACTTAATTGGATAATAATGCTCTTTATCTTCATTATAAAAATTTTTGCTGTTTCAAAAAGCAACACTTGATGAAAAAATCAATTGATTTCTGGTTAAGCGTATGTTTATCAAATCTTTTATAATCTGTATAAAGCAGTGAGAATTCAATAAAGATAGGTATCCAATCTATGTAATACAGAGAGTGTACCAATAGCTCAAACAGGCTCCTATTTGATAAGTACAGTAGAAGAAAATATTTAAAATCTCTATCCGAAATACTCTTGTCCCCAGACTAATTGGTTTCAAGTTTATGGCTCATCTCAGTGAGGAGCTAGAATATTCAGACACTAGATCTAAAATATCAACTCAAGACCCAGCACTGATTTCGTAAGTAGTATTTAAGTAGAATAGCTGGAGTAAAATACATTTTCATGTCCGAAAACTTCAGAGTTTCTACTTAAATATTACATATGAAATAATTGCTGGGTTTTGAGTTGATATTTTAGATCTAGTGTCTGAATATACTAGCTCCTCACTAAGGTGAGCCATAAGCTTGAAACCGATTGGTCTGGGGATAAGAGTATTTCGGATAGAGATTTTAAATATTTTTTTCCTACCGCACTTATCAATTAAGAGCTTGTTTGAGCTATTGGTACGCTCTCTGTATTACATTTTTGTAAATACAAGCTTATAAAAGCAATGTCACATTATATATGACTTGCTTTATTGATAATTAATCTCTAATTAATATACTTGCAAACATGATTTTAAAGCTTAAACACAAATTTAGGCACAATTTAATTAAAGCCTTTTTTATATAGGCTTAATGTTATTAAAAAAGGCAAAGCCTTTAAACAAATTCATGATTAACTAATCTTGCTTTTAAGTAAAAATGTAAATATATAATGAATTAATTAAACACCACATAAATATATAATAATACTAACATTATTTATCTATGCTCTTTATAGAAATTTTCTGATATTTCTAGTTACATTTGGAAAATAATCAAACTTGATAATATCATTTATAGTTTGGGGAATCAGTTGAAAGTTCAACAAACATAGAGAATCAATCTCTAGTAATGTGCTTGTAAAGTTCAACATAATATTAAAGACTTTTAGATGTTATTTTGTTCATAATTGAATAATTTTTTGATAATTAAATTCTTGTAAATTCTGATTATAAATTAAAATATATACAAACTAATTCTAAAATTTTCCAAAAACATTTTTAAGATTGTGTTGCTCACAGATTTCTTTCAAATGTCTTTAATATCTAGGATCTTATTTAAAAGTATTTAATATCAACCCCAATATCATTCTAAAAATCAAAGCAAAATTTGAGCCACTTCCAATTCGTTTCCATAATAGTGCTATAATTATCTTAAGATACCATGCAACTGCTTTCAAAATAAAGAAACCATCATTACTATTTGAACTAAAAAAAAAAAAAAACACAAAGTAAATTATCAATAAGAGATTTTATGTTTTCTTTGGTTTGAAATTAAAACAAAATTATATATATATATTAAATAAATAAGATGATTTTTTTAAAAAAAATTTAGTATTGTCAAAATGAAATCACCAGTTAATATTAACCCTGATTTTTTAAAAATATATAGTTATTCTGATATTAAAATTATATATAAATAATCATAGCTTAACATATGTGAAATTAAAATGGTATCGTTCTATTCATTTATTGACGGATGACACATTTTGCAACTAATACAAACTAATAGTTAGTGTGTATTTTACATATTTTTAATCACTGAATAATAATCATCACAGTGGTGATATGTATAATTTTATGGGCTTCCAGTACTATCATTTTTTCATATCTATTATTTATTTTTTTGTTCTCTTGAAGTAATGGATTAAAATATCACCACACCTTCCCCCCTTCATTTTGAATGAGTGTATTAATATAGAAAAAAAATCCTGCAAGCTTTTTTTTTTTTTTTCAAGTTTTTATTTAAAATCTCTACAATATATTATGAGGGGTTTTTTTTTTTTCAATTTTTTTTTATAATAGACTCTTACTTATCCATACTAAATAATCCATAACCTTATTACCTACAAAATTATGACAGCTCTTATTATTATGCACAAAGAATATAATTTGTTTTGTGGTAGCACTATTGTAAAACTGCATCATTCACATTGCCATTATTTGATCCCATCCCTAAGTATATTCATATTTAAAAATATAATAATAATAGCTACTCTAAAAATTAGTTTTGTTGTGACTATACAAACCAAACTGAGAAACACAAATATGTTCCCATATAGAACATGCTGATCCAATTTTCTATTTACTGGTTAATTTACAATGCTGTCTTAATTTCCTCGGCAGAAAAGTTTTCTTTTTGAAAAATTTCAATCCCATGTCTAATTATAGCTCTCCACTGTGTTCCATTCTCTGCCATATTTTTCCAATCAAAGCAATTAACATTGCATTTTTTTAGAGTGGCTTTGAGATAATCCTTATAATGTAGATGGAATCTGCCTCTCCTATGAATGACATGTTCATGTTTACCCTAAAACTCCCTTTTAGTAAGTCTTCAATTATTCAATAAATATTATATGTCCAATCCAATGAAGTTTTGATTTTACTACAATAGACTCAATAGTATCAACTCATTAGTATCACTTCCTGCAAGCTGAAAAACATATTGATTGGTTTTATTATTTTGCAGTTGTATTGTTAAAATTTTAGAGAGTGTCCTTAAATGAAATTTCTAAGGTCCAAGTTTCACATCTTCACTATAAATTAAGTAAAATAACAGATAATTTTAGTTGCAGTAGTTATTTTCCTATGGTGAAATACTCTGTCTTTCAACTTGTTAAAAGCAGCAGCTGCACATTCAGGTCTGTGTTGAATCTCAACATTTCACTTTTCTACTTATAAAACTACCAAGGTATTTAAATTGATTTAGTTACTCAAGTTGTTAACTATCTAAGCTGAAAGTTGGTGAGTTTTCTTTCATCACTGGCTGATAAAGAACTTATGTTTCTTCAACATTAAGTAATAAACCGAGATCTTTAAATTGCATATAAAACATTAAGAATATTTTGTAAATCATCTTTTAAACTGGCAAAAATAGCACAATCATCAGTATACAGTCCAGAATCCAAGAAGGTGAAGTTTTTGTTTTTGCTTTTAACTGATTCAAATTAAAAAGTCCACAATTGAACCTCTGTTGTATCTTGATCCCTGTCTAATTAAACAACTTAATAATTCCAAAGATTATTGTCATAAAAATTGAAAATAAAGGTAGAGCAAATGTGACTCCTTATTTAATACCATTTTTCATTTCATTTGCCTTAAGTTTCAAGCTGTAGTAATAACACTTTCCTCATGCCATCATGTAGAATCTGTATAATATGAATAAAGTTTGGTAGACAACCACGTAATTTTAAACAATATCACAGACTTGTCCAGTTAATTGATTTAAATACCTTGATCAAAGCAATATATAAAGCATTCAAAACATCATCTGATCACCATTTCATATACTTACACAGGCTATTAATAAAAGTAGCAAACACTCTGTATAGTTGTGCTACTAAATACAAGCCTTAGTAATCAATGAAATGCAAGAAGACTTGTGCATAAAATCCCTATCTAGTGGCTACTCATCCAATATTCCTAAACTAGAATTGAATGAGTAGACCCTTGATAGGGATTTTATGCACAAACCTTTTTGAATTTCATTGATTACTAAGACTTAAAAATCATTCTTTGTTCCCAACATTTTTTTTTTTTTGTATTTACCTCAGAATAACAATCATATCTATGGTGCTTCTTGATTCCCTAAAAACATATTGAGTTTCTAATAACCGATTATCTTCAACTGGAAGCAATCTATTCAACAAAATTCTTGAAAATACTTTTGCTATAGTGGATAATAATGATATTCTAAATAATTACCACATATTTAAAGATATGTGTGCACACAAGTAGAAAGATAATAATAATCATAAGAAAATTTAACAATATATTTTAAAAAATTAATTGCATATTTGAAATCAATAAATTTGAATAATCTTATAGTTTTATTTAAAATAAATCCATTCTTCAATTTTTATTTGTTGACCATAAAAAATTAACAATTTTTTCACTTTATGTCATACAAATAGTAAATTGCACATCTTTTTATAATTACAACTTTGTAAATTCAAACTCATTTAATAGTTGCTTTTATTTACAAATACATATTTTTAGATAATTTATATTCTGAAATTTTCTACATTTTTAATATGTTGCCCTTTGTTTCTATTATGCATGCAGAGAAGTGGCTCTGGAGTCCATAAATAGAAATTTCAGCTCTGCTGGAACTTCTTATGAATTCCCAAACATTAAATCATTTGATTATTTTATTTACTTTCTATTTGAATCTCTAAAGGTTTTTAAATGATTTTTGCTATTAATCAAAATGTCTTTAAAAAATTCCACAGACTAAATAAATAAATATTACAATAAAAATTAGAAATTGGTTCTGGGATAGTTTCTATTTTTTATCAATATCAATACACTCTGCTCTTTTTTTTAAAGTAACTATTATAAATAAGTTATTATCGCAGTTTATCTTTGCAACCGCCTTATTTAGCAAACAAAACCACTTTAAAAATAGTTTATCAAAGAATCATAACTTTTTTTTTTTTTGTTAAATAAAAAAATCTTTAAAAATAAGTAAAGTAGTAAATCAGCCATTTTTCAAATGAATTTTTATCAAAAATTAACTTAAAACATTTAAGGCTGACAATACTTTTTTTGAAAATTATTTATTTTTTAACATTTAAATGATAGCCAGGAAAATTATTATATTTTTTTTAGATATTAAATTAAATGAAGAGGTAATTTAAAAGAATAAAATCAGTCTTTTATTTCTGAATAATCTTTATAATTTTGTAATTGATATACATAAGATTATTGAATGTTACTGTATTGGCTTATGATAACACTGATAGAATTTATTGTTTAAATGTAAAATAATGAAGAAATACATTCTTATCAGCATTTATAAATCTTTTAAAATATTTTGTTAATACTAAGCATTGTTTTATGTGTATCCATGTGTGTTTCAGTTCTTAATGTCAGAAAAATTACAAGAAGTAATAAATTTAATTTTTTCTTAATAATCCTTTTTTAAACAGTATTCATTAATGAATTACCCTTGAATTTTTGTTTAATTTAATTAATATAGTGTTATAATGTAATACTTTTTAGTTCACTTTTACTATTATTGTTGAAAATAACTAGTTATCCTGCAAAATAATTAGAAGGTCTTGGAAATCAAGACTTCCAGATTACCTCTGATGAATCTATATTAATTTTTTTGTTTAATTCAGTGTTTTTTTATTTTTTTAATTTAACTTAATCGTGTAAGTCATACAACTTCTTTAATTTTGTTTTTAATTAATTAAGATAATTAAATAGTCAGTTGTTTGGGAGTTCTAATGACCTTTAAGCAGTATTGCAATCCATTTAGTTGACTACACTGGCATATAAATTTTTTATTTATTTAACTGAGAAATTAGTTCAGGAACCGGTAGATTTTGAGTTCTCATTCTAACCAGTGTGCTAAACTATATAGAGATTTTATTATTGTTTTATTTTAATAATTATGTATATATAATTTCCTTTATAATTTTCATAAAGATTTTTCATTTATTTTAATAATTTCTTTTGAAATGTATTTAAAATCTCTATCATAATTTTTTTTTAAATGTGAATAAAAACATCTGAAATAAACAAAAACTTCCAAGATGCATTTCATGCTGAATCAGCATTTTAAAGATATAGTTTGGAGGTCTTTTTTTTTTTTCAGATCTCATTATTCTTATGTTTCAAGAATATATTATGGCAAATTTAAATATATTTTAAAAGATATTGCTTATGTCAAAAGAGAAATTAAATTATTTCATGTGCTTATATAATATATTAATATTTAACAGAGAGTTAAAGTTATATTTGAGCTAGTGATGATTTCTGCTTTAATAAATAAATAATAGTAATTATTAATGTAATTATCTGAAGTGATTGGTGTCAAAGAAAATCTGTCTTTTGTAAATCATATTGTAATAATTTAATCATTTCTTATACAACTGACTTTCATAATTTATTTAAAGTAGTTTTCTGTTGCAAAGAAACCAGCTCTCTGTAGATAAATGGTGATGTGATGTGATGTGATACACTGTGACTTCTCTTTATATGGAGTCAGGAATCTCTCAGCACTATTCCCAGAGAAACCTGTTAGACACTTTAACTTCCCTTTTCATTCCCCACCCTAAGTTGTCCCATATTCTTTTCTATTCTGCTCCATCCCATTTCCACAACATAATCTTTGTCAACTCCATGGCCTTTATATCTAAATCCCTCATATATTTTCCCAAACCCAGCATAAAAACCAATAACCACATTCTGTATAATCACTTTATTTATATTTATTCTTCCACAACTTCATATTTGTACTTTTTCTGCTCTCAGTCACTTACATTCAATTAACAGATGCTAATATTTTCTATGTCTTCCTTAAACAATTTTCAGACTAAATCACCCATATTTTTTCATTTATGTGTATATTCCCTTGTTGCTAAAGATCCTGTCCAAGCCTTAAACAATAAACTAATTTCCTTGCTGTTATCATAAATTAACTCGTACCTAATATTCTGTTTACTTCTATAAATATTTAAACTCTTTTTACTCTACATTTCTCCAACTCTCTGTTCCTTATTAATGCCTATATTCTTCTATCCCATTTTCTAACATCATAACACTCAACAATTCTCCTAACACAATCATCTCACCTTTTGTATAAGTATACTGACATAAATTCTTTATCCAAATCCTCTGCATATCACATTACCTTTCTCACCCATCTTGTTACTTGCCCTTTATTCATAACTCAATTAAATACTGTTTTGGCTATTCTTCTATTATTCATAAACTGCAATCTACTGAACATTTTGCTTTTTGCATCTTATATAAAAACTTGACCATCCCATTCTTTTTGAATTTCCTCCTTTGCTGTCCATACATCTGCATCTAATTCTGTCTTCCTACTTCTCTTTGTACTTTTTCTAAGTAATCTAATATCTTTTACTATCATATAATGCATCATTACCATATGTTAACTCTGCTACTGCCACACCCTTCCATACAATTCTATCTACATCATATTTATTATATGAGAACACTGTTAATTTATCAATTCCTTTCTTTTCTTTGCTTCATTTATCAATTTTTTCTCTCATTCATCCAAGCAATTTTTCTGATTACTTAAGACAATTCCCACATAGTTATATCTATTTACCACACTTAACTCCATATCCCCAATAAAAATTCTTTGTCTTCTCTTTCCCCAATATTAATCATCATTACATTTGATTTCTCTTCACTAAATTTAATCCCCATCTCTTTGCGCATGTCCTCAGCATAACTTCCATATCTTTCCTTCTTTCTGCACACAAAAAGACATCATCTGCAAATAAAACACCCAGCAATGTATATATTTCCTTGCCACCTATTAATGGTATCTCTACCCCTCTTCCTAATCTTTCTATTTCTCTCTCCATTTCTCTCAAATACAACTATATTGTAAGGTATTTACAGAGTTCTCTGCTGGCCATTTTCTATAAACAATATTTATTATTGCACATGTAAATTTATTGTTTAATATATATATGTTGCAAGAATTAATTGTATGAAATTATAATTATGTAAATTTAAAGAGTGATTATATGAATGTTCTAACTTGTATAATAATTTTCTTTCAATAAATTGCCTTGACAACAGTTAGAAATTGTTGATTGTTATTGATATTGGAATTGTCTAAGTGTTGATTAGTTTTTAATGATTACTTATAAATCCATTTAGCCTTGAGCATTATTATACTCTTTATTTAAGTAATACTTTGAATGCAATCTGACATTTATAATTGCAGTTTGTAATGTTGTAAATGACTATTTATTAGTCTGTATTCAGAATAGGTTTTATTTACTTGTTTAAAGAAGTTTATTTAAACTTCTTTGTATCATTAATTTCAATCTCTGTAGTCAACTACACAGTTTTTCTTTTTAATGCATTTTCAGCTATTGTACTGCCTTCACTGCTATTCCATTAGACTGCAGGTGATACTCTGGTGTCAATATGAGCTGAATCCTCTTTTGAGCAAGGAAGTTTTTGAAGCTCAACCCGGTTCCATTATCCATTACTATAGTCTGAAAAGTTAATTCAAAACTTTTATTACACTTTCTATACTTGTGTCATTTACTACATGGTATTCAACCTATTTTGAATATACATCTGCTACAAAGAATATTTTCCATGAAATGGTCCTGCATGGTTTGAATGAATTTACTTTAAAGTTTCCGCAGTTTCAGGCCAGGATTTAAATTTTTTAGCTGGTAAATTTGTTATGCTTTGACATGTTTGACAATTTTTTGTTGTCTTAAGTTTTATCCCCAGGGGTTTAAACCATCTTCTTTCTAATATTGGATTAATCTTCCATTCAGATACAAATAGTGATAATTGTTTACTATGACTGTTTACCACTACAGGTACTATCACCGTCTCTTTAATTCTATTTTCATTTATGTCTGACACTACCACAGTAATTCAACATTAACTTTTATCTTTCTACAAATCTTTGTCCCAATGCTATTAGTGATATGCCCACCAACACTGATCTCCATTTTTACATTTAATTTAGGCATATCATCACTATCTTTCAATCTGTTTACCATTACAAACTTCTTAGACACGAAAACGTGTTTTGTCATTTGTCGCTTGCATAACTTAGACAAATCATCTTCCAATCCATAATTAAAACATTTTTTCATTTTTAATCTGCATTTAGATTTTAAGTGGCTTGATTTTCCATAGCTATAACAAGTAGGAGAAATCTGTGCTAACTTTCTAAATATATCTCATGGTTTTGCCACATTTGTACTCATTTCCCAAGTATTGGCCTCTCATATTTTAAAAAGTTTCTACATAGTCAACCATGACCTCATGAGTTAATGCCCATTCCATAGTGACTGTGTATGTTAATTCCTTTTTGTTTGTAGTATCTCTCTAACTTTACATCTTTTATTCCCTATAGTATCTGGTCTAGTAACATTTCATTGATATATGTTTTAAATCCGCAATTCTTTGTTTGCAGGAGTAAGTCATATTCACATATAGTTTCATTTTGAGACTGCATTCTCCCATGAAAACAAAGATGCACTGTAAATTTCGATATTATAAGTTTGAAATATGTATTTAATATTATTAATAACTCCTCATAGAGAATTTATCTGGGTGACTTTGGATTATGTAAACAATTTGCCACATTTAATACATCTTTGCCTGACATCCATATTAGCATTACAACTTTTAAGTTTATCATCTGGTACTTTTTCATAAGTATATACTTCTCCACATGATTCACATATATTTGTCATTGATCTGGATTTTTTGGCAAATGTCATTGTCACGTTCTGCATTTTTCTTTTAATTGCAGCACTGAATTATATCACAGATTAAATCCTTTGTCCCCATTGATAATTATTCCATTTGGTACATCCAATCCTTTTGTCAAACTAATCTAAATAATATTCAACTTTTTTCAAACTGTGCCTCATAATATATCCAGGGCTAAGCAGTCAATTGGCAGCTGGATAATTGTAATGGTTTGTTAAAACCCAACACAAAACTTAGTAATAAATTCAAGAGCAAATTTTATACTGAATATAATAGTAATATTAGTTAAGATTTGTAATTCAATTTGCTATTTTCTAGTTGAGAGCAAGATCTCTTAGATCACTTAACAATTCATATCCTTGTAGAGATTTAATATATATAAATGTCTCTTTAACTCTGCAACTTTTGTAAGCACATTTTTGCTCACATACATTATTATGAGATAGTCGAATTAGATTCTTGATTAGACTTGTTCTTTATTAACTTTCAGAATATCAGAACAGAACGAACTTAAATTCGGCACTCAGTACACCATTTTTGCACTGTTTATTTTTTCCTTTAATTTTTCTGCAGACTTTTTTATCAGCTTTCTAATTTACATAAACTAAGATTTGTTTTAATATGCAAACTTGCCTGTTGCTTTTTGTAATTACTGATTTTTTTTTTTCCTGCATATATTTATTTCTTTTCTGGAGTATTCTAGCAATGTCAATTTCTAAATCTGTATAAACATATTTATTCACACTTTAATAAAATATACATGTACAGATATAGCAGGGATGCAATCAGAGTACTAAGATCTACTGTTGAGAGATATATAGATAAAGGCAACACTGATTAAAGATAGACTTTTGTCATGCAGATTGGAAGGAAAGGTAACTGTTAGGAAATATGTATCAGAATCAAAGAATAATTGGAATATTAAAGAGATAAATGTAATCAAGGTTTGAAAATCTGTGATTATGGTATTTTACTTGTAGTTATATATTAGACTATTTCCATCATTTAGTTGTATTGTTAAATGTTTATAGAAAAATTCAAGCTCTATTTATACTTTTTCAGATACATTCAACTATTATTAATAATTCAGAGATTAATAAGAACACAATATTTTTGAGTTTTATTCTTTTCTGTTTTTATATATGATTTCTAGCCTGATCAGTGTCAATGCTAATATGGGGATTGAACCAAGTTTTTTAATAAGGGTAACCTATAGAAATTGTATATTTTTATCTGATTTGCCATTGTCATGCGAACATTTGAAGAAAAAATGCAACTCGAAACATTGTGTTTTATACTAACTTGTATGATAAAGCAGATTAATATTTTTAAACATTTAAGAAATTTTTTAATCTGATGGTAATAATAACTGCATTATACAGCAATGAGCAAACATGCTTTTAATAGTATTTACCTGAAAGTTTGTGATGATTGTATTTTAGAAGTGATAATATGTTGATTATGATGAGTTAGAAGAAGTTAATAGCTACAAATATCTTGGTACAGATGGAAATATAATGGATGAAATTAATCATAGAATTAAACTTATTTGGAGTGTTTTTGGTAGAAATAACTTGATACTAAAAGGAAATATGCCTGTGTGTTTGAAATAAAAGGTTTTTAATAAATGTGTTTTATCAGTTCTTACTTATGGATCTAAGACTTGGACACTTAATAGAAGAGCAATACAGCGACTTCAGAGCACTCAAAGAAATATGGAGAGATGTATGTTAGGAGTAACAAGAAGAGATCGAAAACACAATATATGGGTAAGAGAACAAACAGGTGTTATTGACCTCATTGAAAAAATTAAAAGACTGAAGTGGAGTTGGGCTGGACATATTGCTAGAAGAGATGATAATAGATGGACAATTGAAATTTTAAACTGGTTTTCAAGAGATTGTAAAAGACCCAGAAAGAAACCACATGGGAGATGGGTGGATGAAATAAGAAAGTGTGCAGGGTGATGTGGAGAAGAGAAGCTAAAGATCAGAGAAGATGGTTTGAACTTGGAGAGACCATCCTGCAGTGGATTGATAATGGTTGATGATGATGGTGAATATGTTGGACTACGAAAAAAAAATTATAATATGTTGGACTATTTCCACCATTAAATGTTGAATGTTTAGAAAATGTTAAACTTAATAAGTTTGACATATTATCACATGCTTTTAATAGTGATACATTATTTATTTTGTAGTCCATTGAAGTTGGAATTTACTAAAAGTTTATGATACATTATTTATTTTGTAGTCCATTGAAGTTGGAATTTACTAAAAGTTTATTAATTATTATTATGGGGCAGAGACGTGATGGAATAAATGTATATAAAAATATTGAAGACTTTCGAAAGGTGAATTTGAATAAGAATGGAAAATTTAACTTGGAAGGATAACATGTGATATGTTGAAGCGTTTGAATGAGACATTGAGGAAATTAGAATGCTGAAATCAAATTAGATAGTATTTAGAGGGAGAAAGGTTATATGTTGGAAGAGCTTAGTGAATGAGAAATGAAAATGTAGGTTTAGAAAGGGCTATGGTATTGATATGTAGGATTTCCTTTTTTGGAAAATAGTTAATGATGATGAATTTTATAATTAATTTTTAATATATTTTAAAAACAACAAAACTTTATAAATTTTATAATGTAATTTAAGAAAGATCACTAGAGGGCTCTGTAAATCAGTCCGTTGTCATTACAAAACAATTTCTGCGAAGAGCTGGTGAGGGGGCGGTTGTAATCGGTTTTTTTTATATATATAAATAAATATTCATATATTTTTATAAACTGAACTTTTTTTCTTCTGGTTACAGCTTTTATTAGATCACCATGATTCAACTTATATAAAAAAGTTTTAATGTGTTTCTTTAAATTTAAAAAATATATGAATAATCTATGTTTGGGATTGATTTTATATTTTCTGGGAAATGTGAGAAAAGAATTCGTGAAAACTTGAATCATCTCATTCGTTTGTCTTTATATTTTCACTTCCTCTTTAGTACAAAAAAAAAAAAAAGACTTGTTTTATCAATTTAATGGAAATAAAATATTGCAATCCAAGCCTTATATTTATCACACACCCTTTTTTTATTTATTAAATTAAAATTATTTTGCTATTTAAATAAACTTTTCTTTAATAGTGTCATATCAGTTTTTTTATTTTGAGATTAACATTTCATTATCTTTTTAAAGTGTAGGCTATCTCATGATATTTGCAGCTATCCTCATGGGGGGGAAAAAGGCACTTAAATTTCTCTTTTAATGTGAAAACTATATTTTGGTTTCAATGGATTATAATATCAAATGTTTGTAATTATAATACAGAAAAAAAAAGCTGAAAATTAATAAAAGAAATCCATTGATCACCAGCTACTGCAATTTGCTAATGCTTGCTTAAGAAAATCTTAAAAGAATTAATTAACCATTTCCTCCGACGTGATCGGTTCATGGCTTTCATCACCATATTTTAATTGGCTGCAGATTTTCAAAAAAAAAATTAAATGGGGGAAGGGGGTTCATTATCATGTCATTTTTTTAAAGATGAACTATGTGATTTTATAATATTTTGAATTTACCTCATTATGTAACAATAGTCATATTCATTTCAAAACAACTTTGAAGAAGTAGTTAAATAATAAATATTTTTAAAATGAATGAAATAAAAAGTTGATCTATTACAAAGAGACAGAATATTAGGAGAGTCGCAAAAAAAAAAAAAAAAAAATGTTTTTTAAATATATATATAGTAAATGCCAAACTGATAAATAATATAAAATAAATAACTTTGACATCCAAATAAAATAACTAACCAAATATTCAAACCTACAATCGATTAGATTCTTTATTTATAATATTTAGTAATCATTTCTAAACGATGCACACATATCATTAATTCTGTATATATTCAAACCTGTTAAATGTATATCATTAAATATCAGCTAAGAAGTGTTGTTTATATATATATTATCCTTTTGCCAAAATATATAAAGCCTTTAGTTTTAAGTATAATGGAAGTAAAAGAAGATTGTTGGGTGGATAAGTACAGAACAGTATTGTCTATTGAAAACCTATTAATTTGAAATTAATGTGATGTGATGCACTGTGACTTCTTATAAGGAGTCAGAAATCTCTCAGCAACAATGCCCAGAGAAACCTGTTATCCACTATACCTTCCCTTTTTATTCCCCACCCTAAGTTTTCCCATATCCTGCTCCATCCCATTTCCACAACCTAATTTTTGTCAACTCCATAGCCTTTATATCTAACTCCCCCTTATCTTTTCCCAAACCCAGCATAAAAATCAATAACCCACTTTCTGTATAATCACTTTCCTTTTCACAACTTTATTATTTGTAACCTTTCTGCTTTCAAGCATTTACATTCAATTAACAAATGCCTAATATTTTCTATGCCTTCCTTACACAACTTGCAGACTTAATCACCCACGTTTTTCCATTTACATGTATAATTCCCTGTTGCTAAAGATCCCGTTTGCTTGCTATTATCATAAATTAACTCGCAATTAATATTCCTTTACTTCTATATACATATTTAAACTTTTTTTTATTCTCCATATTAATCTAGAGATTTGTTTGGTGCTACTATCTGGTGTTCATTCATTTCTCATGCTTACATAGAGACATGAATTGGATTGCTGTTTTAAAACTCTTTGAAGTTTATTATATAAGTGAGTACAAACTCATTTACTGCAATGTGTTGAAGAGATGGCCTATATTAACAGTCTACCATCAATCATGGTTGTGTAAGTCATTGCCTTCAGGCAAAGAACTCGTGAATAAATAATTCATTCTTATAATCTGTTGCATTTTATCTGGTGATTTTGGTTTTTTTTATATATATATAATTATTTTTAATGTTTTCCTTTTGTTTTTATAATTATTTGTGAAATATCTTTGATAATAATGTGTACATTTATTTTCTTAAATTTCATGTAAGTTTTCCGTATTATAGTTTTATTTCTGAATTTTGTTAATGTCATTTTAAAAGTTGATTAATCTTAGTAGAATCAATTTTCTTTGATAAATCTTAAACTTGCTTTTTCACATATTCATTATTTTAGTTTTTTCTAGCAAAAACTACTATTTAAAAATAAGGAAAGAAAGCAATAAAGTCTTGCTTTTTTTTTTTTTTAATAACTTGTTTCCCACTCATTCTAATATCCATATTTCTGAAGTTTTTAAATCATCTTTTTTTTTTTGGGGGGAATTATCTATGATTCAATTTTCTGTACAACTTCATGATAGTATTTACTAAAGTCTTTGTCAAATATAATTTTACACATTTAATCTTTTTTGAACTTTTAATTTATCCCCCATTATTATCATTTTTTGTGTGTGTTTTTATGCAATGGTAGAGTGACAGGACTCCAACTAAAAATTTCTGGATCAAAATTTGACCAAGGGCTAGTCCAATACTTAAGGCAAAGAATCAGCTGTGTCAGATGCTGAACTTTCAGACAGGTGTGAAAATGAGACATATTGTAAAAAATAATTTTTACTAAATTAGTAATAGATAATGCCTCGATAAAATATTTTAAAAAAACTGAGAATGTTTTTAATTGAAAAAAAAATACCCAGATTCACTCACACACACACATCTTTTTTAATCAAAAATTATTCACTTCATCCTAAAAATAAATATTATCAAATGAAAATTGTAGTTTTCTTTATTTTTCTGTTTGATAATAAAAATATTTTTTCATAAATATTCAATCCATCAGGATTTTTTTATAATTCATAATTAAGTTTTTATGCTTATTTTAATCTAATTTTGATAATTTCCATCTTTTGCTTTTCCTTAGTTTTTTAATAGTGCAGTTAGGAACTAATACTTTATTGATTTCTTGTTATCTTTGATATTCCTTTCCATTGCATATCTTTTTATACATTTTAAATACCTGTTATACACATAAAGTCACAGATATGATTTTGTATTACTCGGCCATTTCAATGCTTTATTTACTTACTTTGTGGCTTTTTTGTTTCCATCTTTATTTCTGAAATTTGCCATCGAGTATGATCTAATTCTGCATAAACTCTATGATTAACAGATTTTCTATTAATATAGGTTATTTATAATATATCCTCAATTGTTCTTTTTGATACCTTGCACTTTTTTATATAACCTTTTATTTATATGTATATCTTTTATGATTGTTGAACTACTTATAAACTTTATCCTCTGAAATTTTCAATACTTATTTTCACACTCATTATCACATTGGCTCTCTCTCTCTCCCAATAAATTTGTCAATTTATCTATAAGTTTAATGTTTATATAGCAATGTTTTGAACACTTGAAAAAGAAAAGATTATTCCCGAGCATGCTTTCGACTGCTAAGATCAGAATCATAGCACTCCTACTCTGAGGGTGCGTTGTGAGATTTATAAAAAGTTTAGCATTATATTTTGATTTGTAATTTCACTTGGGATTCCTCCACAAATACAGACCTTATTGGTTTAATTTTGGGCTTTTCTTCTCAAGTTCCTTTTAAATATATATTAAGCAAAATATTTTTCCATATGAATAATGATCAGATTTCTGAGTCTTGCTTAATAAAATAATCATAATTAATTGTAATGTTATTTATTAATATAAAAGCATTAAAATGTTGTAGAAAATAAAAATCATAATTTTGTCATAAGTGAATATTTCTCTCTCCCAAATGTACTGCTAATTAAAAATGCCTACACATATATGTAAACTAAGTATTAATCATTTAACATATATAATAAATACAAATATTTAGTTATCATATAACTTAAAGTGTACTGCTAATTAAAAATGCCTACACATATATGTAAACTAAATATTAGTCATTTAACATATATAATAAATACAAATATTCAGTTATCATATAACTTACTACTTTATAAAATACATATATTTTCTTTTTTAGTCTCGTATGAACAGTTTGGTTGATGCTGCAGCCATCCAAGCTATTCGTAGTGTGCGAGGCAACAATTACTGCGTAGATTGTGAGGCTGCCAGTAAGTTTAACATTGTTAGATCTATAGTAATATTTTTAATTTTTTTAAAAACAGTTGTATGTACTAATTTTAAAATAAAGTCGTAAATGTAAATGAATACAGCTGTTGAACAAATCCTCCCTCCATATTATACTTTTCATTAAATATTTTCTAAAAACAAAACAAATTTGTTATCATGGAAACTTTATGTTATTTTCATTTAAAGATGTATATAGCTGATACCAAATGTAGATAATTCATCTTTATGCCCTTAACAAGTTCTCATAGTGATGAAATAGTAGAAGATTTTTGTATAGATATACAAAAGGCTTTTGATCAGAGTAAACAACATTTTAAAATTGTTATGGGAGACTAATACTAGAATTGGTAAACAAATGAAAGATGAAAGTGCTGTAGGTAATTTTGATTATGATAATAGAAATGAGAGAGGACATAGACTTGTGGAGTTTGCAGAAAAAGAAAAACTTTATATTATGAATGCTTTTTTTTTTTTTTTGAGAAAAATGGAAGCATCCAAATGAAGGTACAGCAGAATTGGATTATATTTTGACTAACAGAAAATACATATTTCAAGATTGTAATGTTCTTAATAAAGTTAACACAGGAAGTGATCATCGATTAGTAAGATGTAAGATACGTGTAATGCAAAACAGAAAGACAAAAATTATTAAGAAAAACAATATTTACAGTTGATATTCCTAATCTTCAGAAACATTCTAATGAATTTAAATTAGAACTTACAGATCGGTTTCAAGTATTATTAGATTTTGAACATGATTCAGATCTGAATGTTATTAATATGAAAATAACTGATACACTTTTAAAAACTGCAACAAAGATAGCTGGTAGAAAAAAGCAGCAATTGACCAATAAAATTTCTACTGAGACTAGAGAATTTATGAAGAAAAGAAGGAATATGAAGATATACAAAAATGATGCATTAAAAAGGATTGAATATCTTGAATTTTGTAAAATGGTGCGGAAAAGAGTTGAAAATGATATAAGAAAGTATAACTGTGAACTAGCAAGGAAAGCTGTAGAAGAAAGTAAAAGTCTCAAGAATGTAAAACAACATTTTGATATTGGTAGGAAATTTATATCTGCAATAAGAAAAAAAGATGGAATTATTACTAAAAAGAGAGATGACATCATGAAATGGATAGAAGACTTTTATCATGAATTATGTAGTAATAAAGAACAAATACCTCCTATATCTATTACATCTTCCGAATTGCCCAGAATTTTAAATGAAAAAGTTAGACATGCAATTAAATATATGAAGAAATGAAAACCTCCAGGTAATGATGGAATTACAATTGATATATTAAAAGAAGCAGGTGAAGAAATAGAAATTTTTTTAGTAAAGTTATATGCTAAATGTTTAAATGATAAAGATGTACCAGATGATTGGAAGAATGCAGTATTAATATTAATATTTAAGACAGGTGATAAAGAAGATATTAGAAATTATAGACCTATCAGACTTTTATCAGTTTTATACAAAATTTTTACCAAGATAATGACAACTCATCTACAGAGAACATTGGATTTCCACCAACCAAGAGAACAAGCTGGATTTAAAAGTAGTTTTAATACACTAGATCATATCCAGGTATTGAGAGAAGTTATAGAAAGGACAAATGAATATGAGTTGCCATTATGTTTTGGATTTTGTAGATTATGAAAAGGCATTTGATTCTATAAACATTTCTTCAGTGATTAAAGCATTAGATCATCAAAGTATAGATTCAGGATATTGTCATATTTTAAAGAATATTTATAAAAATGCAACAGCAACAATTAGATTACATAATGATACTGGGAAAGTCAACATTGAGAAGGGTATAAGACAGGGTGACTCCATATCTCCAAAACTTTTTACAGCAGTGCTGCAAGAAGTATTTTGTAGATTAAAATGGGAAGCTAAAGGAGTGAAAGTAAATGGAGATTATTTAAGTCATTTAGATTTTGCAAATAATGCTTTAGAGCTGCAGGAAATGTTGCAGAAGTTATCAAATGCAAGTAGGACTAAAGATAATTATTAAAAAGACGATTTTCTCAAAATATGAAAATAAAGATTGATTATGATGAGTTAGAAGAAGTTAGCAGTTACAAATACCTTAGTCAGATTATTAATACAGATGGAAACATAATGGATGAAATTAATCATAGAATTAAACTTGCTTGGAGTGCTTTTAGTAGAAATAACTTGATTCTAAAAGGAAATATGTCTTTGTGTTTGAAAAGGAAGGTTTTTAACAAATGGGTTTTCCAGTTCTTACTTATGGATCTGAGACTTGGACACTTAATAGAAGAGCAATACAGAGACTTCAGACCACTCAAAGAAGTATGGAGAGATGTATGATGGGAGTAACAAGAAGAGATAGAAAAAGCAATGTATGGGTAAGAGAACAAACAGGTGTTACTGACCTCATTGAAAAAATTAAAAGATTGAAGTGGAGTTGGGCTGGACATATTGTTAGAAGAGATTATAATAGATGGACAATTGAAATCTTAAACTGGATTCCAAGAGATTATAAAAGACCCAGAAAGAGACCACATGTTAGATGGATGGATGAAATAAGAAAGTGTGCAGGAGTGATGTGGAGAAGAGAAGCTAAAGATCGGAGAAGATGGATTGAACTTGGAGAGACCCTCATCCTGCAGTGAATTGATAATGGTTGATGATGATAAATATTGAGTTTTCTGCCAAGAGCAGTGAATCATCTAGGCAACTGAGTAGTATGATCAAACAATAATACTTGATTTTCACCAATAAGAGTTTGCTACGGCTTGGCATTCCTATATCACATTACATTTTGGCTCCTAATAAATTTTATGATGTGTTGAAATGAAATGAAATTAGTAATCAGTATATAAAATATATGATTTTCTGAACAACTGACCATTCATTTATATATGTGTGTTTATATATAAAGCTCAATTTATACAGTACTAAATAATTTCAAGTACATTGCTAATACACTAAGCTTATATACCAATTTATTACTATTTGAAAGCTTTATATAGTATGTAACTATGAGTAATAAATCTCTGCTCTAATTAGATTAATGTAACACCCATCAGTAGATTAGCATTGATCTTAGTAGTCACATTAATATAACTGGATCTAGGAAATTTATTGCTCCACTTGTTATATATATATATTAAAAAGTATATAATGGATGGATGTTTAAGAGATTACTAGGAAACAGATTCACTCCAAATAAATATTTTGACAAAACAGTTGAATATCATTAGTGATAGTTAGACATTATTTTCCACCAATTCTTAACAAAAATTATTATGCCATAGGCAATATTGGTTGTTTTTTTTTATATTTAGAGATTGTATTGTTTCTTTGATACATTAAATCATAAAATGAAAACTGGGAAGAAAGTTTGTTTATCACTAGTGTTATAAATAATGTAATTATTAATACACAAATTGTGAATAATATTTAATTTTGAAAATGCTCAGTTGATTAAAATTGTGTTATTTTAAAAAAAACTATTTTAGATCCTGATTGGTCCAGTATAAATCTTGGTGCTTTGATGTGCATCGAATGTTCAGGGATTCATCGAAATTTAGGCTCTCATATATCCAGAGTTCGATCTTTAGATTTGGATGAATGGCCGTAAGTTTATTTTTATACCATATTGTCATTTAATTTTTTTCTTATGTAATTAGTCTTTATTAACTTTAGTCATCAAAAGAATCAAAATGGATATTTTATCAAAATTTTAAAAATTATTCTATTTCATATTTTGTATATATGTGTGTGTGTAATAAAATAATGTTATTTTAATTATTATTATATAATCTTCGGTCTTGACCAATAAAACCAACACTGTTAAAAGACATTTCAGCACCCTACTAAATGCTGTTGGAAAAACATCATAGCACTTCCACTGTTTCAATAGTGTTTGGTTGTGTTCCGTCAAAATCAGAGATTATATATATCTATTAATAATATTTTCCAGAATTATGTAAACAAATGTAAGCATTATATATACATTAAGTATAAGGATGTTAATAAGAATAGATTAATGAATTGCCAGAACTAAAATCAAACAAAAGAATTTTGAGAATTTAATGTTAGAAATAAAAAGTCTGTGTGCAAATTGAGATAAAATATAAGGAGGCAATTAAAATAAATGAAAAGTTTTCTATTTAGAGGATGTAGTCCATGTTTTTGGCTCATCTTAAAGAACATTCAATTATACCATTTCCAACTTTCTTATACACTTAACAATACTATTTTTTTACACCAAAACTTTATTTACTCTTACAGTTTCGACTGTCCTGCAGTCATCATCAGAACTACAATATCCAAATGTACAATCATACAATTAATACTTTATATACATAATCAATAACATACATCTTAGCCTGACCATTATAAATAAATTCTACTGTTAACTAATTTTATTTTCTTATTTATAGTATTTTATTATTAAATTATTCTAAAACAATTTTATTATAATTTTAAAACTTTAATCTTTAAACTCTACTATTTAATCTATCATTTTATTGTTATCTTTTTAATTATATTTTCTTAATTACTTCTAAACTTTCTTTATTTTTATTATATATTTAACTATTAACTTTTTTACATTATAAATTATCTTTTTTTATTAAATCATTAAATACATCTTTATATTTCTTTTTCCAAAAACTAACTGACAAATTTTTAAAAATTCTTATACTTATTTAACAATTCCCTGTGTTATCATTTTCTTCAACTTTATTTTTAAACCTTTTTATATTCAAACTATTATTAATAATAATAACTATAATTATTCATAAAATTATTGTCTTTACCCCAAAATCCCTATTAAGATTTGGATTTATATTTTTAATCAATATTGCCTCTATAGAAATCAATACGTAAAGAAAGGAGGCAGAAGAAGAAAAGGTAAATGCCTGAAATCCAGGCAAAGCCGCTTGGAGCGTTGATGCTAGACAAAATCAATGAAATATAACGTTACCGGGCCGTCGCAACTTTTTCTTTTTTTTATACAAGGTTTTTTTTTTTTTCTAATATTGATTAAACGAATAATTTTTATTTCATTTAGAACATGCTTTCTTTATTATTAAACAAATTTTGATATTCATTTTCATTACTTTTTGTGGGTTTTTTGGAACCTGATATTTTTTCAACAAATTTGGCTAATTGTATTTTTTTCTTTTTATCATTTTAAAACTTCGGACCGTTTTCACGACGTCAAAAAAATTTGTTTGAATCCCACCGCCGAAAAAATAGAATACAATTATTTGTGACTTGTTTAGAACTTAATTCTACCTTTCTTTTATTTATTTTTTTTGGCTGACTAAATGGTTTTTCTTATTATTATTAATTTTACTTTTTTTTTAAAACACAACTTTTTTTCACTTTGATTTAGATTATGTTTGAATTAGCCTTTTTTTTTTTTTGGCCACTACAAGAAACAGCTTTTTGAGCAGGGGAGGGGGGAATTCGTACTATTATTATTAACAAAAAGGCAACAAAAATAGGCAATTATTTTAACAACGCTGAAAAAAGAGAATCAACTTTGGGATTTGTTTCGAATTTTGATTTCTTTTTTGTTGACATAATTGTTTTTCTTAATATTAAATCAAAATTTACTTTTGTGTTTTTGCCGATTCAAAAATTGTTTTCAAACACCCACACACTTGGAAAAAGAATTGTAACCAAAAAGTCAAGAATTTAACTTTTTTTCTTTTTTTGAAACAACTTTTTCTCACTTTTTACTTTGATTTCTATTTCGTTTTAATTACCTTTTTTTTTTTTTTTTAAGCCTTCTACAATAAACTGCTTTTGGGGGTGGGGGGGTATTTCGTAATCAACCAAAGTTGTCATTTATTTTAACCCCACTGCAAAAAATTCAATCCAAATACTTGTCAATTTTTAATGAAATAAAAAACAACAAAAAAGGACACAAACTTTGGACTTTTTAAAATTATTTATTTGATTTTATTGCTGTAATAAAATGTGGACATTACGTGTATCTGACCAAAAAAAAAAAAACCCACAATCTCATCCACTTTCTGTACTCTGCAATTTATCTGAAGAAAAGTTTCAAAATTGCACTTTCGTCTCAAAACTTTTAGTGGTCTCAAATATTTTCCCCACGCTGAAACGTGACTTAGCGCGTGAGCTTTGTCGAAGTGTGTTCGGACATACACTTTGCCAATTTTTTGCATATTAACCTTTTTTTCAGAAGGGTATGGACCATGAGACAATTATTAATAATTGACAACATTTTTTAAATCGAAATGACATTACTCTATTACGGAGATTTGAAAAAGTCGTACCGCCTTGAAATTTAAACACCCTCAAGCAATACAGTAATCAGCTATGAATAGAATGAATACGCGTAAATAGCTTCGAAGCACAAAACAGGCCATAATATTTTTGTGCAATGTCATGTAAAGTGGCCTAGCTCAATGGGTTAATACAATACGTAAATGTTGTATTAGCTTGTAAGGCCACGGCCGCCGAAATGGCATTTTTATGTGTTTTGCCACGTAAACAATGCCCCAAGCGGCCGTGCCCGGATTTCAGGCTTTTACCGAAGAAAATTGTATACTTCCATAACATTCAGTTATGGTTTTAGTCTCAAGAATTTAAGGATAATTTGCAGTGAGTGGATTTTTTTAAAAAAATGAAAATAGAAGAATTATGGTTTAGTCATAGCACAGATTTATTGATGAACTGAAAATCCATTAATTAGGTCCAATTTGGAGCATATGCAAATAAATATAAATTGTTTATTTCCTGTAGTACTTTTAATTGTCTGATATACTGTTTCATTTGCTTTTCAAAGAGAGTGCTCTACATTGAAAATTCATTTAAAGATTTAATTAATAAGTGTTTTGAAATTTTCACTACATGCAAGAAATATTTGTATTAATACATAAAATTATTCAGAGGATAATAATGGAATCTTGAGTAGTATTGTTTCACGACTACCATCAAATATTTTTTTTTGACCCTAAGAATTATATAAATGATAGATGAAAATTGTTTTAAGGATCTTATAAATCATTTTGGTTTACATTGCTCATTGTATATATCATCATTATCAATCCACTACAGGATGAAAGTCTCTTCAAGTTTAAGCCACCTATTCCAATCCCTAACTTCTCCACAATTCACCAGAAATTGTTTTTATTTTATCTATCAATTTTATATGAGGTTTTTTTTCTAGGTATTTTATGATCTCTTGGGATCCAGTTTATAACTTCAACTGTCCATCTATTATCTTGTTTTCTGGCCATTCGTCCAGCCTAAACTTCATTCAGTTTCTTAATTTTTTCATTGATGTCAGTGATACCTATTTCTTTTTTCAGTTATGTATTTTGTTTTCAGTTTTTTCTTGTTATTTCTCTATACTTCATTGAATAATCTGAAGCTCTTTTCGTAAGGAAGGATTGTTAAATACTATCTATTAAAAATCCTTTTCAATGATATAGGTACATTTCTTTTTAATATTATTTCTGTCAAATGTATTCCATACAAGTTTAATTCTACAATTAATATTATCCATTATGTTTCCATCTGTATTAATATTTTGAAAAAAATATTCGTAGTTGTCAACTTATTTTAATTCATGATTATCAAACTTTATTTTCTTCTTCTGAGAAAATCCATTGAACATTACTTGATTTTTTTTTTAACATTTACCTTTAGTCTTACTTTCTTAAGTTCATCTAATAACTTTTGCAGCATTTTTTGGATCTCTGGTGTATTATTTCCAAAAACAATCTCATCTGCAAAATTTAGATATCTTAAATAACCTTCATATAATATTATTCCCTTAAATTCCCATTTTAGTTCAGAAAATACTTCTTGAACATTAATATTGGAATTCTTAATGATTTGATTTTACATTGGTTATTGTGTAGAGAAAATAACACATTTTTTTATGTTATTCTTATTGAGATGTCACAACAGCTTTTTGGGAGACTGCTTCAAGGATGCTGAGTACATGAGTCATTATGTGTATAATCTTATTTTAAAATACTTTTAAGGGAAAATCTAAATCTTTTATAGCAAGTGTCTCTCTAATACAATTGATATAATTAAGAGGTTTTATGCTTCTGGACTTTTTTTTTTTCTGAGAAGTTATTCTAAAGCAGCACTATGAGTCATAGGGAAATCAAAATTTCAAAAACTTAACCCAATTATAGAGAAAAGTATCTTGTTTTTCATTTTAAAAAAAAGATTAGTGATCATAACATAGGAACATAATGGCATATTCCAGCAGCACCCTCAGTACCTTGTTATGGTAATTTGAAAATAAATGATCATATTAATAACAATGAAATGTTTTTATCAAGATTTGAAACTTGGAAACTATAATTATACATTGATTCGCCTATCACTTGAAAAAGAAAAAAAATTAAAATAAACATCATTGAATTATTGGAGATTTTATGTTGTTGAATATAAAAAAAAAAATTCAGGTTTGTACAGAGAGTGAACTTATTGAATGAACCTTTTGAAGAAGAAGTGAGATCTTGGGGTTAGCAAATTACATCCATACATCTTTCACTGTAATCCCTTGTACTATGGGAACTTACTGTAATATGGCCAAAAAATTGTTTGCAGCAATTAATTGGTACTGATTTTATGAAAGCAGTTCCTATGATCAGCCTAATTAGTGTTTGGGGAAAAAGGATTATATAAGGGAACTAACTTCTTCACTGAAAATATTCTGCTTCTTTATATATTAATAACATTGCACTGTAATAGCTCTAGTTACATTACATCCAGACATTAAAAAAATTGTCTATGTATAGTATTAATAGTAATATCTTGTTAATATTAATATCCATTGTAGAATATTTCACGCACAATTCTCTGATAGTTTGCCTGTTTGTTTGTTTTTTTTTTGATGCCTTGAAATTTTTTTTTTTTTAATCTGATGATCCAATTATTGGCATTTAAATGCATTTAAAACAATGATCATTAACTCAATCTTTTTCCTCCTTCATTATAAATTATTTAATACTTCAATTCTAGGATACTTTTTTCTTATTGGTCAAATCATATTAATGTAACTTGGAAAATCTCATTTTTTTACTAGTAAATAATAATTATATTGTCACTTTCTCAGTCATATGATATTTAGGCACCAGAATGACAAGTCTACTTAATTTTGATTATTCCTATTCTCTTCCCTACGTATTAATGATATATTAGGAATTGTTCTACTTTGTAGATGATAAAATTGATTTGGATGGAAAGGCAATGTGGTGTACACTTTTTTTTTCCCTCTCTTTTTCATTTGCTTTCTTCTGGTAAGCCAAGTTAAAACTCAAAATATTTTTTCATCTAGTCACAGTAATTTTTTAAAGAGACACATTTCTTCTTCTTTTGAATATGTTGAGTTATTTACCACCATTATGTACTTTATATAATTTTAGTTCTATCCATTTATGGCCTAAATTATAATATATATATATATATTATAAGTATTTTTTGTTACTTCAATCTTTTAAAAACTTTGCTCAAAACAATGTAATTCAAAATAAATACATGTTTCATGTATCTATTTTGGATTATAAGTATTTTTATAGTATGAGTATGGAAAATTAAAATAAATTATACTTATTTGTATACAGTATGTTATTTAAATCTAAAGAGATTAGTATTATTACTTATTATTTCAAGCTTTTCATGACTTATTATTTTAGCTCAGAAAATATTAGTGTGATGATGGCTTTAGGAAACCATTTAGTTAACAGTATTTGGGAGTCCAATTTACATGGAAGGGCAAAGCCTACTCCTAACTCAAGCAGGTAAGATGTACTGTTGGTTTTTTTTTATTTTGAATGCTTTTTAAAACTGTGTGTGTGTATGGATAGAATATTATACACATCATATTTTATTATTTAAAAAAAGAAACTATTTACTATAATATTTGCATGAATATATTTGGTTGGAGCTATCTTTCATCTCTAATCAAAACATCCATTATTATTAGAAATATATATACATAAAGTATATTAATTGTATCTACTTAGATTTTGCATCAGAAGTCATGATTATAAATTTTTGTGCATGCAAATTGTTGATTAATCAGTTTTTATTGATATTGATTGTCCTAAGTAGTTAGCACAGTAATAAAATGATGGATTTGGGGATTAATGGTTTGTGATTCAAAGTTTGACATCTCATGTCTCCTGTTCAAACATCACTTAATCTATTGAACTTCTTATTGCAAAGCAAAATTAAACATGTTACCATTGCAATTATAAGTATGATCTGCAAATACTGAAGATGAATCATTGTTTTTATCTTCAGATAATTGTTTTCTGTAACCTTTTGTCTGTTTCACCTTTCATCTTTTATATGTATATCTAAAAACAGAAATCCTTATATGTAATTACTTTATAAATAATTTTAGTTTTAAGTTTGTTATCCAAATATTTTTAACAATTAAGTGAAAGTTATATTTGAGCTTAACATAAAGTAATAAAAGATGTGACTACCTTTGAAGCCATGTTGTTCAGGGCCTGAGATTTATTTTCTACTTTTGGGGTAATTATCTGTTTAGAAATGCGAGGCTTTTAATGTATGACATATAGGTGAGACTATATTTACTCATATTATTAAGGTTTTTGTTATTACTGCATTCTTTGTCTCAACGAACATAGAAAGTCAAACTACCTTATCATGCATGTATTTTAGAAACAGTCTTCACTCATCAAGTAAACTAGAGAACTGACTTAATGTGTTGAAAGATGGTTACAAAATGGTGGAGTTGACATGATGGATACTCTAATAAAAATAAAATCCCATTTAATATATATTTGCTCATGTCTTATTTTTACTTTCCGATAAATTATGGTTTATGACTTTAATTTATGATTTCACCCTATTCCTCAGTACATGGCATTTTTATATTTTGTGTGCTTTTAGTAGTTATATGTAGATAAATCAGTGTTAACTAGTCCAGTTTAGTAGCAAATCTTTGCAAAGAATCAATTAAAAAGTCACTATTTACTAGGCTAATCAGTTGCTACTTCTGAGAATTTATGATTTTTCTTTTTGCTCTAGTTTCTAGATATAAATAATTGGACACCTATTTACTGATCAATAATTTAATAAATATCAGGCTGACTATCTCAAAAAATCTTAATTTGCTTGCAAAATGTTATTCTTAATTTTCTGAGTCCAGGTGATGGGCATGAAGTAAAATTCACCTATCATTGTATTCCAAGGCTTTTCCTGTAAATATATTAATATATGTACAGTATTTAAAATATTAGTTAATTTAAATTAAGTTTCCATAAATTCTTAGGTGATTTCACATTCATTTCCTAGCAGAAGTTTTTCAAGATAATTTTTTATAAATTGCAATAACAAAGAACCATATTTTATCACAAAAAAAAATATTACCACTAATCGGCAGTTCAATGAATAGGTAGGTACTGTATGTCGTATGTCACCTATTTTGTTTTTGTTATATTTGGGAGAAATGGAGAGAACAATAGAAAGACTAAGAAGAGGAATATGGCAAGGGAGTATATATATTATCAGGTTTATTATTTCCTGATATGTTATTGTGTATAGAAAGTAGGGAAGAAATGGAAGTTATGGTGAAGACATGCACAAGAGTGGGTAAAGAGATGGAGATTGAATTTAGTATAAAAAAAATCAAAAGTAATGATGATAAATGCTGGGGAAATAGAAGACAGAATTTTTATTGGACAATATAAAGTAATGATGATAAATGCTTGGGGAAATAGAAGACAGAATTTTTATTGGACAATACAAAGTAAATGTGGTAAATAGGTATAACTATTTGGGAATTGTCTTAAGTAATCAGAGAAATTGCTTGGATGAATGTGAGAAAAAATTGATAAATGAAGCAAAGAAAAGAAAGGGACTAACAAGGAAATTAACAATGTTTTCATATAATAAATATGATGTAGCAAGAATTGTATGGGAGTTGCAATATCAGGATTAACTTATAGTAACGATGTGTTATGTGTTAGTAAAACAGTGTTAGGTTACTTAGAAAAAGTACAAAGGGAAGCAGGAAGACATGCATTAGATGCAGATATGTGGATGGCAAAGGAGGCAATTCAAGGAGAAATGAGATAGTCAAGTTTTTATATGAGAGATGAAAAAAGTAAAATAAAAATGTTCAGTTGATTGCAATTTATGGATAATAAAAGAATAGCCAAAATAGTATTTAATTGGATTATGAGTAAAGGACAGGCAACAAGATGAGTGAGAAAAATAATACATTATGCAGAAGATTTGGATAAAGACTTTATGTCAGTATACTTATAGGAAAATTATTGAGTATTATAGTGGCAATGAATGGGATAGAAGAGTAGATGCATTAATAAAAAATAAGGAGTTGGAGAGATGGAGAACTATTATGGAAAGTAAAAAGAATTTAAATATATATAGAAGTAGACAAAATACTGGATATAAGTTAATTTATGATAATAGCAAGAGAAATAGTTTACTGTTTAAGGTTTGAATAGGATCGTTAACAACAAGGGAATATATACACAAATGGAAAAATGTGGGTGATTTAGTCTGCGAGTTATGTAAGGAAGGCATACAAAATATTAGGCATCTGTTAATTAAAGGTAAATGCTTACAAACAGAAAGGGTATAAATAATGAAGTTGTGGGAGAATAAATATAAACAAAGTAATTATACAGAAAATGGTTTTTGGTTTTTATGCTGGATTTGGAAAAAGATAAGGGGGACTTAGATATAAAAGCCATAGAGTGAACAAAGACAATGTTATGGAAATGGGATGGGGCAGGATAAAAAAGAATATGGGAAAACTTATAGTGGGGAATGGAAAAGGAAGGTAAGGTGGTTAACAGGTTTCTCTGGCCATAGTGGCTGAAAGATTCCTGACTCCAAGAAAGGAGAAGCCATAGTGCATTGCATTGTTATAGTTTAAGCATTAACTGCTTTCATGTATTTACATTATTATTATATGTGTAATCAATATATAATTCTATATCTTTTATGTTATTTAATAATAATTATAGCATTCATATTCATAAGTCTGTTATAAACTTTTTAAAATGATTTATGGAATTTGCTATTTATTTTTTTGTAAGTAAAGTACTACTTTTAAATGTAATTTATGTATCTTTATTTTTAATTTATAAAATGGCTTTAGGTAATATTAAATATAGATAAATTAAGAATTCAAAATGGTTTCATTTTATTACATTACTCACTATGCAGTGATATAAACAAAAATATTCAGTTTCATAATTACATAAAGTTGTAAATAATTTTTAGAAATTTACATATAATCTTTGCAGAATTAAAAGTTACATAATAATTGATTAAGTAATAAATTATATTTATATATAAACATTTACTTGATTTATTTTATTTGCTACTGATAAAAGAAATAAAATATATTGTAATTTTAAAATTTTGTTGAAAAAAAGAGATATTCTTTAATCATAAATTATAATATAACACATATATGTAAAATTTTATTCCCCAAACCATGGAATACCATCTATTCACAAACTAGAAAAGATGATAAATTTATTCTCAAAATGTAATGATAAAGAGTGGGTTATTACATATGCTTTGAAATAAGAAGGGTGGTTTTAGGTAAAAGAATGAATAGGAATTTGTTATGTTAAGGGATAGAAATAAAGATTGTATTAGATCCAGAAGAAAAAGTATGTGGGGAAGATACAAAAATAAGTATATAATGGCAATTTAGGATTGGAATGTTGAGGTAGGACAAAAAAGAGTCAATAGAATTATAGAAGATTTTAAATCAGTGACGAAGCATGACTTTTTTAGGAATGAAAGCACACTTTTTTTTTTTATAATATTTTTATGTCACTTGCCACAACAATTTTTATGTCCCCCCCCCCCCCCCCCCCCCCCCCCCCCCCCCCCCCCCCCCCCCCCCAATAGTGCTTAATATATTATATATATTACACACATCTAGAAAATCTGTAAATCAGAGAATATATTATCAATATATGTTTATCTTCCAAATCCTTTTAACATTCTTAAAAGTTTTAACTGTAAATTAGATCTTAGCATTGTTTGAACTTCTTATAATCAATGCTAATTCGTTAGTCAAATTCATTCTTTGTGTATATGAAAACAATTCAACTGTTGGTAAAAGAATTGGAAGTGAATTTTGTAAATTGAATTTTAATTAAAGCATTTGAAAGCTTTAGTCATTCCGTTCAATACATGGATGCTTCGTCCCTATTTTAAATTAAGAATAAGATTTGAAAAAAATGAAGCTAAATGAATTTTTTAAAAAAAGGATAACAATAATAATGGTTACCGTGCTTTAAACATCTTGATAAGAGGATTAAAACATGGAAAGCACATTTTAGGGCTGATATAAAATTGAATCATAATTTTATTGTGATGTAAATATACATTATTTTTTAAGTGAATGAAAAGTGAACCAACAAAATAAATGGCTAATAACAGTGTAAAGAAAATGTTCAAATTTATGAGATAAGAAATCTAACATAAGCGACTAAGAAGTGATAATACAATCACAAATTTAACATTTTACTCTTGAACGAAATATTTCAAATATCTCAATTATAAGTTTAACATTTTGCAATATATTTTTTAAAAAAATATTTTAAATATTGATTTTAAAATAAAAATTTAAATATTTTAGAATATGCTTTTTATCATCTTCTTTTAAAATGTTTCATAGATGATTAGAAATATGAAAATTTTATTTAAATAAAAAAACAGTTTTATTTAAGTTACAAATTAAAGAAATATTAAAACCAGAAAAGAACAGCACTTAATTTAAAAAAAAAACACTATGTTGCACTTTTATTTATCTCTGGCATAAATTCAGGGATAAGACTGTGAATAATCTGTCCTTAAATATCTAAATATCCTTTTAATTCTGGTTAGAAATGTTCTGAAGAAAGGGTGCTTCAAAAGACCAATTAATACACAAACAAAAAACTTTTTTTGTCTTTTATAATTTTTATTTTCTGTGTTTTTTTCATGGCTAATTTAATAATCTATTATTTATTTATTTTTTGTCTTTTTAAAGAAAAAAGAAAGTCTATTATATATATATACTATTTATTTATTTGTTTAGACTGCTTAAACAAAATATCATAAAATAACCTATAGAAATTCCAACCAGGAGATAGATTCTCAATTCGACCAAAATAACTATAGATTTAGCAACCATAAACTCATGGTTTGTATTTTATAACATAGATTATGACTATTAAATTTCATTTATGAATTGGATGAATGCATTGATTATGGTTTTCCTTGAATCTCTTCATGGGATTCCAATAATGTCTAATAAGATTAAAACTCAACTTTGGATAAATAAATTTATTTGGGTTTGGTTGTTTGAAAAAATACTCAGTTAAACATCGAGAAAGGGGATCTTGGATTTTGAGATAAGTCTTAGGTAATAAAAGTATCTCTTGGAATTGTTGGAAAGTCTGATATACTTAACAGCATATAAATTTTCTCTAAGGCAACATTTGATATCTGGTGCAGGAATATTTGAAGGAACAAGAAGTCACTGCAAAAGAATAGACTTGAATTTCTCATGAATTGAGTATCTATAGAAATTTCATGTTGACACTTTTCCTCTAAACAGGAGTCAGTTTTCACCAATAGAATATGTTATGTTAAAGATGCTGTCAGAAAAGTATTTGCATTACGATCATAAATAATGCCAATTTTTGTTTTCCAAGAAAATTATTCCTAGAAATTATTTTAGATCTAATTCTAACCTTGGATAAATGAGGAAAATATGTTAATCCATAGTTCAGGGTTATTCCTAATTAGCTATCATTTAGCATCACTTCAATGTTTTTATTGGAAAATATTTTGTTAAATAAATTAGTAGCTTTTTTGTATTTAAGAATTTTAGAAATTTTTACACCAAAATTTACAAATGAGAATAAATGCTTGAGTTTCAATAAGAGTAAATTAATAAAATTAAAATTAACACAAAGTTTTCACTATATGTTCCTGATCAAAAAATATTAAAAACTCCATTTGTTCACTCAAATCTATTTAATGATATCTTAAGTGCATGCATTGAAAGGATTTTTAACTATTTATATATCTTTCAGCAACACTTGTGGTAACACTAAACTACATGATGAAGTAATGTACTAGCTAGATGAAAGTTCATAAACTGTTTTAATTGTATTATATGTAATAGTTAAGATCAAGAATCTTAAACATTATTGTTAAATCTGTAATTTGGGAATAAATGATATTCTAGTTCTGCATATTTAGTGTGGTAATAGAATGGTGGATTCTAGAACCCAAGTTTTATGAATTGCAGCTCAATTTTGTGACTTCTGGAACTCAAACTTCACTTGAACAACCGACCATTTAATAGTTTTATTTTTACTGTTTATGTATATATATATAAACCAGTGAAATTCAGTATATATAAAAGAAGTTAACCATAAGAAGAATAACAAGATGTTAAAAAATAATGGTTTAAATTTAATTGATTAAATAAAAAAAATTAATAGGCTTACTTCCAAAAGTTAGTCTAACATTTTTTTATGGTACACATTGGGTTAACTTAACAAGAGAGTGCTATGGTCATTGTTAGTAGTTTCTGCATTACTAGTCACCATACTTAATTTATTCTAGAATTGCATCATAAACTTCAGTAAGCTTCACGTCAGGATGGCATCTACATAAGACCTCTTGTGGTGGTGTGATTGGTACTGCTCACTGTGGGGAATTTTTTTCCGTTTTAAAATAAGCTTAGATTTCATTTTTCCAGATAATCAGTTCATAGCCAAAGTAATTAGCCTTTTAATTATTGGTCAGTAAATTGGTATTTATTTATCCTTAACTAGAAATAAATGTGAATAGGTCAAAATATAAAACATCATCATCTGTTATTTAGTCTGTTGAGAATTGTCTTGTCCTTAGTTTATTCTTTGTACATAGGTCTTTAGTCAGATAAGATACACTTAGCATTGGAAATTGTTAATGCATATAGATGAAACTACCAGTGGTATTCAAACATTTTAGCAGCACAACCCGCATGGGACATCGAGCAAATATGCCGACCCAAAATTTAAAAAAATCAATAATCTAATTCTAATTGCTCAAAAACTAGGACTAGGTAATATTAAAAATTAGGAAGATGTTAATTTATTTTTTATTTCATACAAAATAAACATAAGTGTCAATACAAGTACAATAAACTGAAAATCAACTCTGTAGTTATCAAAATATTAGGTTGAAAAATTGACTAGTATTAATTATTTATAACTAGTTAAATTAAAATATGGCGTGTATAACACGTAGGAGCTTAAAAAAATTCAGTTTAAAAAAACTACAAACTGAAAATATTAAATGAGATTTATGAGCTTGTTTCTTGTTTATAAGTAGCGATATTTCTGGCTCTATTTTTCTCAATTTGAGTCCTAAAGGCGGCTCTATTGCTAATTTGTTTCGGTATTTAGATTTTAGGTAGAGAAATTGGGAAAATCCCATCTCACACATATAAGATGAGGCAAATGGTAATAATACCTTTAGAGCTGCACCAGACAATTTTGTATATTCATTTTGAACTTTAGCCAAAAATTACTCAATCAAGCTCTTTGAAAACAAATTTGAATTCTCCATCAGTTGATAACTCAATTAGTTTTTCACTTAAATGAAATGATAAATTTTGGGGTAATACACACTGAAAGGAAGGTCGAATTCATTCAGAGTCAGAAAAATCTTTCGGAAAATAAGTATTAAATTGATATTAAGATCTGTCAAGGGAATTGTTATATCTTTAATAACTGATTGAATAACTTTTAGTTTGTTTTCTATGACAAAACTTTCTAAAGTAGGAAATGCTGCAAAATTTATCTCCTTGCAGTACAAGCATCACAAATTTATTTTCTTTGTAAAGCTTTGATTTTATCATTGGCCATAAATATATTTAATTGTTCACCTTGAAGACTTAAATTCAACTCACTTAATTTGAGAAAAATATTACTTAAGTAAGCTAACCTATATAGCCATTCTTCATCAGTTAAAAAGTGTATAAATTTTTTATCTTTATTATTGTCATTTAAAAACACAAACACCTCATCTTTAAGTTCAAATAGTCTTGTTAGGACCCTACCCCTCGAAAGCCAACAAACCTCTGTATGTAAAAGAAGCTGCTGATGTTCACTGCCCATTTCTCTGTATATATGCGAAAAAATTCTTGAGTTCAAAGGATGCGCCTTTATAATATTTATTATTCTAATTCCAGTATCTAAGACAAACTTTAAGTTCGGTGGCATGTTTTTTTGATACAAGCACTTCTCTATGAATCATATAGTGAACCCATGTTACATTAGGTGAGACTTCTTTGATTTGGGATAGAAGTCCACTGTGTTTTCCAACCATGGCACGAGTTCTATCACTGCACACCCCCACACAATTTCCCAAGAAATATTGTTTCCTGTGATGTAAGAACTTACCACTTTAAATATTTCTTCTTCCGTATTCCTTGCAAAAAAGAATGGTTGCTTCAACTTCATTTTTGTATTCATATTTTGCAAAACAAATTAGTTGTACAGTGTTTTGGCAATCGATGGATTCATCCAACTGAAAACTGAAAAATTTACTTTTTTGAATTCTGATTATAAGTTCTCTTTCCACATTATCTGCCATTTTGATTATTCTGCGACCAGTTGTTGTATCAGGGAGTGGTATTTGATATATCTGTTGCTTTTCCGTCTCACCAAACATAATGTCTACCAAATCTTGAGCTGCTGGAACAATTAACTTTTCAGCAATTGCTTACAGCTTGCCAGATTTAGCTATACAATAGCTTACTTGATAAGAAGCCTCCAATGCTTTTTTGTTAACATCAGTAAAAGTATACATAAAGTTTTGCTTACATGCCAAATGCCCTATTTTTTTCTGAAAAAATTCAATGGTTTTATCTTTGGATTCTGGGTGTTTGGTGTGTAGGTGCCTCTGCAGTTTATTTGGTTTCAGTGACTCGTTTGACAGTACTGCCAGGCATATAAGGCATCTAGCCCTTGGTTTATCTTCTTCAGTGCATACAAAACCATATTTTATAAACTCATTGTCAAACTTACGAACTCGTTTGTTTGCTTTTACTTTTTTATGTCTTGACTCTATAGAAGCAGAAGCTTCCAAATGTACTTGGTCGGTGTTGGAAGTTAAAACAGCCAAAATCAAAGCACTCTTCTCATCATTTGTTTCTTCATTGTCTGTCTTTTCAATTATCCTACCAGTTTTTAGCTACTTCTCCATGAGAGTTCGTAAAATTTATAACTTTAAAAGCAGTCCGTTTATCACAAATACTGTTAAAAAAGAAATTTTACACTAAAATAATAATTAAACTCACAAATGTGCCATGATGTAAATAGAATATGTGCTGTTTGCCAAGTCATGTGATTTGCCGAAAGCGATGTTACATGATGTCATCTGAGCCATATCCGAACCTCTATCTCTTTGAAGTTGTCATTTTTAAAATAGAGTAATCTTCTAGAATTTAAATGAAATTTCACATTTTAAAAATTAATATTTTTTTCTCAAAATTTTTTGTCAATGATGTATTTGTAATCAATTAAATTTATTTCCAATTTTTTCATCCATCTTGCAATCCCAAGGTAATTTTTTGCAACTCCGTTTGGGGTCACAACTCATAGATTGAATACCACTGCTCTAGATAATGCTATTATTTTTAAAATTATTATGAGGAAAAATTATTGATCTATCAATTTATTATTAATTCTATACAACTTTTTTATAAAGTTATATCAAAGAAAATTGTAATGTGTCAGCAAGATATCAGACAAACTTAGAAATGGATAATATCTAAATGGTAATAGAGAAAGTATGAAATTAATACTAGTTTTTATTGTATTTTAAACTAAATTTAAAAAAAAAAAAAGGTGGTTTTTTTTATACACTTCAGTTATGGTTAATATTCTAAAAACGCAAAATATTTTAAATTTTAGAATTCTAAGTTACGTTGAAACTATAATAAAGAATGCCTCACTGTCAGCAGAATTACAGGAAATTTCCAAAAAAAACAAAAATTATAATAAAGAGGAAACTACGTTGCATAAGTTATTTCATTGCATGTAAAAAAAATTAAAAATAAATATTTAAAAATGATAATAATTGAGGATCAAAATCTTCTGTATTTTATAAGTGATGACTGTATTATAATAAAAATTCCTTATGTAGATTGAAATTCAGAAAGTAGTACTAAATTTAAGCTATTTGAGAAAAACTTTAATAATAAATCAAAACAAGACTAATTTAACAGTTCATAGACTATTCTTGTATATCATCTCTGCTATCAATTCAAAATTCACAAATACTTTTCAGCTATACAAATTCAGGGAATTTTTCCCATTTTTTATTGATAAGGATTTATTCAAAAACATTTTGCTCACCAGAAAACTGCTCTATCAATCAGACAATTGATTGATTAAAGCAAATGTTTTTTTTTTAATAATTAATATCAACAAAATAAATAGTTAAGATGAAATAAATAGGATAAGCAATTGAAATGCATATCAAAGTTTTTAACACATGTTTACTCTTTTGAAATGTAGAAATAAGTGTGTTGGATAAAGAAGAATAAGTAGATTCAAGATTAAAGTAATAGAAGGGACTTTGTTGTAAAAATAATGAATATAATGTTTGTAGTCGAATATTCAACAAGAAGAGAGATAATCAATAAATTGGATAAACAAATTTTTGTTTATGAGTCAAATAAAAGAGTTTACAAATATACATCTCTCAATGTCATGTAACAATTAAGAACTCTTGAATATTACCAACATAATTGTAAGATCTTTCTTATATATTTTTGTTATGGTATTCTTAATTTTTGTCTATGACTTTTTATGGATAAGAAGTATATGGATATAAAATATTGATATAGTTAATCTGTGGATTGTCAAAAAAATTTGAAAATATCAGGGAAATCAAAGATATGAATCTTTGATTATTTCAAGCATAATTGTGGGAGATTGAAAGGAAAAGATTATTATGCTAAGGAAAATTGCAGGTAAAAAAAAAAAAGAGTGCAAGGAGCTATATGAATTATCATACAATGAATGTGTACTTCAGTAATGATAAAGATCAAAATAACAAACATTTAGTAAAGTGGTCTCTATGTGAGGTTCATAATTCATTTATTGTTTTGGTTTATAAATGAACACTTGCCATATTTTAATTTTTTAAAATGATTTTTGACATCTTACTACTAAAATAATTATTACAATGTTATATATCTTAATTCATATATATTTTTGTGTGTGTGTAATTATTATAGGGAAGAAAAAGAACGTTGGATAAGGGCCAAGTATGAACTGAAAGAATTTATCGCACCTCTTCCTACACATAATTTAACAATTAGCCAAGTAAGTTTGAATGATCAAAAATTTAGTAAAAGCTATAATTTTTTTTTATAATTTAAAATACCTAATGTACTGTGACTGATCTATTTTTCATAATCAAACAACTAACAGGGTGCTCTACCATTCTTATGTTGTTTTTTCCCATTCTAAATATTTTTCTTGTTGTTAAATATTGAATAATTAGCTTCCTGCAATTGTTTTAATTTTTTATTGTTATAAACAAAACGAAACTTCTGTCATTTTATATATATAGAAAGAAACAAGGATGTTGGTAGGTGTGCAGTCTTTGAAATATAAAATTATACAAATGCATATGTATTTGTATGGTGACTGCAAAATTTGACCATCCCACAATATCATTTTACTAACAATCAATTAACACTTTACTAACACCTATCACTCTAAAGATATTACTTGGATTGACAAACTCTTTACTTTTTATAAACACTTTCTAAAACTAATTGTGATTAATTATGGTTTAGTTTTAACTTCTTTGAGAGATTCTGATTCACTACAGTTAATTAGTATTTTCTATCATTTTTCATGTAACTCTTATAAAATATATATAAATAAACTCATTTCGTTTCTGGTTGGTTTTTCAAGAAGTAAAAAAATTGTATATTTTTAATATATATTCAAATCTTGATGCAGACTGACCAAATTTCCAACAACTTATGATTAGACACATCTTTTTTGACTCTCCTTATATACTTTTATTAGTTTAGTTTTGATTATAAAAATAAATAGATACACACATTATAGAAGTAAATAAATATAGAACAGTCAATTGATATGAATATGTCATTTTCTTATAAAAATAAATATCTTTAATAATTTATGATTTTAATTTTTTTTACAAAACGACAACTGATTTGTTGTTTTGTTCATGTGACCTCTTTCTCGGAAAATTTGGCAATTAACTTTTTTATTGGCCATATGAACTATTGTACAAATATTGTTAAAAAACTCTCAAACATCACTTACCATTGATCCAAATATTACCACTAATTCAAAAACTTGTTATTATCTGGACAAAATTATATTATTCTGATTTATTATTTTAATTATTGTTATATAAAATTTTTGTGTTGATATAAATATAAGCATATTCTCTCTTTTCAAATGTTCTATTGTTATTAATAAAATTAATTTATTGTTAAAATTCAAAAAAATCCTTGAACCAGTGATTTTGGATTAATGATAAGCTATCTGTACAGCTAAATTATTATTTCATTACTATATTGAACATCATAATGTAAAAAAAAAAACTATTTATAAAATTAATAACTTATTGTTAAACTTTAGCTATAAACAGCAAAATTATTATTAATACTTTAATTTTATATCATTTATAGCAACTCATTGATGCAGTTTGTAAATCAGATTTGCGAATGGTTGTCTTACTCTTAGCATATGCAACAGCAGAGCAAGTTAATTCCCCTGTTAGTTCGAGGGATCAGCGAACATCTCTTCACCTCGCATGCACTCTGGGTAACAGCATAATCACACAACTGTTAATATGGGTAAGATTAATAATTAAAATGTATATACCTGCCAATTAAACCAAAGATTTATTTTTCTTCTATTGTAAATTCACTATTGTATTCACAAGGTAATGAATATTCCAGTTGGTTTTATGATCTTCTCTCTTCCTGAAATAATGCAGAGTATCCTTGAATAAAAAATTTTCAGTGCCTTTACATTTCATCAATTAAGAATCCATTCCTTGCTTCCATACAGTAAGTTTAGCAGAAAACATTCCTATTCACCTAATCTTGTTGAAGTACTTATAATATTACTATGACAAAAAAAAAATTTTTTTTTAATTGGTCAATGGCAGGAGTAATAAATATGAACTTATTTTTTTTAATCTAAAGAACTACCAAGATATTTCAATTTATTTGTGTCTTCAAGCAGATAAACCATCCAAACTAGCAGTTGCTGAAGATACCCCACCCTCCAATCATTGGTTGAGATTTTTTTGTAGATTACATTAAAAATGTTTTATAGATTATCTTTTGAGTTAAAGTCAAGAAGATATTATTCATGTTATTGCTTTTAATTGATTCAAATTAAAAATCCTGTCATCAAACCTGTATTATATCTTGATGTCTAACTCATGATGTTACCTCTGAATTGATTCAAAAATTACTGCCCTAAAAATGAAAAATAGATTGATACTATTAAACAACTCTATTGAAACTCAGATTTTATTTCAAATTTCTCAGATTTTTCATTAAGTAAGAACACTTCCTCTCATAATATCATCTATGCAATATGAACAAACTTCTGTAAGCTATGAACTAATTTTAAACATTATCACAATGTTTTTGACTATATAAATCAAATGATTTAATGAAATTGATGAAGACAATATAAATCATGCCATTGGTTACTGCAACTTTTTCTTGCTAGACTTTTCTTGTGTTTACTCGTAACAAAAATATTCTTGATTTTCTAAAGCCACACTATCTCTCTACTCATGTGTAACAGGAAGCAATCCTTGAAAATACTTAGGTTATAGTGAAAACAATGATAATTACTTACAGTCTTTTCTATCTTTTTTATAAATAGAAACAGTGGAATTATTCTTAGGATCAGTTTCTATAGTTCTAAAAAACTTTGAATCTATCATATTGCCTCCATATTTCAAACTTCTCCATGGATCCCCATTAGTCTTCCTAATTTTAAATTTATGAAAAACTGTTTTAATCTTATCGATAAGATGAATATATTATTAATGCAATCACGAATTCTACATCATTTATTCAAAAGATTATGAAAATATCACACATGTTCAAATGTCATTATTATTAAATAAGAGAAGGCCATTTCCTGACTCAATAGAATAATTATGATATTGGTTTTTTATGTTATTTTAAACATGTCAAAAAAAAAGGATCTAAAGATCAATTACTAATTGACTGTATCTTCTTTGCAGTACTAATTCATCAGTCGACCCTTTTAGTCAGATGTTGAATTTCTCCCATTAAATTTTTGTATTGCTTATGAATCTCAATATTCATTTTCTAATTGAGTCAAGCAGAAAAATGAAAAATTTTTCTTTTAAGCATGTCACTAATCGTGCAATTATGGGTCTTTGTGATTCAAAACATCAGTAGAATGATATTCAAAAACTAGTGGTTCTTGAATTGAAGCTCAACTTGTCATTTATGGTGCTGAAACATTGTGCTGCCTTCCAACCAATTAATGATTCAATTTTTTATATATATAAATAAGTCATTTTCAAAAAAAATATAGATTTTTTTTAATACAGAACCCAATAATAAATTCACTCCTACTGTAATATGTTATTATTGTTATAATGAATCTATGATCTATTCAACAATTTGTATCTTTAAGTGTTCATGTAATGTTGCATTATTTTACCTCTTGATTCTTAATTATTAACATAATTCATCCAAACACCATTTTAGCTGTTATTCTGTTTAAACAAGCTATGCAAAAATTTAATGACAATAAATCAAATTTGCAGAGCCATTTTAGTATTTATAAACTATAATTAATTTTGGATCATAGTTTAATGTTTTTACCAACACATGTATTAAAATTTGCAAGATTAAAATTTCAGTCTTTTTTTAGTATTGATGCAATAACACTTTGCAATAAATGCTTACTCTCTCTGAATTTTTTGAGTATAACATTGGGGCATATGCTTGGTGTCCATACTTCTCGGTTTTAGCTCTCTTGTTCCGTTATCCTGACATATTCTTTCAGGACAATTAATTGTCCTGGTTTTTTTAACCACTCAGTTTTACTTTTATTTTTAACTATAAATTAATATTTACTCATTTAAATATAAATATATTATATACTTTTAAGCTAGATGTAATTATAGGGGATTCATAGGCATAAATTTTATGTTCCATACATTATTCCTGCATCCGTAAAGAGCCTTTCTTCACTGACATCTATTCCAGTTTTTGGACTTGGAGCTAAATATTTTGCATTTTATGAAGGAAAAAATGTAGGAATTCAGTGGCACAAAATGAATAAGTCTGTTGAAGATGATGAATAGTTGTCATTATGATGATTATTGATACCCTACTATATAGCTTACTTATGTGATATGTAGAAAATATTGATCCTGGATCATATGATTTACCTCAACCATGGTATTTTTCTTTTACAAAATCATATTGGTTTGGCATTCCTAAAAGTGAAAATGATTCTTGTTTTAGTTGTATTTTGCTACCAACAGGATATTCAGTCATTGAAGAAGATTAAGCTTGCTTGCTTACTTGAAAATAGAAATAGTGAAAATGCTTGTCTATTGGGAGTCTGCATTGATTCATTAGTTAAAGTTTATAGAACTGGTAATAAACTGGCTGTGAATAAATTGAATCTCAATCTTTATGAAGGTCAAATTACATCTTTTCTTTGTCATAGAAAAACCACAACAATGTCCATTTTAACTGACTTAATACCACCAACCAATAGCTGTGTAATTGTGTATGGCCATGACCTTCAGACAGAAATGGATTTAATAAGGAAAAACTTAGGTTTATGTCCCCAACATAATGTTCTGTTTGATAAACTAACAGTAGATCATATATGGTTTTATGCTATATTAAAAGGAAGGTCTTCTAAAGCTATTCAGCCAGAATTGGAAAAGTTAACAGAAGATCTGAGTCTCACAAAAAAAATGCAACACTCAAATAATTTTTTTATCTAGAGGAATTGTATCAGTGGCAATTGCATTTGTAGTTGGATCTTGTACTTATTATATTAGATGAACCAACTGCAGGAGTTGATCATTATGCCAGGAGAGCCATTTTAAAATACAAACAGGGCTGTACAATTCTCCTTTCTATATATACATCATATGGATGAAGCAGATATTTTGGATGATAGAATTGCTATAATTTCTAATAGCCAGATGAAGTGTTGTGGTTCTTCTCTCTTCCATAAGTGTAGCCTGGGAGAAGGATATCATTTAACAATTGGTAAAAGGAGTGATCAACTGCCACATGATGCTGAACCAAGTTTATTCAAATCAGAATCATCAGATGAATTAGAATATGGATTGTTGTCGGTAAGAATTTGGAAGTTGAAATGAATGTTATTACTCAAACTGGGAATCTTTTTTCTCTTAAATCATCAAAAAATGACCAAGATGCTCCATTATTAGATTCTGAGTCTTCTCTACCAAATGGGAACTATAAATATACTTCATGTTTTGTAGGCCAAGGAACTCATTTTGTTATTGGTAACGTTCTTAGGTTTAGACAATTTTGGGCTATTCTTGTAAAATGTTTTGTTTATACTTGTTGTAACTGGAAAGGTTTTTCCTACTTCTGTCATGTTTTTTTGTTTGTATTGCAATGTCTGTAGCATTATCTGCTCTTAAGATCCAAGAACAGCCTCCATTAATTCAATCACCTTCACAATACTTTAATCATACCTAAGTTAATGATGGTAATGTTATACCATTTTCCAAAGGAAGTAGACAATTTTAGAGGAATATAATTGGTCAGAAGATGTTGATCCTGACACTCTAGCCATGACTCTGAATATGATTTTTAGTGTGGAAAGTACATATATATTAAAATATCCAGCATATAAATATGCAGATCAAGTATAGACTCTATCAAAAATAAAACAGTATTTTGTTCCAATTAATTTTTTGATTCATTAATCGGTAATTTTCTTCAAATAGAAGTGACTTCCCATTAATTTGGTACTACATTAGTAATACGTGATTTCAGTTTGTAATTTTATTTTAATAAAAAAGTTATATAAATTTATTGCTTGGAAGTTCATAAGAAGTTCAAGAATCAATCTTAAGAACTCCCGATCCCAAGTCGAACACTCTACCAACTATGCCAAACAGCACAGGATTCGTTTTAGTAGACAAATGTATACAAACAATTCTCTTTTGATTTTGTTTATATTACAAAATACTTATATTGTTAGTAATGTAAATGTGATGATTATATGTTTCAATAAATGGTATAATTTGTATATATGTTGTTGTTTTTTTTATTATTTCATACTGAAATATACAGTTGTTTTGTTTTGTTTTGTTTATATGTTCCGGTTAGGCTCTTTGGAAATATGGACATCCTAGGTATATGCAGTGATAAATTAACACTAGCATTATTGCATAAATCAAATTTTAATATCATTGTCTTGCATTAATATAACTCCTACTTCTCATCTTTCTCTGCTTCAAATTATAAGATTATAGTTAGATAAAAATCTTCAGCGCTTTATAATTATTGTACTGCTGCATAAAATGTTTGACTCTCAGAAAAAGACATGAGGTGTTTTATAAAAGTTTTCTGCAATTATAGATCAAACTCGGACAATACATTAAATGTTTATTTATATATTTATTTGTGACAGAGTGTTTATATACTGTATCTTATAATATTGGAATGATTGTTTCATAATGAATCTTTGAACATGAAGTACTATAATAATATTATAGTAATTTCTGTTATGAGCTTATGGAAAGACTGATGATGATGATCAAGTGCATAAGAGATTCTTTATCAAATTATTCAGTACTCATATTTTATAATATGCAATATAAAAACACAATTATATTGTTATATATATGGTATAATAGAGTACATATATCTATATAAAAATATTTTTTGAAATTCAAACATCTGAACATTTGTACTATATATAAAACTTGAAAATACCATAAGATTAAAAATTTACTAGCATTCATTGATAACCTACATTTCTAAATTCCCATATGTATTTTCAGTCAGTTTGTAAGAAGATAGATTGGAATCCAGTTGAAATATAAACCATTTGACATTTAATTTTTTTTTTTTTTTTTGTCGTTTTTTATTTTTAATTTTTTTTCCAAATTTATAATATAAACTCATTCATAAATAAATATTGTTATTATGTAATTAAGAATAAAAATATATACATAGAATTCTGCTCTACATATTTAATATAAAAAAATTAATTATACAACAATATTTCATTACACTGTGATAGCAGTAATTGAAAACTAAATCTGGTCTCCTGGCAATCTAAAATCCATTAGGAATTATTAATAGTAGTGAACTGTGACCTTGGATTTTTGATTTTATGTTAATTTCTTAAGCGAAAACTTTAGAGATTTATTGCAAATAACAGTGTGTAAAGCAATGGGTTAGTATCATAGTATAAGAAAATAATGGCCCAATTAACTAATGGATATTTGATTTTGGTTCAATTCAAATGTTTTAAAACCAACATGCAGAAGAAATGCAACTATTATGAGTTATCAAGTGGTTAGTCACTTGACATTCATGTACCAAATATGACAAATTGAGCTTAAATGCAAGAATCTTTAGCACCTTCACACTTTCAGTGTGGGAAACCATACGAAATAAATTTACCATTAAGGTGCAAGAAAAGGGTATTGCCATCATGAAATAGTTATGTTATATCATTCTTTCAGGTGATTATGCTTCATTTAAGTCAAGCTTAAAAATAATATTCAATTCCTTTTGTGACCCAATGTAAATTGGATATATAGCCCTAAATGTGCCAAATTATTAATTTTCTGCGAGAAGATGTCTAGTTTGTTTAATGGTCAGATATCCAAATCATTCTTTTATTTTTAATTATAACTTTTCAAGAATATTCTTCAAGTAACCACATCTCTGGAGTTTGCATGAAAACTGCATCACCAATAATTTTCAAGTGACAAGTTCTATCATTAGTATGAATTAGAGTTATTAGCCATCTCCCCTACAGCAGTAATTATTAATCTTCAAATTTATAATCCTCACTATAAGAAGAAAATAAAGTCTTTTTTAGGGCCATTTTTTCCATTAATATAGATAGATTTTAAATTTAATTGAGTTCTATATGTTGGCAAAAAGTTATTATTAACTAAATTAAGACTTTTTGGTCATGCTTTTTTGTTGTTTATATGCTGTTCTTAAAATGTAAACATTTCCATGTGATCACTTCTGAGCTGAGATCAGAGAAACACTATGGTTAGTTATTCTTTATTGCCAAATAAGATTTTTCTTTTAAAAGAAAAATATATTAGTATTTAATTGTATGTGTGAATATTTAGTTTTTTAAAATAGGCAGAAAATTTTGTCTTATCATTCCTGAAATCTTTAAAGTTGGTAGTCAAACCAACATTTGGTGACTAAAAGTTGAGTTATTAAAAATCCCCATAATAATGACTTTACATTTGAATATCCTTAACTACAGTTTTGTCATATGAATGAATATTGCAGGAAGTATTGTGAAGCTAGAAGAAAATATGGAAAAACAGTCTTTACTGCTAAGCACAAATATTGGAAATAGAAATGATGCAGAATTCATTATAAATAAAAGATAGAAGAAAATTGCTACAGATAATGATGATGTCAAGTATTGTATGTTTGAATAATTATTGGAGATTAGAAAGATATAAGTACCATTATATCTATATCCCTAGTTTAATTTTTAGCTTATGGTCAATGAGAAGTTTGAATCTAATCTCAAATGTAATACACTTAAATATCTAGCAACCATTTTTAACTTCTCTCTACTATCAGACTAGTCTCCTGAAATTCAAAGGGAGAGTAGGTAGATGATAATATCCATATCCCAGAGTTATTTATACTCTATGATTAGTGAGGTCTTAGTCTTAACACCTCTAGCAACCATCTTTAACTTCTCTGTATTATCAAGCTAATAGCCTAAAATTCAAAAGATGATTCATTTTAATGGAAGTTATTAAATGTGATTAATCCAGGATTAAGCTCAAATTCTCATTCTAATGAAAAAAGAGTAAAGAACTTTTATATAGATGTACAGAATGTTTTGATCAGACCAAAGAAAATTTTAAAATTGCCATGAGAGATTTTAATGGATGAATTTAAAAATATCTGAAAAACGAATGTTGTGAAAGTTTGTTTTTTGGATATGGAGACAATTAAAAGGGAATCTAGATTAAAAATCTAAATTAAATAATTTGCAGAGAAAGAAAATATGTAAATTAAAATTTTTTTTGTGTGCAAATAATTCATAGAAAAAATGGAAATGAAAGTTGGATAAATGAAGGCAAAGCAGAGTTGAGATATTTTTTAACTAACAGGAATACCTGATACAAGACTGTGTGTTTAATAGATTCAAATGCAGGAAATAATTGTTGATGTTTGAGATTTAAGATATATATATACATATGTTAATGCAGATCAAGAGAGATAAAAGTTCTGGAAACTTTTAGATCAAAATTTTTAAGTAGACCATTTACTATATGATTTGTTTTTAATGAGAATGTGTATGTACATTAACATTATTGTATATCAACTGTTTGTTTAGTTTAATGTATACTGAGATGAATCGTTTGCATAATTACTGTTTTGATTATGATGGATTGGGAAATGGAAGGGTTGACTGTATCAGATTAGTAATGGGGATGAGTAGGATTACTAGAATTTTGGGATGAATAGAAATAAATGTAAAACAGTGAAAATATTAAAGGCATCAAACAAAATATTATAGGATACTGTATTGATTTTGAATATTTGCAAACTAATTAACTAAGGTTAGAAGTAAGGATAAATAAATTAGAATGAGAATTATAATACTTAATGGGTGGGAGATTATTTTGTGATCTGTTGAAACTATGGAAAGCAGAAACATGAATGATTAGAAAAGGAGCCAAGATTTTGATTTTGAGGATGGAAGGGGTAAACTGGAAATATAAGATGAATAATAGGCAGAATTATATAAAAAAAAATTATTTATAATGGAAATTATGAAGAGAAAAAGGAGTTAGTTTGTATAATTTGAGGCATGAGAAATATATTGAAAAGGATTGCAGAGAGTACAAAAAGGAGAAATGGGAAGTAGGTGTATGATCTTAAGGAGAGGAGTAAATCATGGTTTAAACAAGCTTTGAGAAGGTAATTTGGTTTAATGTGCAAGATTTATTTTTGGCAAATGACTAATTTTGATTAAAGAAATGGATTTAGACTCAGTAGCATAGTCAGTGTAGTCTCTGGTGAGCAAAAGGTCTCTGATTTACTTTCCAACTATTTCTAAAGTGATAAAAAAAAAAGTATTGGTTAGGCTATTGCTGGAACAATTTTTTTTTATAATATTATTAGTGTTTGCAGTTCACTTGGACTTGCAAATAGGTAATCCCAGTGTGAATAAGTTTTTATAATTTTGGTGCATTGAAAAAAAAATGACTGCATTGCTATTGATGCTGTTTAGAGTGGTAAATCATTAGTAAAAGTAGTGGATTTAGAGATCCATACAATCAAGTTGTATATTGCTACTTTTATAGAATAGATATCATACTAATTTTTATAACATCTCTTTATGCCCCTATGCACTTTAGCACAGTGATAAAGTGATGGACTCCCAAATTAAAGTTTCAGAATTAATTCTCAGTTGAATGTTTTAAATTTTTTTTTTTTAAAAAAAGGGATTTAATCAATGAATGGAACTTTTGACTCAACTTATCATTCTAGAGATACTCAATTGTCATATAATATTCTGTGCAACAAACATCTTTTTATTAATTACAATCAAGAGTTTGTGGGTTTAATTTTACCCATTTGATAATTTGAAAAATAAATTTTGATGAATATTAAACTTTTTTTTTATTATATTATATTTGTATAGAAAAGGAACTAATATAATGAATACCGTTGAAGAAGTAAATAAAAAAATTAAAAAGCTGAATGTGTTTTGATTTTGTTTATTAAAAGAACTATGGCTGTATACTAGAGTTCGAAAGTTACAGATCTTTTAATTACCATTAAATACAGAAGTAAAATTTGTGATTAAGGATACTTACCAGCAATAAATTTATTTTTAATTAGGATATTAAAAAAAATGAAAGAAATAAAAATGTCTTATTTAACAAAAAAAAAAAATCTTGAATAAAAAAATGTACAAAAATTTCCTTTTATTGAACAAAAAAAACGAACTTTTTTTTTAAGAAAATAAAAATGATTTAAAAAAAAAACAAAGTTCTTTAATGTTATGGAAAAAAAATAGCTCTATATTCTATTCACATGAATTTTAGTGAAATAAGATTTTAAAAAGCATAAACTATCTAATGTTTTTGGTGAAAAGCATGATCTTATCTTTGAAAAAAGTATCCTGCACTTGAGAAAGCTCTTTCTGATTCAACACTGGTTGCTCTGATAATATTTAAACTTCGATAAAAATTTTCTAGATACTCAGATCACTTTCCAATAGCCTCAAAAAGCTTCATTTCATTGTTAAAGAAAAGCTATGAGAGATAAGGCATCTAGATTTAACCTTTTTTAAAACCTCTTTGATGTATCTTTGAAGTATTGAATCACCTTCTTTGTCCACAGATTCTACATCTGAAATTTCATCTTGAGCAATTTCTTTTTGGATTTATTCAGCTAGTTTCTTAATACTTTTATGATTTGGCAATAAGAAGGGGTGCTCAGATTCAGAATCATTTCTTTTAAACACTCAGGATTTTCAAGACAACTTATTACCTTGAATAAATTCACAAGTTTGCGATTTGATTAAAACTAAATCCGTTTTTGCAAGCCATTTTTGCAATAGCAGAAATAACAGACTTTTTAGGCAAAAATCATGCTAAAGTTGCCTGTTTCTTCCTTGAAGAACCATCAGCATTAACATCATCTTGAAAGTTATTGGCATGAATCTTGCTTACATGAATCCTCATTCCAGAAGTCAATCCACTGATAGTTTTCAAAATTTTATTGCACTTTAAGCACTCAGCTTCGTTATTTTTTCTTTAAAGTATTGCCACACATTTGATTTTTTTTTTTTTTGAGACATTATGAAGGGAAATGTTAAAAAATATTTAATGAAATGAAGAAGATAACAGCATTTTATAGAAATGATCAAATAAAAAACACGTTCAGAACTTCATAACAATGATGCAATATGCACCACATAGAGTCTAGCATTAAATTTTAAGTGGCCTTTAATTTGGTAATTTAGCAAACCAAATACATATTTGAAAATATTGGAGAGGAAAATATTGGGATTATATTTTGACAATATTGTAACCATGTCAACTTTGAATATAGTTCTAGACTATTATAATCTACATAAATACTAAATAGATAGGTTTAAAACGAGGATGAAATAGAATTTAATTACTTTTCACAGACTTAAAATGTCTTTAAAATTAATTTTTCTTTTTCTAAAAAATAAAATATTTGAAAGAAAATTGTTTTTATGGCAGACTTAAATAAATTAAAATTTTGTTTTTAAAGCTGATAATACTAGTAATAGTTATTTCTGTAATGGTAATTTTTATTATTTTTAGAAATTGGTAATTACCAATAAAAAATTACTGAATTTCTAACCTTACTGTATACATTAAAAACATTTGCTTGTTTAAATAATCACTTTAAATTGTGAATTTTGAATTAAAAATAAAATTAAAAGCTAAGAACTATTTAAAAATATGCCCAACTTTGGAATATTAAAAAATGATATTTAATGAATTTGTTCCGAAATACAACAAGAAAAAATGATAATTGGATTAAAGTACTTCTCATTTGGGCACCAAAAAATAAGAAATACCTTGGAGAAAAATGTGATATTACAAAGTTTGTTGTAAGATTTTTCCAGAAGTGACAGAGGAAAATTTGTTGTTGTTAAAAATATTTGTGATTTTCACAGACGAATTCCATGAACTGTGCTGAATTTTCATAATTATAAAAAAGAGAATTTGATTATGCATGCAATAATTCTGCTGGGTTTTTTTTTACCTAGTATATCCTATTGAAGTAAAACATTAAGAATCAATAGTTGCTCTAGAAAACATTTATTGTTTTGAATGGTCAGACCAATAGCACCTATCTTTTTACATTCCATTTAAAAATATTCATTTGTAATATTTTAAAAATATACAGATACTCTCTGTTACAAGTTTTTTGCTATAAAAATTGATCATTGAAATTAAACATTTTCCCAGAGTGTGGGCATTTATAAGTAAAGATATGAATTATTCCTCGTGTATAAATTGATAAACAGAATAGAAAAAATTTAAAAAATATTAACCACTAATACTATATTGCCAAGCGCTTTCGGTACCGTGTACCAGAATCATAGTGACATATTGGAACTGTACTGTTCAATGGAGCACTAATGTTACACTGATTGATAACATTATTAGACTTCGCAATAAACCAAGCCTCTTTCAACTTCCTCTTTCTATCATTCGATTCATTGCATACAGTACTGATATTTTGAGGATAAAACTCATGCTCACAACTACTTTCATGATTTGAAAAAACAGAATTAACTTGCTAATCACTTTTAGATTTTTTATATCGATAAACATGCTGTAGGAATTGCGTTAATACATTAGCTTCATTTCGCTGTAATAAATAGCATTACAACAATTTCTTTGCAGGCAGATGAATAAACCACTTCATACCTATTCATTTCTTCCACACTATCCGTTGAATTATTTATTAGTCTATTTAAACACAAAAGTGATTGGAATCCTACATTATAATCTTTACCAATTATATTTTTTAACTTCGTACTTGTAGATAGCACATAAGCTAAAGACAATCACTTTTGGTCTGCTTTATTTTTTACATCCTTTATGATTAAATTTCATATTATTATAAAACAACTTCAATTGCCTGTGTAATATAGTTTTCTTCTATCCTACATTTATCAAGCCATCAATATATATCTCTCAATATTCCTTTTTCTGTCTGCCTCAAATTTACAGAGATGCAAATTGCAATACAAAAACCATTTTAATCCAGACATTTTATAATTTATGATGGGTGTTTAATGGTTTAACAAGCATTTTATACCCAAACCCATTACAGCATCTATATACATTCACCTCTATATACTTTAAAACTCCATCATACTCGAACTCCATAGTCCATGACAAACCAGAATTCTCATTTAACTTATTGAACATATTCTCTATCTCATCTTTTGATCCATACACAAAAACATATCCACATATTTTCTATACACTAAATCATTACTCCTTATAAATAGCTCTATAATATATTTTTTTATTTCCAAAAGATACAAACTACACACAATACCACTTACAGCCAACCATTCTTCATTTGATAATAATCCTTCCCATATCTTGCAGTAATATTACCATTAATCTATTCCAACACTCCTGCAATAAAACTGGCTTTACAAACATCTACAATTTTAATTTAACAAAAGTTTTTTAATTATCGATTTATTACGCTTCACCAATCCATATAACTCACATACATCCAATGAGGTCATATAAAAATTGGCAGACTTCAATATCTGAACAAATTCAAGTGTAGATTTAATTGTAAATTTGCTGAATCATCAATTCCTATAACCATTTTGCAATCAGTTGCAATGTTTTCTTGTCTTGCTTCAGGTGTTTTAATTTTTCATCAATTTTAGCCATTTTTTGGATAGAAATTTATCACTTACAGGCTTCTTGGTGGTGCTGCAGTGTCACCTAGCGGGCACAGTATGCGTAACCGAAAACTACCTAAAAAACATATTAAAGTGTGTAAATGGAAGACAGTCTTAGAACTTGATAAAATATTTTGATGTAAAAATGTATTTGAAAAAACAGTTTGAATACTCAATTGATGTGTTATTTTTCTCCACTAAGTACACTAATGTATTAATGAGAACAAAATACTAAACATGATTAATAGTTTTAATAAAGCTTGATAATGTTTTAAAATGTTTGATTACAAAATCTGATAAAAAGAGAGAAAACAAATATATATGTAAAATATTAGCATTTTATTTGAAGCATCTGTTTAACAGATAAATAATAGTGATAGTGATATATTTTAATGCAAAACAATAATAATTGAAGAAAATATATATAAATAAAGATATTTAAAATTTTTGAAACTTTGTTTAGTTGAATAATGTTTGTTATAATTGTTTTGTTTTTTTTTAATTTGTATGAAATTTAATTTATTATGAACTTTAGAAAATAAATATTTAGATTTTTTTTTTAAAAAATAAAAGACTGCTTCAGTTGAATTTCATCTTTATATTTGAAAATATGTTTGTTTATTTATTTATAAATATATTTTTTATCTTTTATAGTATAATGCAAATGTGAAACTAGTTGATCAAGAAGGTCGAAGTGCTCTTGTATATGCTCGTAATGTAGGATCTAGGGAATGTATCGATATCCTTTTACATAATGGCTGTCCTGATACGTCATCAGTAAGTGGAACTTTACCTCGACGGAAAGGAAGTATATCAAGGAAAAATCCTGAAGTGTTTGACAAATTGCCTGCGAGTGTTATTTAAACGTACTTTTTTAAAAAAAAAAAAGTTTTCTCCCTTACTTTTTATTACTCAGTCGCCAAGATATCTGCCTTGCTTTGCTATTCCACCAAAGAATTGGGACCATAATGCCAAGTCCCGGCTAGTCCAGGATTGTCATGCCTGAGACAAGCCTTACATTTGTACAGTGTTATGTAATTAAGTGTGTATAAAATTTGTTCATATTACACAAGTCTTTAGCAAAACTTTAACAGTCTATTGCTAGAATTTATTATTTATGAATTGTTCATGATTAGAAATTGATCTGGGTGAAGCTAGATGTTATCAAGTTCCTTCTCATTCACATGTAAGAACTTTGAATTGTCTGGTTAGAACTTTTCTTTTTCCAGATGATAGATTTTTTTTTTTTAATTGTTGTTGTTTAATTATTATTACAAATATTATATACATATACGCACATATGTTATGTGTGTATTTATTTATATGTACATAAATGCATTTCACTAGCTTCACCATCTCTATATATATAAATACTGCAGTTTAAATGAAGTAAAAAAATTTAAAAAAAAACGTATTTAGACATATCTGCCAATGTAAAACTGGCCAAGTTACATGTGACATCACCTTAGGATTAAAAAAAAGTCCCTGTGATCTTTTTTTTTTTTAACTTTTATTTATTTTTTAATAATATATTACTAAAAGATTACATTTTTTTGTCATTAGCTTAAATGAAATTTTCTATGACAAAAATTTGTATCTGAAAATTAAAAAATTGTATCCATTTTTTTTTTCTTAAAAGAAAATTTTATTACTGTAAATGCTCTATGAAAGCAACATCCAAGAAGAAAAAACATGTAAAAAAAAATTTGTAACTTTGAAAAAAAAAAAAACGAAAGAAAGAAAAAAGTTTTTATCTCCAAGAGGTTATCGCTATAAAGAAATATTTGACCACTCCCTACTGTAATTTTATTTCTCGAACCAATATTTTATTTTTTTTAATTTGAATAAAATAAAGTAATATATATATATAAAGTATGTTTTTAGATTTTTATTATTATTTATTTATTAATAAATTAGAAAAAAATAAATGTTGGTTGTTTTAATAAACTAAGAAATACATCTTGATGATATTAGGTCTCATTAAAGTTTATACTTCATTTCTAAAACTGAGATACTAGAATAAATATTATTAAAAGAACAAATTCTTAACAATGATAGTTAAGTGATATTGCTTGATGGTAATTATTCTATTCTGGGCAGATAACATATATATAACATTTAAATGAAAATGATATTGTTGAAAACTGAAATAAAATCTTATAAAGATATGCACTTTAAAACAAAAACTGTTGATTTATTTTTTTAAATTAAATTTTTTATTAAATCTTTGTAGAGTTATACACATTTCTATATAAGTATCTTTAAAATTAAACTGAGCGACTGCAAACCTCTCACGCTTATTAGCCAATCAGGTGTTATTAATAGCGATCAAATCGTAAATACAAGACTTTAACAAGAACAGGGTATCCACCCTCCTCTTTACTTGTCTTTCTATATATTCAAGTAAAGAGGAGGGTGGATGCCCTCTTAATTCTCTGTCTTGTATTTACGATTTGATCGCTATTAATAACACCTGATTGGCTAATAAGCGCGAGAGGTTTGCAGTCTCTCAGTTTAATTTCAAATACTGTTTGCGCTTTATAAATTAAATATTATTTACATAAGTATCTTTACTGAAATGATTACACCAAAGTATCACAAAATCTATTCTAAGTTTGGTCTTCGTAAAATAATGAAATTGTTTGATTATCTTTGATATCATCCAAATCCACATCTTTTTCTTAAAAAATTAATAGTAAAGGGACACATCAGATAAGTATAGAAGGATGAATCTTGATAGAACAAAAAAGGGTCAATACATGCTTTATGAAATATGATTTTCATGTAAAAGCAAGCATCTATCTTGTTTTCGATCATGGTATTTTTGATGCAGATTTTTTAAGGATTATTGAATAATAAATCATTTTATTACTTTTTACTCCGAATGATTAGTGTAGTGATAGAATGGCAGAAATTTCTGGTGCTCAAAGTTTGTAAGAACTCCTGAAAAATAAACCATTTGATTATTATTAATATAATAATCATACCCATTAAATAAGGAATAGTTTATTTACATGTACTTTATGAATTCTAATTACTTGAAAGATAATATTAAGTATTTTTAACCAATTTTCACTAACTTCACTTCTTAAAGCTCTCAAATGATTAGATATTAATGTAATTGTACTATTATTCATAAACATCAAACAATTAAATATATCTTATGGTCTTTTTTACTCTATGAACATATTATATTTTTCATTTCTTCTTTACTCATGCACTCTCTTTAAACAAATGATGTTTATGAATAATCGTACAATTATATTAATATCTAAACAACTTTGAAAATGGAACCAGTAAATTAAATGAGCATAAATTTGTTTAGATATATAAATAACAATTCTGTTAAAACATTGGGTGATACAAAGAATCAAGATCACTTATATGAAACTGGTATAATCAAAAGTTATGTCTTCATGGGGATGCTTTGGATTTTCAAATATCTTTCTTTAATTATTTATGGAAGGAAAGGTGAATTTGCAAGTTAAAAGTACTATTATTAAATATTATAAAAATAAGGAATCAAGAAGGAAATTCAAAATCTACCAAAAGAAAAAAAATAATTTTATGGGTTGTTTTTTTTTTTTAATATATTAGCATGCCTCTCTATCCAGTTATATGTACACACAGTGTGTATCAGTGAAAAGATGAATGTTGACTCATTTTCTCTCCATGCTGCCTGTAGCACCTTCTTCAAATCTATATGAACATTATGTAGCAACATATTTCAATTATTCACTACAAGAATCACATGTTATGGCAGGAAATGTAATTGTATTTTGTACTTTAACCCACAATGGAAAAAAAAAAAATGGTTTATATTGGGTCAAACTGTTAAATTTGAAATTATTCAGTATGTATATGGAGGTGAAGCCATAAATTGTAAAAACATTTGAAATGGTTTACAAGATTTTGTGATGCCAGCAAGATATTGAAGACAATCTACAAAAGTAAAAATCACCATATCATATTTCATATCATAACTAATAATCCAGACATGCTAATACCCTTTGAATAGCTAAACTATGTCAATATATAACACAAAAATTGATTCAGAAATGTTTGGAGATAGAATCAATCATGTTTTCACTAGAACACACAATATATAATATGATATATATGTATCATTATCATTAGTAGCTACTCCCAAATGAGTATAATCACTAATTCGACACACACACAAAATAGAGACAAATAAGAAAGATTAAAGATAAGTTTTGCAAATGTTATACAAACAACGTCAAAGATAATCATATAGTCTGCCTGATTGACTTATGATGCTCTTGAAATATTTTTTGGAAACAAAACCTTTTTTTTCTGAAGGACTTCAATACTTTGTCTAATTGTAGTTTTTCATTGTATTATATCACTCAATTGATATTATATTTTTTTAGAGTACTTTTTAAATATTATATGTGACAGCTTTCTTTTCTTTGTGGTAGATTTAAAATCATTTTGCAATACTTTTTGGAAATGCTATCTTCATATCTCATTAAACAAAGCAGTGAAGATGTGCTCTTATAATTGTAGATTTAATACCATTCCATAAGAAATGCAAATATCACTTCCTGAGAATAATTTTGGTAGATTTACAGCATTCTATTTTAGTGGTAGTAATTATCATTATGATGAAATAGCATATATTTTGCAATACATGAAAGTCTGTGTTGCATCTAGGTCTGATTTTTTATATAAAAAAAAAATTAAATTACTTTGCTTTATAAGCTGATAAGCATTCATTTTAAAAGATGCTAAAATGTTACCCTCCTCCACATTATTGGCTGATAAAGAAGTAGCTATTTTTGAATGTTAATTACTAAACCAAATTTTTTTTTAGATTGCATTCAAAATATTAAGAACATTTTGTAGATCAACTTTTGAATTAGAAGAATTACAAAACATCAGTATAGTGTCTTTACTTTTAGATGATTCAAAATAAAAATTTCTCCATCAAATCTATATAATATTATGAAGCCTTCTTCATGAAAGCACCTGTAAACTATAGCAGTACTATTAAGGCGTAATGGAAAATAGTTTATACACATGTTTGATAACAAATGTTTTTATTCCAGATTGTCAGATTTTTATTATTTGCAAATATAGTTTTTTTTCACACCATTGTTAATGATTGCATAATGCAAATAATCTATGGACTACCAGCTGCTTTCAAATATCACCAATATTGATGATCAAATATCTTAACCAATTTAAATCAGATCTTTGGTCTTGATACTTTTCTTGCATTAAGCTGACCACAAAGATCATAACTATACTGCTTTCTCAATTGGCTAAATCTCTGATAATAACTTATCTAAAAGTGGGAGCAATTTATTCAATAAAATCTTTGACAGTAGTTTTACAGTGATGAAATATTAATATTAGCATTCTTAAGGTCATTTAACATAACTTTATAGATCTATATATTCCTTAAAAATAAAAGTAAATATTTTGAATCTAACATGTTACTATCATATATCAAAATTTTATTAGGATCTCTAATGTTTCAATTTTTTTAAGTTTACAAATGTCGGTTTAAATGTCATCAAGCAATATTAAGTTTAGACAATATTTATGCCTAAATATGGTCATCTTAATCATTATATTACTAGTCTATCTTAATCATTATGTTACTAATTAAATAAATTGATCAAAATATCATACAGAAAAAAAATGCCAGACACTGATTTAATAATATTTTTGTTTTTTTGGATTCACATATTACTTTCAGTTCATCAAAAAAAGATCTAAAATGATCACAATCTAATAGAGAAATATTGATTTTGAAGCTCCAGTTTCATTTTATTATTCAGGAAACAGAATGTTACATTGCCTTTTAATCAAGTCATTCTAGGAACTTCCATATTTGTAGGGTATTAGATATCCCAGCATGTAATAATTTTCTGTTTCTCAAATTATGATTAATTTTTTTGTTACAAATATATTGTATCTAGATTTGTAGAATCCATTTTAATAAAGTTAGCATATTTCATGATTTTACATTTATGGGGGGGAAAATGAAATATGTTTATTATGAACACCACTTTGTACTATCATTAACATTGGTTGATTTTAAAAATATTACCATTGAATATTTTATCAACCATGATTATTTAGCTAAATTTTTCTGGATATGTCATTTTAGACTATACTAGGGCATTTGTAATTTACAGAAAGATTTCTAAGTAGGAATTCTCCAGAAGTCATTTGTCTACTAAACTCTTAATCCATTACTAGGAAAGAAAGGATAAATATTAACTGACATTCCAACAGATTCACATTAAAAATTAATTACTAGCTCAAACAACTTCTTGATTTTAAGTTACAATTTCACACAATATTCTGAATCCCAAATATGAAATGTGCTTTCGGACAACAAGAGTAGAACTTGATTTCGATATTTTGTGCCAAAAAATGAAAGCACATTCCAGCCATTAGATTTCTGTAGCAAGGATTAATAAATTAGTAATAAATTCTACTTCATTAAAAAAATCATAATTTAATAATAATTTTCTTTTCATTTTATATATAAATTGTAGACAACAGTAATATATTTTCATAGATTTTATCTTCTTTTTTTTTCTGGGATAGTAGGAGTTCTATATAATAATAAAAAAGAATTCATCGAGCTTATAGTCGCTCAAGAATTCGTCTTAAGCTGTTATAGTACAATTTTAATTTGAAGCTAATATCAATATGCATACGCACGCATATATAATCGGTAATGTTATTTTTAACATAAAAAAAAACCATTTTATTGAATTTTTTCAAACTGCCTAAAATTACCACATAATGCTTGCATAAATAAAACATTGTATTGTATAACAGTCAACACCTTCGTGTATTAATAATGCACGCACATTTTTTAATCGTAGCATTTTTGGTTAAGTTAAAGTAAAAATAAAATATATTTGTTATCCTGTTATATTTAAAAAGTAATCACGTTTTTTTGGTTTTTTTTTTAAATTCTAAATATAATATATTCTCTATAAATATATATAAATTAAATAAAATTGAGTTTGTGTGCTCATTAATTGTGCGGTGCATAAATGCTGTGCTATTAACTGGTGCATTCTTCAAACTTCATTTACTACGTTTAAATAATTTTCAATTAACTATTAAAAACTTAAAAAGTCATAAGCGGCATCTGATAAAGGATTTAGACTTGTCTCTCTATTAATAGTTTTCATCTTGGCTTTATCAACATTTTTGTGTAAGTATACTAAATTCCTATTGACTAACTAATAAAGTTGTAATCTTTTCAAAAATTAGAAGTCATCAGATAATTACTGTTTTTACATGAGTTTTCTCTCGACTAATTCAACTCTCGTTTTTTTTTTTTTTTATTGATAAAATTATCCTTGTGTTTTTGAATAAATATACTGAAGTACCAGTTTAAACATCTAATCTTTTTTTTTTTTTTCAAAAAAATAACTTTTGGATAATTCATTCTTTGATATTTGTCCTGAGTAGTCAGACATTGAACTTTGCTGACAGATTTCAAGTCCGAAGACAATAGATATGAACACTGACTGTGAATAATTAATAAGCGTTTGGCTAAGAATATCTACTGTCACTTTTTAGAATATAATATTAGTTCATTAAAAACTAGATATTGTTTCTAATATTTTCAGTGCTCATTCTTTTTTTAATCTTACTATCTTCAGTTATCCATTTTGTTATAAGATCTATTCATTATAAACAAATGGTTATTTTCAACTCAAATTAAACAATAGGATTGGCTTTCTATGCAATAACATCTCTACGTATTTAATTATAGCAATTCTTTCTTCATTTTTTTTTTTTTTTGTTGTTGTTGTTCTTTTGCAAGTATATATAAAGTATTCAACACATTTGATATTGGGAAAGCAATGAGGCTAAGAATTTAGTATGAGACATTACAGTTAACGACTTGCTGAAAGAGATGTGTGCTGGAATTGTACTATATTTAGACAGCCTGTCTAAGGAATCATTGTTTCCACAAGGTTATATAACCTGAAAAAAGTAGTTGACAAGGCTTCCAGATTATGTATTGGAGTGGTAAAAAACAGTTGTAATATCAATACTGATAATGGTGGCAAACTAAGAATTTAGTGGTAGAAATACCTAATAGGAAAGACATACCTAGAATGTTCAATTATTGCTTGATGAGAACATTTCAAGATCTGAACATAAGTCAGGTCTTGTTGCTAAGGAGAACTATGGTGTTGAATTTGCTGTGAAATATAACTTGGTGTCCTCTTAAAAAACCATAAATTTTATGAAAAAATCTAATCTTAAAATTGTTGGGTGCACTTATCACTTGCCTCCATTTTATCAGAATTTATGCTCCAACATTAGATTGAAACATTTGTAAAGTGTTTATTTATTAGTAGATAGTGTTATTGCATCAATACTAAAAAATAGAGAATTTTAAGCCTCGCACTGGTGTAAATAGTAAATTATAGTCCAAATTTATTAAAAATAATAGTATTGTCTTTGTGAATTTAAATAGTCTGTTATTATTGAAATTTGCACCATACGTGAGCTGATTATCACTAATATTTTATGCAGACAAAAAAATACTACAAAGATTGCATCTATAATCAATATAGAGGGATCCTATAGTTCAGAATTATTGTAAAAGGAGAAAAAAATCATAGATTATTAAACAAATAAGCCGCTCCAAAATTGAAATAATAAGAGCATAGATTAGTATGAAATTTGATATTTATTGCCTAATTCAAATCGTTTAAACACAAAATGTCAATTGATTTTTAAACTGATAATATTACTGATGCATGGAATTCTTTTAAGGCGTGTGATGTGAATATTAATAAGACATCCTGAATATGATCTAGATATGAATAAGAGCTGAGAGTGATGCAGATATAAATAAGACTGATCCTGAATGATTGTGACATGGATGTAAGACTGGCCTCATGCTTACTAAAATGAAAAATCGTGTCTGATTCTCTGACAGTTGTTTTATTATTTGTGACTTGATTAAAGTGAAATATGGTATTCTTTACTTGACTGAATAATCGAGTTTCATGAGTAATATATAAATTTAAAGCAAAAGTTCAATGTCTGACAAAAATACCAATGAAGATAAAAATAATGAAGCTAATATAGTCACTTGCTTATTGTGATCACTTTATTATTTTTGAAAACCACATGGCTCTAAAAATATACAACTATGAAATAAGATTTTTTTTTTTACATGAAAATGATACTTTGAATAGATGAAAAGAGTATTATGCTCATCTTTTAAATCATAATGCAAAAACTCAGATGACTGTCTTTAGTGATTGGTCATTCTATTGATTTTAGATTCTGACAGAATTACCCAATTTTAATGTTGCAATGGGCTGTGATCATGATGGTATCTTTGTAGATACATTTTAAAATATAGTGGTGATGTATACACTTCAAAAGTATTGTGAAGTTTTAGGAATATATGGACCTATTAAGTTGTCGCATCTGATGCTATTGAAATAAAGCTGATAGAAAAGGTTGCAGTAATTATCTTAAAATTAATCTGTGTCCACTATAGCAAAAGTACTTTCAATGAGTTTATTAAATAAGTTGTTTTAAGATATTGGTGATTAATTATTGACAACAAGGAAAGTGTCATCAGCAAACATGAAATTTATATACTGTTTTATCAATTTAGACAAAAGTGTTTGAATCCATTATCTAAGATTTATTGTCTCTATATTTGATAATAAGTGGTTATTCATGAAGGTTTGCTCATAATTATAGCTTCTATGGAATGCAAGGAAGAATAACATTATTATTGGTGTTTATCCGGTATTTAGACTATTTCATGACAGTGGTTTTTGAAACATACAGTAAGATGAATCACTAATTGAGACGTTTTTAATTTGAGTCAAAAACAGTTTTCTCATTTCCTAAATTCATAGTATGCTGATGATTGTGCTATTTCAAAGAATAATCTAAATAATGTCCTTAATATTTTGAATACCCTCTAGGGTTTGATACAATGGTTGAGTGGCAGACTCAAATTCAAGGCTCGTGAATTATAACCCAATTCCGTCACTTCTGGTGTTTGAATTTCTTATGAACTCCCAAGAAATAAGTCATTTGATTATTTATTTTAGTTTTTTGAATGCAATCTATAAAAAATTTGTTTTTATAGTTAATGTTCAAAAAACTTGAATGCTTTCATTCTTAACCAAAATCTTTCATCAACTTTTGACTTAATGTTACCAACTTAAGTATGCAGATAATTTTAAATCTGGTAAGTTTTAAATAAAATGGTGGCCTAGATGTTGAAAAGTAAAACAATGTTCTAATATTATATTTAACAAGTTAAAAGAGATGCTACTATTTCAGTAAGTTGGTTATGCGCATGGTCTTTAATTACTTTATTAAATTTAATATGGAAAATAACTATATGCTTAAAATCTCAATAAAGTTTGCAATTTTTGCCTGTTTGTTCTTTTGAGTAAGTTATATTAGTTATAAAAACTTTATTCAAATTTTAAGCGTATCTTATATACATTTTTGCATATAGTTATTTTCCATATTACATTTCCTCGAGATATTGAATACCAAAATTTTCAATGTTACATTTATCAAATTTATTTAAAATGTAGCGTAAAGATATTGGAAAAATTTAATTAACAATCAATGATATTCCTAAAATAGAATAATAATCTCTTAAGAGTAATGAATGTGTTTTTCAGCTTGTTGGATGTAATGATATTGAATCTACTATTGTAAGGTTATATCATCATTGGATTGGGAAAATGAAAAACATTATTCATGGTGAACTTTGCAGAAAGAGCAGATTCAAATTATATTATAAAGATTGTCTCAAATGCACCCTAGAAAAGTTGCAGTGTTAATATATTAAATATTCACTTTTTCTGCATTGTTATATGTGTTGTATTTAAATGCTATTTGTTATTATTATTGGCTCAAACAGTTCTGATTGTTTAGCAGTCCTTTTTTTTTTTTTTTTTGGAGTTTCGATCAAAATTAAGTATTATTTTACCTAGTTAAATGTCTGTGAAATTCTGAAGAAAGCTGCTAGTGGATCAAAACTATAAGTAATAACTGTATTAACGAAAATCATATTAAATATAATAGTATATAAATTAGTTTATTAAGCTTCAATATTGACTGTTATCATTTGGAAGTATTCAGTTGAGGATAAAGACAGCTTTGCAAAGTGCCATGTAAAGAGACTAAAGAACAAATGGATAATATTGGATATATTTTTAGATAGTTTTGTGCAAGACCCCCCCCCCTCTGAAGTTAGGTGGTCATTTATAAGTGGCTGTTTTTTGTGGCAATGACTTTACTATTTGTAAAAAAAAATCCTAATTAAAATTTCTTTTAAGCAACATTTTTTAAAAAAAAAAATCAGATATTTTCTAAATCCCAAGTCAAGTCCATGTCAAATTATTAATTTTGAATCAGATTACAACAAAAAAAAAAAAGCTCTGAAGGTTATAACTATGGTATATAAGAGAAGGATGGTATAATTTTGTGTAAATAAATTTTTGAGATAATTGCAAAACGGAATTCAGCAAAATTTGGTTATAATTTTTTTAAAAATATACTATTGCGTTTTTAAAAATTTCAATGACAATTAATAATTTCAGTTGTATTTGATATCTTAAAAACATTATTCAATAAATGTAAAGTATTTAGTTTGATTTTTTACAGGCACAATGGACACGAACCTGTAAGTTAAGTTTAGTCTTCTATTTTTAATGTTTTATTTATATCCATGGATCAAAAACGTAGCATTGTCAGTAAACATGCCTTATCTTTTTGATCTCTACATCACTGTAAATCTTACAGCCTTTTTTTTTTTTTTATAGATAAAAACTATTTTTAAAAAATATATAGAAAACCCAAAAAATTCTTATAAACTGGGCATTTTAAACAGAATTGATAAATACTTAATAAATAAAAATATTAATAATTGTATTTTTTGATAATATTGTCTGATTTATTATACTGAATTATTTTAATAAATTATTTTAAATATGTAAATTATTTCAGAAAGTCAACAGTTTGTGAAAGGAATTCCCCATATAAATATATGCATGTGGGCATGTGTATAAACTGTCCAAATATTGTTTCTAATGCATGTTAGTACTTATAAATTATAATTTGTTGTTGTTATTAAATAAACATCTGAAAACAAGTTTTTACAATAATTCAATATTTTATTAGAAAAGAAAAACCGTCAAACTTATGTTTTCATATGATGAGTTTTGGATTAAAAATCAATAATACTAAAGAATGGCTTGAAATGGGATGTATAAGTGCTATTATATGTTATATTTATAATTTGGACTATTTTCATCATCTAATAAATATTGAATGTCTTTCGAAAAATTTAACTTTATTTAAATTTTCAATTATTAATAAAGTAAGAAGTACCAATCTAAGATAACACTCTAGCTAACTGAGCCATCCCGCCAAAGGCAACTATGAGTAGAATTTCATATACTTATCTATGAAGTTCCTCCTGATTCCTGATTTTTTCACTTTTTAATAAGAGTAAAGTTTATTAGTGGTTTTCATACCTTATGAATAGTGACACTAAGTTGACTTGTTCAATTGGGAAAATCCAAAAACATTAGATAGAGAGGAAAAGGTATAAAGAAGAAAATTCAAAGAAGCTGTTTACATGGCAATGGTGAATAACCCCATAAGTCAACATAGTGTGACTATACCTAATGTATGGAAACCACTAATCAACTTTGCTCTTAAGAAAAAATGGAGAAATCAGGAGGAACCTCATAAATAAGTATATGAAATTTATTCTGACTGTTGCCTTTGGCAGGATAGTTCCAGTTGGTTAGAGTGTTACCTTTAACTTCAATATTTAAGAATCTAAGGGTCTAGGTTCCATTCCCATAGTAGTAGTGTCACTGGTCAGTCCAACAACACCTGATGAAGAGAGGGGAATAATACTTCTTGAAACATTGTGCATATACTATCCTGTGTGCTATTACTAACAGTTGAATATAATTGAAAATTTAAATAAGTTAATTTTTTCTAAAAACATTCAATACTTAATATTAGATGATGGACATAGTCCAATATATAAATACAATTAAAATACCATCATCACAAACCTTCAAGAAAATATTATGTGTCATTTTAATCACAATTTTATGAAAATTAATTTAAACCTTATAACAAAATTCCTATTTTAAAACATATATCAAAATTGTCAATTTTTGAGGAAATTTAAAATTAATAACATTAAAAAAATTTTATTTTATTTATTATTCTTTTATAGTAATATTTTTTTAGGTTTATTGTTTTAATAGTATTTTTTCTTTATGGCTCATAAAATATGTTGTCTTTAACATCATGTAAAGTGAAGTTATTGTGAAAATTGCACCTTTAATGAAATACATAAAAATTTAATATGGCACATTGAAAAAAAAAGACCCTCAAATCAATGAACAATGTTATTTTTATTGGACCAATTGTTTCAATTAAATACTGTAAAAATAATATTCTATCTTAATTTTTCTTATTTGATTTTTTAAAAGATTTGATATCAACTTTAAGCATTTTAAAATAATATAATTTGTTCTATTATAGAAATAACATTAAAAAGAATGTGATTAATAAATGTTTGTTAATATCTAGAAGGAAAAGAAGCATTTTATAAAAAATAATGAGAGAAATGAAAAAAAATGTTAAGTGTCTAAGAATTAATTCACAGTTTGAAAATCCGGATAAAGGAAGAGATCTTTGAGTTATAATATTAAAGATCAATATTGAACATTAGTTGGATTAAAATATATGTATACTAAATGAGTTTTGTAATTCATTGTATTAAAAAAGCGAGTTTTCTTAATGCTAAAATATAATGAAATAATACATTAAAGTATGGAATAGATTTGATAAAATGACAAAAAAGAAGTAACAAATAAGAAAAAATTAAAAGATATCCATTAATTCCAAAATTGAGAATTCCAAAGACAATCTGCTATATATATATATATGTATATTGTTAAAACAAATATAAACATTCGCAAAAAAATTTCAACAGATTGAAAATTCATCATTTTGAATAAATGTAATAATAATTAATTGCAAATAAATGCAAGCTTTTTTTCTTCAAGTTTTTATTTATTTTTATCAAAAACTAAATAGTTAAACATTAGTTATTATTAATTATTTAAGTATGATTAATAATTAAAAATCATGATGAGAAAATTGTTAAACTATTAGATTTTTTATAAAAACACACACCCAATATTATTTTTACAAAAATATGTCTTTTAATACTTGTAAAATTGTCTTCAGAAACAGATTCAACCATTAGAAATAGAGCTTTAAAACCAAGTCATTACTACATTTGATCATCGTCATCAGCGATGATTTGTCATAATCTAAACCAAACAATTATTTCATACTTATTTATGAAATGCTAGAACATAAATTATTATAACTTTTTCTATAACCTTTGTTTAACTTGAGATCAAGCAATAGCTTATTAACACAAAAGTCATTCCATATAGAAAGACAAAACTCTTCTCACAACAGAGGACCATGAATAAAACAGGCAAAACACTATATATATTGCCACACACAGCAAGCTAGAGTAATCAATGAATGCCAGAAGGCTTGTGCCTAAAATCCCCATCTAGTGCCTACTCATCCAATATTCCCAGACTAGTTTCTGGCTTATGGCCTTCGTCAGTGAGGAGCCTTGGATCTGAGAGCACTGCATCTAGAATCTTAGGATCTAATGCTTGCTGTGTGTGGCAATATATATAGTGAGTTTTGCCTGTTTTAACAACAGTTATACACAAGCATAAGAGGAGGTGGTCATGTGATGTTTATTGGCTTAGGACCATGAATAACCATTTATTTTCCAAAGCAATAAATTAATTAGAAAATGAAGAGATCACCATTAAGCATAACAGTTTGAATATACAAAGTATCATAGAAATATATATTTTAGTCATGTGTATGTAATCACTTAATGTTTACCTGAATATGGCCATAATATAAGAGATTCTTGCAGACCTCAAATAAGATTATATGCTCTATTAGTCAGAGATCCAGAAATTAAGCTGGTCATAGAAGCATCTAAATCTTTATAGATTCTGTTCAGAGATGTAAGTAATGTGGACCCATGCATTATACTTTTGAAAAATGGTTACAAGGTTATCAAAAAAAGCTATAATACAGGTATAGCATTTTATGCAAATTGTCAATAAAATCTATCAAAAATGATTGGTCATTCATGAACGAGGATGAAAATCCTTTGTGTCCACATCATTTGAAATTATTATTGTCATTAGACAATACTGTTCTTCAAAGAGTTTAGAGACATTCACTGGGATTTTAGCAAGTAATGATAGAAAATCTTTTAGCATTCTAATGCCTATCAAATGCTTTCTCCAGAAGCCTGTAGTTTGCTATTGCTGCACACATGGATTGTGATTCAATGCATTTTGAAAATTTACCCATTTTCTAAAAACATTGGTGAGGGAATACCTTAATTAACTTTAATTTTTGAGTTTAATATACAACATAGACCTTTGCTATATTACTCTATTTAATGTCAAATATTGATTGTATATTTTATTACTAACTGACATCTAATAATTTGCATGGTGATACATCACACCTTTCTGTTTAGGGCAGTTTATTAAATTCATGTGTATGTATATACACAAACACATATTGTATCGGTCAAAAATGTATGTCCATCCAACAAGATTTAGAATCTAGGCAGAAGTACCCCAAATCCAATCATGCCTGAGATACACAGGTCAGGAGCAATCATGAATTCTAACCTGTTTGCCCATTCCCCAAATCTATAACACTATGGCAATACTACGTAAATTAATTATTTCCGGGCCCGGTGCTACATCGTTTTGCATCAGAACTTAGCTGATGATGATGATGAGTGACTGAGTGAACCCAAGATATAAGTTAAAGCATACATAAATAAATATATATTAATGAGATTCAAACAACTGGATTAAGTTTAAAAATATAAATATTCATTTTTGGAAAAATTCAAGATGATTTTTATATATATTCAATTTCATGCATTTTAAACTATTATTTTGGTTACAAATATTTGATAATCTTTATACAATTATTTTAATAGATATCAATTTAGTGCGGCGGTTACAATACTGAACGTATATTTAAAATAGGTTTTTTTTTTTATTCAACGTTACAAAACGGATCTGAGGGTTTTGGTGGACGTTTATACATTAAAAATAATACATATTAAGATACGATAGAGTCTCGCTGATTATATGATTTTAATAGGATGCCCTTGGCATTTCATACATAAGTTTATTTTCATTTATAGACTTTATTTGTAACAATAAAATAAGGATACATTTTGATCAGTAAGTAGACTATAAACATTATTTATTTCACATTTATCAAATATCTCTAAACTCTATTTGGAAATGGCTTATTTCAATAAAGGGGAGGGCAGCTTCATGAGAGGTTGGATTTAAACTCCAACTAAAAATATTACAAAGAGAAAAACTTTTCATTATTGCACATCATTATGGTTTATTTTGTTAAATAGGCTAGAAAACTAACTATAAAAAATTGTGGTGCTAGCATTATGTCAATGAGAGAGAGGGTGGCAACATAGGCTGAGAAAATGTCATTCTATTTGAAGGTGGTACACCAGCTTCATGCTAGAACGGTACTGAAATTGGAATGGTCGTTGGGAAGTTGCTATGGATCCGGTCTACAGTAAGTCCATGCAGAGCTTCAACTACATTAACCAGCTTGTTCCAGGTGGTAGAATTAGATCCCTGTTATGAATGAGAACAATAAAAGATAGAAGGCTTTGAATCAAAGCAGTATATAAATATATCCTTGGGGAGAAGGATGATGAATGAAGATGATCGTGATTCCCTGGAATGAGGTACAGGTGAATCAGATCAAAGCCCTATGTGACTTATTAATAGTTTGACATATGCTAGCAATGCTATTATACGACTATAAAAACATTGGATTTAAAGACTAAATATAGCCTTAAGTAGTTTAACAAATACGTAATGACATGTTAAAATAATAACCCGTGTAAGATAGAATCATTAATCAGAAGTTAAAACTATAATTAATAAAGCGTGCATTACTCCCCCTTCTTGAATCAATCCTATTTTGTTTAACATATAAAAAAAAACTAAAATTCACACACTTAAAAAGTACAAATAACAAAATAGAATAAGGTCACCAGCCTTTTGGCGATGATGATCAATAAAGAAATTCATTAAATTAATGAACATCAATATCCACCCCAGATTGTAAAATATTTATACATTTTTGTATAAATTTACGATAAAACATTTATTTAAAAGCATGTATTCATTTAAAGTACAAACTCAATCTTATGAACTATTTAGATATAAATAATAACTCATTAATTCCCCCCCCCCCTTTCGTTTCCACAGCAGAATATAGAAGTTCACAAGACTAAGTTTGATAGACATTTACAAATATATATTAAATGAAAATAAAAAAAATAGCATTAAAATAAATTATAACCACACTAAATTATAAAAAAAATAAGAAGCATGAGTTGAATGAAATATTTCATAGTAGTACTAATTTGATAGAAGAGAATCAATACCAAGAAAATAATTAGTTTAACATGCTCACTGATTAGCGAGTTAAAAAGAGCTTTAACATAAAGAAAACATTAATTTTATAGTTATAAGCTAGATAAACAGAGCAAAACTCTCCATACAGTATTGCCATCTGTGCTAAACAGAGTAATCAATGGATGCCAAAAGGCTTGTGCATAAAATCCCTATCTAATGCCTACTCATCCAATATCCCCAGACTAGTTTCTGGCTTGTGGCATCCATTGATTACTCTGTTTAGCACAGGTGGCAATACTGTATGGAGAGTTTTGCTCTGTTTATCAACAATTAATGTGCTAGTATAGGAAATGTGATCATGTGATTATAAGTTAGAATTAGGGCAATATAATTATGTCTTTGGGCTGGTTCCCTCAGGATTCTATGGAATACTGATGAATCTTCTGTAGCAGGTGGTATTTTTTGATGACATGTCTCTTGAGTGGTAGGAGTTACATCTCTGCACAGCAAAGAGTGAAGCTGTAGATGGAGGAAAAGGCGGCTGAGGCCCCTCAAAAATTAAACAAGTGGAGTCGACTAGCGACTATTGACCAAACTCTGACACAATAGATTTTTGGCCCTATTTACAAAAACTCTGAGGTATTCAAAGAATGTTTTTAATTAAACTTCTTAACTCTAATCAATTTTTAATTTTCAGAAATATTTTTCTATTCTTGGTGGAGATGAAATTGCAGGATAACTGTCCAAAAATAATTTCAAGTCAATTTCCAGATTGGAAATAGATTTGATAAAAATGTTATCAGTTAAGTTAAAATCAATTAGCTTTGTTTTAAATTTTACTTTAATTTAAAAATTCCTTTTTAATCATGAAACAAAGTAATCTCCCCCCCCCCTTTAATTATTTTTGGACAGTCGGCGATTGCATCTTCCATCTTGAATATTTGTGTAATTATATGAAGAAAAATATCTATAAAATAAATAACATATAGTTAAGAAAAAAAAATCAAAATTATTTACAAGATTTGTTTGTGCTTTTATATATATAAAAGCTCTGTTAATATATGTATAGGTCTGAGTCGCATCCATAAAAGTTAATATTTAAAATTTTTAAATTTTTTTATTGAGATTTATATTTGTAAATTTTTATAGATGCTTCTCACATGTGATGAAAAAAAAGACAGGATGGAACGTGGGTTAAGTGATAGAACAGTAAAGCTCGATCTTGGGCTAATATCGACTGCTACAATATATGAAATGATATAAACAGAAACTATTTTTTTCACATATGCTATAAATAGGCATGAATTCCCCCACCAATAAATGTTTTAAAAGCATGGATGGTCCATTCATACCTAAAGCTTCTTCTTAAATAAACCAACATTCATTGGTTATGCTAGAAATGGAGCTTGATCTTATTAAGAGCAATATTTTAAATTGGCATAAGGTATTTTATTTTTAACTATCTATGATAATGAACTTCGTAGTTTTATATAGATGTCATAATAATATAAAAATTTTGTAACATGCCTATTTATATATGTAAAAGTCAGTTTCCCTCCACATAATTTTGTATATATATATATTATAATGGTCAGGATGGATGTGATCTTACCATATCTGCTGTACAGGGCACCACCAGGCCATTCACAACTAGAAAATTTATATAGTAGGTAGATACTTTCTGCTAAGATCCAAATTTTATTTTATATTGACCACTAGCTCATGCCACTAGCTCAAGGAAACACAGAGATTTAATATATAAGAACTTATTTAAAACATAAAAACAATTTATTCAACCTGCTTCAAACACTTTTTAGCAAACTCTTTATTTGTACATATATATATACACCTACGTTTCAACTGACCTGCAGTCTTCTTCAGAGCTATGATATAATAAACAAAACAAAATTAAAAACATAACCACATAATAACACCATAAAAATAAAAATAATTTTTTTTTTACAATAAAAAACTAAAACCAACAAGAAATATATATATATTAAAAAACAAATAAATAATCAAACCCAAATAAAACAATTAATATAAATAAAATGTTCAACATAAATAGAAAATAAATATAAACTATACATGCGTATTTCTAACTTTATACATATATACATTCAAGGACAACTATTAATCTAAATATATTATTTTATTATTAACAATCTATTAATTATCTCTATTCTTTATAAACTTAAATTTTATGATTAGTAACTAAAATTCTTTTAATTTTAAATCATGTAATATTTATTATTTCCTTACTCTTCTTTTAAAAAAATAATATTTTATACTATTATTTCTGATTATTTAAAACCTATAAACATTATAATCTTTAAACTTACCAATCTTCTAAACAATGTACAAATAAAGAGTTTGCTAAAAAGTGTTTGAAGCCGGTTGGATAAATTGTTTTTATGAAATATTATGGCAAAAATACGATAAAGTGTGATTTTGGTATTATTTAAAACATTTTAATAAAGAAAAAGATTTTTAAAAAAATGTAAACCACTGCCAGTAATAACACACACAAAAAATTGATGCACGTATATAAATTCGAGGAATAAATTTAGATTTTATTATTAATTTGAAATTTAAATTATTATTTAAGACAGTATGGACAGTTTATAAATTTGTTTTATAATGTTGAGTATAAATAGGCTACATAGATTATGCAATTAAAAACTTTAAAAAAACAACATTTAATCTCAAGCTAAACGTTCACAGCCAAACCAATGCTTGCTTCCCGATATACAGATGCAACCAATGCAATATGAAGATGCTAACATAAAACCACACTGACAGGAATGTGCATCTGCAGCATGATATTATTTTAAGGACATGATCCTCACCCAGAACAGGAATGTGCATCTGTCTGGTGAAGGAATCATGTATATAAAATATTTAAAAAGAAATACTATATATGGGAAAGAGTGGTCTATCTGCCAACTTATAGTCCCTATCCATAGAGCTAAAGGAAGTCAATGTCACAGAAAATACATCTGCATACATTGCAACACAGTGACTATGCCTTTGTGTCATGCATTCAGTTGGGTTTTGCTCTGTATGCTAACACACTTCACACTGCATTAATATAAATGCCCATATATCTCTCTACTAGCATCGACTTAACTACGAGACAAATAGTCTGAAATTTAACCCCCTTAAAATGAACAAACTTAAACAAATCTATGCAGCTATCTACACTCAACTTTAAATTTAATACATTTCTAATAATTTAGTAACTAAATGAAACATAAAATAAATTATAACTGAAATGCAAAAATAGAAGTGATTAGCAAACATTATACAAAAAAAATGACCAGTTTGAATTTACATTCGATCAGATAAGAAATTTTCTTAGAGGTTTATGTATTTGAAAAAGTTCTTTAGATAGTCAGATTAAGAGTTCATTTAAAAATTGTGTTTAGTAGGCACATTAAAAAAAGTTGTTTGAGAGATCTAAAAGTTCATATTTATAAAAGTATACTTTCCATTTGATCCTGGTGATTCCTTAGACTTCGTCCATTTTACGAATTCCCTCACAGATTATATTATTTGCCAAAGTTTCTTGGAGACAACTGCTGCAAGCCATTCATTCTATCGGGAGTGTGTCTCAGCCAGCACAGATAAAGAAAATGAAATCTATTGTGTGACCCTTACATCACAGAGTCTGCAATATATCTAGCTATAAGATGTTTTAACTGGTCAGCATTTTTCTATGAATAGTTAATCAACCCTTAAATTTAATTATTTTTTTATTTGTATCTGGCCTCCTTATCTCCAATCCTCTGGATCGATCTACCATAATGTCACTGATTCTAATGTTGATTTTTGGTCCATGCTGTGACTTTGTGCTTGCATTGGTCAATCTAAATCTTTTTCTCTTATCTGACTTTTCTATTATTCAGTGTCCAAGGGCTTGTTTGCTTAAGATTTAATTAATAAAACAATCACTTCCATTTTAAGATTCAAATATGACTTTTGAATAGAAATTAATTAACATTTATTTCTATTTTCTTTTATACAACTTTTTCTTTTAAAAATATTTATCTATCTTTCGATTTTATATTTTTTCCCAAAAAAAGTACTTTTAAATACTTTTTTTTAAAAAAAAAATAGTTTTAAAGTTTTCCATCTGTGTGATATATATCTATGTTAACATAACTTTTAATTTTGGCTTTTAGTTTTTAATAAATCAATTTTATTCAAGATTTATTTTCCCCTTTTATTTTAGTTTTAAAATAATGTAATGGCATATATATACCGTTACAATATATATATATAGCTTTTAAAGAAAACAGTTAATTTTTAATAGTTTCACATTTCTTTTCCCTCATTTCTATAATAATGAATTCCAGTTTGCATAATAAATTAAATCACTAGTTCATTCCTGCTAATTATAAATTAAAGTTTAACTTTCCAGTTTTCTTCAATCCAAATTAAAAAGACTTAAGATTAATTTTAAAATAAGACTTTTTATTTTTATGTCTTGACCATTCTGCCATTAAAACACAAGTAAAGAGAGATGCTGCTATATTGTCTCACGCGTTAGCTAAAAACCTATTGTTACAACTTAATAAAAAAAAAACAAATTATAAAAATTATTATTTTTATTTAATCTTCATTATTCCAAATTCAATCATTTAGCAATAATTTTGACCTCATACCTATTTTAATCATTGTCATGTCCATTTTATAAGTCAGTTAGTATTTTAGTTAAAGATATTAATTAATAAAAAAATAGAAAAACAATTAATTTCTACCAATTGACAAACATATTAGTTTAAATGTATGTTTATACGTTTATATATCATGTAGAAAACAAATTTATTTGCTTTCTCACAATAGATAAAAAAATTAAGAATTAATTTCTCAAACATATCAGTCTATATGTAGGTTTCTATATGTTTATACTATATGTGTATAAGTATGTAGGATATTTTATTTGCCTACCACTTGGTTTGAATTCAAACATTGTGAAAGAAATTGGGACAGGTGTGAAGGCTAATTGTAAGCCATCTCTTACAACACCCCTCTCTTAAACAGTTAAAATTTTAAACTAGATTTCAAATTTTAGCACTCACAAGTACGATAAAACTGTATGATTATCTTGGGTTTGGTGAAGAGTTGCTACATTAATTTCAACATTTTTATTTTTTATTTAGCAGCTGGTTTTGAGAAGTTCAAATAGTGTGCTGGATTTAGGCTTTGATGGTTTTATAATAGAAGCATAACCAAGAATGTGTCTCTGTTACAGAGGCACATGAAATTATTTATTTGCTAACCTTCTCCATCCTCCTTTGAGACTTATTGGACTTTGAAGGACTAGCCAAATATCATAACATATCTGTTTAAGTTAGCCTCTAGGTATTCCCATTATTGCATCTAAGCGTCACTTTGGAAATACCTTCATCAAACTTAATATCCCTAACCCTGTACTATATATATGTGTGTGTGTGTTTATACACATATACATATTTTTTACAATACATCGCACTTGCTATTTTTACAAAGTTTACCCTTTTTTTCTTACTTATTCATATATCTCAGCTATGTTAAAAATTTCCTGATATTATCCTGAATTGTTACTAATGTCCAAAATAAGACTTTAAGATACAGGAATTATACATGCCATGGACCTCTCTTCCTTGTTTTACCCAAAATGCATTGGAACCTGATTGCTTAACTATGGTATATGGTCCCTCATACATATTACTAAATTTATGATACTTACCTTCCTGCAGTTTACTAGAATGTGGAGTTTTTATTAGCACTCTGTCTCCAATTCTGAATTCATATTTAAAACCTCTTACATTCTTATTTCTATGATTTGACATCATAGTAAATTGCTCTCAAGCTTGCAATATATCCTATTACTTATGTATTATACTTCTCATGGCTCAGATTTATATTTATTGTAACCATAACTATTTGAAAACACTCCATAAGGAATGTTAAATAAATTTATTACTTAATCTCAGACTTCTATTAGCTTAAAACTTATATTCATTTACATGACTGAGTAGGTTATCATTCTTTATTTAAGGAATAATAATAAAAAATTAAGGTTTCATACAATAAATGGATATCTACATTTATTACATATCTTTGAGCAGGTCTTTTCTTTGTCAGTGTCTATATCATTGTTCAAATTTCTCTATTTACATATGAACCTATCATTTATTTACAAAAATCATAGTGGATTCAATTTCTATTCCATAGTCCTTTTATGTGCTACAATGATATGCAATCTTTGAAGGTCCTTTCCTAACATGTGCTTTTTCTTTCCAGCATTGTTATTCACATGCCTAATGTACGTGAATGGGCCTTTGTATGTATTGCACAACTTGTGAAACCATGTATCCATTTGCTTAATGGACCACAACATGATGGTTTGTCTTTCCATCTTGGGATTTTTCATATCCAGATCATCATCAGGATCATAAAGAAGTTTAAACTTTCACAAAGCATGACTGAAATGATCAAAGATATAAGTTCTAACCATGTAATCGAATTTAATTCTTTTGAAAATATGCTTATCCCTTGAAATGGCTTCTTAAACTAACAATACTTCATTTTTGGAACCATCATCAAGACTATACGTTTTGAATTGATGGCTTGGCTTAAATTTCCAGCAGAGTTTATTCAACTCATTCTGAGTTCCTTGGTTGCATGGTTTAACCATTTCCACACTTCTTGTGAATGGAATCACTGTGTGAGCATTAGTGCCACTTTCAATCATCTTTGGCATCATCCCTTTTAAATTAGGCTTGAAGGAATAATCTGCAATGCCATTTTTGAAAAACTGTGATGTCTGATCTGTGGAAAATTCAGGGTCAAGTAAGACTTCCGCAACTTAAGAATGTCTGATACTTTATGGGATTTAAAAATGAAACCATGCAAATCATTCCGTAAGATAATGGCTTGTCATCATTTATTTAATCTGTGAATTATAATCTCATCATTTCCTTCACAGGTAATAGACCACTTTCAAATGACTAAACATGTGGAACAAGATGAGAATAGAATACTTTCAAATGACTAAACATGTGGAACAAGATGAGAATAGAATAGGTTGACTAAAAGTGTCAATCTTATCTTGATTGCATGTACTCTGTAATTTTTTTAAAAACTGTTTGTGAGCTTCATAATCATCTGAGGCATCAGTGATACTACTTCCAGAATACATTGTAATAAATTTCCTATTTATAATAAACCTAAAACAACCAATATCACCATCAGATAATTCCAAAATTGCGATATCACTCCCCAATATAAAGGTGATGTTGATTATGTGCACTGTATCAGTTTACAATAAGGTTTACTCAGCATGAGCCTCTTTCCATATTTACTCATTTCCTTTGCTGCTTCTTTATCCAATACTAAAGTGTTTACTGAGATGTTGTTCCCTTCATGTTTCCTTTCTGTAGAGTTTATTTGTGGGGTTGATAATGGAGTAATTAGATTATTCTGATCTATATTCAGTACTATCTCTTTCAAACTTAGACTTATAATATGTTCTTGGTCTAAAATTTCCACTTTCACATTTTGTCTAATAGAGATGTGGCTCAATTTCATATGAATGGCTTCAAGTTTCTCTTTGACTTCATTTTTGTGCCTCTCTTGGCTTTCTCTGATCTCTTCACTGAAAGTTTCATGGGTCTGATAAACCTCTTTGAGTTTTATATCTAGATGAACAACAATAGCATCTGTAAATACTGTATACTGCTCACAACACTGTATAATCTGTTCATCTATTTCTTCTCTCATTCTTTCCATTCCTTGTTTTAGTTCAGCACTATCTTTCCATACATTTTCCAACCCTAGAGATAATTGCCCCATGTTCTCGATCAATTTATTCTCAACTCCCTCTATTTCTGCTTTCATTCTTGCTTCTACCTTATTCACATCATCTTTCAATTCTTTTCTCAAAAGACCTATATCTCCTTTCAGTTGTTTCCAACTTGCTCACATCATCTCTAGTTGCCATACTCTCTAATTTCACATTCATATCTTCTCTCATGGCATCAATTTTTTTCTACACATGCTAATGTTTATCTTTGTCTCCATGCTGTTTATTCTGGATTCGATATCCATATTATCTATCTTACTGTTTAGATCCTTACTCATGCTACTCATGTTTGATTCTAATCTACCTATTTCAGTTTTCATTTCTGTTTGCATTTCATACTATTGACATCAGATTTAGTTGCCATATTTGCCTCCAATTTGTTCATATTTGTCTTGATACTAATGATTAACTTATTCATCATTTCTTGAAACATTGTTTGCAAGATGGAAATATTTTCAGTATTGTACTATTTTACTTTCAGATGCTTGAATAATCTCATCAGTGGGGACTTCTTGCATCTGGAAAGCTATTTGGCTGTCTCCCAGTCTCTGTGATTCATTCTCCTTCAACATAGAACCCCCAGGAGTTTGGATCGATAAAGACCTATCTCCATTACTATTATTAATATCACTTTCCCCTTCAACAACACTAGTATCTAACATCTCTTCCATAGTCTTCTAAATACTAATCCATTTCTATGTAACATGTATCTAAATAATTATTCAAAAAAAAACTTTATACTTACAAATATCAAAATACAATAATGTAAGACTCCTAACCACTTCATGCCATTATTTATTTATTTACTGTCTATTTTTTTAAACTGGTGTTTAAGCTTTCCTAATTCCTCTATTTTTAATTTCACTTATTAATTCTTTATTTACAAGTTGATCTCTATTTGTTCACTTCATCACGTTGCATTCACCACTTTTAATCTAATTTACTTTTAACATGAATTTTAAATTCCCCCCAAAAATAATAATTGACATATCTGTTCACCATCATTCCTATTGAATATCTTTTGGTCTCATATAATGGAGGATGTCCAATATGGATTTAGGATTTAAAGCTTAAGGGTAAAATGAAATAAAAATCTCTTTTTTAAATTTCAGTCCAATGGCTGAACCTCCATTGCATCTAAACTATGTTCGTGCCTAAATGTTTGGGCACCAGATATACCGGAACCACTGGGTACACCATTCGATAATGTGAATACAACTCAGTAGTTGGATGACTGAATACAATGCGTCAACCAACCTACAATAAGTCATATCCTACATTCCATGATTTGACAGCACATTTGGGTGCATCAGATGTTACTGAATCAAAAATGGCATTTAACAAAGGAGCATCTCACTACTGTCAGACCTAGGCCTTCAAATAGGATGCTAAAGATGTCACAATGAAATCCCAGTTCCAACTCACATCTACTTTCAATATACTAACTTATAATTTACTAACAAAATTTCAATATAACTTAGACCAGTGCACATTCATTACTTCTCCCTTTTTAGGACCCATTACTCCACAGAATTCAAACTCAAGGAATTCTTGCAGTCAGCTCTCTTCAGGGATGGACTTACTCAATTATTAACCAAATATGCCTATATATAAGCATAGATATAGAAAAATACTGATGATGATCAATTATTTACAAGAGCAATACATAATGATGATGATCATCATCAAACCTTATAATGGTGTAAATTCTTAATGTGATGGTGATGATCAAACATCTAGTGGGATCAATGCACAGTGATGGTGATAATGATCAAACAGAGATCAGATTGGTTTAAACAACTTAATTTATTAACAACATATATAATAAATATTTACAAACAAAAAATAATAAAATAAATAAATATTCGGTTATCAAGAATGGTTTTTCTATCATCTTGATGGCTTCATGCAACAGAAACAAAATAATTTGAAGTATATTATATATTATGTACAAAATATTCTTATATAATTCATTAAATATATACATAAAACAAAAAAAAGAAAAGCAAAATGAGAGTTCACTAATTCTAAAACTACCTCATTAATGTAATTATTAGAATGATATTTTTAGGCTAGGGTAAATACATTTATAACTATTTTTTTATTAAAAAAATGTATATATAGCCCCACTCCCATATATAAGTGTGCGTAAGTTCTAGGAAAATTAATTATAGATTCGATAAAGACCATTTACTCAGTGGGCTAATTGCACTCAGAAGTAAAACAAAATTACAAGTAAATATTATTAAAATTTATTAATAAACAAAATAGTTTTGTTTGTCTTAATGTTTTGCCTCAATGTTAAATATATATAAAAACCTTACTTGAGATTGCCTTGATGGATTAATGTTGAATTTGCAGAGGAATCTGTAAATTTATTTTTATTTAAAAAAAAATACATATTAATTGTAGATGATTTCTTTTTTAAAATACATCAACATATGATATTTATCCATCCACTGCTTCCACTTTTAAATTGCAGATGATCGGATTTGAAAAATGAATATTGAATACACAATACAAAAAAAAATTGCAATACATAAACTTTCAAATAAAAATGTCAAAAGCAAAAAATAATAACAATAATAATAATCACGTGAATCAAACAAAATATATTTATCTTGAGGAAAGCAGATGTCAATCTCCATGCATATTGTTCTTGTTCACCAACTCTATTGCTATTTATGAATTTCATGCCTCTTGATTAAAACAAATACATATGAAATATTTCTCCTGACCATATATAAATCCATGGAAGATTTCTGTACAACAGTGTTATTTAAATAGTCATTTTGATTGTGAAATTTTATAATTTCATAATTTCACAAATTCCATAATTTCATAATGACATTAATGCTAGCTTTGGAACATTCTATAGCATTGGTCCTTTACTCCTGACACATTGTAATGATTTCTTTTATAAACTGTTATTTATAATGTGGTTTAAATATATATAAAAATAGCTTTTAAAAAAAACAGTTAATTTTTAGTAGTTTCACATTTCTTTTCTCTCATTTCTATAATAATGAATTCCAGTTTGCAGAATAAATTAAATCACTAATTCATTCCTGATAATTATAAATTAAAGTTTAACTTTCCAGTTTTCTTCAATCCAAATTAAAAAGACTTTAGATTAATTTTAAAATAAAAGATTTTTTATTTTTATGTCTTCAACATTCTGCCGTTAAAACACAAGTAAAGAGAGACACTGCTAGATTGTCTCACACACTAACTAAAAACCTATTGTTACAACTTAATAAAAAAAAACAAATTATTATTATTTTTATTTAATCTTCATTATTCCAAATTCGATCATTTAATAATAATTTTGACCTCATATCTATTTTAATCTTTGTCATGTCCATTTTATAAGTCAATTAGTATTTTAGTTAATGATATTAATAAAAAAATATTAGAAAAACAATTAATTTCTACCAATTGACAAACATATTAGTTTATATGTATATTTATACATATTTATATCATGTAGAAAACAAATTTATTTGCTTTCTCACAATAGATAAAAAAAATAAGAATTAATTTCTCAAACATATCAGTTTATATGTAGGTATATATATGTTTATACTATATGTGTATAAGTATGTAGGATGTTTTATTTACCTATTACTTGGTCTGAATTCAAACATTGTAAAAGAAATTAGGACAGGTGTGAATGCTAGTTGTAAGCCTTCTCTTAAAACATAATATTTTTATTTTAATAGATACAAATAAGTGTGGAATATATAAACCTTATACATGCATTCAAATGTAACAATGCTAATGTTACTTATATCTATGTCCTCTATAGAAATTATATATATATGTTATTATACACAAATCTATTTATATATATGAAAAATTCAAATTGTATACAGATATATATATACAAACTATATATACAAATATACAAACATAATAAAATAGAAAATTATATAACATTACAATACTAGCCAAAAAAATTTTTATTAAAATTTTTTCACAATCATGGTTTAATCTATTGATAAATAGACTTTTCAAGTGAAATTTGACTAAACATATCACATGTATATACAAAATAAAATAACCTTCCCATCATTCACTTCAAAACCAACTTCCTTTAACATTAAAGAATGTCTTCATGTGATTGATGATGGCCTCAGATTCAAAAAATTTTATCATCTAAGTTTCTTTTACTCTTCAGTTCATGAATATACAAAGCAGAATTATGATGTCTATTCTTAATACTACTCTTATGAACTTTAACCCTTTCATTAAGACTGAATTTACTCCAAAGTATATAAATTTGATGAAAACTGCAAAGAATCTTATAAACTACTCCAAGAATGAAAGAATTAAAGTTTATAAGAGTAGAGTTAAAAATAGATACCATACCTTAGCTTTGTATATTCATGAACTAAATACAGATCATAGAATATTATTTGACAAGGTAGAGGTTATTTTTTATGAACAAAGTAAATTGAAAAGAAGAGTAAAAGTAATTCATGGTAAATGTTTTTGAATCTGAAACCATCAATCTCATGAAGACATTCTTTGATGTTAAAGGAATAATGGGAAGGCTATTTTGTTTTGTATATATATATGTGTGTGTGTGTGTGTGTGTTTAATTAAACTTCTGTTGAAAAGATCTATTTGTTAATAGATGAAATGATAGTTGTGGAAGAATTTTAGTAAAATTTTGTTTTTTGGCTAATATTGTAATGTTATATGAATTTCTATTTTATTTATAATTACTTGTATAGGGTTATGCAATATTTATTAAACATATGATAATACATATACCCATTTAAGCACTTAAGCATTGAAACTTTTTCTATGTGATGAACAGGTTTAAAAAAAATTTCAGATAGTTAAACCATAACCAATTAAATAGTCACTTAGTAAAAGGTAAAAAATAAAACAATCTTTAAATAGTCCAATATAGACAAAGTCTCATATGACCATTTCTAATTCAATGATGTTTTTCTCTCACAGTATTATTGTTAAAGCAGAAAACTAATTATTATAATTATTAACAGAAAGTAACACTATGCTTTTCTTTCTGCTTTTATAATATTTTTGTTGAATTTGTACAGTTTAAAAATTGAACAACAACATTTTTAATGTCTTATAAATTATCATTATTCATACATATAGTAAAAAGATCCTATATATTTGTATCCTGTTCTGAATTTTTTTTTTTTAGTTATTCTTTCATACTTCTGATATTTGATGAAAACATTCTCATCAATACTTTTATATAGTTGTAAAACTGATAAATTGTTAGGATGAATCTTGTTGATGTGTTACATTTGCATTATGTGTAATGTTAAATAACTTCAAGTTCTTTTTTTTTAATAATTTTGTTTCATTACTAGACCCATTTTTAACAAGTACAACTTTTGCCTGACCTCTTTTAATATATTTTTTTATCTTTTAATTCTGTTATTATTTTACACCAACAAAAACATAAACCAGAAACAAATCTTGGATATGGATAGGGCAACACTGCATATGGATTTAATAAGTGGTCCATTCTATTCCAGTTCTAACATTTATCATAATCTTACATGATTAATAATAGATGGTTATTAAATTCCTATCCAGTGCTGTTCTATCTATAATACCTAGTGCAATTTCTAGCTTAAGAACTTTGTCAATGAGGAATCAGTTCTTGAAAAACATTGTGTAAGCATTACCATCTAGTATCTACTGATTACTTAAGCTTGTGATAGATGGAAGCACTATAGTATAAATTAATATTTGTTTTTTTGCAATAGAATTCTTCTTTAATTTAATCTTTTCTAATATTATCAATTAGATTTTAATCTTTAAAATCAGTTAAATCACCATCTGTTGAACTTTACTTTTATGGTTTGTAAATTTAAATTCTTTGCATATGTGAAAGTATGCACATTTTCCTTTCTTTATTTGTTATTTTTGTTGTTATTGTTGTTTTTTAAATAATTTAATACATCACTATCAATATTGTTTTTAATTCCAGTATAAATATTGTTATTGACATGATCTTCTTTTACTTCAATTTTCATCATCTTCTTTTAATTTCCTCTTTTTAATGAGATGATTAATGTTTATTCAGTTTTATTTTTTTAAATATTCCAAGTCATTAATACTCTTCTTAATAAGGATAGAATAATTTTTGGAATACAGAAATTATTTAATACTTCTTCAACCCCATGTAATTTTAGTGTTTCAGCATCAGAATAAATCCTTCAGACTGATCCTGTTTGAATCTATCATAATTTAATACATGTATACAATCTGTAAACTAATAGTTTTAAATTAACAATAGTTTGATCATTAGAGTGCTTATTAGATATTTAAGTTTTTTCTTTTTGTAGAAAAAAAAAAATCCCCCCCTATTATAACAGTTCAATGTATTTGAAAAAATATAAATAAAATTTAAATTTTTCTAAAAACAACATTTCAATTATATAAAAAAAATAAAATATTTTGTGGACCTTTGGAAGAAAGAATTAAAGAAAAGATTGATTAAATGTGATGTGTGGGGTGTACTATTGTATGGTTGTAAAACATGGACACTGAATATTAAAAATAAAACAGATTTGAAGCCTTTGAGATTGTGATCATGGAGAAGGGTGGGGAAAAATAGTTAAATGAATAAAGTAACATAAAGTTTTGAAAAGGATAAATGAAAAAGGAAGATTGATTGAGGAAATTAGAAAGAGAAAGTGGACTGGACATATATTAAGAAGAAAATACAGTTTAATGAAATATGTTTTGGATGAAATGAGGAATGGAATAAAAAGAAAAGATGAAAAAGGTTGGCATTATTAGATGATATAAGTGATGAAAAGAATTATGTAGAATTGAACAGCTGGTCAATGAAGAGTATGGAATGGCAAAATGCATGAACTGGTGATGTGACTATTCTCTGGATCTGTCCATGAGATAGGATACTATTGATTTATTTATTGATTGATTGATTGATAGAAAATAATTCAATGTATAATTACATGAAAATGAAAACAACAAAACATCTTATGATCCTAATTTACACAATACTTTTCAATAGCAAATTTTATTTCTCCTGCTTCAGTACTGCCACCTAAATGTAAATTTGAGTAATTGACAGATTTAGATGGGAATGCTTAATAAATCTCTATTCACTGTTATTCCTATCCTTAAAGTAATTACTAATCTATAGCATTGATCAATGATGAGTTTTGGATCTGGATCTAGTGCACCTGATTTTTTTAAATCTAAGACAGCTTTCCTCCAATGCTTCTTTTTGTTACTATTAAGATACCAGTTTGTAATTTTAAAAAAAAATCGCAATGTTTTGAATCTAAACTAACTTTCTAAACCCATATGACATTTTGTTGTTTTTATAATAATCTTGGCCAAATGATATAGATGTCTACAATTATTTGAAAAAAATTAGAGTACCAAAATATGTAGATACAGAACCAGTGTTAAACTTATATAATAATGCATGATAGTTTACTTAGATTCTAAATATTAATATATTTTTTTATTTCAGAATGGTAGCTTAGCAATAAATGAATAAAAGATAGTCACTGGAGGAAAAGACTATTAAATACCAAAGAATCCATATGCATACATCCAAATCCAAAACTCCTCATTGATGAACGCCATACATTGGAAACTAATTTGAGGATATGAATAGAATGGTAATAAATAAGAGTTTATTAAGTACTACCAACAGGTTATTTATTAATTACTCATGTTTACACTTGGGGGAAAAACTGGGATAAGAGAAATAGAATTTACATGTAAAATCCCATCATTAACAAACTTCAGACAAATATTTAAAATAAATTTAATCTTTTTTAAATTCATGAATTATGGGGGGGGGGGGTAGATAACAGTAATGTGCTGAATTTACTTATATAAAATCAAATTTGTTATCTATAATTAAACAAATATTTTATATATCTCTTTTTTTTTTAAAAAATAATCTAATCTTTTTACATTATTTTAATATGATTTCAAAATCTTGAAAAATCTTACACTTATGCATTATTCAATGCTTTATTATTCTTTATTTGCTTACCATTTCGACTGATCTGCTCCCTTCATCAATTCTGTTTTTTAAGTTAGATAAAAAAAAAATTCAAACAACTTAGGAACAGTTCTGATGAAAATTATAAATAAATCAAAACTGTAAACAAACAAAAAATAATAAAAATATTGAAATAAATGTGAAAGAATTCGATTATTTTTAGATAGTAAACAAACATCCTATTGTTTAACTACATTCAGCAATTTAAATTTCTTTAACTTTTAGAAAAATATTTAAAAAATACTAATTTTTTAATAATCTACATTATTTCTGCAAAATAAATTATTTTTAAAAAAACGGTTAAAAGAAGAATCAGTTATTAATAAAATTCACTATTTAATCAACGTATTTTTTTTTTAAAAAATCTGTTTAAATAATTATGTTTATGATGTATTAATAATTATGAAGTAATATTTGTTGTTGTTGTTGTTGTTTTTTTTTAAAAAAAAAAAAACGATTGCAGTCAAATTAAATTATCTTAGGTGGTACTTATGAGTTTTCCTGTAAACCAAGATAGCAGCCCATATTTTTGATAAATATACAGTTTTGAGGACTTACAATCTATCGAAGATGGATTAGTTGTTAAATTAAAACAAATTTGATTGTTAAATTTTTAAAAAAGGAAACAAATTCCTATAAATTTCATTAAGAAACTTTATTTCAATTTTTTTACATTTATATAATAATGTGGGACGCTATGAGACTGCTCTTAACATTGTCACTATTTTGTTTCAATTCAGTGTGTTTCTGTTTGTCAGCGTTTTTTTAGTAAATTGTCAATGATAAAAATTTGGAGCCTTCCTGTCACAAAACGTGATGCAGTGGACTATTTCCAAAGGTGCACAGGACCCCCCCCCAAAGTGTACATTAATGGACATAATGTGATTGCATGCTGCTGACATAAATAAAGTATAAATATTGTATTTATATCACACACACACACCCATTTTTCTGCTAATAAGTTAATCCAAAAAAAAGAAAATAACTGTAAATATTGTAATTAATTTTTTCACGATTTCTTTTTAAAATAAATTGTAATAAAAAATATAAATATTAAATATGATGTTTTTTAGTGGGCATTTTTCTATCATTTGGCAAAACTGTAGATTTATCACAAATAGAGGCTGCCATCTTGGTTTACTAGAAAACTCACAAGTATTATTTAGCAAAAATTGTTATCACTTATTCATGTATCATTTTCTCTCCACAGGCAAGTTGAATTAAGTAAGCAATAGCACATTGTGACAAAGAGATATTTGATCATCATCAGTGACAATATCTCCTCTCTTAACATAATTTATTCTAGCTTATCAATTTTAAAGCTATATCATAAATTACATAAATGCTTGCATAACAATTGTTTTATAATATTTGGAGAGTGAATCAAACATTTTAAGGCTTTATATAATAGACGATATTGTAAGATACAATTACTATTTAAAAATGTAATTCTAACTACTGATTTCAATTATATACTATCCAAAGAAAAATATAAACATACAAATAAAAATGTAAATGAAAAAAAAACAAAAACAAAAAAAAAAACATTAAAATTTGCAAATTTTGTATTCCAGCAGCCATTTTATTTTCTCTGAACCCTATAAATATATTCTTCAATTTATGTTGAAAGCACATACACTTTATTCTTTCTTTATTATTCTTGCTGAATTTGATTTGCAGTATTTTGCATGATAAATTATTTTGTAGGATTAGTGTTAGAAGTTTTACAAAATTTTAAAACATATTTAAAGATAATAGTGATTTAAAAAATAGAAGAGATCTGTAATTTCTTGTAAAACTAGTCTATTATGTTTCTAATAACAGAAAAAACTTATTGAAAAAAAAAGAAAATTGCCCACTTTATTTTAAAAATTAAAATAAGGTAAATAACCCTCTTCCTCTTTGTTCTACCTTCAATGAATGCATGAGTGAACACAGTGAAGTATATATAAATGTATTCCCCTCATTTTTTTATTAATAATTATATTATTACAATTTTTTAAATTATGTTTATACATACATATAAAAAAAGCATTTGCGTTATATGGGTGTGGGGGGGGGGATGAAAAATTCCTAAAAATATCCTAAGTAATTATTATCAACAAAAAAGTGAACCATTATATGCTATATACATTGAATGCAAGAGTAGTTTAGAATAAAATATAGAGTAGTTCACAGCTTCACTTACTAATTCACAAACTATACTCCCAAAGAATCATTTAAAGAAATTTGTAAATAACGTCTACCTTTTGTTATATTAATGCCAATCTATTTTATCAGATAAAGACGATCATTTCTATCTGCAATAATAAATCAAATAGATACTTGAAAAAGCTGAAATTTTTATTAATCAAGTCAGATGAAATTCTAATAATTTTTATTGAGCAGGTAAATAATTTTACAATTTATCAACACTAAAAATATAAAACTGTATGTGGAATAAGAAAGCCTGAATACATTATTAAGATAATTCATAAGCTCTATTCCCAAGGATTCCTTTAATTAAATTAACTTTTATCAGTTAAAATAAATTGGCAACTGATATAACAAAAGGTGGGCATTATTTGCAATTTAAATGATTTTTGGGGATCTAGCTTATGAATTATTTTAGTAATGTATATGGACTTGTTTACAACTTGAATAGCTTTATATTCTTAGTATTACATGTTTAATAAATTGTGAAATTATTTGTGTGCTTATTAAAAATCATTACAGTATGTATATATCCATGTATATGTTTTACTCAGTGATCCAAAAATTAGTAGAAAGCAGAAATTATATATTTAAAAATCATTTGCAAGAGAATAAAATTTTGTAGTTTTTGTGGGGTAAAGAGTGTAATGTTATATCAAAAGTGTTTACTACACATCTATATTACTTATTAACATTCTTAACAGAAGTACTCTATTTTCCATTATATATACAACTGCTTCGAGATTTATTCACTCAATTGTTAACTCTCACTCAATATCTCCTTTGAAGTTTGCCAAATGCATTTTCTTCTCCAACAAACACAAACCTATTAATATGCTCTAATGATTTCCAAGATGAAGTATAAACATGCAAAAGATATACTTTTTTTCAAAGATAATGATAAGAAACATATTAATGAAAGAGAATAATAAATGAAAAGTAAGAGAATATTATGCTGAAGAAGTACTTATTTCAGTATCAAATTGGCAATAAAAATAAAAGAGACAAGTTGAAAATGAGTTGAAAATTTAATATTCCTTACTCATATTACATAAAATTAGATAAAATCTTACAGAAAAAAGAAATTGCATTTAAGCTCATTTATAAAAACTATTATTGTGGATAATACTGAATAAGATTGATAAAGAAGCAGAAAGATATGCTCTTGAAACAAACATTTGACCACAAATGAAGCTAATGTATAATATTTATGAAAACATTCACCAGGGGGCAAATAGATCAAAAAAATGAAATAATTTTCAAAAAGTGCCCCAAAGGTTAATAAAGCCACATGCAGTCCACACTTACTAAAATGGGACTAACATATATCCTAGGCAAAAGCATGGCATAATAAAAAAAATTATCACTGAAAAAACTACGGAAATAAATCTTCAATCCCTAAAATACATACATTAAACAAAATGCAAATCAAAAGACTAAAAAAACACTTTAAGTAGCAGAAATACATGTATTCAATAAAAACAGCATAAAATTTTATAAACTAAAGTGGACATGAATAACATAGGTAAATATTGCTCAATATAAAACTTATAAATACCTTGTCATATTTAAAACTTCATAATGAAATTATTATATAATAATTTAAAACTATTATGAGCTTCTGATAAACCATATATTGGCTGTTTATCCATAAGAAAATAAAGTATTAATACAATACTACTCATGACCATAAAGATATATGTATTTATACCTGAACATGTATCTCATAAAACTTATTTTAAACCAATAATAATAATAAAAATATATAAGTTTACCTTCTCAAACATAAGAATAAATGCATAATTTATCATGTAACTAAAGAAAAATACTTTGGCATAATATTGAAATAAATAATTAATAATAAAAAAATACTAAAATTATTATTTAAAAAAAACACCCATAGTTCAGTATCCAAGTTCCTCTGCAGTGAGCTATCCAATGTGGGAAAACAATGTTTTTTCTGGTGAATTATTTTTAGAAGCAATGCATCCATAAGTTATCACATTTTTACAACAATAAATGATTTATGACCTTCTGAAGATAAACAATACAACATAGCAACATTTATTAAACAATTTCTGCAAAAGATTTGGTTCCATCTATTCACTCATAAGTTGATTCAAAGAATTAGCCATAGCTTGTTTTAATATTTTTTCCATCTAGTAGCATACATTATTAGAAATATTTTCCTTAAATTTCTCCATGGACATATGTGGAAAAATGAATAGTTCTTTCATTTTTTAAATAACATTTAAAATACTTTTTAACATATTTTTCCATACACTTGAGAGCACTTAATTATAGCAATTAAGAAATTACTATTCATTTTAAATGTCAGCAATTTAAACATTCATTTTTATATTCCATAACATTGTTATGCATTGAAGTCATATCTTTTTCATAAAACTTCATATTAAGGTATTCATTTATGTTATATTTTAAATGTTCTCTTGAAAATATTAATATAATTAGCTCAAAATAAAGTTCATCTTATTTTATCAAATAGGCAAATCATATTTTAAAATCTTTATTAAAATAACACTTAAAAGAAATGAAATTCTCACTTAAATTGTCAGGAATTGTGCATTTTAAAATTAAGTAATGTCAATTTCTGTTGAAGCTTTTTTTTTAAATTAAATTTCAGAAGTCTCAATGGTTAGTTTGAATGATACTTTACTAAAAATGAGAAATATAAGTTAGGCATTTTGTTACTTTCTTTAGAAGTTTCTTGATTAGGTTAAGGCATAGGAAAACTCAACACCTTATTTTGTTTCTAACAATGCATTGTTAGTTAAGAAATAATAAAAGTTTTAAAATATTAACAATTTTAAATTTAGAATAAAAAATTGAAATTAAATATTACTGTCTTCTTGCTGAGGATTCTTGAAATGAAACAGAAGAGTTCAGTCAAAAGAGCAAGCACACCAACATCCACACACACTGAAAAATCCCTTACTTATATACCTTTTTATTTTGATGCACATTTTAATTAGCCACACCTTTTAAAAATCTGATCTCTATTAAAAAATATGTAAATGACGATATGAAACTAAATTAAAAATTACATAATATTAATCTATTTTTTAATTACCATGTGATAATTTAAAACTTTCTAGAAGTTGAACTTTACTTTTGTTAATTGTTTAATTAATAAAAAATAAAACAATAAAATAAATAATACATTTATTATTTTAAATTATCACTTTTAATTTATAAGAAGCTCTTAACTTATTTATTTTAAATACTTTTCAATGTTAAATTAATCATTCATTTATTTTTAAATAAATCAATAAACTCAAACTAACTTATAATAAATAACATTTTAATAAATCACCGTGCATGCATATAAATTCATACACACACATACAGAAACTTATTTTACATAGTTTTTAATTTACTCTGTTTAATAATTAATTTGTGCATTTTTAATTAACTTTAATATTTATTTTAAATACACTAACCTTATTTAAATCCTTTGAGCTCTAATACTGTAATAACTTAAATAAATTATTAATCAACTTGACAAACCAATTTAATATTATGACATAACTAAATCCATTAACTAGCTTACAATTTTCAAGCATGAAAATTAACTGTCTTATATTTAAATTTATTTACATTTTATTCTCTATAAAACCAAGTATAAACTAAGCTCAATCTTCTCTTAAAAGCATACTTATTAATTAAATGTTAGAGCTACATATTTTAATAACTTTTAAGTCAGTACAAATTTTATATTTAGTACTTATAATTACTTGAATATTAATTATATCAATTAAACTAAAATTTAGATTGCATAATCCTTACATTTTTTTTTTACAATAAATTTTATCATCTCTTCTTCTCCTATTTATTTCCTTTTTTTAAAATAGCATGAGCACATAAGTTAAGCAGCTGAATACGACAATGTGCAATAGCACAGAGTCACAATATATTGTGACCTTCTGGAGTTATATAATATGAGTAAATAAATTAGAATACAATTAATCTGTTAATACAAATAATCAATATATTCTAAGAAAAATGGTTTATGTATGAGTGAATGATAAGAAAGAGATAAATAGCTTCTAATTAATAAAGGATGGTATTGAACACAGACTTTCAAGCTCTTTTCTGCCATTCATTCTATCATACAATGGATACACATGAGTGCACATACGTGAAAAAGAAAAATGATCTCCAATATATATATATCATGTTGAACCAGCACTCATCAGAGTGATTTAACATCAATATGGATATGATAATAATATTGGCATTAACAAGGGATTTGGGCACTGCATCATCAGATTTTCAGTAGTATGGATGGATGACTAAAGAATTGGAGAGTGGAGTATATTGAACCCTGTCCATTAAAGTGTGAATATTGGCTATCTTAATATAAATTGAGCACTGATTATATATATATGTGTGTGTGAGAAATGATGATCTGAACCAACTGATAAGTGCTGGTTCAGCATGAAGTACATATATTGGAGATTACTTATCTTTTTTACATGTTTGTGGTCATGTGTATCAGTTGTGTGAGATAGAGTGGATGACTGGAGGGAGCTTGAAAGTCTGTGTTCAAATCCCTTAAATCACATGCATAGGAAATGATGATTTGGACCAACTGATGAATTTTGGTTCAGCATGAAATATGTATATTGGAAGTTATTCAGATTTTCAGTGGTATGAATGGATGGCTGAAGAATTGGAGAGTGGAGTAGATTGATGTCTGACCATAAAAGTCTGAAAATTTGCTATTTTAATATAGTGAGCACTGATTATATATATATATGGGAGATGATGATCTGGACCAACTGATGAGTGCTGTTTCAACACAAAACATATATATTAGAAATCATTTATCTTTTTCACATATGTGTGTGATCATGTGTCTCAGTTGTGTAAATAGAGTGGATGACTGAAGGAAGCTTGAAAGTCTGTGTTCAAACCCCCCTAAATTCCATCTAGACTCTAGGTATAAATTATACTTACACTTAAAATATTAAAAAGATAGTTTAGTAAAACATGTTACAAAATTATTTTCAATTTTTTAAAGTGATATCGTGTTTAAATGTCAGTATTACTATTGTAATAAACTATAAATTGTTGAAATACAAGATTATTAGTGAAAATAACATTTTATTAAAATTGAAATAAATAGTATTTAAGAGAATTACACAATAATCGTATTTCCCAAGAGGAGTTCAATCAAAACAAAATCTGTCATTCCACACCATAATAATCTAATCTAACTGAATTAAGAAAAAAAATGTAGTATAATTTAAATTATTAAAATTAAAATTATGGAATAAGTTTATATAGTGTATAATATTAATCAAAAGGTCTTTTTTAATTAATTGACAAAGAAAAAAACACAAATATGTAAACAATTTACAAATACAAAAATAGATATTGTTTATATGTAAATCTATTATTCAGTATACTGAATGTTTACTATAGTAAATAGGGGGATTTGAATTTACTATTTTCAGTCTATATTCATCCTCTACTCCATCTCAAACAACTGAAACACATGATCACACACATGTGAAAAAAATAAATGATTCCCATTATATGTATTTCTTGCAAAACCAGTACTCTATAATCTTTCACACATATATACAATCAGTGCTTGACTTCTACTAAGATAACAATTTGTTAAACTTTAATGGATAGGCTTCAATCTTCTCACCCTTCCAAAAATTCAATATCAAATTCACAAAGAGCTTTAAGTATTCCATCATTGATTTTTCAATGAAATGGATGATTGAATTGTTGGAAGGGAGAGAAGATTGAAGCATGTCCATTAAAGTTTAAGAAATCGCCATAGTAATGCAAACTGGGCACTGATTATATGTGTGTTGGATATTATGATCTGGCCCAACTGATTAGTATTGATTCTGCATGAAGTACATATATTGAGTGGATCATTTATTTTTTTCACATGTGATCATGTGTATCCATTTTATGAGATGGAGTGGATGATGAATATAGACTGAAAATACTAAATTCAAATCCTTCTATTAAAATATTGTTTATATAAAAGAGAGATTAAATCAACTAATTAAAGATTTATGAGATTTTTTAATAAGCAAAAAGCCCTACAGAATATTGTTTTTTGTTTTTGTATTCCATTGAATTAGTGGAACAAAAAGGTATAATGAAGGGTTTCTAGAAAGTTATAATTATTTTTTTAAAAAAGGGGGAGGGGGTTACTGGCTTTGCAGTTTGCAATAAATGGACAGCAATAAAAAAAGAGACTAGAGAAATGCCACTTAGTAGTGGAAAACTGTAATAACTAACTGGAACATTGTAAAAAATCAAGAATTATTTATTTACGTTGCCAGTTTTTCCATTATGAAGGGCTAGATAACCTGAATGATTTGTTACTGACTACCTAAGCATATAGCTAATCAACCTGATGCTAGTGAAAAGTGATTCCAATGTTTCTAATAACTCATTAACTTAATTATAATGTCTTTTTTCCCTGTTAACAAGCTGAAATTTTCATAAAACATGTGCAAAACTAAATATAAATTGAATGTTACAAAACCTTTAGAAGAATCATACCAAGATAAATTTCACAGTCAATGCATATTTATATTGTAACAGTTTTTAAAAAATCTTATGTGAGATCATTTCAAATAATTTATCTAAAGGCTGCAAAGATTAATTTGGAGAAAAGTTTATTTAGTGTAATAATTTTAATATTTCATAAATAATTTGAGTAGCAGTTGTACATATACGAGTATTAATACTAATTGATCATATTATTTATTTGCTCTTTTCTCTCTTGCAGACTTTGATTCTCATGTATAATTTAAGGGAAAAAAGTTATTTTATAATAACTCTTTCCAGAATTGTATTTTTAAGCTATTATAAGCAGACTATCATGATGTATTGAAATACTGTGAGCTCTGCTACAATGAAGGCTTTTAAAATGTATAACTGATAGGATGAACACTTTGTCTCATTAAATTATGATTAAGGCTAAAAATACAAAACCATATCATATAATGGCAATTCAATTTGTCATGTAGAACTTAATTAACAATTTAGTTTGATTATCTCTTTCTATTTCTAATGATAAAAACTATTGTATTTCACATATATTTTGTTTAAAGTGTGTTCTTCTAGCTAAATGGGTGTATTATAATAATTTCTATCATGAGCAATAAAGTCAGAATTGGAAATAAAATAATGTTTGATGTTTAAGAAAATTTAAAATGAAATTCTGGTAAAAATAAAAAATAAATCAAATCTCTAATACTAAAAATATATATACATTTTTTTTTAAAAAAATATCCTCCTAGGTACATATATTGCAATAATTTTGACTATGTGCCATAAAAATAGAAATTAAATATCGATTAATGTTTGTTGTTAAAAAAAGGGTAGTTATGATTTATGCCACATGTGGACACAGGGTGATGCTGCAGTACCATCAACAACTGGTAAGAAGCCTGCAAGTGATAAATAAAATTTTCAAAAATGGCTGAAATAAAAAAATCTTTTCAAGGACTACCGAATGAAATAGCAACAATGTTTGTGACAATTTTCAATATTTTTGTTTTAAGTAAACATTAGATATAATTATTATGTTTGTGAGCTTATTATTGGAATTTAGTTTTTCTTTTGTAATTTATCTCAGTTTTATAAGTTTTTAAAAAAAATTTTATGTATATGTACAAATATTAATTTTAATAACAAGCCAGAAAAACAATGTCAAAAAAATGATCAGTGCTAAAGTAAAAAAAAAAGACAATTTTAAAAAGATAAATAGTTAGTAATTTAAATTCTGAATGTGGAAAAATTAAATCAATGATTATATCAGTTTAAAACAATGATAACTTAAAAATAAAAGGATTTAATAAATTAGCATTTCATTAATAAGTACTTCATTAATAATTATTTTCTTTTCAAAATGGTCCATTAATTGCAATACATAAATATTCCACATAGTTTTTATTTTATTTTCTTTATATAGAAAATGGCTATGTAATAAAAACAAGACTTATAAAGAAAAAAATGTGTGGTGTAGTTATGTATTGAAAAGAATTTCAGATAGAAATTTATGTTATAATAATATAGAACTAAATAAAAACTCTTATTGGTAGCATGTGGATAAATCGAAAGCAAATGGAAGGTGATAATATAACTGAGTCAATCTTTTGTGGAAAGATTAAACAAATATTTGAAAAAAATTTTGATGACTTCTAGAACAAACACTGTTTCTGTAGAGGAGTTTGTTATTAGTAAAATATCTAATATGTATATAAATATTACACAGAGCCAAAAAATTTAAAAAAAAAAAATACTAATTCACCAAGTGCTTTCGATACTATATACCTGATTCATGAATCTGGTATACAGTATCAAAAGCACTTGGTGAATTCGTATTTATTTATTTTTTTACTCTGTGTAATATTTATATACATATTGGATATTTACATTTGGAACAAAGTTGTTGATTGATTTATTTATCAGTAAAATAAGATTTACTGGATTTAGAAAAAGAACTTGAATAGCTGATGAATATTGTTTCTCAAGAAAGTGGAAGTTCTGATTTCCGGTTTATATTTGATGCTTTTAAAAAACCATTTTTAATTTTCTTTGAAATATAACTGTATATTATGTATGAAATTAATTTTATATCTATTTTTACATTTACATTTTTGATTTGTTCTGTTTAAATGGTTGTTTTGTGTGTTAAGTTTGGTCTTGGCTCTGTGCCTGGAATGAATTATCCCTAACTACAAATATTTCAATGTAAATTGCAACAAATCAACAACATAAAAAATGGCATTCTGGTGCCAGTTAATTTATTTTAACAAACTCCATTGCATATCAAATAAAAATTCTATAGATTAATTATAAAAATTAAGACATGTTTATTAATAATATGGTATTTATGTTGATATATGCCAATTAATATATGATTATAATAATAAACATATGTAGTAATAGACTAATTAAAAATATCCTATATTATTTATTAATACACGTATATGTATTTGTGTATGCAAGCATGTATGTGCATACATATATGTTTTCATTAAAAGCCATTCAACACTTAGACAATCCGAATATCCATAACAATTAACAATTTCAAACTGTTGTCAAGGCAACCTTTAACAATATTTTTATATAGACACTAAAAATTGTAACTTGACCCCAGAGATTGAAATTATTGATACAAAGAAGTTTAAATAAACTTTTTTAAATAGGCAAATACAACCTATTCCAAATGCAAATTCCAATTTACTATGAAATTATTTTTTTTGTTAATCCAAAAAGCAGATTTTTTGCTATTTCAATTATCATAATCAGCAACAATACTCATTCTTAAATGATTTTGGTCATTCCAACTCCAAGAATAAATGACTACTGTAGAGATGAGTTTTCTGATGACTATACAAACCAATCTGTAAAACAACAAATATATCTCCATATAGAACATGCTGTCTTAATTTTTTCTGCAGAAAAAACTGTTTTCTTTCTGAAATACTTTAATACCATGTCTAATTGTAGTTCCCTGATGTATTCTAATTTCTATCATAACTTTCTAATGGAAACAATCAACATTGCATTTTTTTTTAGAATGTCTTTGAGAAAAACCACATAACATAAAAACCATGGTTAAGACTGACATATAAACTCCTTTTAGAAAGTCTTGTATTGATCATTCATTTTATATGATGGACCCAATAAAATGTGATGTTACAATAATGGACTCTATAGTATCACATCCAATAAAATAAAGAACGCATTTAGTGGCTTTATGATCTTGTCATTATATTTTTAAAATTTTACAGAACATTCTCAAATGAAAATTTTCTAACATCTTTATGTTCTGTTGACAGGGTATTCAAGTTTGACTTCCATGCAAGAAATTTGATAGAGTAAACAACTTTCTATACAGTTAATTTAGTTGCAATAGTTATTTTCCTATGATAAAATAGTCTATCTTTTAATATATTAGAATCAATGCAATACATTGGTGTCTTGCTGTATCTTAACATGTAAGTCCATTTAGATGTAGCAGGATGGAAATGAGTTTTCTATTAAAATGTAATAATATAAAGCAAACACCACCTTGGGGCAATTAAATAATTGAAAGTCAGATAAGAGATAAAAATTAAAAGATTATGGTGTTTTTCACTTTGGAGCAAATTGGCCATTGAAGTTACTAACAAACACACAGTCTAGAAAGGAAAACAATCATCACCAATAAGATCAGCACAACATAAGTAGTGATTGATCCAAAAATTTGGTGATAAGGGAGATGTAATACTATAAAAAGAAAGGAGGGAAGAAAATTTTTTTATTATTGATTGAGTGGTGGCGACCCGTTAAAATATTTTGAGGCTGTTGAGCAGACTCCATGATATAGAGGTCTCATAATAGATCTAGTTTTTTTATTTACACTGGCTGAGGTGGCCTCCTGAATAGTTCCTGAATAAAATAGCAAGCAGCAGTTTCATCTCCAAGGAGAACAATCTATAACATGTGATAGCTAGAATGGACTTCAATAAACCTGCAATGATCTGGAGGAGTCATCAAGATTTACCATTGTTAGTATAAAACTTTTGTATACAATATGAATTTCTTAAATAGCTAATTTAAGCTTTCAATTAGTAAACCTAAGCATAACTTCTAAATAAGCTCTTATCTGACAAGCAAAAATCTCTAAATTATTTATTAATATTTCATTTTTTATGTATAATGTTTGCTATCAATCATTTCCACCTTTGTTAACTAAATTATTAAATTTAAAGTTAAGTGTGGATGGCTACATAGATTCATTAAGTTTAGGTTAGATTATGTGGGTTAATTTTGAGCTGACTGTTTCAAAGTTGAATCAATACTGGTGGAGGGATGTACAGACATTTTATGTTAATGTAATTTGGGGAGGGGGTGCATTAGATTCTCATGCTCTTGTGCCACATAAGCATCTAGGATATAGTACCCAACTGAATGCATGGCCCAAAAAGTGAAGCCATCATGTTGTTATTGATAATAGAGGTATTTCCTACACCATTAGATTTCTTATGCTCTACGGAAGGTTGGAACATCACGAGACTATCACATGATCACCATTTCCTATGCTAGCACATAACTGTTATTAAAACAGGCAAAACTCCATACAGTAGTGCTGCTCAGTGCCAACCAGAGTGATCAATAGATGCTAGAAGGCTTAAAATCCCCATCTAATGCCTATTCATCCAATATCCCCAGACTAGAAAACTCCTCACTGATGAAGGCCACAAGCCAGTCTGGGGATATTGGATGAATAGGCACTAGATGGGGATTTTAAGCCTTCTGGCATCTATTGATCACTCTGAATGGCATTGAGTGGCCCTACAGTATGGATAAAGTTTTGCCTGTCTTAATCATGAGACTATGTTGGTGAAGACAAATGCCAACTCCATTCAACAAAAAGGCAAGGAATTAGGTTCTGGATTGACAGAAATTACTCATAATCAGAGTGTTATTCTAGTGGATTTGGCTAAGGAGGAAAAAAGTACCAATGAAATGTGGGTCTCAAGTCTACTTCAAATCAACCCATCTCAAAGTGACAATACCAGTTTATCACCTTTTAATGGAGTGGCTGTATTGATCATGAAAACTTTGATCGATAAAACAAATGTCTGCTGTTTTGGATGAATCTTCTGAACTCATAATTGATAGTTCTGAGTTATATTTTTACAATACCTGTAAAGATGTTCTGTGGAAAAATGATGAAGGATTGATGAAAACATCAAAGTTAAAGTTTGGTATGGCAGCAATGGTAAAATTTCCATTTTTGATAATGCTGAATGGTCTCTTTATAGGAAGATAAAAGAAGTAGACAGATCTTTAGATGCGGTTAATAATGCTCATTTTAATAATTCTGATAATTATTTATTTATGACTTATGATCATAACAAAATTGATGAGATGCTGAACTCATTAGACAGAGGAGGTAAAATCTTTTTTAGGGCATGGACTTGTTTTGGAAAAGATAGTTTCATAAAAGATATAGAAAAACCTCAATTCTCAAAGTGAAAACATTATAATGGATACCATTATATTAAAAAAGTTGGAGAAATTCTTTTAATACAAAATATTTTTAATAAAGTATATGATAATATATCAGAGCATAGTATTGCAACACCTTTTGATATTTTAGTAAGAGACCCAGAGAAACATCTATAATCCAGGGAAACATTGTTTTGAGCCTTATATACCCCCAGATCCTGGGGAAGAATAAGATATCAGAGCATAAGGACAAGGAACCACTAAGAGAAGACTTAGGGACTAAAAAATGGAAGTGACTTTGGACAACCATGGGTAAAGTATTCACCAGTGTTTATTTTATTCTGACTATGTATACATTATTAAATGCATGCTAACCTAATGATGACCTGCATTTTTAGTAATGTGTAATTATATGGGGGTTGAAATACCTGAAATGATATTTCAACAAAAATTGACAAACCTAGTTGTCCTATTGTGGCCTCACATCTTGAAGTAAAATATTTTTTTTATTTTTTTTATTTCTCCTCAAACTAGGAGAATATGAAGCAGTGAATCTGTGATTCAGGTTCATGTGCCATCACTTAACTGACCTCCAAATGGAGTTCAAATACATTTGTTCATGTGCCTAGATCATATAGAGAGCAACCACACACCTCCACATAACTCTACCTGATCCTAAACAACCATTTAATCAAGATATTATAAATATTTTGTTTTGTAATTTAAATTATAGTTAAATTTCCCAAATAATTGTTGTTATAACATGCAGAGTGTGTATGTGCATTTACATATATGTGGCAGATAGATGCATGTAATGTATTTTAATATATTTTATTTAATATTTTATATTTTTGGTTACATTATTTTAATTCTTAAAATAGTGTGATGCAATATTTCGAAGGTTCTCAAAGTTGCTTTAAGACAGGAAATTTAAAAACAATAGCAAAATCAATTAATTAATTTAAAAAAATTGTGCTTATGAAATAAATTCATTTAAATATTTCAAAACAATTCAGAACAATAGCTTTGAGGATTTATCAGTCTATTGCATCTTGTATTGTACAAAAGTAAAATATTTTCATTGCTGATTAAGATCATATAAAGCAAGTTCATATCCGCATTGCATCTTGGGTGATTTTCTTAAAAGCATTCCTAGAAAATTCCAGCCAAGTATAAATAGGGCTTATTTTGACATCAGATCAATCATTAAAAATTTAAATTCAGTTGTTAAACAAAGTTCACACAAGTTTAAATTTGAATGGTATGACCTATAAAAAATGGGACTTTGGCCACCTTCTCTGGATTATTTCAAGATCACCTTTATGCTATGATGCCATGATTTTTCTACTAACAAATGGACTGCCTTACAATGCTTTTGAAATAATTTGAAAATAGAATGCTACCTCCATTTCTCATAAACCAAGGATCACCCATGCTCCAATATAAATTGCTTAGGAAAGAATGGATCTTAAAAGTCATCATGCTATCACAGAGGAAGGTAACTTTTCTCTACCACCTTACAGATTTAATTAATCTTTTATAATTACTAAGCTCTGTGTAACTCCATAATTGTATAATTTCACTTGTCTTAAATTCTTTGATCTTTTAAATACTAGCTATGTATTTGTAATCACATTCTTATGAATGCTCGCAACTAACTCAAGCTTTAAATCCTATATTTTATTTTAGTGCAGTAAAATTTTACTATTATAATTATTTGCTGGTTATTTTATTAAATATGTAATTTATATGCAAAGTCAACTCAACTCCATGAGCCTATATTTTAGATGTCTTTTAAATCCCCAAGCGCTTCTGCGATATTTTAATTACTTCAAATTATTTGCTTTAATGCCCTTGTTTGCTGGGTTGGGAACTAATTAAATAATGTCATTTCTGTTTCCAGGCAGATTATTATTATAACACTGCCATATGTATATTTATCTAATATAAATCTATTATTTAAGAATGCTATTACTTAAATTTCAGTTAAGATATTTTAAATAATAATGACCATCATTCTTATTAAATGTAATAATCATTCATGTATAGTGCCTCGAGTATGATAATGTTAAATAATGCTTATTGCTTCCAATGTGGGACCCATTTAATGAAGGGAAATGTAATTGTGTGTTATTAAGACATTTATATAGTTTTATTTTTGAATTATTTAATTTGGTTTAGTATACAATTCATGTCATTACACCCGATTCAAACTTTATATTTAGGCCATTAATCATTTAGATGTCATTAAAGACATTATAGTTTCTTAGTGTTTCCAGCATAAGTCACCTATCATCATTATTTATTTGTTTTATCATATTTTGAGAATCATTGAGAACTCTGAATCCTTCATTTTCACTTATATACATTTTAGTCAGAGTAATTGTAAATGTTTTTCACATTTTTGATGGTTTTTTCCCTCTATTAACAAGTTAAAAGAAATACTGGTTATTATTGTATGGCTAATTTTAAATTTTTCTAATAGATAGAAGTGGTCATCCTGTGCATTATATTTTTTGTTAAAAAAATAAAGTAATTTAATGCCAATATCAGCTGAAAGAATCTAAAATTTTGTCATATCTCAGATTTGTTTTGAATCTTTTGTAAAGATGAAAAAAACTATTTCCGTTGTATTAAAATTTGAAACTATAAGTAAAATGGAACTCCTTGTGGAATTAAAAGAGTCTGAGTAGAAAATGACAGAAGGGAAAAGATAAAAAAAAAAAAAAGCTATATCAATTGTGTTATGATCAATTATCCAAGAAATTGGAGATAATGGCTGTGATAGTGAAAAAGGAGTACTCAATTTTATTGCTATAGGTGTGCTATAAAAATTTTCAGCAGGTGATGGGGATCTCTTCTGAGTTGTTTTCCTTGCTGTTTTGTTTGCTGAGCCATTAAGAGTTTGCTGAACTAAGAGAAATATTCTAGTTGTAAAGCGGTGGAGAACTTTATGAAAGAAGGCAGAGCTGAGCCTAGCTTCAAATTATAATCTGTCCAGAATTTCCTAATCTACTCTTGGTTGGCTGCTGCCATTATTATAAAGTATAACGATCGAAATGAAAGTGAAGATCGAATCTAACCACAAAAACAATATCTGCAACTACCAGGGCGCCATCTAGGCATTTGAACCTAGAAAAATTTATAAAGTAGGCAGATACGCGCTGTTAAGATTCCACTTTATTTAAATATTCCGACCGTTAGCCCAAGTCACTAGCTCAGCGGAGACGCAGAGATAAAAATCTATAAATTTTATATCTTAAATATAAAAGAATAAAAGCCACTGCCAGAAATTAACACATAAAAATATTTATTTACGCACATATAAAATAATATTTAAATTTTGAGGAATAAATTTAAATATTTATATTTTTATATTGATCTTTAATTCTAAATTTAAGTAGATTGCAAATAATGAGTTTACTATTTATTTAGCTAGTCAAGTATGAATAGACTACATAGATCTGCATTTGAAAAGAAAATATTCTTCCTGATTTAACCTTAGGCCACAAATTTCACAACCAAACTGGCGCCAATCCATCTGATACATTCATGTATTCAATGTAGCATGATACGACAACACAAAATACTATACTGTCAGGAAAGTACATCTGAACAATAAGTAGAAATAGAGAAGACATTGACTCTCCACCAACAGGAATGTGACATCTGTTGGCAAGTAGAACAATAAACAAAAAACTCCATAGGAATGGACTGCGGTCTTCTGCCGACTTACAAACCCATCCATAGGCAAACAGAGGGTGTGTGGCGTATATCTATAATCCTGCCCGTAGCGGACCTCATACTACATCTACTAATTACACAAATATATCCAATCCATTGAACCAATTCAACTACGAAATGAATAACCTAAGATTACCCTCCCTTAATATAACTTTACAAAACTATATAGCCATTCACGCCCGACTTAAATTTAACATTTAAATACATTCGCACAAATGCATTTTATAAAATTTGTTTTAAAATGTTGAGTACAGATCAGCTGCACAGATTCCACGGTCAAAACATTCCAAATTAAACACAACCGATCAAAATACAAAATCATCGATAAACGTCACTTGCATAGGGAATATACAAATCCCATTAGCATTCATCGTAAGATGCTTGCAGTGATATCGTTGACATATATTCTAATCGAATGTGAAAACCACAATATTATCAACTGCTAACGAATCTATGCAACGTCTATACCCAACCTAAATTTCATCATTTAAAATTTAAACAATAAACAATTTATACAATAAGAAAAAAAAAATAGAAATGATTTTTATCAATCGGAAAACATATAAAATTAAACATTATTAATTTGATTTTAAACTTAAAAGTCAGATAGAAGTTCATAAACTTGAACGAAAGTTCTTAGTTATTTTTAAATTTAGAGTTCATGTCAATATAGCTTACAGTAGAAGAGTCCAGGTTCCCGTTGGCAATTCCCATGGCGTCTCCATTGGAAGAAAATGTTCTGGAGGTAGCATTATCTGGTTCCATTCTGGTATCACAGTCTTTTCATTTTATTTTTTTTTAAAACAAACAAAAAAAATGAGAGAGAACGGCAAGTGTGTCTTACCATTGTCATCAAATCAAGTTGGAAAAACTGACTGGAACTGAATATTTTTTTCTTTTTATAGTCCTCCTATGGATTCCATGAACAAAAACGTCACTGTTCTGTTTTTTTTCGTTATGGTCCGGGCCTTTATTTGCTTCCATTGGTCAAGCTAAAATCTCTTTCTTCTCTTATCTAACTTTTCATCTGACTTTTTAATTAAACAGCTTTTAGATAATTAATAAACAATCATTTCCATTTATAGATTACAGGAATTAATTAATACCTGTTTTTATTTTAACTTACGTTATTTTTTTATTAAAATATTTTTATATTTCCATCTTGTATTTTTTTATTTAAAAAAATACGTTCAAATACTTTTTTTTTTTTTTGTTTATGAAAAAATATTTTTAAAGTTTAGCATCTGTGCGAATATATATATGTTTAACAAACATTTTAATTTTAGCGTTTAGTTTTTTCCTTTTATTTGCGAACTTTTAAGTTTTTATTTTAAATTAATGTAATGACATATTTATATATCGTTACAAAAGATTTCTAGAGAAAGCTGAGAAATATAAAAATGCCTACCTTGTATCATTAAAATGCTAATGAAGTAAACTCCCAATGTTAGTGCACCAGCCAGACTCCTACACTGTTATCTAGTCACCGATGCTAGCTGATGATGACAAATACCTTAATAACTACATTTTGCTGTGAAGGGAAGCCCTCACTACCTTGTTGTCATCGTTTATAGCACCCTTAAAAGTTATTAAGTCCGAAGATGGTTAATGGAAAGAAACCAGAAGGAAAACAGATATAATTTTTTTATTTATTACTATTATGTCTTGTTGCTATAAATTTTATTGTATTTATTTTATTATTATTATTTTTTTGTTTCTCTATAAATTATTATTTGATTTTCCTATTTTAAAACAGTTCTTCCAAATTAATTTCTGGAATGCTTGTATGTATGCTGAGGCATAAATATATATATATTTGTTTATTATTGTTTGCTTTGTAATCTCTGTATGTGATTATTGAAAATTTATTGACATGCTGATTTGTTTTTTTTTTTGTTTTGCTTTGTTGGCAGTGGTGTTTCCTTTTTGAAAGTGTTTTTTTCTTCTTGAAAGTAGCACATAAAGGTGAGATTTAGGTTCAGCCTTTCAAAGATATACTGCTTAAAACATTGTGGTACCAATTAGCAGGATATTAGAGTTTTGGATAAGGAGAAATCAAAAAATATAATTGATTTTGCTAGTCCAAAATTAATAAAAATAGTAAATGAATCGGATAATCAAAAAGAATTAATTAAAAAAGCAACAACAAATTTTGCTGAACTTAATGATAACGTTCCAGAAAATAAAAGCACAAATAGACTTACCACTAAATCTTTTGTTACTTTAAACTCTTATTGGGAAAAATTTTTCATAAGTTGCATGTCACCAAGTACATCAATTTTTAGTTTAGTTATGCAAACAAATGACACTACAGGAGAACATGTGCTTGACAAACCAGATCTTAATGAATATTTAAAAGCACTCGATGCCCAGGAATTGATTAGCATGGTTAAATATACAGCCTTTTTTCCTGCTAGAGGGTTTGTTTCAATAGAATATTACAATAAAGAACAAAAAGAAAGAGCAGAAAACTTAAAGAAATAAAAAAAAAATTTTTTTACTATGTAACAAAAGATCCAAACCCTTTAATTTATGGAAGAATACTACTCACTCCACCGAGTTTCAATATTGAATATTTTAAAATGCAGATAGGCAATTATGCAAGGTAATAAATATGGAAAGGGAAATGACGGCGGATGTAGCCTTTCAAATTCCATCAAATGCATGGAGGGTAGTGCTAAAGTTGAAGAAAGGTGTAATGAAAGAACAGCTTCCACATAGATTATTAAAGGATAAAATGCCCATTTCCTTAGTTATAAGGGGTAGACCACCTTTGTGTTTTAGATGTGACAAAGTTGGTCATATAGCAGCGATGCGTGATACGGGGAATTGCATAAAGTGTAATAAATTCGACCGAATGAATCACCTATATAATTCACCTATAAGGACATGGGCTAATATAGTTAATAACAATAGAGAAGAGGATAAATTGTATGAAGAACAGATATATAATGAAATTAATACAGATATATTAGCCGATGCTGAGCGTTTATCAGTTGAACCTGACACACATGCTGATAGTAGTAAAACCTTTGAAGAAGATTATGACACTGACTCACAGATGGAAAGTGTGGTGGAAGACAGGGATATCATAACTCTATCGGTAGAATCTCTCAAACAACAAGTAAATAAAAAGGAATGCAGAAGAAAAACCAACATGGAAGATATAGCTGATGAAGGCAATAATGATAATAAGCAAGCAAATACTGATGTGCTAACATTGCCTATACAGGATAGAGAACCTTTAAATGATGATGTTAATAATGATAATAAGCAAGCAAATACTGATGTGCTAACATTGCCTATTCAGGATAGAGAACCTTTAAATGATGATGTTAATGATAAGGAATTGACAAATCTTTTGCCAAATCATGAATAAAGCAATAAATATAATATCAATTAATGTAAGAGGTATGAATGGAGGTGATAAAGCAGATAAGGTTGTGGATTACATAGCATCTCAGAAATATGATATTATAATTTTAACTGAAACAAAGATTAGTGACAAAACATCCCCATGGATTATTGAAAAACTCGCAAATAAAAATTTATTTTTGTACAAACCTAACATGAAATCATCACAAGGAGTGGCAGTGCTAATAAATATGAGTGCAGGTATAAGAAATATACAAATAATATTGTTACAAGTAAACTATGTGGTGGTGTCCTTTGTCATTTTTGACCAGCTTCATTACCTAATTGCAGTGTACTCGATTTCTAAGGGTAATGATATACCTAACGTGATTCATAGTGTTCAGAATAAGTTGTTACAAAAGCCGGGTATTGTTGTGGTGGGAGGTGATTTTAATTGCTCTTACCAGAATATTCCCAAACTCCTAGAACAGAAATTGGAAATGATTGCTGTGTACCCATTGAAAATGAAATATGGCAAAGATGCTTATTCATTTTTTAACAGTAGATACTCCTCACTGATTGATTTGTTCTTTGTATCCAGTGCTAAAGTTAAGGACTCATTTATTGATACCTCTTTGGTAGCCTTCTCGGACCACTTAAGAATACTTCTCCAGATAAAGAATTATAGTTTAATTAAAAATAAAAGATATGCCTTTACTATAAAGAAGAACATTAGGAGTCAGATTTTCCTTTCGGTTGATCAGATTTCTAACATTATCATAGTGTCGAATTATTACAATCGGATTTCAAACCTGCCTCCATGTATTGCTTGGCATAAATTCAAAAAATTTATTTCAGACTTGTGCTCTGATAGTTCGAATAATATGATGTCCCAAAATCAAATGAAAAATAGAATTATAGAGATTAATAAAACAATGAGTGTCATTTCTGAATTGGGTGAAAATAAAGACCTGGTTGGTAAACTACAACAAGAATATAATAATATATATAGGAAAATGCATGAAGATACATATACATTAAGACTAAGGAAATTAATTCCGGGGCTGGGACAAATATTAAAACCAACCATTAATTATGCAAAAATTTATATACCTCACACAAATGGTATAGCATCTATGAAGACAATAGAAGATTCTCTAATATCAGGTGATGAGGTTGATGAATATATGGTTGAAAGACTGAAACAGACCATGGGTAATCGGGACATTGATGGTCATCAATATAGGATAATGACAAAGCAAACAGGGAAGGAATATATTTTGTGTCAAGAAATTACAGATGAAATTAATAGATTGAAAATGCAAACAGTATTGGCTAATGATGCGATCCCAGCATCAGTTTATAAACAAATCACTTATCTTATGATAGGGCCTATGTTAAAATATTTTAATCAGATGTGCTCGCAAAGATTTGAATGGCCCAGCATAAATAAAAGAGTAATCTTTAGTGTTAAAAAAGAAAGGAACACATTAATACCTAAATTTGAAGACCTAAGAAATATATCGATTGAGGATATAGATTCTAAAATACTGGCTAGAATCCTACAAAGAAAATTGTTTAAAAGTGTCAGTGATAAAATTTCAACAGCGCATCATGCTGTGAAAGGTAAGAGAGCGATAAATGCAGCTCTTAAAATACAAGAAGCTATCAAGTATGCCAAGGCCTTGAATCTGACTCAGTACTTTGCATTGAAAATTGACTTTAAATCTGCATTTGACTTGGTTGACTGGGCTTATCTATTTAATGCCCTAAATGGGCTGATAAAAGATGATCAATATTTAATAAATGCAATAATTAATTATATTACTAATAATAAAATTTCTTATAAAAACTTTATGAGGAGGTCGGAGTTCTTTATCCCTAGTAAAGGTATCCCACAGGGTTCTCCATTGGCAGCACTCTTATTTGCTATTTATGTGGACCCTATGGTAAAGGAAATAGAAAAAATAATTAACGGAATCTACCTGCCCCATTTGGGAGTTTCAATAAAAGTAACGGCCTTTATAGATGACATAATAATAATTTTTGAAAACAGCTATAATATTGATATAGTTATAAATAAGGTTAGAAAATTCCAACAGGCTACAGGATCAGTAGTACAGTTTGCTAAGTCAGCAGCTTGGCAATTGGCAACAGGGAAAAGAATACCAAGTGAGTTTTTAGCTCAGCCTAAGTCTTTTCTTGGCCTCCCCCTTTACTTATCCAAAACTAAAATGAATCGTCAGTTAAATCAACTAGTAACAAAAAAAAATAGAAGAAAGAATTAATAGTTTTTCATATTTTAAACTCTATGAAGTGACTAGAACCAAGATTTTCAATGCAATTGCAATAGGAGTGCTTAGTTATTATGGACCTTGGTTGAAACTTTACAACAAAACTATCCAAAAGATTATACAGATGGCAAAGAAGTTCATATGGGGGAAGAAATCTAGCCTCCTCTCAACCTCTGTACTCCAGCAACCAATAGATAAAGGTGGGCTTAACTTAATCGATCCAAAAGCTTATGTTAATTTTATTACTGCCAGGGCATATTTGAATGTAATGAAGGATCAGTCCTTTAGTCCTCCAATGGGAGATATAAGAATTTACAATGAAATGGGAGCTGAGAGAAGATCACATCTTGCGGACATGTTTATAACATACAAAGATTTACAAGATGATCTAAATGTCCAAAGTCTAGATGGAATAAAATATAAAGATTTAACAAAAGGAGATTATCAAAATGAGAATGCGTGGTTGGGCTGTTCACTGAAAAGTGTTCTTAAAAAATTCCACTCGATATATACGCCTCAATCATCCATGAAGTTTATTTTTAAGCTGATAAATGGAATCCTGCCGACTACCTCCTACCTTAATAAAAGGCTGGGGATGGGGTTGGATGATGTGTGTATGTTTTGTAAGAAGAGAAAAGAAACATTTACGCACCTGCTTGAGGAATGCCAGGCATTCAGGGATATGAGATCACAAGTCTTTCATATGCCAATAATAGACCTAAAGGATCTGATAAAAAAATATGTGATTAGGTTTAATCCGCATAATGCAATGGTTATAATCCATGCATTAAAAACAATATGGCTAATTAGATGTTCTTTGGTATTTGACAATAAAAAATTCAACTGGCTGAGAAAGCTGGAGAGAGATTGGAGTGATTACTTTAACCTATGTTTAAAATATTGGCCAAAGAATACTGTAGAATCAGTGTGGGGAGGGTCTGCTCTATCCACATGTGAAATATGGTAGGTAAACATCATTTCCAGTCTAAGAATGTATTAGTAAGGTAATGAACGACAATATGTAAATCACTGAGAAAAATACCCCGAGTATTATGACAGTAGTTGAAGAAATGTTGTTAGAGGAACTTAAATAACCTTTGTAATTATGTAAATATTTTTGGTTTTTAATAAAGAATATTACTTTAAATAAAAATAAATAAATAATTGATTTTGGTTTGATTTCACTGATTTAAACTTAAATTTAATAACTTTAATTTGTTTTTCTTGTTATTGATATTGAGTTTATGTTGATGCCTTATCCCAATGTGTGACATTGACATCATGTTATATCTTCGGTGCATTGTATGAATTACAGCATAGGCATCATCTGCTACAATATTATTAGTTGCTATTTATATCAAAATATCAAATAGATTGAACGCGGAAAACTGTTCTACTTAGGGGCGTTACAAAATTTATCTCTGAAAAATTTTGGGAACCTAGGTCTAGATCATATTTAAAATAATACACAATCTATTAATTTGAAATGATCATGATTACAACATTGATTTTTCTTTTCTTTTTTGGTTAGTGGTCATTTATTCTCACACCTGGACATTATACATATTAAAACTAGGGAGATTGACAAGAGTCCTTGCCCACAGACCAATTGGCGATTCAGACCTGGGAACAACTAAAAATATAAGTTTTAAGCCGTTACATTTCATTCTATGTATGATGCCTCTAACCTTATAAGAACTGGGGGACCCCCAACTGCTGTGATGAAAGGGATGGGACGATCTACCTCCTATCTGAACTCTATCCCTGTAGACCCATTGCAGACAATGCTTGTTATTAGCAGCTCTAACTATTGCCTGTATACATAATTATGTGCCTTGCTCTATAAATCAATAAAATATCTCTTGAAAGTAAAACATTTTCACTTAAATACATCCCAATATATTTAAAATGATTATTGTTCTCACGGTTAGTTTTATGTTGTATGACAATCTATATACTATAAGAAACTTTTTTAAAAAAAATCTAAATACTTGGTCTTTAAATAAACAATTTAAACAAAGAGAACTTTAAATTAATTTACAAAAAAAAAAAAGGAGAATTTTGTTTTCCTTGTTTAATTAAAACAACTACAAAAAAATAATAAACTTAGATAAATTAGATGGTCATTTCCGCCACTTCTTATAACTTCATTTAAAAGAAGATACCAAAATCATTCGCGTCCTCCCTTATATCAATCAAATAATTTATAATAAATATATAGTTTAAATACAATACATTTTATCTACAAAAATAATATATATTTTTAGAAATCATTATAAAAAAACCAAGAAAATTATTAACGTTTTTGAAATCAATCTAATCTAAAAATATTTATATATATAATTTTAACACTTACATACATGCAAATAAAACAATAGCGAAATATTTCTAAACGGAAGTGTTTTCTGCAGTTTATTGTGAGGGTCCTTTGTTGAACTGACATTTCTTCCTCCACAACATGTTCTAATTGATTTTTTTTTTTTTTTTAAAGGCAAATATGAAATGTTATTTATACATTTCTAAGATAGGATGGAATTTTTCTCTTCTGACTTACAGTTTTGTTTAATGCAATTTCTATAAATATTTTGCTGGTTAACCATCATTTTTCTCAATTGCATTTAAAATTGATATTTCTTTAAAATAGCATTTCAGGTACACAAAAGTTGGATCGGGGTAGATTTCAGGCAGCCAGTGGTTTTGTTTTTCTAGCCAATCAACATAATAATGATTCGATGAAGGATAAAGAGTAACCCATTCAGAACCAAGAATCAAGAGACTTTCCCAAAGAAAAACTTGACTGTATATAAATGATTGATCTCTGTTTTCAGCATGTTTTTAAATATAATTCTGGATGATCTCAGTTTCCCTTAATTACATATAATTATAAAAAATATTTTAATTATTCAAATGAGTAAAAAAACATTATTGGGCTTCAGCTATTTTATCTCTATGTAATAATACTATGTTTTTTATTCTATTGCCTCCAAATCAAAAATGCAACCATAAAATTAAAAATCAATCTTAATCTTTTTAATTTCTTTTTCTTTAAACTAAAATATAGATATTTTAATTAAACTTTATTTTTAAATCTATTTTTCTTTAATCTTAATGAATTCAAACATACATTTTTTTAATTACACTTTTCTAATTCTAAATCTCTGATAAAATAGTTACACTATTTTAATATTTTATAAAATTTAGTTTTTTTTATATATATATTATTTATTAACTGTAACACACAGGCTTATTATATATCTGTGTCTATATATGCAATATATAGGGTATATGAGCACAGACTTTCACACGACCCACCACTCTCCACGCTATCTCATAACACTGATACACATATATGTGTATCAGTGTTATGAGATAGTGTGGAGAGTGGTGGGTCGTGTGAAAGTCTGTGCTCATATACCCTTATTATATTATTATAATGGATTTTAAAATTTTATTTTTAATAACTTTCTTTAAAAAAATTTTAAATTTACATTTATTGGCTATTCTCACAACTGTTTAACTAGCTCTCTTTGCTATATAAGATCACATGGATGAAATAGATAAAGCATTGTCTATTTTAATATATATAAAATAGAGAATCATATAACATTACAAAACTAACCAAAAAACAAAATTTTACTAAAATTTTCTCTCATAGGTTTGTAATGTTATGTGATTTTCTAATCCATTTCATTTATAATTATTAATATAGTATTAGACAGTATTTAATATATACATAAGCATTACAAAAATAAAGCTATACTAATCAATAAACAATCAAAATTACTCCAAATTCACAACTCAACCAGACTAGCTAAGAAAATAAATTCTAAAACACTACCAATGGTTTCACTTCTCAAGTGAGAAGTCTGCTTGCAGCAGTGAAACCATTGAGGGTTTTAGAGTTTATTTACTTGGAATAGTCTGGTTGAGTTGTGAATTCGGGGTAATCTGATTATATATATAAACAATACAAGAGGTATCTGAATTTTTCTTATCTAGGAGTGTCAGATACTTCTGTATCAATTTTAGCAATTATGTGAATTTACTTTAATGCAAATTTATTTTAAAAAGAAAATTTCCAAGAAATATACTATTGTATCTTCACTAGAACACCCATAAAATCTGTTTGGCAATTGACTTGTAAAACAGATATTTCAAAAGATAATGTCTATTACATTTTAAAGTGATACAATTGTTTAGAAAAGAATGAGGGGTGCTAATTGCTCTAACAAGCTCTATTGATAAATGCCATAAAAAAGAAAGCATTTAAAAATCTCTATCTAGAAATTTATACCCCAATCCTCAGCCCACTGGCTTCATGCTTTTGGCAATAGGTGCTAGGGTAATTTTAGACACTAGATCTAAAAATACCAACCCAAAGCCAGCATTTATCTAAAAGTTAACTATTAAGTAGAAAATCTGAAATGTTCAAATACCTATATGTCTTCAAACTCAGCTATCTAACTTAAATAGTTATATGGGGCTGAAAAATCTTCAGGAAACCATATATTAATAGACCTAGCAATATAACATCATTTAAGACATAAAAGCAAAACTATAAATAATAAATAAAGACATATATCACATGAAGCCTGTAAATAAAAATAATGAGTGGTGCTAATTGTTTTAACAAGATTTTAGCACCACTTATTATTTTTATTTACAAGCTTAAAAAATTGAATCATGTGATATATGATTTTATTTTATTTACTATTTATAGTTTTGCTTTTAGGTCTTAAATTATGTTATATTGCTAAAGCTATTAATATATGGTTTGCTGAAGATTTCTCAGCCCCATATAGCTATATTTACATTAGATAGCTTAGTTTGAAGACATATAGGTATCTGAAAATTTCAGATTTTCTACTTAATAATTAACGTTTAAATAAATGCTGCTTTGGGTTGGTATTTTTAGATCTAGTATCTGAAATTATCCTATCACTTCACTGAGAATTGACAAAAGTATGAAACCAGTGGGCTGAGGATTGGGGAATAATTTCTAGATAGAGATTTTTAAATACTTTCTTTTTTATAGCATTTATCAATAAAGCTTGTTAGAGCAATTAGCACCATTTATTTTTATTTCCAAGCTTAAAAAATTGTGTCTTGTGATGTATGACTTTATTTTATTTATCATGAATTAAACTTTTATTTTCAGTAATATGGAACACCTTCCAATTTCAATCGTGGTGTTAATATTTTGATAAAAACTTGCCAAATAAATAGTTTGCATAAAAAGATAGCAGTGACTCCTCCTCTCACCAATAAATGTTGATATTTAAAGTGTAAATAAATTGAGAAACAATACACTGAAATTATATATTCATTGGATTAAATATTTCCAAAAATTATTATAATAAAGAATAGAAATAAAGAGATAATATCTATGAAAATAGATAACCTTTAACCTTTGATGTTTCTAAGAAATTTTTAATTACTACTAACTGTCAATCCCTGAGGCTAAACAAGTTTTCTGATTAACCTACAATAGCTCTTTTGTTGAAGTTTTTTGTTGACACTGCATATATTATAATATGGAAAAGGATTTGAAGAGACAAACTTTGAGGCATAAACAAATTAAAATATAGTCAAACCTTAAATAGACATTGTACACGACCATATATGAAGATTATTTGTAGTGCTATTAAAAAAGCAGACCTCAAATGATAATGAATAATATTCTAGTAATATCAATGTCTGCAAGTGCTGATGCATAACACTCATGCTGACAACAATATAAATGGTATAGATTATCAACCTAAAACCTTCACCTAGAATGATAATCAAACAAAGTATATTTCATTTAATCAGATGCAAAAGAATAGAGACCATTAAACAATCCTAAAAACATTGCAATAACATCTATATCTAAATGTACTCACTGCATATTGGTCACCACATAATTAGTAGATATATCAACATAAATCCTCATTTGTGATGTTCAAACTAAATATCACACTCAAATGTTAGACAGCATAGCTTATATTTCCTGATCATCATACTTAAAAAAAATAAAACTACCACTGAGTAGGAATCTAATCTAACAAGAATAGCTTTTATTTATTTCAATCTACTATGATCTTGACTGTCACCTTTTAGAATTGTGTTGCAAGTCCATGTTTGAATTCTTCTCAAGTTTATTGTGTTTCTACCATTCAATACTGTTTCCCGATTCATGAAAGTAAAGATCTTACATAAGTAATGTCACACAAACTTATTAAAAATCATTAGAATTCAAAATATTATTGAAACAGGGCAAATTTAAATTTAAGTGCTTTATTAATCAAATGTATAATAATAACAAATACATATAAAACTTTACACGACAGAAATTACAAAATAAATCCATATTAAAATGATGCATTCATTAAGCAGCTTATGAATATATTTTAAAAAAAAATTGTTTCTACTCTTACGCATGGAATTATGTCGATAATACTACTTCTAGAAACATGCATGACTGATGGTTAGATAATAATGTTTGTAATAATCCATCAATGATAATAATTAATGAAATCTAGGTTTTTCTCCTATTAAATATATTTTAATAAATGAAGAAAGTGATTTTACAAAATGTATATATTATGTAAACAAATAAAAAAAAAAAATTAAATTTAATATTTACACAAAGAATGAAGAAAAGAAAAAAAATATTTTCACTCTTTTTATTAAGGACTTAATATAATTAAATAAAAGAGAGAAAACATTAATTTCTTATTGATAATATATAAGTAACTCAAATTTCTCAGGCAGTTTATTATAAACGAATATGAACTTTATTATAATTATATATTAAACTATTTTCATCATGTAAAAAAATTCAAACTTTATTTAAATGTTTGCCAATACATTCAATTTGTTAATAATGGCACAACCATTAATACACAATAAAATGTTTGAGTAGTGTATTTTCCTCTTTTCTTCAAGTAATGACAGTCGTCTGTTCTATGGTAGTAGTAATATAAAAACTGAAAAAATGCTTTTCCATTCTAGGATAAGGAAGCTTTCTTCAGATTTAACCAGCACAATCTGGAATTTATTTGATTTGACATTTTAAATACAGTCAATAATTAACTTCTATAGTTCATTTGACTATTGATAATTGGTAGATTTTATAATAGCTTTTGATCTCCATTAAGTCCATTTTTGAAGGTAGGCAGATAACTTCTGGAATATATTTGTATAGTGATAAGCAACAGAAAACTCTTTAGACAGGACCCATACTATCATTCAGAAAAACTAGGCAACAACCTAAGGCACAAGCCATGAAGGGTCACAAAACTTCAAGCTATGCTTTATTCATACTTCACTAAAATATCAAAATTAAATAGTGATAATTCATGAAATTTTCACTAAATTTTTTATGAATTTCCCTCCTCCTCATAATAAATAAACATTTGCTGGTATTTATTATAATTTAACTATATCTTATTATATTTTATATGATGTAGACTGTGCTAAGGGTGAGATCAAATAGTATATCGAGTATACATTTTTCTAGTTAATTTTAGTACCCAAAATGAATTAATAATAAATTAATTAATAATAACTGAGATTTTAAAAATGTTTTTATAAGTAAGTTTATTTATAAAAGTATGATTTTTTTAGTTAAGTAAGGAAAATAAACAATGATCATCTGGAGCTCAGCATTGGAAAAGAAAATCAGAAAAAGCCAAACAACCAGCAAAGCAAGAAAGTAATTACTTGAAATATCTTTGCACATGAAAAACAACTAATAAAGATGAACATGATAATTTTACAAAAGATAAATATTGTGTTTCACTTAAAAAATTCAAGAATATATGTGCAAAATAAACAATATAAAGTTATTGAAGATAAACAAAAAGAAGATACTACTATTCCTGTATTAAAATACAATGATCTCATGGATTGACCTTCTCATTTTAATGATAATTTTTGACAAATCTTAGTACAATATGGACCACAACAGTCTGTAACAAAAGATTTCCACAAAAATTCATAAAAAAGATTTTCCTCTTTACACCACAAAAAAACATTGCCAAATAAGTACAACAACAGATCTTATTAAATAATCACAATCTTCTTACACCTTTAAGCAAATATTTTTTATTAATATAATAACTTTCAACTGTTCCTGGCAGTCTTCTTCAGATCTCAATAAAATGGTGAAAAGGGAAAGTTAGAGCAATAGATTGAGATCTGAAGAAGACTGTCAGGAACAGTTGAAATTGTTATTAATAAAAATTATTTGCTCAAAGATGTTAAAAAGACCGTGATTATTTAATAAGATATATTGTTATATATGAATAAGAAAAATTACTGAAGAAGAAGTATATATAGAAATAAAGGAGTAGATAGTTAATAATTCAGTAATCAAAAGATGCATTTTTTTTGTTTTTTTGCTATAAATTATACAGTACAAAAATTACACCAACTCTATAAAAATTAGGAGTCAAAGACTGAAAAAATATTGAAGTAATTTTTTCTTCACATATTATGACTCATGTGAGTTGAAAGCTAGTTAAGTCAGTTGTTTAAAATTATTTATTGTTAAAGTGTTTCTCCACATGTATGTGTATAAGCATTTACATAAGAGGATTGGGCTCACTTAGAAAACTATCAGACTCGGAAAGAACTTGAATTATGATTACTCATAAACAATCAACAAACAATCAGAGAAGAACAATACTGCTGTCAAATATTGAAACATTTGATTGCTTTAGTTAGAGTACTTGGCACATAATATCTTGTATTTTGTGGTACTAATAAAAGTTGTACACTGCCAATAATGTAATTTTTTGAAGTTTGTTGAATATTCAGCTCTTTTTGATCCTATAATGAAAGAACATAACATATAGTCAAAAGTCAAGAAAAAATATCAATTATTTAGGAAAAGATATTCAAAATGACTTATTCATATCTTAGCAAAAGCCATAAAAAATAATATCCCTTGTAAAACTGGAAAAATACTATTTAGATCATTTTAGATTGCACTCCATATGTTAGCCATATTGACTATCTGGCAATAATTGTATGTTTTGATATTGTAATTCCATTAGATAATGAGATGACCAAATCTGTGATAATGGTAAGAGAGCTTTTTTTAGGATTTGTTCTTCTAGAGATAAGTATAAATTCATTCATAAGATTAACTTTAAATGAATATCTAAGACAACTGGAATTATTGATGAAGAATCTCCATGCTCAAAGCTATGATAGTGGAAGTAATATAAAGGGCAAAGAAAATGGTGTTTAAAAGAGGGTTCTAGATATACATCCTCATTCCTTCTATTCCTAAATTTAGTGATCGATGGTGCTTCCAGATGTTGATTAGATATAACTAGATTCTTTACATTAGTACAACAAATTTATAACTATTTCTTTGCATTTACCCATCATTGGAAAATTTGCTTTACTCATATTTTGGATTTGATTACTAAACTATTGAGTGAAACCAAGATGGAAGAACTATATCAATGCTTCCAAATATTAAGATATCATCTTGTCAGTATATATGATGCATTCATGCAAATTTTTGATGAACCAAGATTAAATAATTCAATAGGAAATACTTCCCAATATGAAGCAAAACCCGTTCTTGATTTCATTTATAAATTTAAGTTCATAATATCCTTTGTTGCATGGTACAACATTCTTTACGAGATAAATATTTCAAGCAAAATGATGCAAAGAAAGGAAGCTGATTTAAATTCATTTATAAAGCAACTACATAGAACCAAAAAATATCTTCTAAAAAGAAGAGCTGATAAGGGTTTTGAAATTTTTTAACTGGTGCTGTTGAAATTGATAAAAAACTGGAGATCCAAGTGAATTTTTAAATAGAAAAAAACAGAAAGAAAAGATAAAGATGGCAGTTGAAATATGAATATCAAGATGAGGCTTTGCAAGATCTTCAACAGAAGTTCAAAATAAAATTTTACTATTGTATCTTAGTTATGACTATACAGTCAAGTAAAAAGGGATTCCAACAATTTCAACAGTTTAATATTCCATTTTGATTTCTTTATGATATATATATATTGTGCCAAAACATTTTGCCACGATTGAAAATTTTTCAAAGATTAAAAAATACGGTGGCTGTTCGAGGGCACCACGAAGCATTTCAGTCTGGACTGGATTACAATGGTTTCTATAAACATGGTTAATTATTTGTTTTCAAACAGCAATGATCAAATGTAATCTCTAAAATAATTTTGTTTTATCCGACTAAAATTTTATAAAATGAAATATAATACTTAACTATTTATAATATAAAAAAAATCAGACCAATACTTGACTAATATTGAAACATTTATTATACCTTTTTCCTATTCTCTTCTTATTCCCTTCCTTCGCATTTATTTAATCAAGCCATCCCGATCTATTCCTTACTAATTCAGATTTAACACATCATTCTCGAAGGAGCACGGCCAGCACTTTATTAAATGTATAAAATTTTATCAATACTTATAATAAATACATACTATGAGTGTACTCAAGAGTGACTTACTATAAGAGCATACTGGTTAGCAAGCATGCTCAAACCTCCTCTTTCTAATCTTAAATCCTATACATATTCCCTTCAATCGAGTATACAATTTTTTTTTCCTTTTATATTCATATATACATTATCAGAATAACAAGGATAGGAAATAAAAGTAAGTTTAATTGATAAAATATAGAAATAATTAACGAATCTATAAACCAGCCCCCTTTTCTATTGTTGAAACATATATATGTTTGAAGTGAGGGATTTTCAAAAATACGCCATTATACATAATACATATATTATCATGTAAATGTTTCTTGTAATAAAAAGTCAATCTACACTGATAGATCAGTGTATTGTGGACGAAGTATTTCATTTTATGCTTGTGGTTGGTCCAGAACTTCCATTTTAGTCCGTTTTTCTTGGCTAGCTCTCAATGTCCTAAGCAATGTCGACATTTCCAGTGGCAGTTTCAGGTGGTAATGGAAAGAGAGATTCCCAAAAGATAAAGTTCTGTTGCCTCTAGCCACTCAACATTTTTCTCTCTTTTTATTTAATCAGATTTTTTTCTTTGGGAGAATCCGAACCGAATTAAAATCAATATATCAGATACTGACTTTGGTCAAATTCCAGTTAATAATAAAACAAAAGGCAAATTCGTAATTACAGTTTTTTTCAAAGTCTGAGTTTCCACCTTTCATGTCCTTCCTTTTTTTCATATTTTGTTTGTAATCCCGTGGAAACATTCCAATTGATCGTGTGATAGAAAACATAAAAACACCTCTGCTTTTTAAAGTTCAACAATAGACTGATTGCAGAAAAATACTATACTTTCTTCCCTCTCCTATCTTAAAGAATTCCTAATAATTAGAAACAAATTAAAAGACAAGCTTTTATTAAAAAAAAAAACTCGCAAGATCTTTTTTCTTCTTATCTTGATTTAATCTATCTCAAAACTTCATTTTAAAATAAGTGTTATTATTGATTTTTTTAAGTATAAAAATAAGTATTATTATAAAATAATATGAATATGAGCTGGCAGAAAAATATCAGTTCAATATATATATATATTATAACGATCGGGGAAGAGAAGTGAAATTATGTCCAGTCTTACTGTATCTGCCGACAGGGTGCCACTAGATCATTTGAACCTAGAAAATTTATAAAGTAGACAGATATGCACTGTTAAGATCACAACCACCAGCCCTAGTCACTAGCTCATGAAGTAGCAGAGGTTTAAAACATATTATTAAATATATTTCTTTTAATAAACAATAATAAAAGCAATCACTGTCAGTAGTAATAACCCAAAAAGATTTTATTCACGTATATATATATAAGTGACGACACACAAACTTGAAAAATAATTATATATAAAAAAATTATGTTGTTTCATTATTATTTACTATTATTTTTATTTATTTTAACTTTTATTTTTAATCTTAGAAATGTTGAGTATAGATGAGCTACCCAGACGATGCACTTAAAAGACTTTCAAACATTTGATTCCAGGCTAAAAGTCGGCAGCCACACCAACGCTCGCTTCCAGATATATATCAGCAACCCATGCAATGTGAACATGTTATCATAGAATCATGCTGGCAGGAATGGGCATCTCAACATCAGGATATTATTGGAGAAAACATGAGCTTCAACCAGTATAGGAATGTACTTCTCTCTGGCGAAGGAATCATGCATGTAATCTAATAAAAAGAATAACGCTTCATATGGATGGGGGAGCGGTCTATCTTGCCATGCTTATCCACCTAATCCATAGAGCTGGAATGGGTCAATGGTGCAGGAAATATGTCTGTGTCCATTTCAATGATATGACTACCTCTTTGGGGTCATGCATTCAGTTGGACTTGTCACCTAGGTGCGAACACACTTCACATTACATTGATATGAAAATCCATATATCTCTCTACCAGCATTGACATAACTATGAAACAAATAGTCCGAAATCAAAACCCCTTTAAAACTAACATATATTTAAACGAGTCTAGCAGCCATCTACACTCAACTAACATTTAAATCATTTTATTAATTTAATTCTTAAAAAAAAATCTTTAGTTTAAGGTTTTAAAATCATTTTTAAATGACGCATTATATTTAACTTATTTTTTTACTACAAATATTATTTAACCTACTTTTCTTTTTAATTCAATAATGCACAAATAACGATAAGTATTTTCATCTTTAAATTTGTTTGCAATAGCAAACCCCCAACCCATTACAAACAGATATTAAACATGAATTTAAAAAAAAAACAATATATATATATTAAGAGATTACGTTAACTTTTATCAGAGTTTAAAATGGCAAAGTTTATAAAAGATAAAGTTCAGGTTTGTTCAGGAAAGAAAGTTTATAGTTCATTTTTAGAAACAAATAAAGTTTGGAGATTTTAAATTTAAGAGAGTTTAGATTTCATTTTTATCATTTATAAATTATACTTTCCTTTGTCCGACCTCATTCCTTTGTGACGAAGATCTACAAAGACTTATGATGATTTATGAAGATTTCTGAAGACGTTTTATGAAGACGGTTACAGTGGTTTGACCCTGGGATCTGTGGAGATGAAGGCTGCCTTCGTCCGGCCATACCAAAGGAAGCACGATGAAGCTGATTACATCTTGGGTGACGGCGATAATAGCTTTTTAAATTTTTATTTCTACTTTCAGCAAAGATGAATGAATTTAAATTTTTTATTTTTCTAATCTCGAACTAATTATTTCTTTTGGATTTTTCTTTTTGTAGTCCTCCGGTACCTTATGTCTGGAATGCATGGATCCATCAAACATATTCCATATCTATATTTCATTGAGTTTGTCGCCAAGTAGACGTTGGGTTTGTGGCTAAGTAGATTTTGGGTTTTCCACCGAGGTCTGTGTCTCTATCTTTGGACGGAAAAGCAAGTCTTTTGTTTCTATTCCTCGATTCTTTTATCTCTTTTGTAATCATCTTTTCAATGGTCATTTTGCCCTAAGGATCTGTTTGTAATTTTTATTTTTAAGATTAAAAACTCGTTATTTTTTTTAAATCAAAAGGTTTTTTATTATATTTTATTTAAAGATTAGAATCTTTGCTTCGATTCTATAATTTTTTTAAAGCTAATTTTATTTTAGTATTTAAATCAAACATATTAATAAATTAATAATTCGTTATTTGTGCATTTTGAACATTTGCACATTTAGTTCAGTATTAGATATTTACAAAAAAGTCAAGGATTAAAATTTAAATGTAACGCATATATATATATATATTCCATTACAATATATATATATATATCACCTAAAAACAACTGCTGATTTACTAAACAATTACAAAAATCTTTAAAAGGTTTTGACTCATAATGCTAATAAAGATATTGATGCTGAGAATCTCTGCAGTAACTCAAAGACTTCCAAAATCCATGCCACCACAAGAAGAACTTTTCTTTACATTAAAAATTTGTCGACTACATAGCCAAAATTTTTGTTGCACTAAAAATACTCCTTACACTTCCAGCTTTAGTTGCAAGGGAGAGCATAGTTTCTAAAAGTTAAAACTTATTAAGTTTAGCAAAATGATTTAGCTTTTACACTAGATTTAAAAGGACTGATAAAATTTTTTGCAAAATTGAAGTCAAGAAAAATTAAAATTGTTTTTATATATACATATAATATATTATTTAGAATATTATTAATAAAGCATGACAAAATAATTTTTAAATTAAAATTTCATTAAAAAAATCCAACTTGTGAAATAAGGCCCAGGACACAAAATAATCTGGCACTGTGTACACAGTTGCAAGGGCTAGAATAAGAACACTAAAATAATAGATGACAAAAAGGCTAGATATATTTTATAGAACAATATAGAACCACAAGTTTGATAGCTCATTATCTCAATAGGATATATTTAAACTTATAGTCTGCACTAATGTCTGGATGAACTAGCATAAGATTCAGATGATTCATTGTCAAACAGTCATTACACAATATAGGGATTATATTTCTCATCTAGCATTTTGATGATGTAACTTAATGATATAACTTAACTTTTTTTTCAAGTCCTTCTAATAGTTTTTATATTCTATTTAAAGATATTTTATCTGAAACACATTTTCCTCAATTCAGAAGTTAATATGCCCATCTCATCAGAATATTTTTTCAAAACATATTGCATACACTAATAATATTCAAAAAACTGTTTTAATTTATTCTGAAAGTAACTAGTGACTTAGTTACTTGCCATTACTATGACAAAATTTGCTTAAGAAATATTACCACACAAAACATATAAAAATTGTTACCATAAATTAATCTCAATATAATATCCTTTGCATTTAATATTTGCAACTTGTACTGACTAATCTATATTTATAAATTGAATCTTGTTTTTGCATAGGATGCCCCCCTTTGCATTCTATCAAAAGGATTTTTTCTCTCTATAAACTGCCTTATGAATACATTATGAAAACTGATTTTAATGCTTCATTATTTTATTTCAATAAAAAGTACAGCTATCTAACTTTATCCATACACATATTATCAATTAATTAAAAAAAAAATTATTTTTAAAACATGAACCTAAACTCTTTGCTTTTTTATTTTATAAACATAGAACAAATAAACTTTTTGAATATCAAAACATTAAATATGGACAGATCCAAAGCTACCTGCACCTCTTCATTAACTTTTATCCTACTATTAACTTTATTTCACTTATTTTCACCTACTGTATCTGTTTATTTTTTCCAACTATCTGAACAAAACATCCCACATAGTTTTAATATTGGTTCCATGTTGGGTGCCAAAAATTATTTACCTATATATCAGACAAAAAATATTTTTCTTTTACATATACTGACCACAAGGGCACCACTAGTCTGAAAATTGAAACTAGACATTTATTTTAAGGATGGACAGTATATACGAACATGAATGCACCGGGCTAGCTCAATTAAGTAAATGAGATCTTATGTTTTGCTTTGACAGTTTGGAAGGTAGCAATAGAAAAGAAAATCAACTAAGTAAAATGAATAAATAATTTATTAGTAGAATGATTAAATAAACATAAATGTAGAGAATAAACTTTAAAATCAACTTAAAATGTACTACCCATACATTCATCAAAACTAAAATTGTTTAGAAAACAATTTCCTGTGTGATGTAATTATAACAGAAAGAATACAAAAATATCAACAGCAGTGAAAATACTAGTAAGTATTCAGTGATCTCACAAAACTGAGAGAGAGAGAAATTAGCTTCTTGCTTATAACCAATAGTTATTAAAAATAATGAATCTCCATATTTGAGATGCCTTAGAGTTTATGCTGAACAGGCGAAATGTGAAAACAGCTTCCAGAACACTAACTTTAAGAAATAAAACTAGAGAGTTGAAAATTATTACTTTCAATCAATTGACTTCCCTCTGAGTGAGACAGACTAGGAGTTCATGATTTACCTACTGAGATGGTTAAAATGATCATACATGCCCCTAATAAACAAATTGGAAGCTCAAAGGAATAAAACTAAAGGCTATTAGTTTCACAACATAAGTAGGACTAATAACAAAATGGGTCACAAGCTAGAAGCTAATTAAGAGTCTGTAATATCAAGATTGCTCTACATAATGACTGTAAGATTACAATTAAAACTATACTATCTTACTTACTAAGAGTTGAGCATAACATACAATGCAGGTTTGATACTGACACTTGTTTAAGGGGACAATATAAATGCGCAGAAACCAAAATTGTAGAATGTAAGGTAGCTTAACAATTTACTTAAATGCTAGTGCACTAGGCTTATTGAGCATAGTCCCTTGATTTTGATTTACTGATGGCATGCTTAGGCAAGTATGTTAGTGGTTTCATGGTAGTTGATTCTTATGGCATTATAAGCAGACAATGGAGACATAGGAAGCCCAAACCTGCCCTGCTGAAAAGCTTAGCAAATCATGTTATGGGAAAATATCTTTGTGGTAAATTTGGTGTTCATTTAAGTAGAATCTCCACTAACAAGTAATAACAAATTTCTTACAATAGCCTTTCGAAAGACTATAATTCTTTCATCCATAATTTATGAAGGATAATCGCAGAATCAGCTTTCTCTTGGAATATGCAGGGATCATTCTTCTCTCAGTTTGTTCAGGAATCATCCTCCCAGAGTTTTGTACAGGAATCGTTCTCTCAGAGTTTGCAAGTAAATAAAAAAAAGAACTGTCTCACAATAGCTCAGATAAGCCTTTTATAGAAAAATCTCTCATATCAGGAACTATTATAAAATTTTCTTTCTCTTTCTTAATTAATTTTTTTTTATTTAAATCTTTTCATTTGGCTAACAATAGCTATGCAATTAAAAGAAAGAAATTGCCTTTTACAGGTCTAGGGATTAACAAATGAAAAATTCTTTTCTTTTTCCTTTCTTTCTTTAATTAGTTATTCTTATCAATTTAGATCTTAAATGTGAAAGACAATTTATTTATACAATCCATTTTTATATAAATGAATCTTTCTCTCTTTTTTAAAAAAAAATAAAAAAATTTTTAATTAAAAAAAACCGAATATAGCTGTGGTATTAAATATAACTTCCACGTATATACATATACATTTGTACAAGCAAAAAAAAAAAAAGTTTTAATCAAGTTTTACAAACAATTGAACTCATAAAATGTATTTTATTTTCTTTACCTCTGTAAAACTTTAACTTTGTAATGGTGTTTTAAGCAGCCATTACAATACAGAACACCAGATAATGATAAAATGTTTATAAATAAATTAAAATAATGGTTAAAATGTTTTAGACTAACTAACAATGAAATAATACTAATAGATGTATGAACATTGATTTATATAAATATTCTAAAATGGTTGAAGCTTATATAGATGCATTAGCTACTTATGGTATATTTTGTCATGTTAAAACATACATAAGAGAAGAAATTATAATGAATAATATAGTTTCTTCATGTATTGTTCATATTAATATAAATCTGATGAAAAATACTATTTTAACTGCTGTTATTAAAGAAAAGATGGCTGACCATTATCTTACATTTATATCTATTCCAAACAAAATACAACATAATAGAATATCAGAACTAGTGGAAAATAAATTGATATTATATAACAATAAACTAGTTAATTTTTTTTTTTTTACAAAAAACTGACTGGAATGAAGTCAAAAATATTAATGGCATTAATACTGAAACAGGCAGATATGTCTATCCTACTGTTTCACCTACTATATGCTATAGTAGTACCTTTATTTACATACCTATGTACCCAAATCCTCATATATCAGATTAAATTTAAAATTAATAATCATAGTTATGTATGTGTGCATATATTATAGCATACAACATGGAAAGCATATGTATATAAATAATAAATCAACTCATATGCACACGTATATATTACTGTTTACTAAATAAAGGCAAATCTTCATGTATGTGTAACCAAGATATATATAAATGCAGAGAAGAAATAGTGTGACAGGTTTAAACATTATAAGTTTTCTTTATTTAATTAGTTTTATAAATGTAATATTGTTAAATAATTTTATAAATGTAATATTTGAAATTATATTTTTGCATATGTAGTTAAATTCTGTTTACATGTTACACATATATAATAAAGATTTGCTAGATTTCACAAAGATGCTGAATTTCAGATGTTTTTTGTAAAGGAATAATAAAATTGATTCATCTCGCTATATTTTGACCTACTTATATAGTTAAAAAATAAGAATAGATTTTAAAGTAAGGTGAAAGAAATTTATTGACCAAAGCTTGTAAACAAGTCAATAATGCAGCAGGAGTCACTAGATTTGTCAATATGTGGCGAGCTAATTAGGAAGATGCATCTGAAATTTAAGAAATAATTAAGAACTATAAAAAAACGTGATTTTAGCTTTCACATTATTACAGGTAGTTAATAAAGAAAAACACATGTGGCTAAAATAAAAAGAGAGGGGGAAGGAAAGAGCATAAAAGACTTATTGCAGCCATTTTGTTTTTAGAGGGACTATTATTAAGTTTAAGATTAAACAGATTGTTAAAGTTGTTAATAATAAAAATAATGGGCTAAGTACAGAAAGACTAGCTTTCCAACCTCCAGAAAGTGGTCTACAATGTGCTGGAACAGGATGACCAATGGCCAATACCAGCCATGGGACACTCAAGATCAACATTGAATAACCATGCCTAAGAGAAGATGCCTGAGAAAAGAACTTAAAGCGGTAATATTTCTGCAATTTTAAAATGAACATTTAAACTAAATCTCATAACCTATCAATGCTAGCTCAAGTTATTATAAATGGCCAATATAATTTAAACTAATGTATTTCAAACTTTCACATACTAATTATTAAACTAAAATGTAAGTTTTGTAATATTATTTCATATCGTAAATCATGCCTGATTTAAACAGATTTAAACTGATTCACTATAATTTAAACTAATGTATTTCAAACTTTCAAATACTAATTCTTAAACTAAAATGTAAATTTTATATTATTTGGTATCGTAAATCTTGCCTGATTTAAACTGATATAGTATGGTTTAATCTGATTTAAGCCAAGTTAAAATAATTTATCCTTATTTGATTTGATATTTAATATATCTTAATTTCATTTCTTTGCACTAAGTAAAGAAAGCCAAATCTTATATTTCACTTACGTGAAATCTTAATTATAATTTTATATGTTTTTTAGTTAAGTCTATGCCGATATTATTTTCAATTATTTGTTTATATGTTTATGCTATGTTGATTCAGAACAGAGTTTACTCACATTTAAGTTAACTAGTGAGAAATAATTAGAGATTCTCACAGGTAGATAATTTTGCGCTTATTAGTGCACAAATGAAACTTCCTTCTGAAACTAGTAAAATAAAGCTTGGTTTAGGTGTATAATTAAGCGATTATAAATGATTAAAAATATGTTTGCGTTAAATGAAAAATATGGTTAATATTTAGCTGAAGTGACTAAATGCAGCATAGAGCTAGAATTTAATCTTATAATTATCCCCAAAGGAGTCCTCCTTATACATACATGAATGCCTATATAGATAACTTAATAAATTAGATTCATTATATTTCTTTAATAACATAATTATAAGTGCTAATTTACGAATTGATTTACGGTGGTTCTATAGAAGGAAACTAATGTTTTGCATCTGTTTTATATATAATAATGTAGTGAGCATGGTGAATGTGTTCTTAGGAAGTGCATACATGTATTTACTTATTGTTGTATATTATTTCTGAATGGGCTTCTGGTTTTAATGGCCATCCCATCTATTTAGTTCAGACAGCTCTCGTTCCACAATGGGTTTTGATTTTAAGGGTCATCCCATTACCTCCGCTTAAGACTGGATCAGAAGCATCCAGATATCCTGATAAGCTGTTCGATCACCCGGACTAAAAAGATCTCTTTCACAGCAATGGGCTTGGTAGAAAAAGGAACCGGTTACATGGTAACAAATCCTGTAAGCAAGAGCACATTTGAGATGCACAGACTCAGATTGTATGTATCTGAAGTCTTACTACCCACCATCAATCAGTTCATCCCTCCATAATAATTTATATTTCAGCTTTGATCTGAAACAGAATCTAGTTTCATAAGCTTATAATCTATATAGAGAATTGTGTACTGATCAAATAAAATATTATGATTAATGATGATCGCTTCTGCGGATTAACTAAAGTAAATCTAAGCCACAAAACATAGCATAAATAGGGCATAGATAATCATGAGCTAAACTTGAAATAAATCTGTATTGCTGTAATAACAGAGCTCATAAAAATGTAACTTGGTAAATTATAAATCATCATCACCTGAGAGTGAGAGAAAATAATAATTGTATAAATTAAAACAGCTTGTAACTTTAAATTTAAACAAAATGTAATTTTATAAATCATCATCACCTGCGAGTGAGATAAATCTTAAATCTGTAAATTTAAACCAAATGTAATTTGTTAAATCATCATCACATGCAAGTGACATCCAATACTAAATATGTAAATTAAACAGTCTGTAACTTATTCAATCATCATCATCTGTGAGTGAGACAAATTTGTGCCATCAATTGTTTTATTTTACTTTATTACCTAAATTTTTGCTTTGACTAAATTTGTTTAAAATATAACTCTGCTTAGTATCTAAATTTTGCTCATTATTCATTAGTTAATTGTCAACTAGTAATTAGTTATTGTTTGAATATTTATGAATCACAGTCTAAATTTAATGATGTCTGTTAGTTGAGTCACACCTATATAGCTATACTTTAGTTATGCCAATTTATATCATAGTCTTATGTTTCACCGATGTGCTACTGCTGGCATGTGAATTAAGAAAATACTGGTGTAGCCTCATATATGTCATCCGTAAGGTAGTAAATCTTTGAGTATTGGTAAAATAATTGAGATGAGATGGGATTCGGGGTCATAACAACCTCACTTCGATCAGCCTTGGTATGATTTACTAAAACTCTGGATTTTATTGCGCAAATATACAAATATGACCATTACAATACTATGCTAGGAAGTTTGTAGAAATTTTCAAAGGTGTATACAATAATTTGTGATTAAAAATAATAATAATAATAAGTTCCATATTAATTGGATAAATAAAAAAATATTAAAAATTAATAACAAAAAAAAAAACAATTTATTGAAAGAATGTAAAAAACTAAACAAAATTATGATTTATTTTTTAAATATAAGATAATAAAAAATAAAGTTAATACTATGATAAGAGCAGAGAAAATATTGTTTTATAATAAATTTTTTAATAAAAATAGAGGTGTCATAAAAAAAAATTGGAGAAAAATAAATGGAATATTATTAAGAAAATCAAGTTCTATAAAAGATGAAGATTTAAAAAAATATTTTAATAGAAATGATAGTTTTCTTCTAGCAAATACTTTTAATAAATAATATATTTGTAGACAGAATTAAAAAATTAAAACAAATTAATCATGATAATAATATTTTGAAAATATATAATAGTCAACTTAATTCAATATTTATGCCAAATTTAAATAATGAAGAATTACATGAATAAAAGAATTAAGAGATGATATAAGATGAGGTATAGATACAATCAGAATGGTAGACATAAAAAATAATATTGACATTCTATTAGATGTTATAATTTATATGATTAATAAAATAATAGTAAGTAGTGAGTTTTCTACATTATTAAAAAGATCTATAGTAAAAACAGTTTATAAATCTGGTGCTAAAAATAATGTCAATAACTATAGAGTTATATCTATTTTTCCTTCAATTGCTAAAATAATAGAAAAATAATTTAAAATTTTTTAATTAAAAATAATTTTTTTAGGAAGAAACACAACTATATCATTAGAGAATTTTATGGATAAAATTAATAAATATAGGAAATTTGAACACAGACTTTCAAGTGCCTTCAATTATATAAATAATTACCAATATATGTATTTCATGCTGAATCAGCATTCATCAGTTGGTCCAGATTATCATCTCCCACACACCTGTATAATCAGTGCTCAGTTTATATTAAGATAGCAAATCTTCATACTTTAATAGACAGGCTTCAATCTACTCCAACCTCCAACTCTCCACCATTCATACCATTGAAAATCTGAAGAGGGAAAGCCCAAATCCCATGCTGATGCCAATATTATTATACCCATGTTGACCTCAAGTCACTCTGACCCCTCATGTGTAGGATCTTATCCATTTAAACATTATGCAGGGTGAGAGTGACTTGAGGCCAGCATGGGCATAACAATAATATTGGCATCAGCATGAGATTTGAGCTTTTATGTTTATTTTCAATGGTATGGATGGTTAGGGAGTTGAAGTAGATTGAAGCCTGTCCATTAAGGTATGAAGATTTGCTATCTTAATATAAACTGAGCAGTGATTACATATATGTGTGGGAAATGATAATCTGGACCAACAGATGAGTGCTGGTTCAGTATGAAATATGTATATTGATGAATACTTATCTTTTCTACATGTGTGTGGTCATGGGTATTACTGGTATGAGATAGTGTGGATAATTGAAGGGTGCTTGAAAGTCTGTGTACAAATCCTCTATATTTATAACTAAGCTCCAGGTATATGAAGAAGGCCTGAATTTCAAATATTGTACATTAAGCCCACAACCTGCCCATACCTCTTCTATGTATTTAAATGGATAACATCCTTGACATGAGGGGTCAGGGTGACTTGAAGTCAATATGAGCATAACAATAATACTGGCAGCAGCATGAGATTTGGGCTTTTCAGATTTTCAATGGTATGGATGGCTGTTAAACTGGGAACTGATTATATATGTGCATGGGAGATGATAATCTGGATGAACTGATGAGTGCTGATTCACCATGAAATATATTTATTGGTGATTATTTATCTTTTCTATATGTGTGTAGTCATGTGTATCAATGGTATGAGATAGTGTGGATATTGAAGAGTGCTTGATGGGTTCAAATCCCTATATTTACAATTAAGCTCCATGTATATGAAGAATGCCTGTATTCCAAATATAAGATAAAATTAATAATGCATTCACTGATAAAAATTTATGTAACTAATTTTTTTATATATTTTTAAAGCTTTTGACATTACTGAGGATAAGCAATTGATTAATAGTTTACAAAATTGTGGATTTAGAGGAAAGTTGATTAGTATTTTAAAAAGTTACTTAAATAATAGATACGTTGTAGCAAAAATATCAAATGTATTGAGCATTGGTCAAAAAAATTTATATTGAGTTCCTCAAGGTTCGGGACTTAGTGCATTATTGTTTCTGATTTTCATAAATGAACTAGGAAATATTAATATTAAAGGATCAATATATTAATATGCAGATGGCATTATGGTTTAAATAGCAATATTAATATTGCAATCAAAGAATGTCAAGAATGTCTGAACAAAATTGTCTATTGGTACTTTGAAAGAGGAATTTATATAAATGTAAACAAAACAAAATACATGTTAATGTGCTTTCCTCACATGAAATATAAAAATATTGATATACATCAGCATTAGCATGAATGTTTATATGACAATAATGTAATATGTAATGATAAGTGTATAAAAGTAGAACAAGTAAAATTTATTAGATATTTTGGATGATAGGTGAAAAAATATCTTGGAAACATCATATAAGCATAATAATTAATAAATTTAGATATTTTATAGCAATGTTTTACAAAATAAAAGATATTTTACCTTTAAATATTCTTATTGTTATATATAAATCTTTATTGAGAAATGGAATAATACTTTTAAGTTTTGCAAGCTTTTCTAATATTAATAGATTAGCATTACTGCAAAAAAGAATAATTGATCTAATGGAAGAAAAATATAACAATAAAAAAAAGTGTATACAAAAATATTTTATTAGTAATTCAATTTCTCAATTATATAATTATAGAAAAAAACTTTTTTGATAGTACTGTAGTGTATTCGTGGTGACATCACAGTTACTGCAGAATGAATATTATCGCAACTGCGAGACTAGAGAGGGCAGCCATGTTAGCACGGTGATTATGCTTCCCTAGTATTTATAAGCATTATGTATAGTAATAGTAATAAATGATTAACTAGTAAAGTGTTGTTGTGTTTATTTGTATTCGTGATACACAACACTTTGGCGACGAGGATGGGATGCCGCTAGCTGCATTATTTTCTTTACCTTGGGATTACGGCAAGAAACTACAGAAATACTTTTCTTCGCGAAGACGTTCAACAAGGCGTTAATGCTCAAGGATGGCAACTGTCGGGAAGTTATCTGCATTCGACGTCGAGTTCCCACAACTATGGGATACGTATGCATCGCAAGTCGAATTTTATTGTCTGGCGAATGATATTACAAGTGAAGACAAGAAACGAGCTACTTTGTTGGCAGCCTGCGGACTACAAACGCTATCGATATTGCGGTCATTGATAGCCCCAGTTCAGCCGTTAGAAAGGTCATATGACGAGCTCACCGCTGTGTTAAAACAATACTTCAATCCAAGGCCCTCTATAATCTATCAGCACTACCAGTTTTGCCGTCGTGAACAAAAAGAGGGAGAGACTATTAGTGTTTTTCTCGCGGGACTGAGACGTCTCGCGGAAGGATGTGATTTTGGCACGACACTCGTCGAGCGCCTCCGTGATCAGTTTGTTTGTGGACTGAGAGATGAAGGTGTACAGCGCCGACTGCTCACCGAAGAAACATTAACCCTAGATGCCGCAGTGCAGAGGAGTTTAGCAGCCGAGGCAGCGGGGACCCAGGTGCGGGAGATGCATGCTTCTGGATTGTCATCATCAGTGGATCTAATACAACACCGCTGGCAGTTTCCTACCAAACACAAAACGGAGTTACAAAAACATATAATGCCGACTGTGCCATGTTGCGGCTGTGGTGGTACACATGTTCGTACAGAATGCCCTTTTCGCCGAGCAAAATGCCATTTTTGCCGAAAGACAGGTCACATCCAAAGGGTATGTAAGGCCCGACAACAGGACACTCAGACATCATCCACCCAGTGCATGGCAGTGAAAGGGGAATTGGATACTGATGGGGCATTGGACTTAATATACAAGCTCCATAGTGACAGCAAAACTCTCAGAACTACAGCAAGAGTGCTTATTAACAATACTAAATGTTGCATGGAAGTAGATTCCGGATCGGAATATTCAATTGTATCTCGGGGGTTTTTTCAAGACTTGTGCAAAGGAAAACCGCCAGTGTTGGAACCTGTGCAAACGACACTGCGAGATTTTCAGCAAAACCGGATCACCTTTATGGGACAGTGCTTTGTCAGCGTCAAATACGGAAAGTATTCAGCTTGTTTACGCCTGTTAATTGCGGAAAGAGCATGTACAAATCTACTTGGCCGTGAATGGTTTGCCCCCTTGGGAATATTTTTATCGGGGTGCATTCAGTTCGACATTCACCAATGCAAGATATCATTGATGCTTTTCCCCAGGTTTTCAGCACTACTCTTGGAAGATATCGAGGATCGCCAGTGTCTTTACCGATAGACCCAAAAATACCACCTATTCGCCTCCGAGCCCGGCCATTGCCATTGGCTATGAAACCAAAGGTTGATGCAGCGCTAGACACCTTATTAAAGGACGGAATCATTGAGCCAGTTTGCGACCCTGTATGGGCAACACCAGTGGTGCCCATCATCAAAGCGTCAGGAGAGGTCCGCCTTTGCGGTGATTATAAGGTGACCGTAAATCAAGCATTAAGAGATCACCCATATCCAATACCAGCAGTACACCATTTTCTCGCATCGTTTCCTAGGAGTTCAGTGTTTGCAAAAATAGACTTAGCTCGAGCATACCTACAACTGCCGGTAGATGAGACATCGGTGGATGCACAGACCATTATCACTCATCGGGGTGCCTTTCTGAGTGAAGAGATTGCAGTACGGCATTAGCATGGCCCCAGGAATATTTCAGGGAATGGTGGACAACATACTAGGAGGTATTCAGGGAGTTTTCCCATACTTCGATGATGTACTGATATGTGCAACATCTGATACGGACCTAACCACCAAATTAAGAACAGTCTGCAGCAAATTGGCTGCCTGTGGGCTGAGTGTAAATAAAGACAAATGTGTCCTCGGAGTGTCATCGATAGATTTTTTGGGATACACCCTGGATGCAGAGGGCCTGCACCCAGCGGCCGACAAGGTGGCTGCTATTAGGAGAGCACCGACACCAACAGATAAGAAGAAGCTACAGGCATTCTTGGGGTTGCTCAACTTCTACAGTAACTTTTTGCCACACCGAGCTACGACAGCCGAACCACTACATAAATTGCTTAAGGCGGATACAGTATGGTCATGGACCAAAGAACACAAGAGCGTTCACACAATTGAAGGAGGCCCTGACGTCCGACGATGTGCTGGTGCCTTTCGATCCCCGCCAACAAGTGGTGGTAACCTGCGACGCTTCACCATATGGAGTGGGAGCAGTACTTAGCCTGAAGTATGCAAACGGCCTATGTTCACCGGTTGCTTTTGCATCACGAACACTCACCAAGTCTGAAAGGAATTACGCTCAGATAGACCGGGAAGCACTTGCTATCATATTCGGGATGAAACATTTCCACCATTTCGTATATGGAATACCGTTCGAGATAGTGACTGACCACAAGCCACTGCTGGGAATCTTCACGTCAGACCGGCCGACCCCATTCATTCTATCACCCCGAATGCAAAGGTGGGCATGCCTCTTGACGGCTTACAACTTCAGACTGCAGTATGCACCAGGGAGGAGCATAGGGAACGCAGATGCACTGAGTAGGTGGCCATCCCCTGCAGTTCAGCAGAGTGAGAAGCTGCGAGCAGTATTATTCCTTGAGGACTTGGAAAACCCACCAGTTTCTGCAGAACAGATCGAGAAAGAGACTAAAGCAGACCCTGTGCTATCTAGAGTAAAGGAGTGCATCCTGACAGCATGGCCAACACACATTCAACAAGATCTTCGATCTTATCTGTCGCGAAAAAATGAGTTGTCAACACACCGAGGATGTTTACTGTGGGGGGCACGGGTGGTCATACCGACATCTCTTAGACCCATAGTTCTTCGTGAGCTGCACCTGGGACACATGGGAATTGTGAGAACAAAAGCACTTGCACGCTCATACGTCTGGTGGCCTGGAATGGACCAGGACATAGAACAACTAATAGCTAAATGTAACAACTGTCAAGAGATACGACACCAGCAACCACGTGCACCAACACATCACTGGGAGATTCCAGCCCTGCCATGGTCACGAATACATGTGGATTACGCTGGACCTATCCAGGGGAAAATGATTTTAGTTGTCGTGGATGCACACTCGAAATGGATCGACGTCCGTGAAATGCCATCGACAATGACTGGAGCTACCATCTCAGCACTTAGAGAACTTTTCGCAACACACGGTCTTCCCGAATGCATTGTCTCAGATAACGGCCCTCAGTTCACTGCGATGGAGTTCACCACCTTCCTTCACCGGAATGGCATTCGCCATGCAAGAGTTGCTCCGTATCATCCATCAAGCAACGGGTTGGCAGAACGTGCAGTACAATCTGTTAAGGAGGGATTGCAACGTCTACGCAACGGGACCTGGAGTCAGCGGCTGGCACGTTATTTACTAATGCAACACACTACGCCATCAACAGCAACAGGACTTAGCCCGGCCGAGCTACTGTTCAAGCAGCGCATAAGAACATGCCTGGATTTTTCTGCACCCTGACAGGGCACCGCAAATAACTCAGACACCGATACAAAGGGTACGAACATTCCAACCACAGGATACAATTTTGACACGTAGGGCTGAAAAGAACTCACCATGGATACCTGCAGTTATCCAACATCAGACAGGACCATTGTCATACGAGATTCTAACGGACTCCAGAATTCAAAAAAGACATGTAGACCACTTGCGACCTAGAGCGGTAAATGCCCACACAGAGGAAACTGTGGCAAACCAGGATAGTCAGAATGAGACAGCACTTGGAGAACCCATTCAGGTGGCCACACCTACCACCAGTATACACCGAGAGAGTAAACCACAAACACCTAGTGGTCGCCCTCGGCGAGTACGCCACCCTCCTGCACGTCTGTTGGACTATGACACATCTCAAAAAAGGGGGGAAAGGGAAGGAGTGTAGTGTATTCGTGGTGACGTCACAGTTACTGCAGAATGAATATTATCGCAACTGCGAGACTAGAGAGGGCAGCCATGTTAGCACGGTGATTATGCTTCCCTAGTATTTATAAGCATTATGTATAGTAATAGTAATAAATGATTAACTAGTAAAGTGTTGTTGTGTTTATTTGTATTCGTGATACACAACAAGTACTTTCAAAAAATCTTATATAAAACAATTTGAAATAGGTCTAAGGAAAACAGATATTCACAGTTTTAAAATATTGAAATAAATATGGAACTAGAGTAAGAAATCATAGTTCCTAAATTATTTAATAATTTACCTCTTGAATTAAGAAGCTTGCAACATTATAGGGAAATAAAAAAAAAAAAAAACACAAATTAAAAAATATATTAAAGAGGGGGAAAGAGGAAAAATTAGTATATAGAAAAAATATATAGTATCTAATGTTGAATAATCAATATTTTTATTATATAATAATATATTATTGAAATGTAATTTATTGTTGTTATTATTGGCATATTTTATATTATGTTTAAAATTTCATGTAAATATTTAAAATGTTGTAAAAATTTTCTATGTAAAAGCATAATTAAGGCTTAGCAGGAGAGGAATTAAATTTGTATTTGTGTAAATCTATTTTGAACTGTATTCAAATGAATTAATGTAATGAATGTACTTATTTTAATAAACAATATATTAATAATAATTAATTATTAGTAATTGTTCATAGAGCATGTTTTAAACAAATAAAAGATTAGAATAAATTAGTATACAATGTAATTAAAATACATATTTATGAAACATGCGCATAATCCTAAACAATACAGAATTATTTAAAAAACATAAGGGCAAGTCACGAGTTTTTTGATGATCCATTGTTACTCCAAAAAGACAATATGTTGGAATATGAAATAATCTACTATTGAGATCAAATGTTTGTTTGCATATGATCCTCATGTTCTTTTTGCGGAATGGGTGCAAAATGTAACACCTCAGGAAAATCAAAATAGAGGGAAAATATTTTTTTCTGGAGCACTTTTTTAAAAAGCAACCCAGGAAATAATACAGATTTCACAGTCATTTTTTTTAATTACAAACGGATAGGATACACTTTATGCATAGCTTTATATTGTTTAGTAAGTCTTAGGTTAAAGTATTGTAAAAGTGATTGAAATATTGTGATAGAATATCACTGCAGTATTTAATGTCTGTATTAAATAACAGTATATTTGATTCTAGAGATCTATTTCAATTTCACAAAATACATAACAGCTCATATTTTTGTAAAACAACGTTACCACACAGAAACATTTAATTAAGAAAGCTACGAAATAATTTATTTAATTCAAACGAAAAAAATGAACAAATGAAACAGAAGATTTTAACAATATTTAAGCACTTTTAAATTATAGTTTAAAATAGGGATATCCATTCTGGGATAGCTACGAACATGGTCCAATGTAAAAACACGAACTTATTTAAAACATGAGATTTGTTTGTAATTACGTGTCGCAATTAAATTAAAATAAATGTATAAGCACTCAAATAGAACGTTAAATATCCAACTAGTTGTATATTTTCGTCTTTTACTTTTATAATGAAAAAATATAAAAAACATCAATGTGTTACTACCTAGATATGTGCATTTTTTATATTAGTGACCACAAACTCGAAACCTGTTCGACGATTTTAAAAGTCTCTCCAAATGGGTCGCGCGCCTCACGGCATAATTAGATTTATGAAATTATGCATGGACTTTTTTTTTCTTATTATCTTTCGATAATGGTTATATATTTAATGTGCGGTCCAAGACAAACAAGCCTTTTTTTTTTTTTTACCAATTTTTGGACGAGAAATTCCAAAAGATTGACGCCCCTACTTTAAAAAAATAAATCTGTATTAAATCTTTTCCATTATATTGTAATGTTTCTTTTTGATTTTAAAATTGTTTCGTGTATGTTAAAATTGAAGGAAAGCAAAGTAAAACTTACAATAGTAAAAATGTTTTGTATTTCGAAAAAGCGAGTACTTTATTCTTCTTTGATGACTCGACCGAATGAAATCGAGAAATGTTTTTTTTTAGTAAAGTACTCCGGCAATAACCAGTTTTCTAGAGTTACGTGATGAAAGGCGGAAAAATCTTGTTTTCATCCAAGATGTAATATACTAAATCTGATTTTAAAAAAAAGAAACCTGCTTTAATTAAAAGAAATATCCTAAATATATATGAAGGAACATTAATATAAATTTGTTGAATATTTTAAAGCGAATCGATTACCACACTTTAAAATAAAAAAATTGTTATGTTCTTTAATTTGGTTTATTTAATTAAGCTATTCGAAAAATAAGATGCTTTTATAATATCAAATTTTTCGATATTTTTAAAAAAATTAAAAACAACAACAATATTATGAAGGATAATAATATATTCTTTAACGTTTATAAGATCGTTATGTCTAACTACCTAATACATAAATGCCACGTTTTGAACTTCCTCTGACATTTAATCAAATTACTTATTAGACATACAGTGCCATTTATTTGGCCGAATTTCAAAAACTACAATAAATTGAAAGTCGTAAATATTTATTTCAGTCTACACTCTATAAAAATGCACACAATCAAGAATTCGCTTTAAAAATTAGCAAATGCAAAAAACAATTTATAAAACGATCACGCGGCTATTATTATTAAATTTTATTCTCACATCTTTAAGCACGTGACAAAATTATTACGTCCTTCATTGCCCACATGGCTTTCACATGAACATTTATTGTTGATCACGCCTTCAATTTAACCAATCATAGATGACGCTAATGACGTATATTTTTGTCTATTGGTTATTTTAAATAATTATTTTTTTGGCGCCGAATTTTTAACTACTTCATAAAATTTATTACTACATTAAGAAAATAACGCTATTAGTAACTAGAGGGAAAATATTATCTAAATATTAATTTACAAATATTTTTTTTTATTTTATAAAAGTGTTGTTTTCTATTTACAGATTTTTTTTTAAAAATATAAGATTACATATATATATGCCTTTATTTTCCCTAATTTGCGCATTTATTTTTATTCATAAGCCGGGTAAATTGCCAATCTTTGAGAATCCTGTTTTACTTCCTAGCGAGAGTAGCCATACTGCAGGATGGAAAGCTAGTAGAACCTAATGGCCTATACTGATATTATAGAGAAAAAAGTTCCTGAGACTCCACCACCGGAGTACGACTTCAATTGTGAACAGGTCAGATTATTTTTTATATTTTAGATAGAATATTGGGGGGAGGAAGTATTAGGGTTTGATCAAACTTTGATCAATTTTTCCCAAACCATAGGTGAAGACTCTTCCAATGGACGATGATGTTGAATTAGGAACGGTTACGGTGCTCTTGGTACCCGATTACAAGGATGGGCATCTTACTACCAGACCTAATCCCTCCCCCGCCTCGTCTGAGGATGATATCGATCCATGGGCTCCTCCAGAGCTTCAAGATTCGGGGGTAAAATGGTCAGGTACGAAAATTATGGGAGAGGTAAAACGTTTCGAATCCGTCTCCGATACCGTTCCTCATGTAGGCTACGGTTAATTAGGTTTTTGTCTTTTATTGACTATTCCTATGAAAAAAAATAGTTTCTCTCTTTTGTTTTTTTCTTTAGGAAAAAAAAAAGATGCCCACGTAATAAGTTATTAGCAATTTATTAATAAAGCAAAAATGGCTCTTGCTCGTCACAAAGAAAATGGCCGTTTGATTAACCGGCAACTTGAATTAAAATATTTTATGTAACAAAATGTGTATTATGTAAATCAACAATTTGTACCATTCTGAAATGTATTAGGGATTAAATTAATAATCCGTAAAATATAAAATTATCTCAACGATTGGTATATTAGAATTTTTTTAATGACGTCAGTTCCCAGACCTTGAATTGTGCGCTTAATTTCTTTTACGTTATTTTAATTGTATTGAATTTATGTTAAGCTCACCTGCCTAAGAAGTGAGTTGAGACATTTTCAAATTCTTGCTTAAATGAAATATACGCTTTACTTTTAGCTGAGTCTATATCGATCTGGTAGCTTATGTATATGGGGGGGGGGATCATTTTGAATTTGCGGCGGCTGAGTTTTTTTTTTAAAGAATTATACACTTTAATTAAATTGATCATTCAGTAATTTTTTAAAAAAAATTTAGTCTTGGAGCCAAACTTAAAATAAGTGGATTTACTTATTTCTATAATGTTCTAATATTTTTTCTCGTAATTGTATAATTTGCGAATACGCAATATTCCCATTAGAAATAGAGCGGCTGCTTATTGTCCTATATATTTTACGAGCGCGCGCGCGCGAAAAATTAGAAACTTATGAAAATTTGATAAATCTTCTAATAAGGACTTTTCTTGACGAAATGAAAAAATAAATAGCCAATATTTTTAATCAGGTTTTTAAGGTTAACTAAATGTTAAGTTGAGGAGTGATATTGGTGCTAGCATGGTCTTTTCTTTGAAAGTCTAGATTGGAGTATCATGATAACATAATTCCTACTCTTAACCAAATTATGATGAAAGACCATAATTGTAAATGAATATTTGATATGAAGGAACTGTAATTTTTTTTCTTTTACATTTGCTTACTTTTGTTACAGATCTAAAATGTTTTTAAATGCTATCTTTTTTTGTTTTGTATTCGATCACCAAAGTTTATCCAGAGTCCGATTTATCTTGGTCCACATGATATTGGTTATCTTACATTTCTGTCAGTTAAAGAATTAAAATGATTTCATTCTTTAATGCTGCCTGTCTTAATATGTTTTTGTGGAGTTAGGATTGCCATATTTGCCTTTGTCTTAATAATGAAAATTTAAACAGTAAAAAGTTTCATATAGAATTTTAAGTTAAACGGATCATGAAAGGTAAAAAAAAATTTTTTTTTTGAAATATGCTTTTAAAAATTAGGTTGACTCATCACCTTTCGTTATTAAGGATTTTTTAAAAAAAGTGGAGAGAAAATTAGATTTAAAAAAAAATCAAACTCCCGCGTTATCTGCTTAATTAGAACCCAGAAATTTTCTGGGAGTTTTTCCCTGAATATTTGTAATAATGGTATTTTAAATGTGATATGTTGGACTATTTCTATCATTATTTTGAAAATTTTGAATTTTAAAATGTTCCAAAGACAGTTAATTACGAGTCGTTGTATATTATAGATAGAATTTCTTTCAATTACTGCGGCTATGAATTAACTAATTCTCAAAGAGCGAAGTGGGGAAATACACTTGCAGATTATTTAATGAAGACTTTTGAAATAATTTTTTCAAAAAAATCTAATTAGGCAACATTTAATGTTTATGTTATACGTTTTCTAAAAAAGAATGGGTACAGGTAATCCTGACGTTTAGCGCCCCGAACAATTCTCCCTCTATTTTTAAAAAAATGAACTATTTTTTCACTATGTAACTATATCCAAGTGTAAATGCTAATAAAAAAAGATTAAAAAAAATACTTACATTTACATGCGTATTTTTCACGTATAGCGGTCTTTGCTGTATATAGAACTGTAAATAAATGACGTATATTAACTGTAAATGTTTTTCCGTAAAGAAGAATAAATAACAAGAAAACAAACTTACATTTTTAGGAGTAATTGGAAGCCACACAAGCGAGAAATGCCGAAACCACACAAGCGAGGAAATGCACGAAAAGCCACACAACGAGAAATGCAGAAAATGTGTGTCAGATTTCTGAAAAAATTCCTCAGGTAGGATGAGAACAAGTGTCTCATCCCAAATTGTATTTTAGCTTATGCTATGCAACAGAGTGGACATAGATAATTCCACGCGTCAACAAAGTAGTTCAAATTTGTCTCGTGTCACAAATGAGCGTGACCAAATTCGTGAGTCTAAATACAGCCTAAAAAAGTAATTATTTTTTGGTTATTTATTATTCTTTATGTAATTGCAGAGTATATTAACTATAAATGTCTTTTTTACATGAAGATGAATAAATAAAATGGATAACAAAACTTAATTTTTAGCTCTATTTAGTCTCACGCAAAGTTGCTATAAAAATTATGAACTACTGTACTTTGGTCATTTGTGACACGTGACAAATTCTGAACTACTTTTTCTTACCGCGTGGAATTATGCCTATGTCCACTCTGTCGCATAGCATAAGCTAAAATACCAATTTGGGATGAGCACACCTTTGTTCTCATCCTACCTCAGAATTTTCTTTCAGAAATCTGCCGCACGCGACGACCTTTTCGTGCTTTCCCGCTTGTGTGCTTCCAATTACTCCTAAAATGTAGTTTGTTTTCTTGTTATTTATTCTTCTTTACGGAAAAACATTTACAGTTAATATACGTCATTTATTTACAGTTCTATATACAGCAAAGACCGCTATACGTGAAAAATACGCATGTAAATGTAAGTATTTTTTTTAATCTTTTTTTATTAGCATTTACACTTGGATATAGTTACATAGTGAAAAAATAGTTCATTTTTTTAAAAATAGAGGGAGAATTGTTCGGGGCGCTAAACGTCAGGATTACCAAAGAATGTTTTGGGAAAGGTCATTAAGTAATGGTAATCAGTAATAGCCCATACTTGGATTTCACCAGTTTTCAAGTAAAATTGTGTCGCTTTGGATCTTCCAGATTATATATATAAATCTAATATTTTATTTTGCTCGTGATGAAGTTTGGGAGCAGGAAGTGGTTTGCTGGGTACGACGCATGTACACTGAATTTTAGAATTTGGTACTATTACCTATAGATCAGGCATTTCCAATTTTTTTGATCCGCATAATCTCATGGTCTAGTAAATTATCCCGTAACTGCTATTCATTATAATAAGAAATAAACAGTAATGAAGTCATAAAAACTTGATTCGATAAAGGTAAATAAATCTTAACCGGGACATTTTGAGTTATGGACTCTGCATTGAGAATAAAGTCTAAGCAACCTCCCTGACTTGTAGTGCCAACATAAAATAGATTGGAAATGTTGATAATTTAATTATTTTTGAAATGTATTATTACCATAATATACTTATTTATTTGTTATTCACCATTACCCCCTGCTCAAGCTTCCCTACCTCTTGGGAGTAAGTTGGGAACTGCTGTAAATAACCATTTTTATGATTTCTTGCGCAGTCAAATCATTTTAATACTGTTAGATGAAACTAGTATTTTATAAAGATGATTGGAGAAAACACAGATTCTAATATCCCTAGTATTGTGAATAGAGTTAATTTATCACACAATACAAATTGCCTTGCATTATCATAAGGCCAATCGCCAAAACTTAGGTAATAAATCTTTAGCAAAAAAAAAATTTTTTATGTAACTATGCTAACTAATCTTTACTAGTTAATAAGCTATCACACCACTTTTAGACTGAATGCTATCCAGACTTAATCATTAGATTAAATGAAAACCAATATACATTAGTTAGATTAGATGATCTCTTGATTTGATAGCATTCATTTATTATCCTGGTCTGATTTTCATGAGTTTATTTTTATTTGGAGAAAGGGAAAAATACAAAAGCAATTATTGGGATATTGCTTTTGGATATTGTGATTTGTGTTTATGAGATCTGTAACATCTTGCCCAACCTCACAAAAGTATACTTTTGTTTCCATGGTAACCAATAAAGTTAGTACATCAATTATTTGCCAGTATGTGGCAATGCATGAAGCAGACTGAATGCATAAAGGAATTATTTGAACATTACTAGAATATAGTATTGCAATCCAAAGATCTATTACACAATAAAGTTAGCAATGAAGTGCATATATATATCTTGCCCAACCTCACAAAAGTATACTTTTGTTTCCATGGTAACCAATAGTTAGTACATCAATTATTTGCCAGTATGTGGCAATGCATGAAGCAGACTGAATGCATAAAGGAATTATTTGAACATTACTAGAATATAGTATTGCAATCCAAAGATCTATTACACAATGAAGTGCATATAAAACAAAAATATGAAGAAAGATTAAAATATATAAAAATAGAGTGGTGGGAAGTGAATAATTTACTGCATTTAAGAATTTTAAAGGTTGGTTAAATAATCATAGATGAGGTGAAAAGGAAAGATTTTATAGACCATTGATGAACTGTTTGAGTTTTGGATGATTAATGAAAGGGTGAGGAATAATTCTGTAAAAAGCAATCTTAGCCATATTGAATTGGGTTATGTTCTTGGAAATAGAGTATATCTTATAATTAACAAGAAAAGAATAACATGCCGATTTCATTATTTTATGATTTAAATATCCCAGCTCATTAAGGCTTATATTTCGTATATAAATAAATACATAGTACGTAATTAAAATGAGCAAAAAGTTTAAACTTTGTGGCCATTTACTCCAGTAGTACAAAATATAAAAAGCGCTAAAACGCATGAACACACCAAGTTGAAGACAAAAGAAATATTACTACAAATAGACACACAAAATATCTTTACATATGTGGCGAGGGTCAGGGTCCTCATATTCATAGCCATCTTGTAAATTTAAGCGATGCAAATGAGACAGTTACGTATTCCGTTTCTGGGAGGTATAACAAGAGTCTTTACTGATTATCAAGTTGCTATCTTTAGCGATAAATTAAGCTTTTATCTTTTTCTTGAGGTGGTGCCGCTCTCTGCAAACAACCACTGGGTCTTTAGGTTGGCAATCATGACCAGCTGAGCTACCGTGCTATGCGAAAACCGAACTACAAGAAGTGTCTTAGTGCTTTATTATAGGAGTACGTGAGTTGGGATTTATGCTTAGCCATAAAAACCATCTAAAGATAAATCTTAGTTTGATCATATTAATTTGGCTTGTGGAGTACATTTGTGTCTATTGATTGTAACAATATTAGTTGATGGGTATTTTGCAGTATTTTTTATTTTTGCCTTGGTTATATTTAGAGAATGTACACAAAAATATATTTGGGCTTAATAGTTTTTTTCTGGCAGTGTATTAAGACGGACTTACATGATTGCTTTAGAAAAATCTGAAAGTATGGATATAACATAACATTGATTTGATGATCATCATTATGTAGAAAATCAATTGGCAGATCGTAGGTTATAAATAATAGTACCCCCCCAAAACTTGGTTGTAATTATTTCCTTCATGAATTAAGCTCGTCCATCGTTGATTGTATCAATCACATCCATTTCAAATTTGGGATATATTGAAAAATGAATCAATTTCTTCATTTAGAAGAGGTTTTTGAACAGGTTCGTTGTATTGCATTTATGATTAAAATGTAAATTTGAATTTTTCATGTAAATCTTACGGTAAAGAAATATTCATAAGATAAGACTGTCCCAGAAGGTAGACAAGTTCTTCGTCATGTAACCGTTTCTTTACCCTTTTTTTTTTAAAAAAAAAAAATGTTAACGCTATCTGGCTAAAACAAAATAAAAAGTAAAACGCATTAATTTTATTATTATTAATTAATAAATAAAAAAAGAAATAACGCGCGTGTTTAGAATGGTGCTTTAAGTCAAGTTTTTTTTTTTTTGCTTGTTTGTGTGACATTAGAAACTAGTTTATGGCTAATTTATGACTTTTTAATTGGCATTGCTTTAACTTAATTTTCTTAAGTGTTTTGTGGGAGCAGTTAATCATTTGGAAGCTTCTTTTGATGTGGGGTGGATGGGAGGGAAACTATAGATTGTAATTTGCTGCCTTAAATAAGTTCTAATTTTAAATAATGATTTGCATATATATTGCATATTTGTAATGAAATATTTAATGAATTAGAAAAATCACACAATTCATAATGAATATTAAAACAAGATTATGTTGTTGCTTTTATGTGTCTGCATATATATGCAAAAAATGTTAACTAAAAATATAGTATTTGTTTAGATATTCAACTATATATATATGAAAACGTTGCAAAATATGAGAAATGAAACAAGTTCGCATAAACCGTCACCCTTTTTATAGAAATCCTTTCTGCACTAGTAAAGAATTTTTAATAGAATAATGCTTTCATATATGGTTTTATCTTTGTTAAGCATATGTGTATGCACTTCATTTTTTTTTAAAAATGTATTTTTTTTTTCCTGGCTAAGTGGATTTTTTTTTATCCATGTAACATATTATTTGTAATTTTTTGCTAGCTAGGTGACCAGTTTATCAAGAATAACAGGTAGTATTTATTTTATTTTTTTTTTTTTTTGAAAATAACCATTTTTATTATGTTATTGTTTTTGGTGCTGTTTCTGTAGCATTTAAAATTGTGTATATACTTACTATTAAAAATTCTTTTATTGATGAGCAAGAGTCATTCTCCCATTGTCATAGTTGTTCCAATATTTTTTTGAATATGTAATTTTTTTCCATGTTCTAATTTAATATTTTCTTTTTCTTTTTTTTTTTTACATTATTGAACATTTTAGATTTGGAAATATCCGGCAAGGTAACAAGAGTATTGGGATATGTGGTGAAGTTTATCATTTTACTATTGCTACTTTATCTATTCATTTGTTCCCTGGATTTTTTGGGCTCAGCTTTTAGACTTTTAGGAGGGAAAGCTGCTGGTGAAGTCTTTGCTGACAATCATCTTCTGAGGAATCCCATAGCAGGTCTTATGATTGGTATTCTTGCAACCGTCCTTGTTCAAAGTTCAAGTACATCCACATCTATTGTAGTTACAATGGTTGCTTCAGGAAGTAAGTATTTTTTATTTATTAGATTAAATTTCTCCAAATGTATCCAATAAAAATGAGAGCATTTTTTATTAAATTGTATTATTTTTTTTTACTATTTTAAATTTTCTCAGTTATAACAGTTGAACCGGCCATTCCTATTATTATGGGTGCAAATATTGGAACGTCACTTACTAATACAATTGTATCATTGGCTCAATCTGCTGAAAGGAATGAATTTCGGAGAGCTTTTGGTGGAGCCACTGTCCATGATATGTTCAACTGGCTCTCTGTGTTGAGTCTTTTACCACTTGAAGTCGCAACTGGTAAGTAATTATTGAATAAATATTTGTCATATTTTTACTTAAAAAAATAATAGTTCTTTGTTTTCTTCTATCAAGTATGTTCGAGTCAAAATTATATTCAATATTATTTATAACATCAGTTAGTTAACAAATTAATACATTGATGACAAAATATATTCAGAAAACAAATCCAAAAGGAAACATCCACATTTATTTCCGGATTTGTCTATAATTTATAAGTACATATTAAATAAAATGGGAAAAAATTTGCAACCAAAAAAAATGTGATGAAAGAAAGCATACTGAAAAATCTATGTTATAAAAATACAAATAGCCAAAATGTACATTTTTTTGAATGCAGTCACCCATAATGCTAATAGTTGATGTTGTAATATTGAACCCTGTAATAGTTTATCACATTTACTTGATCAGAGGACAGCTTCATTTATTGATCTTCCCTTTTGTCAATTGTATTTAAAAAAATGTTCAAGGAATTTTTGTTGCATTCTAGGATGACATAAACTTATCGTTAATTTCTGCTTGGTTTTTTTGCTCAACCAAATTTTATGCTTTTATTTGTTAAAATTTAATTTTTCATGCATTTGCTTTTGACTGCACATGCATTTGAATTAAGGAATTGCTTTTTTTTTTAAAAAATGATGGACTATTATGCTTTTTATTTATTTATTTAATGTACACATGTACCTGTAAATTCCTAATATAAGTTCAGTAATGAATATTGACTTTTTTTTGGATTTGCTTATTTGTGTTTATTTTATTTGTCATTGATGTATTTAATAAATTGAAAGTATGCTAGCCTTTCTCACATGCGCAATTATAACAGAGAAAGCCAATCAATTTATTATCAATTTTCAACATGCGATTTAGATAAATATTGTTTACAAACATTGATGTATTTGTAAAATAATATTGTTTTGTACTGCAAAGTATGATTTTTTTGATATTGTAATATATTCCTGTATTTGTAAATTCAAGAATGTGATATTTTTTTCTTATTGTATTGTATTGAGTAGTATGCAGTTCCATCAAGTAGAGAGCATATGTAGTTCTGTAAATATTTTTATCTAATGCGAACAAAGTTACATATATTTCTTTGACAAATAAAAAGTACATTATGCAAGTAAAAACAATTATTAACTTTTTGGTAAGTATTAAAAATATATTTATACTGCTTGTAATTGTGTGTTAGTTTTTTATTGTACATAATGTGATGAAAATGTTCACATTAGGGACTGTTATTTGTTCCCAGCTGATTTTTTATTTTTATAAATGTTCTAATAAAGGAGTTGTATATATATATTGTTACCAACAATTTAGTATTGAATAAAACATTTATTATTGCAGAAATATTTAGATAAACCGATAATAAAATTTCTGTGATTCATTTTAAAGAAACAAACACATTTTACTATTAACATTGGGAAATTATAGAATATGTATCAAGATAATGGATCTGGAGAGCATATAGGCTTTCTTAAGTAATGTATTGAAGAACTTTTGATGTTTCCCAACTAAACTCAGTTCCATAAATATGCAATGCTGTATTGTTTTGATAAATCTTGTGTAATATATAAAACTTTTTTATACATACTAATTTTTTTTTTTTTTATCAAAATTTGATTGCCTTATTTCTATTTTAATTTATATTAAAAATTATAAAAGTAATTTAGTGTAGCTTTTGGATACAGTTGTTATATATTAGATTGAGTTGCTAATCAGTCATTTATTAAAAATATCTTTCAAATAAAAAGTAAAAATTTACCAATTTCAATCAAAAATGGTTCATTCATTGAATATACAAAAAAAATTTATTATAGTGCTTTATTTATATTTTTATCACATCTGTCATTATCTTAGATAATTTATAGAAATGAGAAAATGAATTATAAAGTAGGTGCATGTGTATGATGATTAAAAGAAAACACAATCCATTGAATTAAGTTTTTTTCCCTCACAAAAAATCAAAAACTAAAAAAAAGAACATATAAATTATACTTAAAAATATGAAAATAATATATTTAACAAATAAGTGACTGAACAAATGTTTTCAGTAAGTAGTTAATGTAAACATTTAGCTTGAAAATTTATTGATATGACAGAGTTGTAAAGGCAAAACAAAAAAAAAAAAAATATTTAAAATTTTGAAATTAATCTATTTGCTGAACAAACATATTTTCAGTGTATTGTCAATTTCAAACTTTTATGGTAAAAATTAGCATTTGTCAAAATCATTAATTTTTTTATATAATACTTTGATCTTCATACTTATTGACAGTATTTGATCTTAATTCCTTATTTGTTTGCTGAAAATATTTTCATATTCATTTTCTAAATAAATTACATATATATTTGAGCAGTTTGGTGTTACTGCTAATAATTTCTCATTGAATGTTTACTAAAGATTTATTTTCAAGTTTGTTTTCCAAGTAGAAACTTCCACTTTAACTTGTTTAATGTCCAGGCCACCATGCTGAATTTTTAAAAAACTGGCTTGAGACACAATTTTTACAATAACTTCAGAGACTAGAAAAACTAAGGAAAACAATAAGGCTAATATAAATAATGATAACCATTTAAAAAAAAAAAAAAAAATGTCAACATTCGACATAATTATTACTTTATTGTTTGTTCATAATTTCTAATTTATCATTAACTAAGTTTAAATTACATCTTTATTGATAATTTCTTTGTATTCCTCACAAAATTATCTTTCAAACTGTATATAATACTTCTTACCTGAGATAATCCATAGCTTCAGAATCTCCAGGAGTGTTCGCATAAGAATTCTTCATTTTTATTTTGTACCCCAAAGGTGTCTATAAGAAAAAGATTCATCCTAATAAAAGATACAAAACAAATTATTTCCAGAAGATGGATATGCTCCTGTCTATCTAAAACTAGAAATTGTAGGTTACTGCATGTATCACTGAAAAAATGAGTTTCATCTCTTCATTTTATATTTTTTGTGTACATCAGTCATGTTTATATTCTTTATGCACACCAGTAATGCTATCTTGTTATATTTATTGGCCCACAGAGATATAATTTATTTGCATATACATCATTTGCTAGCTATAGAATTGAAAATAATGTGATGCCAGATGTAGCAAAACTACTGACTCCACAGCATATGAGTACCAAGGCATGGGCAAGAATCAATTTGATTCTTTGCCTGCATACAATTTCATGTGGTATATACATAACTATTGTGGTTATCTCCACACACACACACCATTTTAAATCTCTCTTTATGGTTTTAAATGTTTATATTTTCACATGGTAATTTTATGATTGCTTTGTCAACTGCAAAATGTTTGTATATTTGATAATCAGTCCTAATTGCAAATCTAAAGATAGTAATATATAAACATAGTATAAATTATTAAACCTTTTGAGAATCATTATGTCTTGAAAATAAGATTGTCTAAATGTAGACCAGAGCCCCAAAATTATATAAACTACTTTTGTTGTATTTGAATACAAATGTTTAAATTTATATACATATAATAAAGAGCATAAATGATATATAATTTATATACTACATAGATATTAATACAAACGCAAACGTACCATTTATTAAATAATTTCTCAAAATTTACTATTCAAACAATTAAAAAAATAAAAAATTTTAATACCAGATATTCTGATTACATTTTGAAATCCTTGAAATATGAGTTATCACAGTATTTTTAATCCGTTATAGTACATTCTTTGGCTGTTTAAAAATTTCTGTCTTTATCTTCTCCATGAAAATTAGTAAATTGAGGAAAAAAATTAAATGAATCTATCCATAAAAAAATCCCAATTTTTTTCGGATTTTAACGTAATGGACATCATTAGAAACAAAATTGAAAAATGCAACGAATGCTGGGATTTCTGTTGACGTCATGCTTGTAGTTGCACGTAATTTTAAAAAGAACACAAAATTTCAATGAAGTGCCACCGCTGTGCTACGTTGCCACTGTTAATACTCAACATTTTAAAATATGTATGTGCCAGATGTATCCACTCTATGGAAAGGTTGTAGTGTTTGTTAATTGGTTGCTTTAACAATTTTTTTTAAAAGATTTTAATAATGTGAGAATTGTATAGTGCCTGAAATGCCATTGTTTTTGTAATGTTTCTTAAATTGGTTGGAACACTTCAGAAATGTATTTGGCAAGATATTAAAGCTAAATTTTAATTTTTATATACCTGTTATATTTGATATGTGAATTTGACAATGTTACAAACAATTATATATTCTCATAGATTTTTTTTATATAAGAATAATAATGATTAAAGTATAAATTTTCATATTTTGTCGTAAATTGGATTATAATACTAAGTAACAATTCAGCATGTTGTGTTGTGATTATTGAGCTTTATTAATAGTTTTGTGTACCTGGCCTTGAAAGTGTTCCAGTAAAGTTTTATGGAACAAACTTACATTCACATGAATTTTAAGATAATATGTATAGTGCTTATAAAAGTTTTTATTGAAACAATAGATAAGATACAATAATTGTTTATAATCAACATTAAGGTTATCAATTAATGATTGAATTTAAATATTTAATGAGCATTCAATTAAAATTATTTTTTCACTCTAAAAACTAAAAACTTCATTGGAGCTTCACAAATCTTCACCCCTGTGAGAATTGTTTTGGACAGCTCTGTTCTAAGTAAATGATATTACTGCATTTTCAATGTTCTTGGGTGTTTTTTTTTTACAAAAAATAATAAACTCAATGTTAACTAACTTGTCTGCTTTGGTGTTGGTGACTTTAATACATATGTACAAATGCAATTTTTTTTTTTGTTTTTTTATTGTTAACCAAATAAATTTGCTTAAATTATCCCTATTTTCAAAGAGTTTAAAGTGATTTAGAATATTTTATATATAATTATAAATTTGGGTAATGCAAATTAAAACATTACTTGATATTAACCATGACTAACATATAATTGTACTTTTACACTAACTAGTTTGTATAAACATCATAACTTTACTGGAGTAGAATTTTAGGAGTAAGCAGATATAAATGATGGAATTTAAAAGTACATTTTATTTTACTGCAATAAGTATAAATTTTGTTTTTCAATGTTTGCAGAGTTTATAATTGAGCTTTTAAATATTACTGTGCATGTGCGGAATTAGCCAAATATGATATTTTGGAATTATTCCTATTTGAGATGAAGCAAGTATGAGTAAATGGTTAACTAAAAAAATTAAATGGTAATTATAATTACAGTACATTAGCAGATTGATAGTATTCACTGCAGTCAGATATAGGTAAAAATCAAGAAGACTACATCTTTGATCCTTGCACTTTTTAGATTGTAACGAGCACAGACGTCGTTACATTGTTTTTTATTAGTAAACATGAAAAAAATAAAACTTCTCTTTTTAAGAATTAAAAATTGAAAATTAAAATCCTATACTAAACTCGTATCTATATAATCGCACAGATGAAAAAAAAAAATTATTAAAATAAAACTTTATTAAAAAAAAAAAAGAAAAAGTATTTTAAATCTAAATTGTCAGTAAAGACTTAAAGATAAAAATATATCTAAGTTTGTACAAAACAAATTAAAATGTTATTGAAAAAATGGAAATGATTAATTTAATTAGTCAAATGTAAACTAGCCTTGGGCATTTAAATGTATAAGCATCGCTCAGATAGGAAAACAATAGAAACTAATAGCCAATGAATGAAAAACAATGGAATCGGACCTCAGCGAAAGGACCATATCATCATCGATGACGTAATGTCCATTGGATCCTTAAAATTAATATAAAAGAAGTTCTGAAAATAAAAGAATTAATTAGTTATTACGAGAGTACAGATATGTGTTAGTGCGGAGTCGAAGGAGAAGGGATTGAAAAGACGCACTCTTCAATTCCTTCAGTTCTGCTAAGAAAGAAAGAGAAATGAACTATCGTTTTCTACATTGAGGACCAACTAAACTAAAAGACCTCCGGATAAATAAAAAACGGCTAACTCAACCAATATCTTTAGGACGGCGTGGGAATTCACGTTCATGGCAAGCAACAGATAAAACTACGGATGTGTTAAAACCGTAAGAACTTTATAAAATATAATGAACAATATTAATTTGAAAACACTAAGAACTTTACATTTTAAACTTTCCTAGTATTTAATTTATAGAAATAGAATCCTATCTGACCAAACTAAATTATTTATTCATTAGTTATAATTTTATTTGATGTATTTCCTTTGTGTAAATCATTTCCATTTATTTATTTTTTTGTTCTTTAAGTTTTATGATTTTTGTTTTCCGATAAATTAAAATATATAAATGTTAAACTTAAGTCGGGTGTGAATGGCTATATAGATTTGTAAAGTTATATTAGGGGAGGGTAATCTTAGGTTATTTGTTTCATAGTTGAATTGGGTCAATGGATTGGATATATTGATGTAGTATGAGATCCGCTACGGGCAGGATTGCATATATACGCCACACACCTTCTGTCTGCCTATGGATGGGTTTGTAAGTCGGCAAAGAACCGCAATCCATTCCTATGGAGTTTTTTGTTTATTGTTCTACTCGCCAACAGATGTAGCATTCCTGTTGGTAGAGAGACAATGTCTTCTCTAACTCTACTTACTGTTCAGATGTATATTCCTGACAGTATAGTATTTTGTGTTGTCGTATTTTCATGCTACATTGAATACATAAATATATCAGATGGATTGACGCCAGTTTGACTGCGAACTTTTAGCCTAAGGTTAAATGGGGATAGAATGTTTTATCTTCAAATGCAAATCTATGTAGTCTATTCATACTCGACACTAAATAAAAATGCATTAAATTTAAGTTGTTTATAGGCGCTTGCATGGATTCGTTATCGGTTAATTATGTTTTGGGTTTTCATATTGGATCAAAATATATAGACATTCGATAAATAATGATACCTTACGGTATCTAAAATGTATTTATTCGGATGTCTTTTAAGTTATTGGTGTTAATGCGGTGTCTTATGATGAACACCATTGGGTTTCTTGTATTCCCTATGCAATTGACGGTATCAATGATTTTGTATTTTGATCGTTTATGTTTACTTTGAAATGTTTTTAACCGTGTAATCTATGTAACCGATCTATAGTCAACATTATAAAGCAAACTTTCATAAATCCATCTGTGCGAACTTAATTAAAATGTAAACTTATAATATTATAAAAATTAAAATGCAAATTTAAATTATAAAATCAAATTAAAATCTAAAACAAACATACTAAAATAATAATGTAAATTTTATATGTATATGTGCGTAAATAAATGTTTGTATGTTAATTACTGGCAGTGGCTTATTTTATTCTTTTTTAAATTATTCTTAGATAAGGATTTTTTTTATGAATATAAATCTCTGCTATTCCAATGAGCTAGTGACTTGGGCTAACGACCAGATATCAAAATATATTTATTAAAATAAAAAAAAATTATTTTTTTGATTTGCGTATCTGCCTACTTTATAAATTTTTCTAGGTTCAAATGCCTAGATGGCGCCCTGTAGTGCAGATCACGTTAAGCTCTTATTTCTCCGGATCGTTATAATATATATACTGTGTGCACATATATATTTAATTAAAAATGTTTCATTGTCCCCTTGAATATTGAACTTTTTTAAAATACTAAATGGACACTATATAATTATATAATCCTGTATTTTTATATATATATACAGAATTGATATTTTGTCTACTCATTTTTTTTATGTGAAATATGTTTTTGTTGCATATAAACAAACATCGCAGCACTATATTATCATGGGGTCTTATGATAATTTTATCAAGATTTTTCAGATCAATGATTTTATTCATTATGTATTTCACATCTAATAAATCAAAGCAAGAAATATATATATATATAGCATTTTGATAAAATAAAAATACCTATCAATAGTTTGAATATATAATTGCAGAAATTAAAAATTTATAAATTAGTTTTCTAAGCAATATAAAAATGAGTTTGAAAACAAATAGTAAATCTGTCTTAAATATAACATTTGCATGTCATTTATAAGCAAATTTCGCTGTTGGTTTTCAGTAATTTATTGTTAAAAAATAAATGTATTCTATACATTTGTGAGCAAGCAGGAAATTTTAAGATCACAGCAAATCAAAAAATTGCCTTTGATAGAAATGAAATTTAAACTTCATTTTTTGTATAAATTTCATTTATACAACCTTGATTTTGACTTATTTGATAATTTTTTTTTTTGTGGTATTTAGGGCTTATTTTAAAAAAAAATTGTTTATTGATTTTTGGGCTAAATATTGCAATTGGTTTTTAATGTACTTTTGTCAAAAGGATTTTCTTCAAATTTTGCGCCCATGATATATATCATCAATAACAATATACTGGTGGGTCTAATTTCAAACCGTATCGACAATATTGGTTCAGTAAATTTTCAGTGAAGCACAAAAGATATACACAGCCTTCATAAACAAAACAAAAAAAAATTATAACTGGTGTTTAATTTGTATGAATTTTATTTCAAATACTGCTAATATATCATTTATATTCTGTTTTTCAATTTGAATATGGTTTACAAATGCTTTTATTCAGTTTCATGATAATACATTAAAAATTACACATTTTTTTCTTCTATCATAATTTTGATTGTTACATTTAACTTTTTACTGTATTACAAAATATTTTTTATATTATTTTTCAATACATTCAACTTCATATTTATGTTCTTTGAAGTTTAAAATTACTCAGATTTATGTTAATAACAATCTCTTTAATTCATTTTAAAAATCAAAATTTTTTGCTTGAAACAAAGTAAAAATGAGAAACTACTACTTGTAGCCAAAAAAGCTAAACTTCCTATTCCCTAAGATAACTTGACCAGTCATTATAAGCGATTATTTCCCCCTTTTTTTATATGTATATGTTTTACATTTTACTGTTATTTTTCAAAGAAATGCTCTGGCATAATATAATCGTATAATTTTACATAGATTTAAATTGCGATTTATATTTTAGTCCTCGTTACTTGATTTTATAATGTAAACAAGTTCTATTTATAAATGTTTTATGCTTGATAAAATTTGCCTTATCATAATTTTATTTGTCTACTAAACTTCTTGGCATTCTTTGTTCTATTATGATTAGAGTTAAATTGGGGAAATATCTGAAAATAAATACTGGTTACAAATTATAAACATCTTTACAATCTATGTTATTGTAATAACTTTTATTTCACCCTTACTTTGTAATTGATAATATTTGCGGTGAAACTTATCTATATAATAATTTCTGTAGGCTTTCTATTTCTGCAGAAATTATGATATAGAAAGCTACAGAAATTATATAGAAAAGTTTCACTTCAACGCTTCAGCGTATTATTATTCTATATTATTGTTATTCAGAATTTTTGATATCAAGGCCTCTAATTTGCATTAAAACAACTAGTCAAACTTTCTACATCTCCAATCTACTTTATTAGGTTGGTTTAAATCTGTTTTTTATATATATATTGTCTATCATCATTGTTTACAAACATCTAAATAATAAAGTAATTGTTTATATATATATATTGTCAGTTTATTTGTAAGTTGCTTCCAATAAAATAAATTCTTTATCACTTTCTTATTGCGAGTATATAACTGGATGTAAATTAAATATTTTTTATAAAAAATCTTAATTATCAATTTATCACATTTTTTCTTTTATTATATTTGATACAGACCAAAAAAATGAAAAATTTGTTTTCATATATTTCTAATGCTAGATCTTTTTATTGTAATATTTTGTGTACAGGGTCTTTGTTTCATCATTATTGATTTATTTCAGGCAAATAGCTTTATGAGCATGCACTAGATTTCCGTAAGGAATAATGTTTGATTAATACTGTTTTTTGCGAAGTTAGCTACTTAACTAGAGTATAGAGTAACACTTGATCATTGTCTGGCAGGAGTTTGCTACTTGCTACCTTGTATACAATTCAGCATATGTATGTAAATTTATTGGGCTTTTATATTAACACTACACACCTTTACTCAATGTAAGTGTACTGCATAAAATTAGTTATACTTTTTGAAAAATAAAATTAGGATTTATGAATTCAAATTTTTAAAAAATAATCAAATTAGAAAAAAGTATTGTGTTTATAATAAACAAGTTTTAACAAAAGAAAAAATGTGTAGAAAATTTTACATTTATTTTCAAGAAAATTTTAAATAATGGTTTAAGATAATGTTTTGAAATTTTCTTTCGTAACCCAATTAGTTTTTTTTACTAAATATTTGCTAAAATTACCAATATTCATATAGATTTATTTTCTGATCTAGAGCATTCAAATTAAAAAGTTTTCTTAAAACAGTTTGACTGTATCTTCATTAGCTTTTTTTCACTTTTTACCCCAACAAATTTGAAAACCTAATTATAATTCATGAGTTGCATTTAAAAAGCACCATTAATTTTGGCAAAAATAGTAATATCTAAGACTAATAGTTTTATTCTTGTAATTGTAAATTCATTTCCATCTTTGATATTCAATAAATTTCAGTGTGAAGTAATAATCAAAAACCTTCATTTGCAGCATTATTTTCTGAAAAGATTATTGCTGATAGGATCATAATTTGTAAATAATTGCATCTCTCTCCCCTTCCCAAACTAAATGCGTGCTGTGAACGATGCAATGATCAGTAATAATATTTGCATGATTTTTTTAAAATAAGCATGAAGTAAATTTGATTGACTACTTTAAAATTCTTATAGGGAATTTGAACCCAGAGTATCAATATCACTTCAGCTATTCAATATATCTCACACAGCCAATACACATGACCACACATGTGAAAAAGATAAATTCTCTCCAGTATACGTATTTCATGCTGAACCAGCACTTATAAAGATGTTTTTAGCTGGAGGTTTTCTATTTTTGTTTTGATCAGCTATAATTAACTGATTTTTTATCACTTTAGTAGTACTGAGTCGACTTTCTTCAATGAAGCTACCTTATTTGATGTCATTTCAAGTAGGAATGTCTGAAAATTTTTTTTTTTGTGAATTGAACATATACAAGCAGCAAAGATTTTATTATATTGTATAAAATTTCATAATTTGAGACATTTCAAGTAAAATTAAATCTTCACAAAATTACATTCGGTTTTCTGATTTGGAAATTAAAATTATTGTTAGAAGATTCAAACGATTATTTGTTGCAATGAGCATGCAAGCTTATTTGCTAATATTGGCCAGTGCTCAAATTTATCTAAAGCTTTCAGAAATGAAGTAAATCATTATATTGCCTCGATGAATGGGATTTTAAATATTCCATTGACAAGTCTTCATAGCTCATTTCATACTTTTTGTTAATGAAATATGTTGGAAGTCGATTGGTTTTATATATATAAGAAGGAACAAAAAATCATGTAATGATTACTCACAATATTTTTTGCATGTTTTTGATTTTTGAAAGCTTGCTATTTTTCCTAAAAGAAAGTAACAATAAAGTAAATTATAGTTATTATTAAATTATTTATTAGTAAATGTATAAGGAAAATTAAATTTCTTGTTTTAATGTAGAAAGTATTGAATATATAATCATAAATGAAAAATTTTTTTTTGCCAGAGATGAAGATGAATTAAAATAAGACTAAAGCAAAATTATTCTAATTTTTGATTAATAATGAGCCCAGTATTATCTTTCACACAAATGACAAATTTACATTGCGCATAATCATGTATACATATGCTAATGTAGAGCTAAGTTATCAAATTGGAAATTCACTGAAGTTCATTTATAACTATTGTGTGAGAAACTTTATGCATTGATAGATTAAAAATGCTACTATATGATTGCACTATATCCAACATCCCAGATAGCAAGTGTCCACATTAATTAGAATCATTGTATGTATCGCACGTATCAATATTGTTCCAATGAGAATTGCTTCACAATTTTCTTACACATTTGAAAAAATACATATTTATAGTATTCTCATCTTATACAATGTCAAATAATTTAGATTTTTACACCAAAATGTTGTGATCTTCAAGTTTTTGTTTTGTACTTTTATGTGAATATTCGCATAGTAGTATAGTTTTCTTTAAGTTTGGGGAGAATATTTTTTATCACAGTTTTTTTATAATTATTGACCTTAATTAGAATTCATGACAACTTACTGTTGAAAACAATAATGGAGTTTTAAATGGTTTTTCATTAATTTAAAGATTGCTGGAAAAACATATATAAAATTATATTTTCTATGAATATTATAGTAGTAAATATTTTATTGAAGTAATATATAAAATCACGAAAGGGAATATCAGCCAATTATTAAAAAAGCAGTGGAAAATACTTTTTGCTATGACTGAATTAATAATATTCTTTGGAGTAACTAACACCTGTATTAGCTTATCAATAAATATTTTGTGTGTGTGCTGTTTCGTAAAATATTAATTTATGTTTTCACAATTCAGCTTACTTAAATTTTAGATTCTTGGTTCATTTCTTGCTAGGTTACCTTTATCATCTATCCAAAATAGTCGTCAGGTCATATGATCTTCATACCAACACTAATGCAAATAAAGAAATGCTGACAGTATTAACAAAACCATTCACTTCACTTGTTATACAGGTAAGTTTGTGTATGTTAAAGGAATCCTAATATTAACTAATCTTTATAACAAAGCTTTATTTATATCTGGGGGATTTTTTTTTTAGCTTGACAAGAAAGTGATTGAAAACATTGCAATGGGAGATACTTCTTATCAAGATCGGAGTTTAATCAAGCAATGTGGTCAGAGTTTCCCTGAAAAAATACTCAACTTTACAGATGTGCAAAATGTTACAAATGCAAGTTTTACTAATGGAAGTGATGTAGTTGATATTACTCAATGTAATTATTATTAATTTATTCATTTTTTTATTTATTTATTGTATAATAGTAAATTAAAATTTTTGGTCCATTATTTTTAGGTACCTTTCTTTTTGGCAATACTGGGATGAGTGATACTTGGATTGGCATTATTCTGCTGCTTCTGTCTCTAATAATGCTATGTACTTGTTTGGTGCTGATGGTAAAAATTCTTCATTCTGTTTTAAGAGGACAAATTGCATCTGTGATAAAAAGGACAGTTAATGCTGATTTTCCAGGTCGATTATCATTTTTAACCGATTATGTGGCAGTCTTAATTGGAGCTGGAATGACTATACTTGTTCAGAGCAGTTCAGTTTTTACTTCAGCAATGACTCCTTTGGTTGGAGTTGGTGTAATAAGTTTAGAACGAATGTATCCTTTGACCCTTGGTTCTAATATTGGTACTACAGTTACGGGTATGCTAGCTGCTCTAGCTTCATCTGGCAAACAATTAGAAAGTGCATTACAAATAGCTCTTTGTCATTTATTTTTTAATATAAGTGGTATTATTCTTTTTTTTCCAATTCCTTGTATGAGAATACCTATTCGTCTGGCACGATTTTTAGGTGATACAACAGCTAAATATCGCTGGTTTGCAATTCTTTACTTAATATTTATGTTTTTCTTTTTACCTGGAGTAGTTTTTGGTTTATCAGTAATTGGCAAAGAAGCATTACTGGGTGTTGGAATTCCTGTTCTCGCCATTCTTATTTTCATTGTAGTTGTCAATGTTTTACAACAGCACCATTTAGAGAAGCTTCCAAGTGTATTACAAACTTGGAATTGGCTTCCTGAATGTCTTCGTTCTCTTGATCCAATAGATAGAAAAATCTCTAAAATTAAGAGGCACAATTGCTCATCTTGTAAGAAAAAACAAAGAAAACACACATATAGTGAATCTAGTGCTCGTCTGTTGGACAGTACACAATCAAGTCGTTGTCCAAGTTCGAATTCAAGTTGTATGCCCAGCAGATGCAATAGCAATGTTACTATTACAGAAAAAACAACTTGTGTATGATATTTCATTTAACACCCATTTTTATTTATAAATAGCATTGAACATAAACATCAATTTAGATCTGATATTTAATTTACAAAGACATTCCAGATAATATTTGTGTAAATATATATTTTTTGTAGAAATGTGCAATGCACTATTTGATCAGAAAATTGTTTTGGTCACTTGTATATACACTCTAGGAGTGCTTGGTGAAAACTTGCCTATATTTGTATAAAGTTGTAAATAAATTTATTTTGTACAAGGAGGAAAGATATTTCAGTCTAAAAGTGATGGGAGTATTTTAAATTTGTAAATATATATTAAAGTAATATTCCCTCGCTGAATGTAACCTTATTAAAATAGAAATCTTTACTGATAACACTTTTATCGTGACAAAAGTGTGTTCTTATTTTGTAAGCAGAGCTGCATTTTGTGTACCTTTTTAATTATTATATTTTTGCAACTTTGCCCGCTCCTTCCCATTTTGTTAGTATTTGGAATGTATTTTTTTAAAGAAAAAAAAAGTTAAAAAAAAAATGAGCGTGGCATAGTATTAGAACAAATTAAAAATATGAAAAGAAAAATCTTTTTTGTATTTTATTATTTTTTGTGTGTTTAATATTTGAATAGTTGTAGTAGTATAAAGAGATTTTCAAAATTGATGTACTTTATTTTGCAAAAAAAAAAAACAAATAAATTCTTAGTTATATTTTCATTGGAGGGGGAGGGGTTTAAATTGCTTCCCTTTTGAAATATGTTACTGTGAATAACATTGATTTTTCAAATTAATCACCTATTAAAATTAATTATAATTGAAATCTTTTTAGTGAAAATTAATGGTTAGAATATCACAATAACTTACAGCTAATATATTAATTTTCAATTATTCTGTTCTGAACAATATTAAAATGTAAATAAAATACTATTAGAACAAACAGCAAAGCAAAATAAAATTTCTATATAATACATATGAAACATTTAATTGTAGACCATTATTTTTAAAATTTTTCAAGACCAATTTCTCACCATGTTCGTTATAACAGTATTTAAATTTTAATATTCCTCAGAACAAAAAATTGAAAATTTAGTTATCATGATATTCCAACTGTTAATGTAAGTGGTGGGTCATGGTGTATTATGATGTAAAAATACATCTTCTGAACATAGTGAAAAATTGCTGTTTTATAAAATTGTAAAAGTAATGTCTACAATTAAATAAGAATATTAAATAAAAACTAACATAAATGTTTTTGCATTAAGCATTGCATTTGCAGTTCTGAGATTGTCAATATTAGTATCTTTATCATTACAAGATAAATAGCAAATCATTCTACTGTAAAAATTTGAAAATCCATTTTTTTTTTATTTTGAAGTCTATTGGTGTCTTTTTCGGAATATTTCTGATTTTTCTAGATTAAAAATGTATATTATTTTTGGCCAAATGATGAGTTAGCTTGTGTGTGTGTTTTTTTTTTTTTTTTAAAAAAAAAAACTTATTTATACATTTCATTTAAATTTGGCCATAGGGATGGGTTTGTCTAAAAGGTTTTTTTTTTTTTTTTTGCAATACAGTTTATTAAAGCAAAAACAATTTTCTATTAATGTGAGATTTATAAACTTAAGCTTGTTCTGTGTTTGAAAGCAAAAATTGTTATTTCACTGGAATTTACAGTTCTTGAATTATATAATTAAGACAACAGAATCTTGATTTTTTTTCCTACTACGATATGTTGACTTAATTGGGGAGTGAGATGGAATTGCTTGAATATCACATGATCTAAGTAATTAACATTTATGGTTTTAAAAAAAATAATATGTAACTTAATAAACTAGGTATTTTTTAAAAATACCAATATATGTTCATGAAGAAGTGAAATGATGTTCTAAGTACGTTATAACACCAAATAACTAATAAATTTAAAAATGAATATCAAATTAAAAATATGAGTGCTAGAAAATAAAATTTACACGATAGAATTGTATAGTTTCTATTACATTCTAAATGTGTGTAAATATTGTTTCTGTTTTATGTAAATATATGCGTTTCCATAATATTTGAATAACTATTGCTTTATTGTGCTATCTCAAATTGAAAAATGTTAACAAAGTTGAAACAAAATGATTTTAAATAAGTCACAGCTCTGCAAATAATTTTGTGATTTTCAACTGAATATTTTTCCATTAATTTGCACACTATAAGTACAGATTTTTGTTTGATGGATTTATATTAAGTAGAAATCTGTCTTTGTATATGTATATATTCATAAAGTTAAACTGGCAAAATCACAGAATGTTCCATCATCAGATTTTCAATGAAATGGATGGCTGAAGAGTTGTGGATTGAAGTAGTTTGAAGCCTGTCCATTAAAGTATGAAGATTGGCTATCTTAATATAAAGCTTGAGCACTGATTCTATATATGTGAGATAGTAATCTGGACCAACTGATAATTGCTGGTTTAGCATGAAATACGTATATTGGTGATTATTTATCTTTTCAACATGTGTATGATCAGGTGGGTCAGCAATATGAGATGGCATAGAGAGCTGAGGGTCATGTGAAAGTCTGAGTTTGAATCCCTTATATATTACATTATATATGTGCAGGTGTGTGTAAGCCTATACAATGCATGAATTTACATAAAAACTTTTGTTGATGAAGCATATATATATGTGTGAAAAAAATGAGTTATTGATTTTTGCAGTAGTCCATATTCATGGATATTCTAATCACATGTTGGGCATTCTGATCTATATTATAAGTGATAATAAAAGGGAAATTATATAAGTCTGTACTTAGAAAATAAAAATGCACTTAGAATTTTCTTCAGATGGTTCTAAATACTTATCACTTTTGAAATATCCATTGCTATTGATAAAATTAGTTTTCTGTATTTAACATTTTTGACATATTTATTACCTTATGCCATATGTACAAATTCATATGACAATATTGTATATATCTACATGTGATAGTGGGTGAGGAATTTGAGGTTTATTTTCTTATAAATGAAATTTTTCTAGTTTTACATAGCATGTAGTGGATTGTCCAATTTCAGATAGAATACATGAATACAAAAATCATTCGCTATTTATACAAACTACATAGGTTAGTGGCATTTGAAAGAATGATTTGCTATATTTTGACTAGTAAAATTGCTAGGCTGAATTTTTTTTTTTTAGATATTCAAAATTGTGCTCCAATTTCTAAAATGGATAATGAATACCAATGATATCAAACTTAAAAGAACTTGGAATTTTATTGATTAGATTGGTTCCTAAAATATGGTTCCACCACAAGTTAAATGTCAGGAAATAAAGTAGTATAAGTGTGCTCTTTATTGGCAAATGTGCACAAAATAAGATAATGAATGGTAATCAAGATTTAGAATCATTGCTAATGAGAAAAGATGTATACTACTATCTTCTGGAATTTGTCTTTTATGACTATAACAGGCAACTTAGTTGAAGCAAGCATCAAAAAATGATATAGATTTGATTGGGGGGGGGGGGGGCTGGATAACAAAAGAAGTCAAGAATAAATGCATGGAATTTAAGTTATCAATCTATTACTCAAGCATGATATGAACTGAGCAAAAAAACTTAAAATCCTAAGACGCCATCTTTAATTTTTTAAAAAATTACAAGAAATATAATTTTTGATATATTTTCTATTTTATTACAATAAATAAAAATGTATATACATTATTAGAAACAGCAAACATGAAAGAATGTAATAAAGCTGATAAAATAGTCATTACCTAAAAAAATAAATTAAAAAATGAGATTTTTAATACTTTGAAACATGTTTATTTTTACATTGGTTCACAAATTCTAAATTTTGACAGTTATATGTTAAAATTACAATTTCATAGACAGCTTTATCATACTTGTCATAAAACGCTTACAAAAACAATGCGATTGGTTAACTTCCATTTTTATTAGCTGACCCAGATCCTGTTTTTCCATATCAGGGTATCTGCTAGAAATGTTGGTTCTCATCTGATCCTTCGTGTCAGCCGTGGGTGGCGTGATTTCTAACCAAAAACACATTAATATAAAATTCCCGGGCTAGCGATTCTTTATTAATATTGACTTTTTTTTTTTGTTTGTTTACAAAGTTTACTTTCTTTCGTTTCTGAATTATTTTTCCCAAATAATATTTTTGACGATGGGATAATAATAGTTTTTTTTTTTTTTTAATTTTTATTGACAAAAGGGTCTTTTTTGGTGTGTGTTCAAATAGTAATTTGTGTGTTTTTTTAAAATAGTATTACTGTTTTTTTAAAATTGGATTGACAAAATTCAAGAGAGAACGGGTTTTTTTTTATGGATCTTTAAATAATAATTGGCGTTACTTTGATAGGTTTACATTTGATTGCCAACAACAATTAGTGGGAGGGGTGTTTTTGTGTACGATTAAATAATTTACGTTACTTTTATAGGTTTACATTTGATTGCCGACAACAATTATTGGGATAAGTGCTGTTTTTTTTCGTGTGTGTATGTTTAAATCAAAATTAAAACCGTTACTTTTATCATTTACATTTGATTGACAACCGATTTGACTCACTTTTGTTTATAAATTATGGTTTTGGTTCTACAAATAAATATTTTTGACAATGGGACAATAATAGTTGTTTGTTTAATTTTTTATTGACAAGAGGGTGTTTTTCGGTGTAGGTTCAAATAGTAATTTGGTTTACGTTTAAATAATAAGTTAGGTCTTACTTTGATCGGTTTACATTTGATTGCCGACACTAATTATTGGGAGAAGGGGTGGTTTTTTGTGTGTACGATTGTAGACAGCAATTATTGGGAGAAGGGGTGTAACTGTTTAAAAAATAATAGTTTACGTTACTTTTAGTGGTGGTGTCCATTATATTGCTGACAATTAGTGAGAGGGGTGGGTGTTTTTGGGTGATGATTAAATACTAATTTACCTTTTATTTTACATTTGATTGCCGGCAACAATTATTGGGAGAAAGGGGTTGTTTTTTTGTGTATGTTTAAATCAAAATTGAAATTACTTTTATTGGTTATATTTGATTTACAACCGATTTGACTTTTTTTTTTTTTCGTTTATAAATTATGGTTTTGTTTTGCCCAAAACCTAATATTTTTGACAATGGGACAATAATAGTTGTTGTTTCTTTCATTTTTATTGACAAGAGCGGGTCTTTTTTTGGTGTATGTTCAAATAGTAATTTGGGTTACATTTAAAAAATAATCGGTTTACCTTACTTTTAGTGCTTTACATTTGATTGCCGACAACAATTATTGGGAGAAAGGGTTTTGCGGTTTTTTTTTGTTTGTGTGTATGCTTAAATCAAAATTTAAGTGACTTATCGGTTACTATTTGATTGAAAACCTTAAATCAAAATTTAAGTGACTTTTATCGGTTACTATTTGATTGAAAACCGATTTGACTTTTTTTTCGTTTATAAATTATTTGGGTTTTCCCAAATAATATTCGGTTTGACAATGGGACAATAATAGTTGTTTTTTTAATTTTGATTGACAAGAGCGGATCTTTTTCGCTGTGTGTTTAAATAGTAATTTGGGTTATGTTTAACTAATAATTTATGGTCTTATTTGATTGGTTTACATTTAATTGCCGACGACAATTAGTGGGAGGGTTTTTTTTCCTATACGATTAAAGAATACTTGACATTCCTTTTATTTGACCGTTTGATTGCCGACGACAACAATTATCGGGAGAAGGGACGTACATTTAAATAAAAATTGAAGTTCTTTTATTTTTGACATTTGACGATGGCCATTTGGAATCCCTCAAACAAGCTTGCCTTTACGAAGTGAACATTTCCGTCGACCACGAGACTTACAAATGAAAGTCGAAAGATGTTTTTGAACCTCAAATCTGTATATATTTGCTGCACAATCCAATCTTTTCTTTCAGCAGCAGGATGATTTTTTTTTCTGCTGTAGAAATATTCCAGCGCCGGCTTCCATGTCTGGCAATTCCCATCTTTTCAAGTTTTCTATTGTTTGAATTAGCCATCTTCTTGGTCTCGGAAAATTTCTCGCTAAAACATGACTCAAAGCGTGATCGTTTAAAAATTTTACGCTACCCCACCCTAATCGAGAATTTAGGAGGCTTATAGCTTTACGAGGAACAATCACGACACTGTTTAAATTGTTAAAAGGTAACAGTACATCAATTTGTCTTTTAACAAAAGGCCCCAATGAAAATTTAAATACTTTTGACACAATAAAATTAACACACCCTCGTATGATATTGTTACATAAAATACATAACACAGCATTACGATATAGTGCGTGACACAAACAACTATGGCATTTTCCTCTGCTTTTAGCATCGGAAGAAGCCACACCGTTAGCCGCTGAGCCGAGTTAACACTTTCTAGATTTTATTGTAGAAAGAAGACTTGACTCTGAGTGAACACTACCTTTTAGCATAGAAACAAGACTTTACTCCGAGTTAACAATCTTTCTAGGATTTATTTTAGAAAGAATGCTTAAAGGCTTGGGTGCGGCCGCGGAAACGGCATATTTCTAGAAATTTAGCTAGAAATAGCACCACCCGCGGCTGACACGAAGAATCAGATGAGAAACTAAATGTTTAGTTATCCTTCCATGTGGAGGTATCTGTTAGAAATGTTTGATTTTTAGTGGGTAAAAAAAAATAACAGTAATAGTTTACAAGATATGCAAAGAGAACTTTAGTAAATTGTAATGTATTATATAAAATATAAATTGATTATATTAGTGAAAAATGGGGTGTGACCTAAAATTTGTATTTTCAAATAAAGTGTACTAAAATAAATATCAAGCAGTAAGAACAGCCTGAGATATTGTGCAAAGAGAACTTTAGTAAATTATAATGTATTATATTACATATTAGTGAAAAACGGGGTATAGCCTAAAATGTGTATTCTTTTCAAATAAATGTCAAACAGTAAGAATAGTTTACGAGATATGCAGAGAATTTAGTAAATTAGAATTGTATCTAAAAATATATTATTGGGGAGGGGGGGCATCTAAGATAAACTAAGTAAAATCAATAAACATCAAAATAAACAATTTATGAACACTTATGCGTGTGTGTGAGATGATGTTGTCTGGATGTATATGTTTTTATATTATTGAAATGTATTGTCTAAAATTTTATAACATTCTTTTTTATATATATTTAATTGTATAAAAAAAAAAAGTAAAAAATAGGTATTAAAACTAATTGAATACTGAAATAAAATCATAATATATCTTGCCTAGGGCACTAAATATACCTATATGATGCTTATAACATTGAAATGTATTATCTAAAATTATATAGCATATTCTAGAATATAAAAAAAAATAAGGAATAAAAGTAATTGAATACTCAGACTCCTGGCTAGTTAGCATCCATTTCAAATTTGAATTTCCTGAGGCATTAGATGTAATATCCATGGTTGTCCTTGCAGCTAAAAATTATTTATCTTTTTTTTTTTTTTTGACATTATAGTTTTCAAATCTTTTTTACATTGCAGTTTCCAAATAGCTTGAAAATGAACTAGCAAAAGGGCTTACAAATATACGTTGCCACTTTTATATCCATATCAAGCATTATGAGAAAGCAATTCAGCTGTAAAAAAAGATTTCCCCTTAAAAAAAATATTTAAAAATAAGAAGTAAAAAAAATTTAAAATTGTATTTTAGAAAAAAAAATCCTAATTTCATTGTAGAAAAAAAAAGTCATTTGAAACTTAATAAAATGGCAGATCAAATGATCTGAGACCCATAAGTGTATGATTTTCTGATTCCGCGCAAACTCAGTTGAAACTAAATTTTTGAATAGGTGCGCTGTGAAACCATCTTTTATCTTGGCTTTTTGTGCATTTAAAATAATTTATTTTAAAGTATCATGCAAAAAATGGTTTTGTATTGTAATAAAAAAATTTTTTTCAATGCTTTATCAAATAATTGTGAGAAAAAAAATCTTGTATTTTCTAGACAGTGATATAACTCCCAATTAGTTCTTGTCGTTGCAGCTATTACTATGTGATTATTCATATAGTATACAAACACGGATAGGCTGCTCACCAACACGCATTAGCCAGTGTGGTTAGTTTATGGCTAATAGATATATACAATCATGGCCCTTAATCTCAGGAGGCTGTAAAATCACCAGTCAAGACAGCAGGTGATGGCGGAGGGTGCTAAAAATATCCTGATTGCAAACTCGTACAACTGCAGATCACTTTTAAGTGAAGAAAAATTAGAAGGAATGTCTTATATTAAATGGGACATTATTGGACTTGATGAAGTTAGAAGGAAAGTTGAAGAGATGATTAATTTAAAAAGTGAGCATGTACTCTTATTACAAAGGCACAAATTTTGGAAGTACAAGTGGAGTAGGATTCATTATAAATAAAAAGTGGAAGAACATTGTGGAGATTCATTATGTATCAGAGTGTCTAAGATTAGTTATTCAACTTAATAGCAGATAATTCAGGTTTATACCTCAACAAGTTCTCATAGTGACGAATATGGATGTACAAATGAAACAACATTTTAAAATTGTTATGAGAGATTTTAATGCTTGAATTGTTAAACAAATGAAAGTGCTGTAGGTAAATTTGGTTATGGTAATCAGAGAGGACATAGATTTATGGAGTTTGCAGAAAAAGAAAATTTTTTGAGAAGCATGCTAATGAATTTAGATTAGAACTTGTAAATCGGTTTCAGATATTAGTAGATTTTGAATATGATTCAGATTTGAATCAAAGTAATAAGAAAATAACTGATAGACTTTTAAAAACTGCAACAAAGATAGCTGGTAGAAGAAAGTCGCAATTGACCAATAAAATTTCTACTGAGACTAGAGAACTAATGAAGAAAAAAAGGAATATGAAGATATAAAAACGATGCATTAAAAAGGATTGAATATCTAATTTTGTAAAATGGTACGAAAAAGAGTTAATGATAAAAGAAAATATAATTGTGAACTAGCAAGGAAGCCTGTAGAAGAGAATAAGTCTCAAAAGTGTAAAACAACATTTTGGTATTGGTAAGAAACATCTGCAATAAGAAAAAAAAGATGGAACTATTTCTAAAAAGAGATGCCATCATGAAATGGGTAGAAGAGTTCTATCGAGAATTATATAGTAATAAAGAACAAGTACCTCCTAAATCTATTATATCTTCTGAATTTTCCAGAATTTTAAATGAACAAATGAGACATGCAATTAAATCTATGAAGAAAAGAAAAGCTCCAGGCAATGATGGAATTATAATCAATATATTAAAAGAAGCAGGTAAGAAATAGAATTTTGGCAAAGTTATATACTGAATGTCTATATACCTCTTGATTGGAAGAATGCCGTATTAATTTAAAAAGGTGATAAAGAAGATATTAGAGACCTATCTGCCTTTTATCATTTACCAAGATAATTACAACTCGTCTTCAGAAAACATTGAAATTCAACCAATCAAGAGAGCAAGCTGGATTTAAAAGTGGTTTTAGTACAGTAGATCATATCTAAGTATTGAGAGAAGTTATAGAAAAGATCAATGAATATGAGTTTTCATTATGCTTTGGATTTGTAAATTGTGAAAAGACATTCGACTGTATAAACATTTCAGTGATTAAAGCATTGGATCATCAAGATATAGAACCAGGATACTGTCATTCTAAAGAATATTTTTAAAAATAAAACAGTAACAATTGGATTACATAATGATACTAGGAAGAGTAACATTGAGAAGTGTATAAGATAAGGTGACTCCATATCTTCAAAACTTTTACAGCAGTGCTGCAAGTATTTTGTGGATTAAAATGGGAAATTAAAGGAGTAAATTGAGATTATTTAAGTCATTTGGATTTTGCAGATGATTTAAATGTTTTTACAAACAATGGTTTAGAGCTTCAGGGAATGTTGCAGGAGTTATCAGAACAAAATAAGAAAGGACTAAAGATAAACATTAAAAAAGTCAAATGTTCAATGGATTTTCTCAAAAGATGAAAATGAAGATTGATTATGATGAGTTAGAAGTTGACAACTACAAATACCTTGGTCAGATTATTACAGATGGAAACAATGGATAAAATTGATCATAGAATTAAACTTCGTTGAAGTGCTTTTGATAGCAAAAGGAAGGTTTTTAATAAATGTGTTTTACTAGTTCTTACGGATCTGAGACTTGGACACTTAATACAAGAGCAATTCAGACTACTCAAAGAAGTATGGAGAGATGCATCTTAGCAGTAACCAGAAGAGATCGAAAACACTATGGGTAAGAACAAACAGGTGTTACTGACGTTATTGAAAAAGCTAAAAGTCTGAAGTGAAGTTGGGCTGGACATCTTGCTAGAAGAGATGATAATGGACAATTGAAAACTTAAACGGGATTCTAAAAGACCCAGAAAGAGACTACATGTAAGATGGATGAAATAAAGTGTGCAGGGGTGATTTGGAGATGGATTGAACTTGGAGAGACCTTTATCCTACAGTGGATTGATAATGGTTGACAATCTATCAAAAAAATGGTATAAGAAAATTCTGAAAATAATAAGACAACATTTTTCAATGAAATGGTATTGAATTATTGTAAAAGCCTATCTAATAACAAGCATATGAAGCAAAAGTAATGTGATCAGGAAAAGTGTGTCCTGTTTGTATAATAATCTTAGAATTATATGTGATCAATTGTTTCATTGGTAAGATGACACTACAATGGAAAGCTAAATAAGAAAAAAAATGCTCATAGAATTATACCAGAATAAAATAGGCTATGACATTCATATAGTCATTGTGTTACTTTACTAATATTTGGCTACTTTATATTTTTTGGTGTTTTGCCCTCATTAATAGAATTAATTTTTTAACGAATCAATTAAAATTTAACTATAAAATACTAAAAGGTAACCACAACATAACAGAAAACAAATTTGTCGTGTGTTTCTATTCCATCAAAAATACTTCTACATTTCTGAAGAAATGTGTTAATTGTTCTAAATGCATTCCCTATTTTGAAAAGTATGTTTTGTTCAATAATCATTTCATTAAATATAATTGTATAGATACAACTGAAATTACATGATAGTTTTCACCTATTGTTCCGCTGCAGGATGGTTTTTCCAAATTTATTCCAGATCCTCTGATTCTTAGTGTCCGTATCATGAGAGCAAATTTCCTTATTTCATACATTCGTGTTGAACATGATCTCATTATAAATCTTTTGCAGTCAGGTTTACTAGCAGTATGTTCATTCCAACTCCACTTATAATGATGTCAGTAATAACTTCTTACATTTTATTTTTAATCCAGTGTTACTCCTAACGTAGTTGAATAATCTGAATTGTTTTTTAGTTATGTTGCCCAAATTTCAGATCCTTAAGAATTGATGAAAAATCTTTTCCAACAGGCATATTTTATTATTAATATCAAAAGCTCTATATTTTACGATTAATTTCATCCATTTTAATTTCCAACTATATTAACAATCTGATCAAAGTATCTGTAGTTGTTAACTTCTAATTGATTATCAATCATTTTCTGAGAAAATCTCCCAAAGCATTATTTGCAGGAACACATTTATAAAATGTAGATGATTTAAATGCTCATTTGCTTGCACTTTTATTTTCCGATTTTAGTCTACAAAATACTTCTTGGAAAACTACTATAAAAAGTTCTTGGAGATATGCAATCGTCCTATAATACACCTTTCACAATGTTAATCTAGTATCATTAATTATTGTTGCATTTTGATAAGTATTCAGAATACGATTGCTGGGTTAATCACTAGAAACAATTAGCAAAAGTGTATTGGCAAATTAATCATTTGTGCTTTCTACGACTTCCCAATATTTTTATGTGATCCACTATTAAAACTGCTTTTAAATCTAGCTTGCTCTTCTGTTAGTTAAAATCCAAATTCGCTATAGGTAAAATGTAATTGTCTTGGTAAAAATTTTGTTTAGAATTAATAAAAGACAAAGGTTTGTAATTTTTGTTGCTGGATTCTTCCAATCATTTGATACATTTTGATCATTTAGTATATAAATGCTAGCAATTTTTCTATTCACAGTTATAACTTTGAAAATTTTCCCTCGTAGATTTATTTGCATGTATCACTTCATTTAAAATGCGGTTCTACTCTGATGTAATTGTAGGGGTTATTTTTTTGTTGTTTTTTATTTTCTTTATACTCTAGAACATTTCTTTTAATGTTATTTTTAGTAACAGTTCAATACATTGCAGTACTGTTTTCTGTCAATGCCAAGATATTTTACACTTTTGATTCTATTACGCTCTTATAGCTGTTAATTCACAAGTATATTTTCTTATACTATTGTTAATTTTTTCATATTTTATAAAATCTAGATATTCAATTCTTAATAAATTTTAAAATTCATATTCCTTCGTGCATTGTTTTGTCTTGATAAAAAATTGCTGGTTTTTTTGGAGCAGTTATCTTTGTTGCAGTTCTTAGTTTATCACTTCTATTGATTTCATTTACCTGTGAACCATTTTCCAAATCTTAATATTTTAAAACTATTTACAAGTTTGTAATATAAATTTACTGAAGGTTTCAGATAATCAACCAAAAATACTATCTTTAAAAATTTTTGCATGACCATTTTTTGTTTAAAATATCAAATTCTTATGCACATTTATTTATTTGGAAGCTTCTGTTTTTCAGCATTTTTCTAAAAAAAAAATCATAATTTAGTTTTTTTCTGTTCTTATTTCTATCACCATTGCCAAAATTACCCAGGATACTTTCATTTTAAGGTCTCCTATCCCTTAATTTTAAAACGTTTGAGCTAATGAAAAACATTTTGTACATCTTATTTGGTATCTTCCATTAAATTGAACAACTAATCTTACCACATCAATTTCTACATTCTTCAACTTATATTGAATTTCAATCCAGTTGTTATTCAAATCCTGTGCATTTACAACAAAGTATATATCTACAACTTTATTTTTTTTTTTTATCATTATAAAATTCAAAAATGTTACATTTAATATCAGTTAAATTTTCCAACTCGTGCAATCTTCCTTTGCTTGAAAAATCATAGGTGTTTGAACTCAGACTTTCAAGCACCCTCCAACTATCCACATTATCTCATCCAACTGATACACATGACCACACATATGTAGAAAAGATAAATAATCACCAATATACATATTCCATGCTATACCAGCACTCATCAGTTGGTCCCGATTATCATCCACACATATATACAATCAGTGCTCACTTTATATTAAGATAACAAATATTCATTCACACTTTAATGGACAGGCTTCAATCTGCTCCAACTTTTCAGCCATCCATATCATTGAAAATCTGATGATGGAAAGCCCAAATTCCAATCTGATGCCAATATTATTGCCATGTCACTGACCCCTCATCTATAGGACCATATCTATTTAAATACATAGAAAAGGGATGGGCAGGATACATGCTTCATATGTAAATATTTTACAGTTAAGCTCCAGGTTGTGAAGAGTGCCTGGTTTTCAAATATTTGAAAGAAACCAGTAATAGACACCTAAATAAAAGATGATCAAATAGCGTAGATCAGCAATTGGTGATTCTTAGCAACTTTTGTCATAGGATGCCTCTTTAGAATAAGGGCCATATTTAGTTTAGCTTATCGTGACTAAATATCTCTTCAAAAATGATCAATCCTGGCTTCAAAAAAATTCAGCTGATCTTTCAATTAAGAATTATCAGCCAACTGGGAAGAAAGATCATGATGTTTGGTTTTAAATTCTGGTTTTGCTGCTTGGAAGCAGCCCATCCATGTTTATATACTATATGAATAATTGTAGTAATAACAGCAGTAACTATAAAATATGGACTGAACATTAGGAATATGCATTGCTCTGTTTCTTTAAGATTTGCAATCAAATCTGATTTTTAGAATAATTTGTTGTGTGTATATTGTATTTATTATTAATACTTAAATTGTGTTATCAATTTCAATATTACCTGTAAAATTTGCAGCATTTCTTCTTGTTAAAGTTCATTTAAATATATATATATACAGTATTCTGCACCATTGCTAATGGTAAACATGCTAAAATGAAAATTCCACTTAACCAAATTCAAAGAGTACTAAAAGTCTTGGAATTAAGTTAAACGAATTACTTGTACATTATTTAATGCTGGTAATCTTTTTATGGTATAATCATTTAAACATCATTAATTGCACTTATAATTACATTTAGAAATTAAAGACAAAATTGCCTTCCATTTATTTGCCCCTCCTCCATTATGCATTATAATGGTATTCAAGGAACATTCTAAATTAAATGGATTCATAATACTTTCCATAGATAATTAATGGTCTTTCTAAAACTTTCAAAGTAAAAGATAGTATGTTTCATTAAAATGCTTTTTTGCTTCCATTAAAGGTTATTTTTTCAAATATGTTATATATATGCAAAACATTCAAATATATTTTTTGTTATATATTTAAAAGATCTTTAATAGCTTTCTAAAACTAAAATTTGACATCAATGTAATCTAGATGTAAAATTAAATACTCTTGGAAATTTTAAGTAACATGTTTAACAATAGCTAATCAGTCAGTCACTTGGAATGTTGAAAACATGAAAAGTAGGTTGAATGAACTTTTGTAAAAAAAAAAAAATTATAATACATTATATATAAAAACCAATTACTAATAAATATTGTATTTATTTTTTTTACAACTTTAAATATACACATTTTGAATAATACTAGTACATTAAAAATTACATCATCAAAATATGTGTAATCACATACACTATCTGAAATATATGTATGCTGCAGAGCAGTTTCTCAATTTTTTCATGTAATATGGCTGCCATGATGGAAAATGTACTATGCATGACGGCACCTTCTAAATTTATATAATTCTATATGTGTTAACTTATTTGATATAAAAGTAAGCTCTTATAAAATATGATTTATAAACTCTTAATAAATTACTTTGATCTATTGCAGATAGCAGGATTATAGTGGAACATTAATTTGTTCATTATTAGTGCTGTCACATCAAGTTAATATTTATCTGATATATTCACTTTTGAGTTCAAATCCAGTAGTTTAGACTTTTTTTTTTTTGATGTTTCATAGCTATCCATCCAATTATTAGTAAAAGGAAATTTTCTTAGCTAAAGCTCTGATTAATCTGATAGGTCAGATGACTTTATTTAAAACATCGACTAATATTATGTATCCTAAACCTCTGATATGCAGAGAATTGTAGCTATAGATACTAAACCCATGATTTACTTTGGCCAATATTAATGGTAATTTGTGATTACTTGTCAGTTCCTTAGTAACTATTTTTAACATTAAATTGCTTAATGAATTCTATTTTAATATTATTTATAAGTTGTCTTGGTATTGATGACTTTTTTAAAGCTAATAGTCCAATTATTGTATATTAGCTGAATTGTTTACAGCAGGTGTGTCAAACTCATTCAAACAATGGGTCATTTAATGCGACTGGTAAGATTCTCGCGGACCACATCACACAAATTTTCTTAAAATTCTATTTTGAACTGAGAATGCAGGAATACAGATGGGGTAATTAAAGCATATTATGTAGTTTAATAAATTCAGTTCGATAGTATACAATTGATATAGTAATGTTTTTATTTAAACATTTATTTTATTTGATTACATATTTATAAAACTACAATTTATTGTTTTTACTGGAAACTTGCTAGCGCTTTCCTCCTACTAGTTTTCCAATATCTGGATTCAAAGACAGAACAATTTTCTTTATGGCAGATAGATGTTTATTAGTTAATCTTGATCTATAAGCTGTTTTATTTAATTTCATGCATGAAAATAATTGCTACATATAAGTATGTACTTCCAAAAAGCATAAAATTTGTGCAGCAAATTTTTTAATTCCCGGGTATCTTTCATCTAAATAGGAATATATTTTGGGAGTTTCTACTTATTGATATTTGTTTTTTTAATATCGAATCATTCTGGAAATAAATTCCAGTTGTATCAAAGTTTGAGCTTTTTCAACTTCAAAGGCAAAAGGTCCATTGCAAAGAAAAAATTTATTCCAACTCCTTGAAATCATCAAAACATGTATTGAATTCATTTTTTATTTTTGCAGAGTATTGTGAAAACAAGCATCTTTGATTTTGTGTGTTTAACTGCTCACAGTACGAAAATACGTCAAAACATTCTTTTGCAAATGATTTTTAAACAAATTCAATTTTTGTACAAAGCTTGCAACTACACCGTACATGTTTGTTATCAATTGATCTTTGCCTTCCAATGTAGTATTAAGATTATTCAGATGGCCTATAATATCAGTAAAAATGGATCTTTTATAACTTATATATTTTCATCTTTCAATTCAAAAAATAATATTTCCTCCAAAAGCTCTTTAGGACATGGCAGGACAACCAAAGAAAGATCTTTGGATTTGAAATATTCAAGGAACAAAATAAATTGGCAATGGTTAAGTGCTCTCGATCGAATAAAGTTGACTATTTTTGTAACTGTTTTAAGTATGTTTCAAAGCATGCTTTATTGATCAAAAAACAATGATTACATCGGTAAGATAGGGCTTACTCAGTAAGCATAAGTGTTCCTGTGTTTAAACAGTTCGGCTGGGTATAAGCTTGTTCAGATATATAGGTGGAAAAAAACTTTCTCTTGAGCTCTTTATGTTGTTTTGCTATTCTTAAGGCATCGAAAGTTGCCTGAATTCAGCTTGTCTAATTTTTTTTTTATATACATTATGTTGATGGACCCCATCATATGTGTCTTGCTGGTTTTGTGTATTGAGTTTTTTTTTTTTTTAGCTGCCTTATTCTATCTCTTTTCCTGTTTTTCAACTATAATGCTGATTTTATCTTAAATAGTGACCAAGTTGCAGCAAAAATATCTGGTGGTGCTAGCATGTTATCCCTTTCTTTTATTTTTTCTAGCTTGTGGTGGAATGTGTTGAGGTTTTGTTTTGCATTGTAGTCGAAATTGTATTTACATCTGGTGTACCAATATGAATACAAGCTAAATGTCGCTGCTCTTATTGTTGGAATTGCATTTTTTTTATATACCTGGAGAATTTTTGCCATTGTTGTGTCTTTCTGATGGTAGTTATTTATCATTATTTGTCTTACCTTTTCCAATCCCAGACAATCGTTTAGAAAATGATGTTGTGTTTCTTCTTCTATTTGGCACAACCTGCACAGTGGGCCTATTTTTGTAAAGAATCTTTTAAAATGGATGAAGTGTGATGTAAGCAAGGCATTCAGATTTACTTTGACTAAGAAGTCGAAGAATTTAGGCTCCAGGTACCAATTTTTATATTTTTTTAGGAGCTGTGCATTGTTTACTTCAAGGACCATTTTGTTGTTGATATCTTGTTGTGTCTGCTCTATTAGGCTATGTATGTGCCAGTATGTGTATTTAATTGGGTTAAATAGGGTTATTTTGTCTCTGATTTCTTATGCTGTCTAAAAGTGTGGCTATATAATTGTCTTTGGGAGGTAGTCGATCAGTGGGTATTATAGCTATTATTTTTTTAATATTTGGAAACTTTGTAAATGTTGTAATCAGCAGGTTTATTATTTTTTGTGTGTAAAAAGTTGAAATTGTATGTAGTCCAAGCCCATTTAGTTTTGTGGGTTGGCTTAATTGCCTCATTGAAATGGCTACCACCTTTTTATTCCAAAGTAGTTTGGTCCATTTTAAACTGAACTTGTTGGTGAATGAGGCAATGAAAAGCTTTGATTTTTGGTTTATCTGGATACTCATCTTGTAATTTCCATGTCAGTCGTGACACAAAATCTAGTTTCACCCATCATCGATTTAGCACCATCAGTTGTCACAGAAACTAGCTTGTCAAGAGGCAAGTTAAATTTTTCTAAAGTGCTCCGTACAGCATCAAAAATATCTTCAGTTTTGTAAAGAGGGATGAATTCCAATAATTCTTTGGTGAGCCTCATGTTATCGCAACCATGAAAAAAACAAACTTTTGCAACATCTCATCCGTGCTTTCATTAATCGCAATTGAAAAGAACTGGATTTTGATATATTTCCTGTAGTTACAAAGTGATGTCATCTGCCATTTCAGTAATTCTATCTGCCACTATATTTCTTAATAAGATGTCTCTAAATGCCTGTACCTTTTCTGCACAGACATTTGGCAGCTTTTATTATACATTTCTTGGATTAAAGAATCATCAGTGAATGATTTTGAATGTTTTGCCAATTAAAAGCTTATTTCTTAACTAGCTTTTGTTACTAGTTCATTACTTTTATGAATTTTGTAAGCACTTTTTGCTGGATACTTAATGAATTCTTCATTGTTAATAATTTTCCTTTTCTTATTTTTGCTTCACGAAAATTGTTCTCCGTGATTAGTGCTATAATGTCGCTTAATGTTGTATTTAGTGACACTAATCATTTCTTTGCAAATTAAGCACATAATTTTATTGTTCACTTCCACACAAAAATAGTTGTTCCCACCTTTCTTGAAATTTTCTCCTCTCATCGTCAATCTTTCGTTTTTTATTTAGCATTGGAAGTGGCATTTTCTGTAATAAAAATAGGGCTTTAGATTTAAATTTTAAAAATTGCAACTACGTTTACTTACATTTTTTGAACGAGTTATAAAAGAAAACAATCCACAAATTTTTAACACACTGATCGGGACAAGAAACTAGAGTGACTGCTTTTTGTTATACTTCTAAGAAAAACCCAATATCTGCAGATAGAATTGCTACTTTGGTGGTGTGAAAAGTTGACTAAAGTTTTGTTGAAATGTATTTATGTTCTCGGAAGCACAGTAGCACATTATTAATATTGCCAGCTTTGGTGCTCATCATATCTCAAATACTTCATCATCATAAAAGCGTGTAGTCAAAAATATTTATCTATGTGTATAACCGAGAATTATAAATTAGCTATGTATGTAGCCAATAATTATTGTATATTTAGTTCATGTAATTAAATATAAAAGTTTGTTTTTTAAAATTAATTTGTTTGCAGCATATCATTCCGTTTTCATTTTATTGCATAGCATCGTAGCCACGGGCCACGAAAAATCACATCGAGGGCCACCAGTTTGACACGTCAGATTTACATAATGATCATCTGAAGAATCTAGATAGAAAATTTTTGACATAGAAAAAATTTATGTTAAAGGAATAGTATTTGGTTCATATAATTAACATGACGTGCACATATTTTATTCCTCTTGGTTTTCTTTTTTTGAATTGTGATTCCGTACACATTTCCAAAAAACTGCTATAAATAAAATTAATTGTGGTCTGATTTGAAGAATTAATCATGAAACATCCTGTCTAGCATTTGTTTTATGGGCTGTTATGGGAGTTCTATCTATTTGCATATATTAATTTGATGTATTATACCAGTGGTGACGAATTATCTTTTTACGTGTACGCGCCAAAAATTTCCAAAAAATATTTATTGAATGACTGGCATGCCATATAGTTATTAAATCAAAATATAAACAAATTAATTACTGCAGTTTTAAAAGTTTATAAAGTAATAACAAACAAGATTTTTAAATAAGCTAAATACAAGTGAACGATATTTATTTAGAAGAGCACAAGTTGAATAAAATGGTAATAGTAAAAAATTAATAGTAATTAAAACAATTTTGGTATTATTTAATGAGTTTTTTTGCTGTTGTATACTGGATGCCAAATATTTTATATCTAATTTTGTCAATAATGTATATGCTGACTAAATTCATCTGTCATTCTATTTGAACTGTCTAATTGAATTCTGAAAATAATGATTCATGTGCATATGTAGAGGAAAAATTCATAATATAGCATTCACTAATTTTTTTAAGCAATTGAATGTTTCAGGATAGCATTCAAGGCAGTCAATAGTTCTTCAGCATTCTTTTTACATATGAATAATAATCGATCATTTTCCATTGTTTCTAACTCGTTCCTCAAATCAACAAATTTCTGTTTCCATATAAAACTGGATTGAAAATCTTCCAAATTAAGCCATTCAAATTTCTAACTTGAGATTATCCATTGATATTATGTCTGGGTATAAAATAAATTTTGATATGTCTGAACTATGTAAATCTTGAAAATTCATAAATTAATTATTGACTGAATAACAGCACAAAACTCTTGTATCAATTTTATTGATCTGGCTTCTCATGAGATTCTAAATCAGTCTAGAACTTTTTTTATATTTGGAAAATATTTGAAGGTGTAAGAAATAACATCACGGTTGAAAATTTGTAATTTAATTTCAAATGCTTTGACCAAATCAAACATGTCAACAAGTGTCTTATTATAACCTTGCAGTTTCACATTTAATGCATTTAGATGGAAACATATATCGGTAAGAAACAATGTCGAAAAGCATTCAACATCCATTAATTCATATTTTTAAACACCTAATTTCATCTAAACACTTGATGAATCTGAAGAACTTTTCCTCGACTTAACCATTGGACATTGTTGTGCATAAATAAATGTATACAGATTAATTCATATTTTTCAATGATTTTCTCATTGTAAAAACAGTCTTAATTTCATCTAAGCACTCAACGAATCTATGAAGAACTTTTCCTTGACTTAACCATCAGACGTGCATAAGTAAACCATTGTATATTGAATTTACCTAGATACATTTAAAATTTTTTGTTATTTAGAGCTTGTGTAGATATAAAATTGACTAACTTAGTCACAACATTCATAACCTCATCCAGTAGCTTAAAGCTGGCCTTCATGCGTAAAATCTGATGTATAATTCAATAAAAACCTAAAATTGAATGTCCAATAAGATTGGTAAATAAACTGAGAAAAACATTTTTCCTATCGTACTTCGAGCACCTTCTATAATTACTGATCCAATTTTGGCAGCATCTATTTCTTTTTCAGCAAGTACATTTGAAACCTAGTTGCAAATATCTACTGATCAATTCTTTGCTAATATTTCCAACACAATAGCGAATAAAAATAGCCAAATGGGCTGATCCATTTATGTTTGAACTTTCATCAAGACAGAGAGAAATTAAACTAGAAGATTTTATCTCTTGTTAGTAAGTTATGTTGTTAGCCATTTGCAGGATTCCTTCTTTGACTATTTTTGGCCAATGGTAAATCTTTTATTTTCTGAATAATTTTTGATTTGTTTTCAAAATCTTCAAAAAGAACTGGTGCACATTTCAGCCAAGCTTCTTTCATATATTCTCCTTTATTAAAAGTTTCCCTTGTTTAGCAATTATATTTGAAATTAAAAAAAATTAGCAGCAGTTATATTTGAATGATTTTCAATAAATTTCACTATAGGTGTTGATTGAATATTTATATTTTTCATTACTTGAGCAATATATTCTTTATGTTCATCGTTACTTTTTTCACATAGCAATTTATGATTGGTCTCATAATGCTGGTTTACCGATGATGTTTTCAATGGAACTATTCTGATACATAAAACCCATGCTGCCTTTGTTAATCATTCCATACTCATCAATTTTGAAATTCTCTACTGCTTAACGATTTGTCTTATTTTCACTAGACCTTAATATAATGGTAACAAATTTATTTAAAAGTAAATTTAAATGAGCTTTAGTAATTTTATAAATCAAAGATTTATTACACGTTAAAATATATTTTCCTTACATTTCACTTTTACAACAAAATAAAAAACATCGTTTGATGGCATTTCGTTACTTTGTTCACAATTTTGATGTTAAAAAAATGAATGGTGTCAACACATTTAGATTGAAAAAGATTAGAACAGAAAACCATTTTATTACTTTTACTTTAGATTTGAAAAAATTGACTTCTACGAGTTATAAAATATTTTACTAAGTTTACTAGCTAGTTTTATTGGAATCATTGTGACAGTTTTATAGAAATATGATACCACAGCATACTGATACCACTTTGACTTAAAATATTCCCATCTACGTATGTATTTTTTATTTTTCAAATTTTATAATTTATTGCTTCTAATCAGAGTTCGATAATACTAATGTAATATTATATTTATTTATTTTTACCTTTAATTATAGTAAGTTTTTATTAGTATAGATTTTAGCAACAAAAAAAATATTGAATAATTTAAAGCAGAAAATTATATATAAATAGTTTGTGTGCCAGTAAAAAATTTGAAGTACCATTTTTGGCACGCTTGCTATAGGTTCGCCATCACTGTATTATACCATCATTAATTATACTTTAGTGTATTTGTAAATGTGTATATTATTTATTCATTAAAAATAATTTGTAAAAATGCCAAAAGAAAATATTGTGTAATTTTTATTTAGTATTTGTGATATAAAATATTTTTCAATTTGTTTTTTTTTTTAGATTTAAATACATAATATAAATCTCGATATAGTAAATGCTGATGATTTTTCATTTGGGAATGAAACATTTTTTATGATATATTTTTCATGCTCTTATTATCTAACATTTTTATTTACACATATTGATAAATTAAAGCATTGTTAATTATGTATAGTAACCTATAATATGTGCTGGATCAATATATATATTACTTCAATTATATATTATCCAAATAATAAATACTTTAAAATTAATAAATTTTACAATACGATAGTAGCTATTTTTTCGTCTCTGAGCACTATATATATTTCTTTGAGTAATGTTGAAAGCACATTTAATTATTGTTTTATTTTTTCCAAAAGTTTGATATAGTAGTGTATTTTGTGTAGTGTAAACCTAGAGGTTTTATGAAATTTAAGAAAAGGTGATCTATTAGTAGCAGCAAAGAATGTATCATGTTCTTGTCTCAAAAAGCTTTTGAAATTGTTGAAATGGGTAAACAGCAAATAGGATGATTACATTGATTTAGAAATTGATACTGAAAAACATCATAACTAGAAAAACTATACTCTGCTGATAAAACTTCAATGTTTTCATAGGTAAGAAAAATTATTGAACAATCCAGAGCATGTTTAATTGTGATGAAAGTCTGATACTTTGTTTATTTTATTTTTTTTAAAAAAATAACTGAACATATAATAAATATATATTCAAATGTCCTCAATTTATTAATAACTACATTATTATTCTGTTTATACTACATAATTTTTATTTATATATGCATACTATACACAAAACATCTGTTATACATATATGTGTGTACGTTAAAAATGCTGTATTTAAAGCTTAAAATGAATTATCTATGACATATGATATGGGTTGGAACAAAATATAGTGGATAGTGCCACTTTCCTGTATACTCAATATATTGTAGCTTTAAAATGGTCCTTAAAGTTATTGATGTAACTAATTGATGATGATCAAGGATCTAATTACTAGAACAATGCAAAAAGTATATTTTTTGATCATGAAATACTGAATTTTTCCCCAAAATAAATGTATTATCTAATTAAAGTGTGAAAGTAAACAAATATTTAGAAAACTGAATGTTTAATCTTTTTAAGTGTATATATAAGGTGAGACTGAAAATATATTTTAAAAAATTGATATTTGAATATTTTTATTATAACTTTTAGGAACTGATAAAAATTGTAAATAATTATATTTTCAATGCTAATCATTTTGAAAAAATTCTAAACCATCATTGTGGAATTTCTTACTAAAATGATTAGATATAAATTATCCACTGAAATGTAATCAAAGGAAAAGCTATAATTGAATAATGTTAATAGGCAGCTAAGTGCTTTCGGGAGCTTTCTATGTCCTCGTACTTACAGCGTTAGAATAACCATGGAATATTGGTATATATGTATATACAGTCTAAAAAATATTCAAAGTTTATGCAGATTAGATAGTCCATTTTCTAAAAAGGGGGAAGTAAGATTCCTTTCGGATGATAAAATTATAGTTATTAGCTATATGCCAAGCTTCCTTGATCTTATTCTTAGAATCATTTCTCTGTGCATGTGATGGTAGCTGATGAAAGCTCAAATGTATGGCCAGTGATATTCTGGTGCTCCAAGAAAATTTATTTATTCTCAGGCTTATCCGAGGCTCTTCTATATAGATATCAGTGGTATGAAAGCCAAGTGGAGAGGGAAATGCATGACTCACTGTAAAATGACATAACATCCTGCATGTGGGCATATAATTTTATATACAGTGTTTGATCTATAAAATCTACCCTTGGAATTATTTATTAATCTGTTATTTGAAAGAGGGATATAGTAACTTACATGATGTGTTGGCCTTGTTAATATTTTTGGTGATTGAAAGAATGTAGAATCCAGGGACTATCATCTTTAGGCAGGTTTGAATTCATCTTATAATAAAATTGTCTAACTCTTGTTGTAAGGTGGTTTGCCAGTTAGGTATTTCAAATATTGTTCAATATTAGCTTTTTGCAAAGTGTCAAATATAAGAGATGATTTCCATAAAAAAAAGACAGACAATTTTATAAGAGTGCACAGAGAGTGATTTGGTGTGTGCAATGCCTCTAATTTCCAGTAGTTTAAAATGTATCATAATTTAGAAGAGAAATATCTCTGATTGGATATCAAGATACTTCAATTCCCTGCAGTGGTCTTCCCACTCTGTGATCCATAATAATGCTGATTTTAACTCTAGATTTAATTTGCTGTCAAGAATGAAAGATTCAGGACCATAAAGACATCTACATATTATTATAAATGTGTTTGGGGGGAATGTGAAGTATATAGGGAGGAGCAGTATACAGCATTATGCTAAGGGATAGAGCCATAGGCCAAACATCAGTAATACAGTTTTAAATGTGGTGATGTTATCAAATCCAGGTAAGGAAGTAAAAAATGAAGTTGATCTACATAGGTGAATGTCAAAAGACGATTTAATAGTGTAAACACCATAAGCTAATTGATTTGTTAACCACTTGTTAATCATTTTAGTGGTGTAATAGTGCAATGTCTCCAAAATCTAATATTAAACGAGGTATTTGGCTTGTGCAACTTTACATTGATGAATATTCATGAAAGGATAGCAGCTGATAGATATATTTTATAATATTTGCTTTTTGTGAAAGCCTTGTTGCAATCTTTACATAATGTCACTAATGAACTTATCCTTGTTCCACTTTATACTTTATGAAAAATGTTGAATTTCAATTTGTTTATCTGAAAATTCATTTTGTTAAAATTGGCTTTATGCAACCTCCAATTAATTAGCGGCTTTGATCTTTATTTGGATTGTCGCTTATAAGTTCCATGATTAAACTTCTGTTCTTTCGATTCACTACCAACAAATCTGTTGTAATTTAAAAACATTCTTGATGCTGGGAAGCAGCATTTTATTAGTGAGATTTATGAAGAGAACTTAACTCCCTGTTTATCAGTGAGAAAAGCAAATTTGCGTGTAAATTTTAGATGTAGCTTTGTTGATTAATTGTTCCTTATTTTTGATATACTCCAGAATAACTATTAAATGAAATTTTATTGAAATCATTTTTTTTTTTTTTGAGAGCACCTTTGCATCCCTTTATAATCATGTTGAGTAAACAATAGTAACTGCACAGTATTTTTATCATGGTTGTATATGATGCTGGTTTTAATTCTACAGCAGTTAGGAATGATTTTATATTGTGCACATTTGCAAGAGTCGTAAAATCTGTTTGAAGATTGTAATCCATAATGTTCTAATTATAAAAGATATGCAACTTTTCCCAGGTGAATGTAATATAAATTATGTGCTGAAATGCAAAACAATAATACAAAGGCAGCTAAAGGGATTCTGTCCTCGTACTCAGTGTTAGAATGACCATGGAATGTAAGATATATATATATATAGTCTAAAGATATTCAAAGCTTATAATACATTTCTTAGAAAAGGGAAAGTAAGATATTTTTTTTGGTTGATAAATTGTAGTCATTAGCTATATGTGCAATGGTTGCCAATGAAGGCTCAAATATGGCCAGTGATGTTCTGGTACTCCAAGAAAATTGACTAATGCTCAGATTTATCTGAAGCTCTTCTATACAGATATTGGTGTTGTGAAAGCCAAGATGACAGGAATGCACATGATTTACTATAACATGGCATTGCACCCTGTATGTGGGCATATAATTTTGTATATGGTGTTTGATCTATATCAAGTTTATCATTTGAGTTTATTAATCAGTTGAAGGAGGGGTGTGGTAACTTACACAATGTATTAGCAAGAAGGTTTTGTTAATATTTTTGGTGATTGAAGGGCTGTAGGAAAATAGAATCCAGGATATCATCTTTAGGCAAGCTTGAATTCATCTTATAAAATTGTTTAACTCTTATTGTAAAGTTGTTGTACTTAAAGCCTAGGTTGTTAGGTCTATCAGATATTCAATATTAGCTTTTTGTGTACCATCAAACTTACATAAGAGATGATTTCTATAAAGAAAAGAATACCAGCAAATTTATGAAAGTATGGAAAGATTGATTGGGAATGTAAAGTATGGAAAGATCGATTGGGAATGTATAAAGCTTCTTAATTTCCAGTAGCTTAAGGCACATCTTGTAGCAAGGTATTTCAATTATCTGTGATGATCTTCTCACTCTGGTCCTCAATAATGCTGATTTTAAATAGGTTTGATTTGATGTCAAGAATTAGGTTCAGAACTATCTATAAAGGTATCATCTATCTATAGACTGAAAATGAGTGGGGTATGTGTGAAATATGGAGAGCAGTATTCATTTAAAATGATTAAGATATATTGTAGGCAAGATTCTGTCAAGAAGTAGACCCTTGGGCCAACTATCAGTCATATAGTGTTGAGTGTTAAACATGGCGAAAATGTCAAGCCAGGTAAGGAAGTGAAGAATGAAGTTGATCCACATAGATGAGTAATTGGTGTTTATGAATTCAGCTTTAATAATGTTATGAAGCTTTTCCTGTTGAAGGAATCTCATAACTCTATTATGTCAGGAGAAGGCAATTCTGCATTCCACTTCTAGTTTAGAGTCTTTCAAGTCGAAGGACGATTTAATAGCATAAGCACTAGCCTAGTTGATTTGTTGACCACTGGTTAATCATTTTGGCGGTCTTGCAATAGTACACACCTCCAAAATCTAACATTAACCTAACCAGGGTATTTGGCTTGTGCAACTTTACACTGGCTAACATTTGTGGATAGGTAGCAGTTGATGGGTATATTTGTAATGTTTGCCTTTCATGAAAGCCTTGCTGCAGTGTTTACACAATGTCACTAATAAATTTACCTTTGTTCCGCTTTATATTGAAATTAGGAAAACTGTTGAATTTCAATTTGTTTATTGAAAATTCATTTTGCTGATAAAATCAGCTTTATTCATTAAGACAAATTATTGGGAACAACCAGTATAGATAAAGCACCATGGGTTTTGCACCTGTAATAAGGGTGACACTTTTCCCATCAGCGATAAAGGCTGTATTATATCACAATATTTGTATTTTATAATCAATGCACTGATTCTTTTGACTTCAATAATTCACATAAATGTATAAATCTGGATCTCCAAATTAGAAATTGACCATCAACTGTATGATATTTCCTTCATAAATTGTTGCCACTCCATATCATTTCTTACTGCTGGTTTCACAATTTCCAACCACAGTATATATATTTCAGAAGAGAGTTCATTTCTAATTTTAGGTCCTTTATATAAACTGCTATTTTATAATGAGCCTACAATATATTCTCAAGTAGTTGGACATCAAATTCACTATTGCCCTGTGTGGTTTAGTGTGCAATACATGAGCGAAAGATCTACAATTACAGCTTAATTTTGCATTTTTCAGGGTTCAGATATTTTAAAATGTCCCAAGTGGCAAATCATTTAATTATACAGAAGTTTGCTGTTAATTAACATTTAGTTACTCATCCAGATATATGCAAGATTTTAAAAAGACTTTAAAAATTTAAGCCCTCATTTGTTGTGTGGCATTCAAATTTTTAATATATTTCTAGTCTTATTGAATTCTGTCTTTCACTGTAGTTTTAAATTATTTTTTGCAAATACTTATAGAAAAGTGTAAATTCTCCCAGTGTTGTTTTTTAATTCTCACTCAAGATCAGCTTGTATCATTATTACTCTTATTATTAGATGAAGTAAAGTAATCTGTGATAACAGCAATTTGTCTTTTAAAACATCTAAAATTGAGGTACTAACTTTATTTTTATCAAACTATGAATATATTAATTTTGAATTTTTTGTCACTTTTTCCAATTTTCTAACATCTTTATAAGTATAACTGAAAGTAAGGTGAAGGCAATAATTTAAAGCTATAACAACAAATACAGGCTGATATTGTCCAGGAAATGAATCAGTAGCATAAATAGAGTTTGAATTTTTTAATTATAGTTTGGTTATAAGGGGTGAATCAAATTATGTTGGTGATTGACCATTATGTAATTAATTCTTGATGGCACTTAATCTGTTAACTGCTAAGCAGGTGACCATTAGATAACTAAGATCGCTTTGATCACAGTTGCTTCTGCTAGTAATTAATCTGAGCTGTGTTCATACATAAATCAAACACACAGATCTTAAAAACTTAAAAGTAATGGTAATTGTTTTCATTTAAGTTTGACATTGTTTACAGAATGATTGGGAATGCTAGTTTCAAGTTTATTATTCAAGCTTTGTGATTGGATAATTATTTAGTACAGTTGCAAAGAAGGAACCAAAGCTAGAAGTTATTTCCAATGAAATTCTAAATCTTTGATTTCATTACAGATGATATCAAAATATGTGCGGACTTCTATTATGTAAATTTCACCAGTGTTAAATACATCTTATGTTAAATATGCAATTCTTTTTTTTTTTTTCAAGAGATCAATCTGATCAAGAATTTCACATATCTTATTTTCTTTACCTTATTATAATTTATTTTCCTGTGATCTTTAATAAGCTAATGGATTTCACAGTAATACATTCATTATTAAAAAAAGGCTAATGATTTTATCGCTTAGGAACTTGTAAAAAGTTTAAGCACCAGAAACGTTCCCGGCACACAGGGCACATTCATTATACAACTGTGAACTATTTCTTACTAAACTAAAAAATAAATAAATCAAATATTTGCTGTTTTTATTTACTATCTGATAATTCAAAATAAAATTTTATTGCAAACATTAAATATGTAAATAATAATCCTTTCTCAAGAATTCTTAATTGTAAAAAAAAACCACACCTTGTTCATTATAAATAATCATTAATTTACAAACACTTAATTTGTGCTATTATTTGCATAATTTGAATGATTTTCACAAGTCATGCTTACTATAACAATTGTTAAGGCTAAATTAATACCATTAAAATGAATAAACAATTGAATGATTATAATAATAATCAAATGGTTTATTGCAAGTTCATAAATTTGAGCACAAGATATGGCAGAGCCTCCCCATGATCTATGGGCTTTGTGTTCCAGAATCTGCAACTACCACTACACCAAACATGCATGCTAAAAAATCAAATGATTTATTGCTTGGGAGTTAATAAGAAGTTCGAGTGTCGGAAGTATCAACTAGAGCCATGATTTAAGATTCTTTCGCTCCAGAGTTTGCTATTCTACAAGTGCATCAAATTATGTAAGCCATTAAATAATTTACTGCCTATGATTTCAAGAAGTTGAAAAGTAAATTGACATAGCTAGCTCTGGTCCCCCAATCCTCTATGCTAAACCACATAAAGCAATTACAACCATCTAAATTAAGAAATAAAATAATAGATGGAAAATTATGCTTTTCTTTACTACTGCTTATATTTGTAATAAAAATGAACTATGGATTATTACCCATAAGAATTTAATATTCCCACCAGTATTGAGAACCATATTATACTGCAATGTGCATTAACATTTATAATTAATTTGATTAATTATTCTTATCTATTTTAGTATATGAAGATTTCCACCAACAAATAGTACATATATGTAACTAGCCTAAATATTATTTTTCATTCTTTAACAATTAATCAGTGCTAGAAGGGATGAACATGCTAATGCAGTGAAAAAACATTCATCATCAGCAGCACTCTCAATCCATGCTATGAATTCAGGTCACAATATTGATTTTTCTAAGACCAGTATCTTATCCAAATGTGAAAACCTACACCAATGTAAGATCAGTGAAGCTATCGAGATACTAAAAAGACCAAATTGTATCAACAAATGCAAAGCCACATGTAAACTTCCTATTTGGAAAATTTAAAAAAAAAAACAAATTTCCCTGAATTTTTATTTATTTTTTAATTTTATATACCTATTTTTTAGTTGAGGAATTTCCAGTGTCTCTACAACTATTTTTATTAACACATTTTACAGTGCCTTTACAATTATATAATTTTCCTTTCCCAGTCGAGGGCTTGTGTGATCAAGTCGAAATGTTGGAATTTTTAAATTAAAATTTTATATAGGTGAACTCGCAAAATATGTTTTTATATTTACAACCTGTAAAAACATTCATATATATAAAGTCAGAAAGACACAATACTCTGCCACAGCTTAATGATGTATAAATAGATGTTTTTTGCTTGAGTTGGCATTTAAAGTGAAAAAAGTAAACTTTTATAAACAGGAGACTATCTGAAATATCAGTAGATATAATTTGACTTTCACATAAGAGATATAGTTTGGAGATTTTATAATAAAAATGCATCTAATTTAAACCCATAGAATGAAACTAAAAGAATTGACAATGATGTCAATGTTCTTGAGAATAATGAAGGGATATGCCACATATTGATGCAACAGCCACCCACAAATGAAAGTGGCCATTCCAATCCAAGAAGATACTATACTAGAGATGAATTTTTTGATGGTTATAAACCAATCTGTAAACACAAATATGTTCACATACAGAACATTGATTTATTCAGCAAAGCTATCTTTTAACTTCTGTCAAAAACATTTCTGAAGTGCTTTAACACCATATCCAATAAAAAGAATTGACATTGTATTTCTTTTTAGGAAAATAATCCTTATAATGTTATCAGGGTATGCCTTTCTCACACAAATCTTGCTCAAACTCATCATAAAACATCCTTTTAGAAAGTCATATTTTTCATTACTTAAATATGTCCAATCCAATGAAAACATGATTTTGCAAGGGTTTATAACATTAAATCTGACAAGTTTGACATTTATTGGCATTATGATCTTGTTATTGTATTTTTAAAATTTTAAGGATCTTTAAATGATACTTTTCAAATGTTTTGGTGTTACATTGATAGTATCTTTTTCATAAAATAAATTAGGCAAAATGACAGTTTTATGTACAGATAATTTAATTGCAGTGGTCTTACTGTGATGAAATACATTTTCAACTTGTTAAAAGCAATAGCAACATGTTGGAGTCTGTGCATCTCAATGTCCAACTTCCTACTTAAAAACTACTAAAACATTTAAAATGGCTCATATGAAATTATTAAACATTTAAGCTAAAAATTTGTCCCAAGATTTTTTTTTTCCATTACTGACTGCACTTGGAGATTTCTAAACCTTTATTACTAGTCTTTATATGTTACATTCAAAACTTTAAGTACATTCTGTAAATTGTCTTTTGAATCCAGGAAAATGTTACTTTTGCTTTTAATTGATTCAAATTAAAAATCCCACCAATCAAATATATAGTGCATCTTGATCCTTGATTTATTAAATTATCTAGACACAGGCATAAAAATGCTGGAGTAAATGACATCATTGTTTGACATCAGTTATATTAAATGACTGATTTTTTTACCAGCAGTAATGATACTTTCTCATTCTTTCATGTAGACACTATAATACAGGTAAACTTTATTGAATTTCTAATTAATTTCTTTTACAGGATAATCAAATCAAGAATGGGGATAAACTAAGGTTGAGGAGAATATACTGAGTTCAATATAGTATTCTATAAACCAAGAAAGAGAAAGCGCATTAACGTAATGCTGAAATACATTTTTTCCTGTTCTTGAATGGCTTTTGTCCAGCTGAGAAATCCTCTTCACAACCAATCTAATTATAGTAGCCATTGAAACACAGCTATTTTATCTGAATGGCCAGACATTTTCCCCTTCATCCCCTCCTCATTTTTTCTCATCAAGAATTAAAACATTAATTTTTGCTGATGAGAAAAGTACTCTAATTGAGCCAATTGTCCACTGCAATAAAAGCTGTTACTAAGTGATAAGAAAACACTTGTCAAAATTAACTTTATGCTAGTATCTTAGTTTTATTAATCATAGTATTCATTTATGTATATATCGGAGATTAATATTCCTTTTTCAAGTAAAGCAACTTATTGTTTATATATCTTTACAATAAAAATAAAAAAGAATTATTTATAGCAACAGTTAGTAGGATCAATTGCACAAATATTATTTTTGATAACATCAGTAAACAATATTCAAAATGTTCATTAAATATATAAAGACGAATCATGGATTCACTATGTTAAGAATAAAATCTCTCTGACTTTATAGTGAAGGATTCTTCAGATTATTTTATTACTAATATCATGATATTCATCTTCAAACCCAGTTAATCAGGCTTTAACTCTCCGGCTGAGATTAACTAGATACTTGTTTGTTGATTAGTAATGGGATGACTATTTGGATTGGAAACTCATGAAAATATCCTTAAACAAATTTAAAAATTTCCAAACTTAACCTGGATTTGAACTCCATGTAAATACATTACAGATGTAAGATCTTCCCAAGTTAAAAAGCAATGATTTTATATTTTAACTGGATTCATCTGAACTGGTCTCCTCAAAACTTCACTATGCTTTATTGAAGGTCATTGTATACAATTACTAAAGCTATGTAAGTATCAAATGATGATTCAGATTGTACCATTAGTCAAAATCTTTAATGAACAATCTATATAATTCTCAGCATATATATTATAAAAAGTTTCATAAATGAATTTTAAAATGTATTCCTAGTTAATGAAAAATCTGCAGAGAATGTTTTACGTAGATGGTATTACCTCATCTTTTAACTGATGTATGTCTAGACAACTGATATCTTCGACTGTATACCAAGTGAATAAAAAATCTAGAGGACATGTGATAAATAAGAAAGTTATCTGGAGATGCAGCTGATTGATAATATTCCGAAGTGACACTTGATGGTATGATTTCATTTTGTTAAATGATAAGTGAGAAATAAAAACTCGTTGAAACGCAATATTTTTATTCTGCAATCGATGTTAATAATATATACAGTTTAATTTCATTTTGAAGTGACTATAAGAAATATTTTTCTTGTGATGGGAGACTTGGGTACCCTTCAATTTTTATATATTTTAATTTTTTTAAATGAACTTAAATGATACAAATATTAACAACATATCGATTTTTCAATAATGTAAATTGTCCACCATTAGCAAATTTTGAAATGATTATTGAATCAGTTGATAAATAATCCCAAATTCAATTTGGATATTATATTGAATAAGTCTTGGGTTTTAAATTGGGAAAGAAATAGAGCAAAAGCATTTAATTCTGTTTCATTTTTATTATTATTAACAAATTACCTTGAGAATTATTATTTTATCATAATTTATTTTTAAACCAATCTTATGTAATTATGCAAAAGTAATTAGCTTTTAACTATAACATTACAGTACTGGAATAAAACCTGTTCTAACTATTTATACAAATGTCACTCAAACAATTATTCTAAATGTACTAATTCATTATGCTATAATGATTCTCTCTGAGAGAAACTAGAATAAATTGAAACTAAAAAAAAGGTTAGTCACTTGATTATAATATATTGTTGCCTGATAATTTTTTAGACATTATAAAAAAACCTGTTATATATACATACACACATAGCCAATAAATAATAATCAACTTATATTTATTATGTAATCATGGCATGCTGATTAGATTGTTAAAGAATTCCTAAATTTGATAGGAATTTTTCAGATATCTCAAAGCCAAAGATATTGATTATTATTAATTGCCATTAATTATGGTGATCATATGAATGGTATTTCTCCAGGTTGCCTGTGCAATGGTACATTATGATCATGATTTAGTTCATCTATTTCAATGCAAGTGATCCTTTTCTTCTTTTCACTTTCAAGTTTTTCCAACTTGTTTTGTAATATAACTAAAATTTCAATATAGCCATTTGAGTTTCTAGCAAAAGTTTAGATCTTAATATGATCAAATATCCATTCACTTAATTCACTTGTCTTTGGTATTCTCCAATGTTTGTATCATTACAATACCATATGTACTAATATTTTTTTAGTCTTCAGAGTCCATTTTCTAACTCCATAGATAATCACATAAAAATTTTGCTATAGTTTGAATAAATCTGATCTTTGTTTGCAAATCTATGTCCCTAAATCTACTGATATTTTCTAGGTTTTTTTAATTCTAATTTTGACACTTGTCAGTTTATATCTTTCATTTGCTGAATCCTTTTTTTAAAATGAAAGATACCAGAACTGGAGTTGTTAATGAATTACATCTTTAATTTTAAATTAATAATATGATCAGATTATTATAATGGTCATCAATACTAAAAAAATATTTTTATAGATCTAAAATATATGATTAATTTTTCATATATGTGGCCTTCAATTTGAATAGCCCTGTGGCAAAATAAAATTATTTTTTAGTATAATTATTATTCAAAATATTTTTAAAACCAATAAAAAAAACCCTAGGAATATTTCAGATATTTTAAAAACAATAAAATTATCTTGAAAAATGATAAAACACCTTATTAATACAATGGAAAAAATTTGATTTAGTTTCCCATCATCACATCTCTTTAATGGTTAAACAAAACATTAGTAATTAAAAAAGTAAAGTATTTATTATTAAAAAATATTTTTCAGAAAATGAAAATATCTTTGGAATAACAAAAATAACTTTAGAAATAAAAAAATTATCCTTTGTCTTAATTAATATGTAAAAACTTAAGTAATTGTGAGTTTTCAAATAAATCAAGATGGCAGCCTGTATTTTAAATAAGTGTAGTTTTGATGGCCTATAATTTACTGAAGATATGTTAGTTGTTAAATTAAAACAAAATTAATAAATTGATTGTTAAATTTAAAAAAGAAAAATTTCAACAAATTTCATTAAGAAGCTTTATTTCAATTTTTTTTTACTTATAATGTGGGAAGTGGTAAGATGCTCTTATTGTCATACATTGGTTTAATTCAGCATGTTTCTTTTTATCAGCAGTTTTTTTTTTTTTTGGTAAATTGTCATAATGATAAAAATTTAGGACCTTTCTGTCACAGAATATGATGTAGAGAACCATTTCCAAACATGCAGGATCCTGCCCTCAAAAATTGTGCACTAATGGTCACAATATGGGTGCATGTTGCCTACATGATTAAGTATAAATATTGTATTTATATATATTTTTTATTTTTCTGTTAATAAGTTAACCCAAAAAGAAAAGAAAATAAACTATATAATATTGTAATTAATTTTTCAATAATGATTTTTTTAAAACAATAGTAATAAAAAATAAAATGTAAATATTAAATATGATTCTTAGCAGGCATTTTTTTGTAAACATTTTTGGGGTCCCCAGAAACTAGATTTATCAAAAATATGGGCTGCCATCTTGGTTTACTTGAAAATTCACAAGTACCAAAAATTGTCAAATTTTGAAAAACTAAATGATTGATTCATAACTGGTAAATTGCAACCATTCAGCATATGGAAATATGAATAGGGATGAATCAATGTTAACATGTTATTGGAGACTTACTCTGAGGAAAGATTAAGGCATTAACATATGTTTCAATATAGAATATAATAAACATTACAGTTGCTGTAATTTTTTTAGTCAAATTTTAACATTTAATGGGTGCTATTTTGAAATCACATAAATAACAAAGTTGATATCTTAGTGAATTACAATTTATTAAATTAATATATAAAAAAATTAACGCAATATATACTAATTTATTTTTGGTCTAGATTAGTTATCAATATTTTTTGTAATTATCTAATTGGCAAAATTTGACTTTTTTTTGCTGTGGTATATTTTATGTAATGACAGTTTGTCATTTTATTTCTTACAAAAATACTATCTAATAAAATAAAAATTAGATTAAAAAATATAATGTACAATATATATTTTCCATTTATTTTTGATATAATCGATTATAATTTTAATAACATACACAATTTTTTTTTGTTTTTGCCAAGATTATTTACATTAATAAAAAAAAAAGTATTTGGATCAATCAAATTCTATTATTGCAAGACCATTGAATGAAAATTAGGTCAGTAAATTGTATTTTAACCATAAATACATATCTTTCAATTTGTTTTAGTGCACTTTACTACTGTTTATAATTAAAGTATATTTTAATTATTTATCAAATAAAATATTTTTTCTAATTGTTTACATCGGTGAAGAGAATATTGACCTTGAATATGTCAACATATCTACTGAATTGTATTACAAGAATACTAATTAAAAGTGAGAGAAATAAATTATATTTTCAACTTACTTTTAGTATACTTTATTATTATATACATACCATCAATGTTTGTTTTTAATAATGTAATGAATAATATTTGTACAGTACTTTTTTTGGCACGAATGGCTCAATTTTATTTTATGAGGAAGACGTTGCTTTCGGATATAGTTTAAAATGACCATTAAAAAAGTGAACATTACAAATTCATGATGATTACTATAATGAATAGTCATACAAAGTCCTTGTATAAGAAAGAGTACATATATATTGTAACCCAAAAGTGAAATGATGAGAAATGTAAAATATGTATATAGCCAATTGCTTAAAAGCATCAGGAACAACAACAATGCTTAAACCCTAGATGATTAATCTAAAGTCTTGCTAATCGATGATTAATATGTTGGGCAAGCCAAGTTTGTAACCTAAGAAATGAATAATATGAACAACAATGCTGCATAACATATAAGCTTATGAAATGATAGTGAATAGGCTAAAATATTGTGTGATAGCTAAGCTCAGTGGGTTTATACAAGAAATGTCATATGCTACAATAAAACGATTATGAAAATACAAAGTAATATTAATAAATCAAGAGGAGGAATCTTAACTCACTCTAGTACAAATAAAGGACTCTTAATATTGTGAACATATGCCATTGAGTTTACATTTGAATTTGTTTCTTCCTCAAACATCTAATACAACTATCAATTTTACATTAATCTTCTAAAGATCTAAGCATCTCATTGTTTTGATCAGATAAAAACATTACTTAATTCTTATAAAATTTTGATATGTTTATTTAAAATTTATACCATGTAAGATTTTGAACATAATTTTAAATATCAAAATAAATTCAAAAATAATATGGTTCATGAAACAAATCCAGATATGTCAGGCTAATTATGATCTCGTTTAAATTGTAAAATACATTTTTTTGATTCTTCAGATTTATTCTAAATGGAATGATATCCTAGCCAATAAAATAAGATCACACTTACTCCTAAGTTAATGTCTTATCACAATTACAATATTCTAGTACATTCAGATATTAACAATAGATAAGAAATTTTATAGCCATTCTAAATACTCTAGAATAAATCTTAAACACCTTCTAAATATGAACTGAGTTCTGGCAAAATTAAATTTTATTGTAGAATAATAAATTTGATCTTTAAATATGAAAATAATTTTAAAATAAATATGCATAGTGATTTGAAATAAGCAAATGGAATTAGTTACAGTGATAAATCAAATTATAATTTTTTATTAAGAAAATTACAACTTTTTTAGATGTTCTACTACTTCTTAAATAATTCAATAAAGTAACTTATTAGTTTCAATGTCATATATTCTTTTAGAAAATACACTTAAAATAATTTATATTTTATAAGTATTTAAATTTTTAATCAATATGTGAAATGATTTCTGGTTAACAAGTGGAATGATGTGAACAAATGTCTATGAGAAATTTCTTAAATAAAAACAAATATTTATTTACAGGAAAACAAATACCAAATTATAAGTACTCCATACTTGAGTCTACATAGCCAAAGGTTTTCACAATGTTACTTCTTCAAAATTTATAAGGCCGGTCAAAAATTAACATATTTTATATAATAATAAAAATTCAATTGGATTAATGAAAAATAATCCAGTCGTTTAAAATAAACTTTCTATTGTTTAATTATCAAAACATTCTCACTTATCAATGCATTCATACAATGATAATAACTTTTATAAGTAGTGTCCCTTTTATGAATATTTAAGATACTCAATAATAATATTAGCTTACCAATCCAGTGAAAAAGGAGCGATAAGACAGATGTATATATTATGCCTATAAAACGTTTAAAAAAAAAATTAAATTAATTATTTATTGTATTTTGTTCTCATTATTAGCAAAGCTCAAATATAGGACTTACATATTTATAATTAATCATTCACATTTAAGCCAACCAAGAATGCTATAGAGGTACGGTAAAATTCATTAATACCTTGATAAAACCACTAAAATGCCAGAGCCATGGTAAAATATTACATATACTTTAAATGTATTACAAACAAAATCCATCTTCCAATAATTAAGTAAGGCAAAATGAAAAGTATGATGGCATAGCTCATAAGAATGCATCTACTTTTGAGGGCTACTAAAAAGATCTAGGACTTGGTCATTAGTCAGGAAAAATAATGAAAATGCATACCAGGGATAAAATATTAAGTAGGAATTACCTTAAAATAGAAAGCCTAAGCTATCTCCAAAATATATGCATATGAGCATACAAATGCTAAAAAGACAATAAATAATAAAGAGACACATGCTACCATCTCTTGAAAAATAAGCTAGCAAAATAACGAGATTAACAATATTATCTTCCAAGATACTGGCACCAACAAGCATTCATAAAATAGAGTGACAGCTATTATCACTAGACTAAAATATAGCTAACAAATGTAAAAGAAATAATAAAAAACATATATCTACTTACAGCATAACAATATACCTTCATAAATAAATAATGCATATATAAAACATACTATTTTAAAATATGATAAACTGCTATTCTGAAAACTTTAACTTAAAATATTTCAAAATATATCATATACAATATGAAAATAATGCACATCTGGAAGAAAACGGGATACAAAATCATAAATTCAAATAAATTTTAACTATTATTTAAATTAAATAATGTTCAGTTTTCTTCCAATAAAACCATTATACTAAGACATGAATAGGTAAAATTGGCAAATAAAGTCTTGTAGATAGCAAATATATTCATAAGATGCAATATAAATATCAAAATTTAAAATATAAACTATAAGAGCTTCTGGGCATCCTTAATGAAATTTCAAAAACTGCTAGCAAATAAGAAGATAAACTTATGGCCATTCAAACAAGTATCCATGAATTAATTTGTAATAATATTATGAATATTTTATAGTAGAGTATTTCTAATAAATCATATTTATCCAGTATTAAATATTTGCAGAAGATACTTGTTTCAAATGTCAAATTTATAACCATAAAGGTTTCCATAGTAACACTCAGGGAGAAAATAGAGTTCACAGGGTTTAAATATTGCAGATATTCTAAAGTATTTAAATGCAGAAAAGTTATTTAAGTTCATTTAAAAATAATGCCATTTTGCAGGTATATTTATTTTCTGATTTTATGAAGTGAAAAACTTAAATTTCATAATATTTATCAAACAGTTTGTTGTAAATTTTTTTTTTTTATTATCCCCACCTTAAGAAAAAGATTCTTACAGGGAGAAAATGGAAACAGAATAAGTAAAATCTTTTATTTGTGCTGTCATAAGTTAACAATATAATGTCTTTTATTTAAATAAGCACAAATATATTTTTATTGAAGTATAAAATTATTATTAATTTAATTCTTTCTTTTATAGACTTAAATAAATTCTTTTAAAAACATCTGAAACATACGCTTGTTATATCAAAATATAATTATCTTCAATTAAAAATCTTTTACTCTAAATAAATAAATTCTAGATAATATTTAATATGAATGAATATTTTAAATAAAATGTTGAGAAGTTATTAATACTTTCTGTGACATTCTTGTCAATAAGAAACTTGAAATATTCTATGGCACCTTTATTTATAATGCAGACATTCAAATGGACTTTAATATTGATAATGGCAATAATAATAACTTGAGTTTCTCCAGCATGAACAATTTAACAGATAACATTTTAAACATTACATTAAAGGGTGGGACCATTAAAGCTGACAGATATGAATATTTCAGTTCATTTTGTTTCAATTCAGATAATTCTGCCTAGATATTATATTTAGCTTATCATACTTAACCCTTTCACTGATGATTTTAGCTATTGGCCCTCTACTTAAACTGATTTTTTTAGTTATTGGCCCTCTACTTAAATCTGAGAACAATGTGATTGGTCTGTGTCATTTGCAATCAGTTCTTTTGTTAAAATATTAATCTAAAATACACAGAATTTTTTTAATTCAGCTTCTAAAAATTGAATAATTTTAGATTCAAATTGGTTAAATGTAACGAAAAAATAAAAATAATGTTAATAACTGTCGAAAAATATAAGAAAAATGTGTAAAAAATAGGTAGCAGTAAAACAAAAGAATTATAACTCAACCAATGATTGTGTCGTTATTCAGATCAACAGCGGTCGAGTAATTCTCTTTTTATTTCCAGTTTGCTTATTTCTCTTGTAAAATTTAAAATTTTCCAAATCAAACTTTATATTTCCATAAAGTAACATCAAATCTTATTTATGAATGTAAAAAATTACGATAGATGTTATTATTTACTTCAATTACGAACGTACACAGCTTCGTTGTCATGTCTGAATCTTCATTTAGAAACACGCCTTAGGAATTTCCTGATTACGTTATGTAGCAATAATTATTTTTTGTTACGGATATTTCTCCAAATGTATTTTTCTTCTAATATTTAAAATTTTCTGAGTCAAACTTTATATTTTGATAGAGAACTATATTTTATTATTTGTGAACATAAAAAATTGCAATAAATGTAATTATTACAACAAAATCATTACGAATGTGTATAACGTGAATTGTCTTTGTTAGTGTTGCTCGTTTGTCAATCTGTCATTTAGAAACACGCCTAGAAGATTTGGTAGTATCCAATCAGAGAACAAAGACAGAGGGGTGTAACAAGTGGGCTGTCAAAATTATTGATTTTTTTGAAAAAGTATAACGCTATATGCGGATGTTTTTAGAACTAAAATTGAAAACATGAATTTCCTATCAAATAAGTCTAAAATGAAGAAATTGCGACCAAAATTGACCAAGAGATGGCGCATGCAAACATTAAACGCATCACATCGCGTCGCATAAAGACAAAAATTTTTCAAAAGACGTGGCGTCTCCGTAACTCTCAGTTAAAAGGTTAAGCTAAGGAATCATAAAATTAAAAGAAAATTATACTTTTAAAATTTAACTGGAGTTTTTTTAAAAATTCAACTGCTACAAATAAAATTAAAACTGATTAAAACTTGATTGAGAGTATGACTGTAATCAGGTGTCAATCTCATCTTATTTATAGTAGTCATGTGAACTATTTACAAGACATGATTAAACTTTTAATCTATCTCTTCACTGATTAGTTCAAATCTTTGATCCCTTATAACTAGGGGAGGTTGTCAAGTAAAAATCTATCTAATTAATATTCAATTTTAAAATAAATCAACTTTTGTCTAGACAATTAAAAATTAATTAAAAACACTTCCTGGTTGCAAATAAAATAATTACTTAAAATTACAGACACCAGGATAAAATAAAATATTACATAATGAAATTTATATTATTAAAATAAATATACACAATACACCTGGGTCTTGTTTTACGCGATAGATAGGTTCCTCAGAAAACACGCGCAAATGAAATCGCGTAAAAATAGACGTAACTTACATTGAAAAAGGGGGGATGTGGTCTGTGATTTTTCAAAATTCGCATAAAAGCAAAGCACCAACGTAAAATTACTTTAAAATTCGTGCAAAAAAAAAAATAAGGAAATAAAATATGACTAATAAAAAATTTCAAATTTGAAAAAAATTGATACAAGACAAACTTTTTTTTAACTATAATATTTAATTTTATTCAAAATAATATATTTTTATGCATAATTTACAGTACAGTAATTTACATTTTTTAATACACGTTTTAATTATTATGATTTTCTGGTGACAACGTAATTAGCAATTAATCTTTGAGACGATGATTTTATTGTTTACGAAGCTCGTGATATCCAGACATACAACCATTTAGCTCTCATTGGAATTTAAGAACACGTTAATGATTAGTGTCATATAATAAGAAAATAATAATTGATTACGTTCTTTTTTAAAAAGCAAAATCAGAATGTGATTTAAAATGCAAAATTAACACGCACAATGTTTGAACAAATTTACATTATAATCTTGTAAAATTTAATATGTGTTTTATAAAATGTGGAAATCATGATTTTAATTTCATTATTGCATAAAATCTTACTATTATAAAGCACTGAAAATATTGAAATTACTAAGATGAAAGTCGAATTCCAATAATGTGCTATTACTTTCAATATAACGTAAGTGCACGAAATTTATTATTTAAAGTAATAGCGCATTATCGGAAATCGACTTCCGGTGAAACACGAATCGCGTAATTTCAAAATCGTGTTAAATAAGTCCACGTAAAAAGAGACCCAGGTGTATTTAATATAATTATTTATCATTATTTAAATCTAGACAAGTTTCTCAGAATAAATTTAAATAATCTTTAAGAATATTTTAAAATAAATATAATATTTATTCATTCATTTATCATTTACTCATTACTTTAAAATTCTATCCTTAATTATTAGCTTTATTAAACTCTTTCTAATTAAATGAATCTAAAATATTTAACTAGAATATTATGTCTTAAAATAAAATGAATTAAAATATTATAGCTTTAATTTAAGTACCAGCAAACCAAAAATATAGGTTTTGAACTAGGTTTCTTAATCTTAAAAAATCAATACAAGCTGTTTGAAACATTTTAACAGCTAAACTACAAATAAGTTAATATTATCAACTTGAAAATGCATTATCTATCATCTAAATTACCATCTCTTTAAATATTTAAAATTTTAGCATGGTAAACACTTATTTAAGCTTTAAAATATTATAATTTAAGCTGTCAAAAATTATTTTACAGCTGTGTAACCTATAAAATACTGCAACAGTAATTTTTTTTATCCAAAATGGTATTATAAAGCATTAATAAAAATCTATTAATTACAGAATTAAACTATATATATATATTAGATGTCTTGGCACAAAATTTGATGTGGCATTTAGCTTCTATCAAAGCTAAAGGTCACAATATATATGCACATATTCAGTGATAGAATTTGGCCAGTTCAGTAGAACTGGTTCCTAAATTTTCTTTATTTTGATATACAAGTTATTAAAGTAATACATATAATATATGTTATTCATTTCATAAAACTTGTTATCCCTTCATGAAAATAATGCATTTTTACTTTCATATGTTTATTATTTCAGCAACAACAAATTCTTGTTTATCAACAAAATGAAGAAAATTTATATTCTGATAAATATTTATCAGTAGTATAAACATAAAGACTTTCTCTAATCAGATGATCTCTAAAGGAATGAGATTCCACTCATAAAAGTGAAAAAGTGGGTGGGATTAATAATTTTATTGTTTTTTTTATGTATGTGAAGTATATTAAATATAAGTTTTTAATTGAAAGCATACTCAGCATACTATGTTGATATATTTTAAAGTATTAAACAAGCTTTTTTCTTAGTATACATATTGTAAGTATTATTTATACTGAATTGTATTAATATTTTTGTAACTATTTGGTAGTTGTGAGTTACACTTAGAGTGGCCACATGAGGTGCTGTTTCTGTGTCAAAACACAGTGCCTCATGTGGCTGCTCTAAGCATAACTCACAGTTACCACCTTTTTCATCATAAAAGTGAATTTTTATGCCCTTTTTATTGCTCTTAGTTAAGTATATGAATATGAAACAACAAACTATTTTTTAACATGTTGGGTTTTTTTTCATATGTCATAGCATTGACCAAGAGGCGAATCCACAACCGTCTGCAACCAACTACTTGCTTTCAAGGCAGCTGCGATGACATCTCGGCTAACAACGCTTGACTAACATGTTGTTGTTTAATACTTAAAAACAATCATTAGTGTAGGGAATCAGTTATTATTTGAATCCCACTGCTGATAAGAAGTTACAGGACTGTTGAATATTGTGGTTTTTTAATATTCATTGTAAACTAAACCTAATTGTTATGGCTAATATATTAATGAATCTTAAATTTATTCAGTTCAATAGTTAAATGTTTACTATCCCTTTAAGCTATTATTCCTTGTGCCATTAGATCAAGGAAATCCCTATATATGTACATGTCTTTTATACATATAGAAAAGATAATTTATGATATTTGTAAGACTTATTATTTTATATTTGCAATATATTTGCGAGTTTAAAATTGGAATTTATAATAAATATGCATATCATTTAATTAACAATACCAATTTTGAATCTTTGATTACCCTAAGTAGTTATTCATTTTATGTAATTGTTTCAGAAAGGAGAATCTGGCAAGCCTATATATGTTATATGCTGTTTTTTAGGTATAATTTTGTTTATATATGCTATGTCCATTATATTCTACTCGGATCCTTTTAACAATATTTTTGACTCAAATCTGGATTCAATTATTTAAAATTCACACTTGTGATTATATTATATAGGATTTGAGAAATGAAGGTTACAGGTAATCACTTATTAACTCAAACATTTATTCTAATTAAATATCTATTAAATATTTCACTGTGATTATTTCGTTTACTTTTTATTTTTTTATTTTAAGTAAGGCCTTTATTAAAAAAAACACAAACAAAACTATATACATTTTATACAAAAAGACTAATTACATGATAATTTCTTTTTCCCTTCCACTTTTCCTCTTCCCTTTTACTCTTTTCCCCCCTCTCTTTCTTCTTTCTTTTTCATCCTTTTCCACCCTTCCCTTTTCTGACTTCCTTTCTGTAAATTATGTAGTGTTATGTAGGATTTGAAAACTCCTTTTAACAAAGACTTATTTCTCCTTAAGATAGATAGCTGGTGCTCCATTTGGAATGGCCCATTCCCTCTCTATAAACACTAGGATAACGGTAATGCTGAACTTTAATTTAAAGCCTATACACATATTGTGTCTATCTTTGGATTTTGAAGATTCAATTCCATATCTCACATACTATTGGCACAAAGCCACCCCAAATTTTTTCCATATTCTTCTTAGGCAGATATTTTAGACACTGATTGAAATATTTATCCCAATCCTTATCCAGTTTCCTAATCCAGTTATACTTTTTATTATTTATTTTATAATAATCTAAACTTTGATTAACTAAAACATTCCTCTCATAAATATATTTTTTTAAAGTGGGCTAACAAGATTATAATCAGCATAACTTATGTCTATAAATTTAATAATATATATTAATAACAATAACAATATTCTAAAAAATACATTTATGCTATTTGATCAAAGCAAAAAAAAAAAAAAAGACAATACAAATAACAAACAATAAATAAAATTTGTAGATATTTTAAATTAAATCAAACATTATTATTGTAAACCACTATATTTAATATTATTGGCAGTTCAAATTTTGTATAGTTCAATTTAACCTCTATATCCCATTATCTCTTTTTTGTAAACTGAAAGTGTTTCCTCGATTCATATTTTCATAAATGACTAAAGAAAAACTAAAATAACATCATCACTATTTATTTAAATATAATATAATCTTCATCCATCCATTTAAGATGCTGTATTTGCTAGGATCAGTCATAGTTTCAAGCTTTTTACTTTTTAAGTCTATGCATAAACTCAATTTATATATAATCTCCATTTAACATTTTGTATTTTATAATATTCATTTCAATTAATCTATTTATACTAATCATTACACTATCACATAAATTAGTATTCAAATGATTTGTTGTTCTGACAGTCTCATAATATTAGGGTATTAGAAGTGATAGATTGAACATCAATTCAGAAACCTTTAGCTCTCAAGATTGGCAAAGTATTGCACAATCATACAATATAGACAATAATTTCACTTATATATTATTTTTTCTTATATATTATTATCATCTTGAATTAGATAAGATTTCAATCTGAACATCTAGTATTAATTATCATTCATTTTCTATAATATTTATAAGGTTTTTACTAATGCTAACCTGTTGTTGTTTTTTCAATGTTTCTAGTTTTAAACAATACATCTTCAAAAGAGTATTTTTAATTAATATTTTAATCATCACAAAGTAAAAGGATATAACAAGCTTAGTTATTTTTCAATATTATCAAGTTGTAATTTAGAATATGCATAATCATTTAATTATTTTTCTAAACAATAATTAAAAAACTACAAAAATCATGTCTTTTTAACTTTTAAAAAATGATTTTCTCATTTGGTCATTTCTATTTCTAAAATTTTCCAAGTACATCTACATTTATCCTGCTTTTATTTAAATTAGTTGTTTGTTTAGGAAAAATGTTGAAATCAATAATTAATATACTTATGTCAAATATTTTTAAATCAATAATAATGCAATATATAATGAAATATTTCAGTGTGGTGTCCTTGCGTGTTGGCAGACCAAACTTGAAATACACTTTTTTTCTCGAAAGCACTCAGCCATTTTAATTGACTAATTGATATTAATTATACAGCTTTACGTTATAAGTGTGATAGCACTATTTAATATTATAATTTGGATAAGCATAAATCTACAATTTATTATTTGATATAGACTCAGTAAACATGCAAGAGGGTGATATATATATATATATATAGAGAGAGAGAGAGAATCTTAAATAGATATGTAATGAATATAAAAAAGATGTTAGATGTGAAGGATAGAGTAATAGAAAACATGAAAGCATATAGTAATGGGAGTATTAGGTTTTCAGAAAATGAATTGAATGAGGTGGAGAAGAAATTGAAAAGTGGAAAGGCAAGAGGTTCAGATGGATGGATAGCAGAGATGGTAATGAATTTAGGATATAGGGCAAAAATAAAGTTATCCTATTTTAATAAGATGGCACAGAATAGAGTTTTCCCAAGTAGTTGGAGTAATACAAGAATAACATTATTATTTAAAGGAAAGGGTAAGGATCATAGAAAGTTAAATAATTATAGATCAATAGCGGTAACATCAGTTTTATATAAAGTTTTCTCATATATAGTGGCTAGAAGAGTTGTAAAATGGATGGGAATAATGTAGTGGGGGAAATTCAAGGAGGTTTTAGATTAGATAGGCATATAGGAGATAGTTTATTTGTAGTTACACAACTTATGGATATGACAGGAATTCAGGTAAACAGTTATATATGAGTTTTATAGATATAGAGAAGGCATATGATAGAATAAATAGATAGATTATGGATAAGTTTAGGAAATTTGGGAATGGATGAAGCTTTAGTAGATATTATTAAGAAATTAATGGATGAAGCTTTAGTAGATATTATTAAGAAATTATATGAAAATAATTATTATATATATATCAATTAGGGAATATAGAATCAGTTAAAGTTAAAATTGGGGCGGGAAAAAGGCAAGGATGCCCTATGTCACCTATTTTGTTTGTGTTGTATTTGAGTGAAAAGGAAAGAGCAATAGAAAGAGGGATCGAGATACCATTAATAGGTAGTAAGGGAGTATATATTTTGTCAGCTCTTTTTTTTGTGGATGATATATTTTTGTGTGCATAAAGAAAAGAAGATATGGAAGTTATGCTGAGGACATGTGCAAGGGTGAGTAAAGAGATGGGAATTAAATTTGGTGAAGAAAAACCAAATATAATGATGGTTAATACTGGGGAAAGAAAAGATGTAGAATTTTTATTGGGAGATATTAAGTGTGGTGAATAGATATAGTTATTTGGGAATTATTTTAAGTAATCAGAAAAAGTATTTGGATGAATGGGAGTAAAAATTGATAAATGAAGCAAACAAAAGAAAGAGATTGATAAAGAAATTAACAGTGTTTTCATATAATAAATATGATGTAGCTAGAATTATATGGGAGTTGCAGTAGCAGGGCTAACATATGGTAATGATGCATTGTGTTAGTAAAGGGGTATTAAATTACTTAAAAAAAGTTCAAAGGGAAGTAAGAAGACATGCATTGGATGCAGATGTATGGACAGCAAGGGATGCAATTCAAGGAGAAATGGGAAGGTCAAGTTTTCATATGAGAGATGCAAAAAGTAAAATGAAAATGTTTGATAGATTGCAGTTTATGGATAATAAAAGAATAGCCAAAATAGTATTGAATTGGGTTATGAGTACAGGGCAGGCAACAAGATGGGTAAGAAAGGTAATGTGGTATGCAAAAGATTTGGATAAAGAATTTATATGAGTATATTTGTACAAAAGATGGGATGATTGTCTTAAGAGGATTGTTGAATGTTATAGTGGTAAGGAATGGGATAAAAGAATAAATTTATTAATAAAGAATAGAGTTAGAGAGATGGAGAGTAAAAAAAAATTAAATATATATATAGAAATAAACAATATTAGGTGCAAGTTAATATATGATAATAGTAAGGAAAGTAGTTTATTGTTTAAGGCTCAAACGGGATATTTAGCAACAAGAGAATGTACATGTAAATGGAAAAATATGGGTGATTTAGTCAGTAAATTATGTAAGGAAGAAATAGAAAATATTAAGCATCTGTTAATTGAATGTAAATGCTTGAAAACGCAAAGGGCACATATAATGAAGTTATGGAAGAATAAATATGAAAAAAGTGATTATACAGAAAGTGGATTATTGGTTTTTATGTTGGGTTTGGTAAAAGATAAGGGGGATTTAGATATAAAGGCCATAGAGTTGACAAAGATTATATTGTGGAAATGGGATGGAACAGAATATGGAAAAACTTAGAGAGGGGAATGTAAAATAAAGTGGCTAATAGGTTTCTCTGGGCATAATTGCTGAGATTCTTGACTTCGTTTAAGGAGAAGCTACAGTACACCACATCACATCAAAAAATCTTAGACTAAAGTGTTAATGATCCATTAAAATACAAAAAATCAACCGAATCTGTGCATGGCTGTTGTGGAATGGTAAAACAGCAGCCATAGGAATTGAACGCATGCAGCGACATAGTAAAAATAATGGTATGTCATTGCATGCAATGTTTTCTATATATTACCAAAAGTGCCACTCTCTGATCCACATCCTACAAAAGAAATTTCCCCAGATTGTAGCGGAACAACCAGTCATTCCATCAGACAGACCTCCACCTTCAAAGATAAGCTGGCTAAACAGATACTTGACTACCTTTTTGCTCACAATGGCCACTGTACCCTAGTATTCAGACAAAAAAATCTCCATTTGGGATGCTCATAGCCTGCTATTTCCCACACAAAACTCTACCATTCCTTACCTCGGTGGTAACAATCAGGTGGTCACCAGGTTTTTGAAAGCATCTCAAGCTGGAGCCAAGGTTCCTGGACTTTCTTGTAAAAATCAACCTGAATTCACTCCAGCCAAACTGGTTCCTGCACTACAGGAGATTCCTCAAGAATATAGATCCTACGTGTCACAACTGCCATAGAACCTGTGAAACCTTTGATCATATGATAAATGATTGCCCAGCATATAACACAAGCAGAACTTTCATTACTTACCACTGCCACATTTTCCTGAACAAAATCTTAAATATTAAATGCTGCTTCCTGTCAAGGGATTATGTCACTACGAGACTCTCAACCTTTCTCACTTATGCCATCTGGATGGCCAGATGTCGCAACAAGTTTACCTTTCCTCATCCCAAGCCTGAAGACACATTCATTTCCAAGCTAAAGGAATTTCGCCATAAGGACAGAATAATCTCATCCAGATTTTTATTTGACAACACATGGAGCCTGATTAAGCTGGATTAACAACACCAGTAACCACATCAGAACATTTGGTTGCCTGACTAACATGGATAACTATTATTTTTGATTTACAACTGTATCATTATTACATATGGTTTTTCAATAAAATAAATCTTGATTTCTCTTGACTATAAAGTTTCCTTTTTTAAAAAAAATGAATGAAATTCTATTTTGATTGTTAAAGTTGATTTTTTAAAAATGCTTTCTTCATAAACAAAACAATATTGCAAATGATCTTTAATGCACGATATTCTTCTTTCACATATTAAGAGACTGTGGTGTAATTTTAATCTCTGTTTTAAATTGGAATAATTGAAAAAATATCTGAATACTAAAAATTTAAAAATATATTTTATAATAAATGCTTTTATTTAATCCGAACTAAAAAGATTAAAAATAATTGTTTCTTCAACTGCAATTGAGGATTTTATATTTCACTCGAAATAAACGCATGGGGTGTCCAGAAACTTCATTTTTTTTATTTCAAGATGAATATAAAACCCTCAATTGTCATTGAAGAAACAATATTTTTTTTGGCTTTTTAGATCACAGTAAATAAAAACATTCTTATAAAATATCATATATTATTATTATTATTAAATACTGTATTTAAGTTAGTCTTAAATTCGTATAGCAATTCATATTTTATTTACAATTTTGTTAAATGATAACTACCATATACAATGCATAGTTTCTCCATAAAATAATTTTAAAAGTGTGCATATTGTTACCTTTTTTCCTTCCACTTTAGAGAGCAAAGTTCTAGTATTTTCATGTTCTATTATCAAAGCATGGATTTCAGCTTAGATTGTTTAATAAGGCATCAGAATGTTATGAACTAGACATATCCCCTCTTAAAAACCAATGTTCATTTTGATCCGGTAATCAAATGGACATTTGACCATTCACAAATAGCAAGATTAACATCTCTCAATGTTCTCTGGGCAACATCCTAGCATACTTACTAAAATATAAAACAGCATACTAGAAACATGATGAGGAATTCTTTAAATTTATATTTAAAATGTACCTGTTTTTTATTTTCCAGTTCCAATAATCCACTAAATCTATGGAATACTATCACTTTTTTAGTGTTTGCAGTTCTTACAACAATAACCATTTTCACTACATATAACAGCATTTTTGTTCATTAACTCTCTTTAGACCACATCTTTATTTTTAAATCTCCATTTTTCCATTCAACTTTTCTGCCCGAGTCTTTAAGACATCTAGATCAGGGATGGATAATCCACAGCCATTCGATGTATTTATTTCATGATACTAGCATAATTTTTTTTATTAAAATTTTCAATCTTTCATTCCCTATGTTTTTCTAAAATTCATAAGAATTTTTTTTTTTTTAAATTTCTGCAATATAAAAATTATATGACTTTTCTACAAAGATAATTTATTTTGGTATACCCTTATTAAGCACAATATTTATGAAGTTTTCTACTTACTAGTGAAGCCCAATTTATGATGACCACTATCTTGTGAAGCTAATCTTCTGTCACAGTATTCATTCAGTTTCCAACTTTTGATCCACTTTGGGTTCAACTAGATTGAATGTTGTTAACTCATAATCTTTTTCCCAATATACATTTTATCATCTGGAATTCAATGATTGATTACTCAACTCTCCAGAAGATGACTCTAGAGCAGAATGAATTAAATTATTTTTGAAGGATATCAGTTAAGCATATGAGAGTCATATGATATTCTTGAAATATTTTTTTAATGTAAAAAAAGTGTCTAGTTTTATATGATTAATACTGTAGAAAATGCCTCATATATTCTGGCTAGATTATTGTGCTTGATGGATTATTCATTTCAGCAATAAAAATAATAAGAATAGTAATATTAATATCAGTAGTAGCAGTGAAGCAAGTGGTAGTTGTAGTACTAGAGATTAAGTATATAAATCTTTTTTTTCTAAATACAGGTACACATAATGAGAAAACTTTACTTGATACAAAAGTGTTCAAGTCCAGAATGAGAACTGCAGTTTTAGCTAAGAAACTGCCAAGATTTAAAATTGATATGCTGTTCTTAATGAAACTCATTTCCCAGGGAAAGGAAATTTATTAGAACAGAGAGATGGATACAAGTTTTTTTGCAAAGGTTAGATCCGACAGACAGTGTGGATTTGCTGTAAAATCTAATTTAGCATCTTCTATTATTGGGATTCCTTGTATATTAATGATCTTAAAATTGTCTTTGCATAATAATACTGGTTCTCATTTTATTAGTGCCTATGTTTCAATTTAAGATTCAGAGAAGAAAACGTCTATTCCTTATTGGATAGCAGTATTACAACAAATTAAAAGATCTAAATTTTCTTATTTGAGACTTTAATGCAATCTTGGCATAAATAGTAGACTTTAGCCAAAAGTTTTTGGAAATAATGGTGGTAGTGTAAATTCAAATGGTATGTAATTATTGAATTTATAAACAACACATGGATTGACTATAACAAACACTTTGTTTAAGCAAATAAATGGCTACAAAGGAATGCGGATGCATTCACTTTCAAAATAATGACATTTAATCAATTATATTACAGTTAGAAGTCAAAATACAAAAGAAGTTCACAGTACACTAACATTTACAAGCTCAGATTGTTAATCATAGATTAGTATGTTCCAAGGTTAAAATGATAATTGCATTAAAAAACATTCCAATCACAGTCACAAGAAAATTGATGTTCATTCTCTAGAAGAATCTACTATATGTACTAAATTTTCGTACCTGTTAAACACTAAAATTGCTAACTAAATTTTAACAGCTATTAAACACTAAAATTGCTAATTTGAATCTTCAAAACTGTCATATTACTGAAGCATGGAATTCTCTTAAGGAGTGTATTATGGATACAAGTAAATCTATTCCTGGGTTTACTAAAAAGAAGAATCGGGACTGTTTTTCTGATAATGATCCTATTGACATGTGGGATTCTGTGCTTGGCAAAATAATACAATAAATGTGAAATTTCATAATAAATATAAAAAGCATTTAATGACTGATAAAAAGGCTTAAAAGTGATTGGTGGATTTGTTGTGTTTGGCTGAATTGCAGAGTTCAGACTCAAACCAACAGTAATATCAAAAAATATTAACACTCATAAAATACAGTTGTACAATGATAAACATAACTAATATTGAGCTGGTTGGGCCGAATGACTGGACTCTCTTCCAGCTGTATATATTAGCTTGTCTTGTGAGTTCTAGTCTTTAACTCTTCTGGCTGTAGTGGACAGCTTGCCTCGAGTTTGTTAAATGACTCTTTGGCTGTACTAGACAGCTTGCCTTGAGTCTGCTGTAAAGCTTCCAGTTCTATTGTGGACTTACCTCAATGCATAGATGTAGAGAACATTCAGTCATTCAGGTAGACGAACATTCTCTGTCTCAAGAGCGCATACTGTCGTTTACGTTAGACGGATGTTCTCTGGCTTGCCTCCAAAAAGGCTGACTATTCATTGCCAGATTCCTTATCTTACTGGAAGCAATCGGATTCAGAGAGCCTAACCAATGGTAGATTTTATACACATGTTTACTCATTGGCCATACTTATTTTTACCCTTTGGCCATGTTTATACATTGATTGTTCACATGTTTGCACACTGGTTAGCGGCAATGCATGCTCAACCTGATCAAATAAGAAAGGAATCTGGATGAGTCTACTTCTGAAGGCAAGATCAGATATGACAGCATTAAAACTGCAAAGAAAATATAGACAATCCCTGATTGTGATCATTCTAGATCTTTTCTTGATGCATTGAAAGTAACATGTGGACCTGAGAAATAGTATTACAATCCTAATAAATCCAGCAATGGCACTATCTTACAGGATAGCAATAATATTTTGAACAGATGGAAAGATTATTTTGATCATCTTTTGAATAATATACAAGAATTGAGATGATGACTTTTAATGGTATATCTATTTTTATCTATTTGCTTAGATTTGGACAAAGATGTTCAGCCTAACTAAGTTAAAACAGCTCTTTGTAATCTTAAAAATGGAAAAAAAAAGCAGACCCTGATGAAATACCTGGAGATTTAAAATATGGAGATGATATGTTTAATTTTAAAAATATTGGAATTTTTTTAATGAATATATTAACCCATGAAGTTCATGCTATTTGATCTTATGGATACTTTTATTGTTCTATTTAAAACAAAGGAATAGTCAAGATTATATAATTATCATGGAATATCATTATTATCCACACTACAGCAAAAATACTTTCAAAAATTTTGTTGAATGGATTTCTTTCAATTATGGATGAATGGTTACCAGGGTCTCGATGTAGTATTAGAGGACCAAGAAGTAACGTAAATATGATTTTTGCTGCAAATGCAAGAAAAGTATAGGAAATAACCGAAATGAGTTATATATTACTTTTATTGGTTTAATCAAGATAATTGATTCAGTTAATAGGACAAGTCTATGGGATTGTCTAAAATTAGTTGGATGTTTACCAAAATATATTCATGTTAATTAGTTTCTACATGATGAAATGAGAGGAAGTGTTATTACTACAGGTAGAAAATCTTACACATTTGAAATGAAAACTGATGTTAACAAGAATGTGTACTTGTTCCAAATTGTCTTCAATTTTTATAATAATGATCTTTGGCATTGTTTATAGGCAGCTTAATCAGATAGGGATCAAGATATGATACAGGTTTGATGGTGAAATTTTTAATTTGAATTGATCAAAAGCAAAAACTAGAACTTCATCTTGGATTCTGGATTTATAGTCTGCTGATGATTGTTCTATTTTTCCAGTTCAAAAGACAATTTATAGAATGTTCTTAATATTTTAAATGCAACTTATAAAGATCTCACTTTATTAATAAAGATTCAAACAATTCAAGTTCTTTAGCAGCCTTGTCATAGAAGAAAGTCTCTGTAACTTTTTGCTTTAATGGTTATCAACTTGAAAATGCAACCTAGTTTAAATACCTTGATAGTTCTATAAGTAGAAAGGTAGATTTAGATGTTGAGATGTGTTGTTGCTGCTCTTATCTAGATAAAGTATAAGAAAATAACTACTACAACTAAATTAGTTTACCTAATTTATTGCATGAATGTGAAACTTAGATATCCTAACAATGCAATATAAAGACATTAGAAAAATTTCATTTATGAATATTCTTTAAAATTTTAATAATGCTGTGATAAGATTGCAAAACCAATCAATACATTCTCCAGCTTGCTGGATATAATATTATTGAGTTCATTATTGCAAAATCATACTTTCATTGGATTGGTCATCTAAAATGAACAATGTATAATACCCAAAATTGTGTTTTATGATGAACTTGAGCAGGGGTTTTATAGGAGAGACGGACTTGTCTGTATGATAAGGACTATCGCAAAGACATTTCTAAAAAAATGCAATGTCAATTGTTTCCATTGGTAAAACATGAGAGAGAATAGAAAATATATTGGAGAGCTACAATTAGATATGGTGTTGAAGCATTTCAGAAAGAAGTTTTCTGCTGAAGAAATGAAAAAATAGCATCGTAAAATTTGATGTAAACAGAAAAATGGAGTAGCATGTTCTACATGTGGACATATTAGTGGTTCACATATCAGTTTGTATGGTCGTAGCAAACTCTTTTCTAGAGTACTCCTCCCCCTCTCTTTCTCCTTTCATTTGGAGTTGGAATGGCCATGGTTTCTTTTGAATCATTATTTATTATTATTACTGAAGAGAAATTAATTGGTATTTACTTTTGTTGATGCTTAAAATATTAATACAAAATAAAAATAATAAAAAGTAAAAAATGTTCTCATATGGCTGGATAAAACTAGGCAGACAGATAGTGTTTTCTTCTGTGAACGTAGCCTGTAGTATTTTTAACAAAATGAAGAATTCACTACTTAATATATATATATATTTAATTAGTGTATAGTGAATCTAAACAGCTCATTATTGTCTTCCATATTGGCTGATAAATGAATACCCATATATTCTTTGCTGAAGGTTATGTAATTTTGTCTGATTCATATGTTGTAGCAGTCTCTCATCTGGAAATGAAAAATAAAATCACTGAAACATCACATGATTACTACTTTCTATGCTTACACATGCTGTTACTCTCCAGACAGTAATTAAGGGATGCTAGAAAGTTTGTGCATAAAATCCCTATCTAATGTCTACTCATCAGATGTCCCCAGATTACTTTCTACTTTATAGCTTTCATCACTATAAGAGCATTGCATTAAATCTTAAGGTTTATGTGCTGCGCTCTCAGATTCAACCTGCTCACTGATGAAAGCCACAAGCTAGAAACTAGTCTGGCGATATTGGATGAGTATGCGATAGGAATTTTATGCATAAACCTTCTAATAACCATTGATTACTATGGCTTGCATTGGGTGGCACTACTGAAGTGAAAAATAGCTATGTATGCAATTCGTGCAAAGTAATTTTTCATCTTTATAATCCAACTGTAATAGTAATGAAAGTAGTTCGTTTCTAATATATAATTAACTACTTTCAGAATCATAAGTAGGATCTAATGGACTGTTATTACTTAACATTGAAAAAAAAACTGAATTTGAGATTCGGAATTTTAAAAAAAAAATCTTGCTAATTCGTTGAGATAGAAATCTTGGAAAGGCCACTGACTCATAGTACATTTCCCGGTTCTACTGACTCATAGTGCATTGCCCGCTATTACATATGCAATGTGTACATTTGGTCACTATTATTTTAAGAATACTGTACATCTTTACTTAGATAGAATCATAATTCCAAATTTTAATATCCTAAGATGAATCAAACTATATCCGTTTATCTACCAGGTTTATATATTACCTTAAAAGAGAAAATTTAACTACTTTTCAGGGGAAATGTTAAAAAGAGATATAGATAATAAACAAAGATAATACATTTGCTTACTTAAGACAGATTAAAATCAAACATTGTTTAACAAATTTATCTTCAATAATCAAGATACGTACATAACATCCATCAATTTAAAATACGCCGCTATTGTCAACTACACTACTGGTCACAGAGTTATAAATAATTCCCGGTTAATTTGCCTGTCTTCCAGGCTACTGCAATTCACGTTTGGTTAGTGGTCCCTATCACCAGACATACCCAATCGCATTTTTGACTTTTTTTTTTTTTTTCAAATGGTTAAATGTAATTTTTTGTACAAAAAAAGGCTCAAGATAATAAATGTTAAAAAATCAAGAACATAAAAAGGGTAAATGAATTTATTTATAAAGTTAATAAATTTATTATTAATTCAATTATATTTAAAGTATTTGAGGACATTTAATAAGTGTGAAGTATTCCGTTAATTTTGTAAAGTCGGCTTTAAAAAAAAAAGGATATTTTAGTTTTTTAATTAATATTCATTTAAAACTACCTGTAACATACATTTAATTAAAGTAATTATATCTAAAAGTTGGAATGGAGCCAATATATTAAATAGTGCACACTATATTGTGTAACATATATATATATTTAAAAAGTTTAATTTCTTTAGAATTATTTGTTTTTTATACATTTACTTTATTTATAACTATTAGTATAGCAATAGACAGTATTTATTTATTTTTAATTATGTTCTTAAAGTATTGTGGTCAACGTCCATACAAATTTGTCTGTATTTTAATTATCGCTAAATGAAAATAAATATTTCTTCTGCGTAATTATTATTACTATTTCTTACAATTCCAGAAAGAAATAGTCTAAAAAATACTGCTAGTAACTATGCAATCTTCATTACCAATTCATATTTGAATGAAAAATAATTAAAAATCCTCATTAGCACATGATTAAAATAATGACCATCCATTTAGCTTCAACTATTTTACGTGTAACGTAATCATAATTTTACTTTCTTTGCAGATTATAAATATATATCACAAAGGTTTTTAATTTACGAAGATTATTACAGTTATCTGATCCTGCTAACTGCAATTAAGTATTGTTCTTCCGGATAATTATTTTAGGACTTTTCTACATTAATGATTTTGAACTTTTGTCAACTTTAAATTTTAGTTATGTTTATATTAAAATTTAAATACATAACAGGATTCTTCCTAAAGCATATAAATTTAATATTAATAATAGGGTTGATTATCTGCATATTCAAGCTATGCTTGATCAAAAATTATTTCTGTACAAGGCTGTGTTGATCACTTTAGGCATCTGAGATAAGACAAAACTTATTTAGATCTCATGGTGCAGAAATAAAATGTACCCATCTGCAATGACTGTGGTTCAAATATGGGTCAAAGGAAATTCCAAGAGGCTTAGGATTGTTCTGTCAACCCATCCATGGACATTGATTAGTAAATAAGTATTTAGCTATCCTTTACTGAAACATACAACAAGGGACAAAACTATTCAAGCCCTTATCGTCTAGCAATCCACCTTCTCAGTGTTTGGTCTCCACGAAGGATTGTTGGAGATTTGCCTGGTGAGAGATTTAGGATTTACTCTAAGGTACCAATCCAAGTAACTATTCACATTGTGTAATAAATAGGTATCTGGCTAGAAAGAAAAACAAGCACGGAAAACTATCACTACCTGGCAATTAGCAGTCCCTATAATTGTCATTTTTTGTATCATTTTTTTCTGAAAGAGGCTGTTGGAGAGGTTTTGTCTTCTAGTGAGCTATTTATTTTAAAAAGCTGTTTTATCTGCTTATCCAAAATAGCCTACTGAACGATGCAATGGTTGTAATATGTGAAAATTGGTATTAAATATATTTATTTAAAAACACACACACACAAATATAAAAGGATAGAATAATGCAAAAGCATAAAATAATCATAATATATTAAATATTCTTAGGATTTTGTTGATATCTTTTCTATAAGTTATTGTTTTGGATGTAGCATTTGTAGAACTTATTATTAGATCACTCAATTTTTCTTGGGTATTATTTTAAATAACTTTTTAGAATTTTTGATTTATAAAACTTTCATCTACTACTAATGTTGGAAGACTTTTTTGGAACATGGACAACAAGTTCACATATAGTACAAATTTTTAAAGCAAATGTCTGGAATCCTAAGAGACTGTAAAAGTCTAGAAAGACTCCACATGTGAGGCAGATAGATGAAATAAGAAAGTTTGTTGGTGGGTTATGGAAATGAAAGATTATAGATCAGAGAAACTTTCATTAAATTTTGAGAGACTGTCATCCTGCAGTGAGTCAGTAATCTTTGAAAATTATGATGAGTAAATAAATAGAATAATTCCTGACTGTCAATAGATGGAATTTTTCTTTTCTTATGTAAAATGTCATGATGTTGAGAGTAGAAAACATAAATCATCCATGAACTGCAATTTTTCTCTTAATCTAAAAAAAAGATTTGATAATTTATTTTGCTTAGAAATAAATCAATAATCAAAAATAAAAGATTGTTCAAGAAAAATTTAAGTCAATGAAAAATTTATTTTGGTGACACAGAGGCTAAACTCTCCATACAGTATTGCCACCAGTGCAAGCCAGAGTAATCATTGGACGCTACTATATGGAGAGTTTAGCATCTGTGTAAACAGTTGTTTAGTGATTATTTTGGAGACTTGAAAGATTTTTTGATTAAAGAGAAGAGGAATTATTCTTTTCATTAAAAATGCTTTCAGATCTTTTGTTTTTAAAGTTTATTGAAATATTTTTTTACTATAACAATTATTTTTGAAATGACTCATTTTAGTATCTGTTATAATTTAGGATGTGAGGCAGATGCCTCTTTATGTCATCTATTGGACTGATTCTTATTGTGTTGCATTATATATTATGATGTTGGCTCATCAAAAAGTTCTGTTTCTAATACAAACAGCTCTTTTCTATGCACATTCATCAAATGCACAGAATGTCTTTTAAAATGTGATTGTTGTTTTTTTTTCCCTATCCATATTCAAAAGTTTCAGTTATTTTTTTTATAACCATAAGTTTAAATATTTTTAAATTGCGGAGGTAGTTTAATTAGAGTAATTTAAGATCTAATTTTCATTTTTTATTTCCAAAATATCTCTTAAATAATTTTCTGCATTTTTTATATATATATCACTATAATATAAAGGACTAATTAGGCTTTATGATGTAATGATGATGATAAATAAAAAATAAAATCATCTCTTGAAAGATCAACTGATGTGATAGAGTTGAACTTCAAATACCTTTAACCCATTACTTTGTCACTTTATCATTATATCAAACAACATATGCAATGATAGTTTGTCATTTTTTCCATCCCTTTAACATTATAATAGTTTTAATATTGAGATGCCAAAATAAATTACATTATGGAGGGAGAAAACATTAACAAACTACAAGTAGCAATAATTAAATGCTATTGCTGTTTGAAATGGCTTTCTTTTATATATATATATTCATCCACCAGATATCAGAAAAAATATTTCACAGAAAAGCTATAAAAACTGTTAAATAAAGCAGATTGACCAACAATTTCCAATTGTAGAATTATGTCATAAAAAATGGAGTTCTTATGAAATTCCAAATAAATTTCTATTTCCAGATGCCATAATAAAGCCAGCTGGATTTGAACTTATTAGATGCACCTAAAATTTTATCAACAAACTCGGGACAGTCATGGACATTGCACTTATGTGCATATGAATGGAATTTATAAGTAACTGATTTATATAAATCTGAACAAAAATCATAAACAACATGGTTAATGATTGTCAAATCTATGGCTATAGTGAGAGATTTAAAGTCTTAATAAAACTATCAATAAATCTCTCTCTTGTTTAGAATCTCTATAGATTTTTTTATGATATTTTGTTAATAGTTAACTTTTTGTTTGTTTTTTTTTTAAAAAAAAAACATTCATATGATAAATAAATAAATGAATTTGGTTGTAAATATTTTAGTAGTTAATTATTTCTATTTGCCTTCAAGCCTAGAATTTAATATATAATGCTATGCATGTCTCATGTAATTAAAAATGCTAATTTTGATTGTATCTTTACCAAACTCTAAAAACAGCAACAATAAAAATCAATACATTGATCAATTCTTACAAAATATATTTAGATCTGTTCTAAAGTATTCTAGAAATAAATGTACAGATTTTCTTATCAATTAACATTTTAGCAAATTAATGCATGATTATTTGTAAGTCCATATATACTGTATCTGATTTTTTTGTTTACTTGATATGTTATGATGCTGTCTTCAAATCTTTTATGCAGCAAACTTTTCTTTCAGAAATATTTCAATATCTTGCCTAATTGTAACTCTTACCATTTCCTCCCATGAATTTTTATAAGAAAAGAGCATGCTTTATATATATATAAACCCTATTAAAGTTCACCTTAAACTATTTTTTAAGAAATATATGCTACTTATTCCCTTGATATATATAATGAATTCAGTGTCATAACATTTAGCAAATTAAAGAATGTACCAATAGATCTTGACATTTTATATTCTTAAGAATATTATAAAGTGATTTTAACTGAAGTTATGTAGTACCTTTACATTACAGCAATAGGGATTATTGTCTCATTTTGACAGAATAATAACCAATGTAATATTCAGCTAAAACAAACTGGTATAGTCATCCTCTTGTCTATTCTTAAAAGATTTTGTACCATTTCTAATTTTTTTTTTCATACATATTTAATATTTTTATTCCACCACTTATACTTCAAACATATAAATAAAGTCTTAAAGAGTCTAATTATAATAGATTATTACTTTTATGTGTCATATAGCAGTGAAATCCTAATTATATATTTATTGTGCCTTTTGACATCAATCAATTCAAATAAAGACAAGACTCCATCATTATCCAAATGAATTAAATTGTTCAGAATTGTACAAGTCATTTTGATACTGTATCAATTTAGGGCAGTCAAACTATGTTTAGTCTTCCACCTGGCAATTCATTACATACATGTTTTGTTTTGAAAGATTTAAAGTGATAAACAATTGTTGCATAATCATGCATAAGGAGTGTGCATGTTTAGTATATTATTTATAAATTTATATTTAATTAAGTAACCTCTAAAATGAAAAAGCAGCATAGTTTGAGCATATTTCAATGAAGTTTAATAAAATAACAGTCTCAAAATGTGAAAAACAATGTCTGACACACTGCTGAATTGAGCCTGGTATGTTCAGTCAGCTCAAGAGATAGAAGCATCCAATAATAAGAATAATGAAACAGAAAATAAAAAATTATATATTTAAAATAGCAAACAATTGGATTATTTCAAAAAAAGTATAAAGAGCTCACAATTGTTAGCTTTATGACTGACAGAAAGTCAAATAAATATTCGGAAATTTTTCAGCCAAAATTTTATCAGTTTTGTATCTATATTTGTAAACATTTAACATTTAATTATGATAAAGTGGAAAGTTAAAATCAATGACAGGTGTGTTGTATCTAAATAGAAATACTCCTTTTAATGACTTGTGCTTTTATCCACCATTCATGAATAAGGCAATTGTTTTATTATAAATTTTACAGGAAATGCCAAAACCCTTTTTTTTTCTGGTTGTCTGATCATATTTTGGAATTTACAATCTTCCATCATAAAACATTTAAACTGTCGTGATTACCGATTTATTTTTGTCCTTATATAATGGTGGAGGGTAAGTTTAAATTTAGAACACTTTGATAAATATTTTGAATATTATCATCGATAATAAGCCTTATATACAATTTATTTAGTTGAAGTAATTTTATTACTATGATGACTTGTTTAATATAACAGCAGCGTAATAGATACTGGGCTGAAATATTCAAGTTTGTCTTTCTCCCAAAAAAGAAAAAAAAGGATTCAAGGTATTTAATTTGAAGTTTCAGATTTTTATTTTCATTGCTGGTTGCTAAGCAATTCCATGTGCTTTGAAGATTAATTATTAAACCAAAATTTTTAGAGATTGTATTTAACACATTAAGAAAATTATTCTTAACTTGGCATGAATAAGATAATCACCAGAAATCAAGAAGATAAAACTATTGTTTTTGCTTTCAAATCAATTTAAATTAAAAACTATCTTTAAATCTGGAATTTATTTTGGTAACTGCTTTGTGTAATATGAATTAATATTGGTAATCCTAGTTAATTTCAAATATTGGCCCAACATTTTTTGATTAACTAAGTCAAATGTCTTAATCAAATTGCTAAAACATTGTATAAATTCTGCTTTTGACCATAATAGTTTTTTGGCCTTTGCCTGAAAACAAAATCTTTTCTAAATGCCCTATGTGTTTTAGTGAAATGGTAAAGTAGCAGACTAGAGTTCAAGACCACAGATGTTTCCACTCATCATTTCTTATGCTTGAACTTTGTATAATCTTCTGAACAATAAATCATTCAATTACTGTACTTATTTTCTAAAACCATATTGAGATTTTTTGCTAATCACTCGTCTATGAATGGATATAATTTATTTAATAAAATTCTTGAAAATCTTGCTGTAGTGAATAGTAGTAATATTTCATGATAATTTCTGAAGTATCTTTTATATGTTTTATAAATTGGAAGAGGCAATTTTAACATCTGGTGATTCATCTTTAATTCCAATATTTTTGAAGCTAAATTACCATCGCTGTATTTTAAAAAATTTCCATCTATTCAGTCGGGATCTGCACCCTTTCTATTTTAAAGATACAAAGAGCTGTTTTAACTTGAATATTTCTATCCAAATCTAAATCAATTGGTAGGATAGCTATATCATTAAAAGCATTCGTACTAATTTTATTATTATTGTGCAAATAATAATGAAAATATTCCTTTATGTATTTGATTTCTACATTATCAGAATACCAAATTATGTTATTATTATTCTTATATTATTCTTAATGTTGTCAAAGAAAAAAGATCTAAAATGATTGCGATCAACAAGGATATAAGCTTTGAAGAAGATTTATAATAAATCTTAAATAAAAAAATAGAAATCACGTGGAAATAAATGCATAAAAAAGTAGATTATTATTTATATTATTCATATAGTCATTTGCTTAGGAAGTTTAATGATGTTGGGGCACTGTTATCATAGTTCAAGCCCAACTGATTAACCAAATTGATCAAACACTTCTTTTTTCTTTTACTTTGCTCAGCTGGCAATCTATTCAGAAACCTTTAGCTCTCAAATTATGTATTCATACCACTATGAATTTCAATCTTTATATTAGCTATCTCTTGTTAAAGAATATTCAATTTAAAAGCATAATTTTGATGTACTTACTATGACTACAAAATTGTACATAATCTTATTTGTTTATCATTGGATAAATTTTTAATTTTAAGAAAATATAATATTTGTAATGAGCTATTATAAAATTAAAGTCCTATTTGTACTGCATCTATAATTACTAAAAAGAGATTGTTAATATATTGTCTATACTTTAATTATTCTTAGAGAATTTTTCAGTGCATTTTTTTCAAATTATATTTTATCCTTCTATATTATTTTTATAAATTATCCGAACGTTTTCGAAGGCTTACCCTTCATTATCAAGGACAACACAATTTTCAAACAGTATACTAATATGCAAATGTATAAAATAATATAGGCTAATATGCAAATGAGGGTTAAAGCGCTTCAGCACGCCACTTCTTTGATAAAGCATAAAACGATTCTCTCTTATTCAATGCATGCTCGTCCGAAATAATAAAAAATGCCTCTTTAACTTTTCTTCTCAGATCACTTCATTCCCTACACATAATTTTAGGTTCATCCGGCTTGCATGCATGATCCGCAGCAATTGCATGCTGTACAAATATTGACGGGTGGGATGAATCAGCCATAGCTCTATTATATGAATATATATGCTGGGACAATCTAACCTGAATGGATGCTTTCGTCTCTCCATAATATGCAGCCTGACAATTATGTTCTCTGCATGCAATTTTGTAGACTGCCTGTTGTGCATGAATCGGAGGAATGAAATCTTTAGTATTATTTAAACATCTATTCAAGTTAGGGGGCGATCTAAAACATACACAAAATTCCGAATGGAAGATCTCACGTATTTTATCGTAAATATTACGAATATATGGTAATAAAATCCTAGGTTTATCTTGCTGTCTAATCTGATTATGCCTTCTTTTGAATTTCACAATTATCCCATCAATAATCCGAGGGTTATATTGGGCCTTAATAAGATCATTTCTGTAAATTTCAATGTTGTTTCTCTTGTCATTTTCAAAACTACACAGGCAGTTGTTTCTATATAAAAATGCTTTGAGGCCAGCAAATTTATGAATCTCAGGTGTATTTGATGAATGATGTATATGGCCTCTAATATGAATTGGCTTAATGTTCATTTTATAATAAAAAAATTTATCTTTAAAACTTGTATTTTATCTTGCATTTTAGTTTTTAAAAGCAATTGTATATTCAAGTTATGATAACGAAACGATTTGTCAAATATTATCAGAAAGTTTATAATGATAGCATTTCACTTGTAATAACATGTTGGACTATTTCTGTCATCTAATATTAATATAATTGTTAAATGTTTTTTAGAAAAATTCAAACTTTATTAAACTTTTCAACTACATTTGACTATTAATAGTAGCACACAGGTTAGTACAGTGTTTCAGGTAATATTATTCTCTTCTCTTTAGTCATTGCTGGCCTGATATTAACAATATTAGCATAGGAATTTAACCAAGAACTTTAGATTGATGAATATTGAAATTAAGATGACACTTTTTTCAAATAGACTTTTAATTGTGATGATTTTAGAAGGTTAATTAATTTATATGAATGCTACCTAAAACTGAAAATGGTGTTTATTTAACAGGAGATTTAGAGTTTTTATCGTATTAATGTTTTCTGTGTGACTTTATGTATTTGCTTTTTGTGCTTGAATGTCATATGGATCTTTACCACACACTGACCAATTGATTATCTTTTTTTAACCATTGACAAGAATTTATGAGATAAATCTGGTCATGTTCATATCACTTGATAACAAGGCAAGATTTCTTTCCTAAATCCAGATAGACTAATCATTTAGTAGTATCTTTAAAATTATATTAAATAATATGAAAAATGAAATTGATTGCTGCCCAAGATGAAAATGTTAAATTAATACTTATCTATCGATTTTATCAGGAGATGATAAATCATAGTACTGCAACATCACAATATCCTGAAGACAAAGTACTTATGAATATGATGTTTGGAAATATTAAGTCTCAGTATGATTGGGTTGTAGATCTTTTACAAATAATTGTAACCATAGTATCTGCATTTAAAGAATTTGATGTTACAGTTAATTAACCAATTACTAAATAATGCATTTCATAACTATAATATATTATTATGAATATGAGCATTTAAATACACATTTTGAAAACATGATGTTATATGTAATAGTGCAATTCAGAATTGTTCAAGTATGACATATACAAGACTCATATGATTGTTTCATTGAAACTATCTTCATCAGCTTTGCCACACTCTAATATTATTAATCACAACTTGAATCTTATTTATATTAAATGAATTTACCAGCCTTGTTTTAATTAACTTTTTTTCTAATGCTGATCCTTTTTTCATTCATCTTGCTTTGCCTCATGACTATCTGACTATTAATGAATTGTTTTATTTTTTTTTGAGCTAGGAATCTTGACAAATTAGGTCATTCAAACTTTATACAGAATATTTGTGTAATACTAAGAAGTGTTTTCGGTATAGCCTTTAGATCATTCAAGTTATTTATATAATTAAAGGGATTTGAATTTAGGATTTTTCAGACTATATTCATCTTCCATTCCATCTCAAACAATCGATATACATGACCACATACATGTGAAAAAGATATGTGATCCCTAATATGCATATTTCATTCAGAACTAGCACTCATCAGTTGGGTCAGATCAGTGCTCAGTTTATATTAAGATAATAATTCTTCAAACTTTAATGGACAGGCTTAATTTTTCTCACTTTTCCAACTATTCAACCATCCATTTCATTGAAAAACCAACAATAGAACACTCAAAAGTCTTATTGGATTTGATATTGTAATCATACCCATGTAGATATTACATCAATCTAACCGCTCATATTATCAGACCATTGCATATCCTTATATATTAATAGGAGAGTGATCGCTGAACTTATACTAAAATGTAATTTATTTCCCAAACAATATGTAATTCTAAGGCAGTATGTAATTTGCTTCTACTTAATGTTTTTTTATATATGTAATTAGAGGATTTTGCACTCACACATATGCTGCATATGTGTAGTCATGTGTATCAGTTGATTGAGATGGAATGGAGAAGAATAGTCTGAAAAATTCTGAGTTCAAATTCCTCTAATTATATATATATAAGAAACGTTCAATATAAGCAAATTACATACTGCCTTAGAATTACATATTGTTTAATAAATAGATTTCATCCTCTCCTATTAATGTATATGAATGTGTAATGGTCTGATAATACGAGGGGTTAGGTTGACATAATATCTACATTGGTATGACTATAATATCAAATCCACCAAGGGCTTTGACCATTCCATCGTAGGTTTTTTAATGAAATGGACAGTTGAATAGTTGGAAGGGTGAGAAGATTGAAACCTATTCATTAAAATTTAAGGAATTGCTATCTTAATATAAATCAAATACTGATTGTATATATGCATGGGAGTTTATGATCTGGCTCAACTGATGAGTACTGTTTCTGCACGAAATATGTATACTGAGGATAATTATCCTTTTCACATGTGTGCCATCAAGTGTATCAGTTGATTGAGATGGAGTGGAGGATGAATAGACTGAAAAATTATATGTATAAGAAACATTCAGTATATACAAATTACATACTGTCCTGATAATCCCTCTTTTTTTTTTTTAATTTCAAGCAGCCATAGCAACTCAATCCAGAAGCCAAAGAGGATTACATTTAGCTGTGTGTTATGTAGTATCTCAAAAGCAACAAAAAATGAGACTTCATCAGATCAAGAAGTGGTTAATATTGAAGATGATTTATATTATTAGTCCATCAAATTCAACTAATTGCAAAAACTTTCAAACAAGAGTATAAAGATGCTCATTGTGGCAATGAGAGAAATATTTTACTTTAGGATATGATTATCCCATGGTTGGCAAAAAGATGATTATTATCAACTCAATTATTCAAACACTAATGACAAACCTCCAGGTATACAAGATGAAATAAGGTAAAAAGTCAATAAAATTTGGAATTTATTTTTTACAATTAGACACAAATTGTAAGTAAAAATAAATAAATATATATCTTGTCAATTTCAGTACATTCAACATTACATTGAAATGTTAAATTCTTATATATATATAGTATAAATCTGCCACTGACATAATATTGATGTTTAGCAATAATGACAATGTTGATAATATTAAAGTTTTGATGAGCAGTAATAATGTTGGGGAGAAATTATGTACGATCATGGTGCAGCAGTATATTAGAATTGTAATGCTTAGCCTTCATTTGTTATGACAGAGTTTTTATATGTGCAATTTTAATTTTTTTTTTTTTTGGAAGAGTCCGTGCGGGAGTTTGAAAGCTATAACAAAATTTTGTAAAAGTGTATCTGAAAATCTTTCATACAATTTTTGTTTTGGTTTAAAAATAAATAAATTCATATTAAAAGAAGGGGACGAATCTGCTATATATAAATTGCCAAAGGATTAATTTTTTTGTAGGATTCGTTACCAGTCTTTATTTTGACAATAATTCTCCATTGGAATTCCTACGATATTTTGCATTTACTAATAGAAATACTTAAAAAAGTAAATTAAAAACATTTGTCATTTAATAAGCAAATATACTACTTTTTAATTTATAGCTTAAAAATATTCAGAAAAAATCATTTAATTTTGTAATTTTTTTATATTTTGTTTTTAAAATATAGAGGATCATAATTTTATAACTAATTTATTCATAAGATTGCTATGAAAATTTGTTTGTAAAATTAATATTTTAGTCAAATCAACTGTTTTTTAATTCATGAGGTAATTCTGTTTAAACTTTTCAGTTGTTGCTTGATTGAAACAATTTTATTTATTTATTTTTTAAATAAAAAAAATTGAAAGGCAAGTGAGAATTTATAGATTATAATTCATTTGCAGCAAAAAACAAACGAACATCTGTGTAGATATAAGAAACAATAAATTATACATAGAATGAATGAATTGTATAGAATGTATAAATCATTCAAACAGGCAAAACTCTCTATACGTATATCCCCTAGGTGCAGTGCTCTCAGATCCAAGGCTCCTCACTGATGAAGACCACAAGCCAGAAACTTGTCTGGGGATATTGGATGAATAGGCACTAGATGGAGATTTTATGCACAAGCCTTCTGGCATCCGTTGATTACTCTGGCTAACACTGAGTGGCACTACAATACGGAGAGTTTTGCTTGTTTGAATAACAATTAAGAGCAAGCATAAGAAATAGTGATCACGTGATGTTTATTGGCTTAATATATAAGTCATCAGTTGATTTTTTTGCCCCATCATTTCCAATTACAAATGAATCTTTTCCTATTAAGTTATAAAATCTATGTAATTAATTCAAAGAATATTAATGATGTAAAAAAATAATAGTGTATAATATTAGTAAACAGAAGTAAAAAAATGACAACTTCCATTCTAGTCTTTATCAATTGAAACAGAAAGTCACTTAATTTTTCAAGACCATATTTATCAATATTTACATATTATTTACTATAAAATCTCAAAATCTGTTTATGAGAATTGACACTAATTTTACTTTTATTATGGCTTTGTCTTGTTTGCAATGGGACTAAAAGTAAATTTGAAGTTGCAAAATTTTTCATGATCAAAAAAAACTAAAGCAATAGTTGGACAATTATTTATTTTAGTTTTTAATGTTAAATTTGTTTAAATATGACCGATTTGTATTCTATATTTTATGTTTTGTCAATTTTGTAACTATATATATTTCTCTTTCCAGAAAAGATTTAAAGCTTGACATCTTGTGTATAATTTTTAGATTTGATCTAAAGTGAATGCCCCCCCCCCCCGAATGAATTTAGCAAACAATTTATACTTTGAACAGTCATTGTATTCAGACATACTTTAAATAAATTTAATAAGAAATATTATAACACAAAAACAAATAATAAAAATGAATATTTATATTTTTTTTAATAATAGCCAATTTAAATTCATTTTTAAAAAAAATTGATGATTTATACAATGTTTCATTTTACTTCTATTAAATATAAATAAAATTAATTAATAATTCTAAAAGTATTATAGCTAAAGGGCAAAAAGTGTTACTTTTTATTAAATTGTATGTAAGTATAATTATTTAAATATGGAAGAATAAAAATGCAGTATAGAAAAATGATTAAGAGAATATCAATTACTTTATAATGACCGAAAAACTGAAATAAGTAATTCTTCAACTACTGCTTCAGTTTCCTTTGATGACGAAAAATCCTGTAACTTCAAAGATATCTTAATAAATAAAAAAATTAATGAAGCAGTTTTTGTAAACATATTTTGAGATTCTATAATAAAGGACTGACATATATAAGGCTTAGAAAATCGCACATTTTTTTTGGACTAAATAGGTTTTATTTCAGTTGATAAATATGTTTGAATTGATCAAAAATACTTTAGTTTACTAATATTATATGCTATTATTGTATATATTGTTAATGATAATTAAATTAATTACATATATATAATTGTATATTTTAGATTCACATGAGAAGAGAAATCATGATGTTGTTACAAAAGTTGATAAAAATTTTTTAGAATATCGTCAAAAGAGATTAAAAAACAACGAGTCTGCAAGATTGTGCCGAGCTAAAAAGAAGCAAGAGATGTTAACAATAGAAGAAGAATTGCAGAAAGCTCAAAGGTCTTTGCAAGAAGCTGAGCAACAGCTACAGAATGAGCAGAAAACTTTGAAAGAATTTTTTTATCATCTGCATCAACAGGGAGTCTTGACTCAACAGGAAATAAGTCAATTTGAATACAAAGCATCAAACTCATTTCCCAAATGATGTATTAAATAAATAAATATCATAAAGTCTCAAATAATGTATTAAATAAATAAATATCATAAGTCTCACCAATAATGTATCAAATTTATATTAGAGAGTTAAAGAGTGATTAATTATTTTGTGATATAACTCTTAACATCAGAACTAATATTCTTAAATTATTAAATGATGTAATGAATTGTGTTTAAGTATGTATTTAACAGTCTCTATTCAGAGATGGGTGAAGTAACTATGTAATAGGTTATTGTAAATGCAATCATTCTTGATCCTTATCAGTAAATGCTCTACATGGTTTTGTGGAGCCGTAGAATAGTATATTGTGGTGCTCAGGGTACAGCTCAGCTCTTTAAGTTCTTCTTAATGCATTCTTAAGAAATAAACAATCCAATTATTATTTTATTGTCATTGAATGCTCACCACTCCTTCAACAGAATTTATTTACCATCTCACTATTTAAAGCCGCACCATAGCTATGGCCTCTTACCCATTACTGATAATGATGTATTGTTTGATTGCAATACCTTAATGTCTGATTTCTGGATACACCCTTAGAAAGGTATATACTTAAAACGTAATAAATAATCATAACTTTTTTTTAATCTGTGGTATTATTATTTCATTTTTTTATGTCACATAACTCAGTAAGAGATAATTACTTCCATTTCATTTACAAACTTAAAACATACCCTGTAAATTTTTGAGCACAGTAATTTATTGATGGACTTGAGAGCTTATGGATTCTAGATTGAAGTTCATTCTGTTGCTTCTGTGCTCAGACATCGAATGTTCTCCCAAGTAATTAGCCATTCAATTTCTGATTGTTTTTTTTTTTTTAATATTAATATTTGTTGAGTAACGATTGCAGTCATGAAGATTAAAGTAATCAATAATTAAAATACTTTTAAATGAATAAATACTTACTGCTTAATTCTCAACTGAACAAACATTTATACACTCAGAGAACTCAGCCGTAGCTTGCTGATGAGCATTTGAAATGGAACTCCAGTGAGGCAAGAAAAGTAGTTTATTAGTTATTTTATCAGGATCATTTAAATTAAATAGAGCCATAATTAGACTTATATGTATACTAAGAACTTATAAAAGTCAGTTATACTAGTATGACTAATGAAATCTATCAGTAAATCACATTTGTAGGGCCCATAAAAGAATATGCATGGATGAAATGTCTAATGGTTATTATATTAATGCAGAATGATGATGTCTACTATATGATATATTTTTAGAAATGTAATTTGTAATGAATGGATCATAGATATAATAAACACCTACACACTTTCCCATTCTTTTCAAATTCATATTAAGATATAATAAAAGACAAATGACCCCCAAGATGCATGTCATGCTGAACCAGCACTCATCAGTTGGCCCAGGTCACTATCATATATATCCCTATTATATGCAAATTATTTATCTAGAGTAAATTGTTACATTTTCATTTATCATTGTTAGCCATCCATTTCAGATAAATACACTAATGATTATTAGTAATTATTTTCGAAACTAGAGATTATCTCTGGCACAGATATTATCAGAGTAGAAAATGAATCATATAGAAATAAACATTTATAAAAATGATACCAGTAAGAAATATTACATATAATAATTATTATTATAAATCATATTTGTGATTTTAGAATGGATGTATATAAAACAACAGGTAGATTTAATTGTGCTCTATGCAAATATTGGATTTTTAAAAAAAAAAGATTCTTAATCACTATCTAACATAATTAAATAACTGACAATTTCTCTCATTAAACATATTTGTTGTCAGATGTGCTAGAGATTCAAACATCTACCATCGAAAATAAATTTGCAACCTAAATTTTATATATAATGAGACAGATTGGTATCATGGTACCCAATATAGTATGTGTGTGTATATATATTTAAAGCTTAAAAAATGTAAAAATAAACACAAAATTTAGATATGTAATTTAAAATAAAGTCAGGAGTAACAAATATTAATATTTCTTGATATTTTTGAAATACAAATTATTTAAAATTATATAAAAAGATTTTAATAATATTGTATTTGACTTATTTCTGATTTTGATGTAACAAAGAAAAACTTTTGTTTAAAACAAACATATTGTGTTTGTTAGTTTTTTTATATATATAATACACATTCTATAATCTATTTTTATTTAAAAGATTAAAAAAAAAATTAATTACAATTTTTTTTTGGTTTTGATAAAAGTAAATTAAAAAATAGAACAATGGTAAATTAGTTATTATCTTGTTTTTATTATTCCTGAAGGGCTAACAATCAGATAACAAATATGTGAAAGATCTAATGTTCACACCATATTGGGCAACATAGACTCATCAGAACCCAAATGGAAATAACAAGATAGTTAGAACAACAATGTAAACCCCAATTGTATGATTACACATCACTGTATACATTAGAAATAATAAATTATTATTGAAACTAAATTTTTGTCATTCTATAGTATTTACTTTATAGTGAGTTCAGTTTAATTGAGAGTAGAAAGTCAGTTTCAAAGAAATTGCAATTGTTGTTAGTCTCCATGTTGATCAAGTTTGAACTCAGAGAAATAATGGAAGGTAGCTCCATGCTTGATAGCCAATATGTAGGAAGTAAACACTGCTTGCCTAGCTGAAGTTTATGAAATAGAAATAGAACTAAGTTGAGGACTGCTAGTATTATCTTATATGTCAAAACCAGGTCACATCAGCATTCTATTTAAGAAACAGTCTAATCTTCAGATTCTAGTGCTATATTTTATATCTATGCTAGTTTGTACATTCATAGAAGCACAAATAAAAGAAATCAGTTGTGCATATATTGTCCATGCAAAAAATCTATTTTAAAAACTTATGAAGCACAGATGGGAGAAATTGGCTAATAAATAAAGTGTTTATTAATAATGACATATTACTTCAAACATCTGCAATTAATGAAAATTTATTTCTGTTCTCTGCTTAAAAGAAAAAAATATTTAACTATACTGATTTGTATTAAAAATAAACAACTTTTGAGTAAGTTAGCCAGCTGATAAAAGGAAAAGTATTCAAAAAGATTGACCAATGAAAGAGGAAAAGTTTTAAAACGTCCAGGGTTAGAAGTTCTAGTTATATATTTTTTAAAATTTTGTTATATCATTCGTAAAACATTTGGTTTAAAGTTAAATAAATATAATGAAGTTGCCAAATATGTTGTCAAGATTTTATTTAAATGTCTTTTGTAATTAGATTGCAAAAATAATTCATTTTATAGATATCAGAATACAAGTGTGTATGCTCCTAATATATATATTTAGCATTTAATTATTTATATTTTGTATAGTTAATGAAAATAATAACGAATATTTTGGCTTATATATATATGTGTGTGGGTGTGTGTTATGTAGTCTTTCATTATATAGAAATATTTTAAGATATTTTTGTAAATAGACAAAATCAGTGTGATCTATTTATAACCTAGAATATTTTTCAGATCTTCATTAATCATTATTTTAGTTATTCTAATGCAATTATTTAATATTAGAATAGTTTAAATAGGAAATTTCCCAAAACTAGCTCGACTAACTGTATATGATATATATATATATATATGTAATACAGAGCATACCAATAGCTCAAATAAGCTTTTAATTGATAAGTGTGGTAAGAAAAAATACTTAAAATCTCTATCCAGAGCATTCCTATCTCTAGACCAATTGTTTTTGAGCTTATGGCTCACTGTATTATATTTTTGTAAATACAAGCTTATAAAAGTAATGTCACATTATATATGACTTGCTTTTTTGATTATTATAATTTTACCTTTAAGGCCTTGGCTATGCTGAGGCTATTAATATATTGTAACGGTTTATGCCATTACATTAATTTAAAATTAGAATAAAATTTTGTTTATTTCATAAATAAAAAACTAAAAGCTAAAATTAAAGAGTTGTTCAATGTATGTATATATATATATTCGCACAGATGCAAAACTTTAAAAATTATTTTCTTTTAAAAAAAAAAATATTTGAACATATTTTTTTATAAAAAAGTACAAGATCTAAAGATAAAATATTTTTGTAAATGGAAATGATGTGTTTATTAATTATCGAAAAGCAAGCTAACCCATGGGGCTCTTATATAAAAAGCAGATGAAATATAGATAAGAGAACAAAAATAAATTAGATGTCCAATAGCCTGGATTATAACAAAAAAATGGAACAGGAAACCATTGTTCAGTGAATCCGGACGATCGGTATAAAAGAAAAAATATTGAAATTAAAAGGAGTTCCAGCTTGATTTTGTGAGAAGGGCGATAAGATGCACTTGTCACTCTCTCAATTATTTCAAATGAAATGACTGTAATACCAGGATTGAACCAGCTAAGGCCACCTCCAGAACAACAGACCGGTCTTCAAATAGAGACGTCGCAGGAATTGGCACCAGGAACCGAGATTCTTTTACTGAAAGACATGAACTGTAAAATTTAAAAGTAATTAAGAACTTTCATTAAGATTTGACAAGCTTTTAATATTCAGCTAACCTAAATTCTAAAATGAACTTTTATCTGACTTAAGTTTTCAAATTAATTATTAATGTTTAAATTTTATACATTTGAGTTTTCTAAAAATCATTTCCATTTTTTTTTTATTTCTATTAATATTTATTGTATAAATTATTTCAATGCATTAAATTTAAGTTGGGTATAGACGCTTGCATGGATTTGTTAACTTTTAATTATGTTTTTGTTTTCATATTTGATTAAAATATATAGACATTCAGTAAATAATGATATCTTATGTTGAATATCTAAAATGTATTTATTCGGATGTCTTTTAAGTTATTGGTGTCAATGCGGTATCTTATGCTGAATGCTATTGGGTTTCTTGTAAATTTCCCTCTGCAATTCCATCAATGACTTTATATTTTGATCGTTTATGTTTATTTTGAAATGTTTTTAACTGTGTAATCTATGTAGCCGATCTATACTCAACATTAAAAAACAAACTTATAAAATTCATCTGTGCCAACTTATATAAATGTTAAATTTAAGTCGGGCGTGAATGGCTGCATAGATTTGTAAAGTTATATATGTTAGTTTAAGGGAGGGTAATCTTAGGTTATTTGTTTTGTAGTTAAATTGAGTCAATGGATTGGATATATTGGTGTAATTAGTAGATGTAGTATGAGATTCGCTATGTGCAGGATCGCATTATATGCTGCACACCCCATTTTGCCTATGGAAGGGGATAGTAAGACGGAAAACGCAGTCCCTTCCTATGGAGTTTTTTTTTATTGTTCTTCCTGTCTGGATGAGAGTCAATGTCTTCTTTAACCATGCTGTTCAGATGTACATTCCTGACAGTATGGTATTTGGGCTGTCGTATATCATGCTATATTGAATACATCAATGTATCAGATGGATTAACATCAGTTTGACTGCGAACTTTTGGCCTAAGGTTAAATAAGGGATCGAATATTTTTTTTTCAAATGCAATCTATGTAGTTTATTCATACTCGACACTCTTAAAAAAAAAGTATTAAATTCATCTGTGCGGCTGGTTTAAAATTTTAAAATAATAATTTAAATTAAAAAAATTAATATTAAAATAAAATAATAAATGTTATTCCTCAAATTTTAAATGATTATATATGTGCGATAATAAATGTTGTTTGTGCTTTAATTACTGGCAGTGGCTTTTATTTTTTTATATTTAAGATATAAATTAAATAAAGTTTTACTTTATTATCTCTGCATCTCCATGAGCTAGTGGCAAAGGGCTGACGGTCTAAATATAAAATAAAATGGGATCTTAGTGTCTGCCTACTATATAAATTTTCTAGATTCAAGTAGCCTAGTGGGGCTCTGTAGTGCAGATACGGTAAGACTCCTAACTTCCACTTTTTTCTCTGACCATTATAATATGGTAGATCTGAATTTGGTTCAGTCCCATATAGCTATTTAAGCTAGATAGTTGGAGTAAAAGACTATTTTATGTTCGAAAACTTCTGAGTTTCAACTTAAATATTACATATGAAATAAGTGCTGGGTTTTGAGTGGATATTTTAGGTCTAGGGTCTGAATATTCTAGTTCTTCACTGAGGTGAGCCATAAGCTTGAAACCAATTGGTCTGGAGATAGGAATGTTCTGGATAGAGATTTTAAATATTTTATTGCACTTATCAATTAAGAGCTTGTTTGAGCTATTGGTACGCTCTCTGCATTACATTTTTGTAATAAACAAGCATCAAAAAGTAATGTCACATTATATATGACTTCCTTTATTGATTATATATATGTGTATATGGACATCTTTATAATTTTCTTTAGAATTATTTTGATGATATAAACGTAATGAAAGTCACCTTCAAAATCCACTCACTTTATAAGCTTTACAATGATAACTAATTTATTGATGACCACTATACTCATGATATTATTCACCCAAATCATTGATGATGATCAGATTGATGTAATGATCCCAGCAATTTATATATATATATATTTAATTTTATAGTTCATGCATGCATCAAGAAATATTAATGATTGCTTTTTTATAATATGCCCCAAGTTTAACATTACCTTGATGATTAATCTAAGATTTTATATTAGTTTTTTTTAAATGCAATCACAAATGGTAATTGTTTGGTTAACTTGCTATTGTTATTCTGATTGTTAATGATAGCTGCTGCTGATTCTATGTTTATTATTTATATTAGTTTCTGGTGCAGATTTTTTTGCTCATTTTCTATACTCTATAAAAGCAATGATGTTTATGATATTTATTTGCATTTCCCTGATAATGCTTTTGAGGAATTTTTATGTAACCATTATAACCTTTTTATTATGCACCATTACAATAACCATTTTGATGCAGTAATGCTTGTTATCAAAGCATGCACATATTGACATACAATTGCAGGTATAACGTAGAAAAGTCATATAACATTGCAACACTGGCCAAAACAAACATTTTACTAAAATTCTTCCACAACCATAATTTCATCTATTAACAAATAGACCTTTTAAAGTGAAATTCAACAAGATAATGCAATGTATATATACAAAACAACAGTTTTCCCATTATGCACTTCAAAAACCAACTTTCTTTAACATCTAAAACAGGCAAAAACTCACTATACGTATTGCCACACTGCAAGCTAGAGTAATCGGTGGATGCCAGAAGGCTTGTGCATAAAATCCCCCATCTAGTGCCTATTCATCCAATATCACCAGACTAATTTCTGGCTTATGACCTTCGTCAGTCAGGAACCTTGAATATGAGAGCACTGCACCTAGATCTTAGGATCTAATGCAACTCTCCAGCAGCTACCTGCGATCTCTACTTAACTACAAAACTACGAGTCTTGAAAACACCTTAATATTTTCAATCCAAGCTCATCAGCTTATATGGTCATATAGGTTTGAACTCAGTTCAATACCCATACATTTTGGTGTCTGGTTCTTTAATAACCATAGCCACAAATATCCTATATGAGCTTGGATTAAAAATATTAAGGTGTTTTCAATTTAAGATTCATAGTTTTGTAGTTAAGTAGAGTAGACACTAGATGGGAATTTTATGCACAAGTCTTCTTGCATCCATTGATTACTCTAGCTTGCAGTATGGCAATACGTATAGTGAGTTTTTGCCTGTTTTAATAACAGTTATAAGCAAGCATAAGAAATGGTGATCATGGGATATTTATTGGCTTAAAACATCAAATGATGTCATGAGATTAATGGCCTTAGAGTCAAGAAAATTTATCATCAGAGTTTTTGTTTTTATTTTACTTCTTTCATAAAAGATAATATCTACTTTGCAAATAATATTTTATGTTCTGTATTTAGTTCCTGAATATACAACGTTTTGATATCTATTTTTATCTCTTCTCATATGAACTTTAATTCTTTCATTAACACTTAATTTACTTTGACCTATTTAAACTTTATGAAAATGAAAACTGTAATGAATCTTATAAACTACACCAGGAATAGATTTGCTACCAATTGATTGTTTTCAACTATTTAATAATGAATTTAAATCAAGGCCTTGCATTTTTATACCACCCAATAAAAAACTTCTTATAAATCAAATTATAAACTGATGACTTAAATGATAAAGAAATAAACTTTATTTTCACTAACAAATAAATCTTGATTATTAACAGACTTACAGATATTTTTATTCTATATAATATTTCTAATAAATTCATAGCTATTAATAATAAAGATTTAATTATTAGTGAGAATAGTTTTTTATTGGGTAGTGTGAAAGTGGCCTGGAAGAAAGATCTTGATTTAAATTCATTATTAAATAGTTCAAAACAGTTAACTGATAGAAAATCTATTCCTGGTGTATTAGTAATTTTTATTAGTCATACTACAGGCATTTTATTAATTGTCATAAAATTTATATAGGTCAAAGTAAATTAAATTTTAATGAAAGAGAGTTTATAAGAGTAGAGTTAAAAATAGATATCAAAATTCAGCTTTGTGTATTTGTCAACTAAATTCAGATCATAAAATATTTGACAATGCAGAAGCTATCTTTTATGAAAGAATTGAAATAAAACGAAGAGTAAAGAAACTGTTGATAATTTTTTTTTTCAATCTGAGACCTCACTCTCATGAAGACATCCGTTGACATTAAAAGAAGTTTGTTTTTGTAGTGAATGATGGGAAGGCTATTTTGTTTTGTATATATATTGTATTATTTTGTCAAATTTCACTTGAAAAGATATATTTGTTAATAGATGAAGTCATGATTATGGAAAAAATTTAGTTTTGGCTAGTATTGTAATGTTATATGATTTTTCTCTTTTAATTATAATTACTAATATAATGGTAATCATTATTTAATTGCATGTACAAAAACATATAATTGCATGTATATATTATGCTTAAATTGATGTAATGTTAAAAACACACACCATGCAAGGCAGAGACAATTATAATATTTATAAATTTACACAAAACTTCCTTTCCATCATACATTCTTGAAACATATGGATAAAGACATATATAAAAAATGATCCCATGATGCATTTCATGCTGAACATTTTTCAGTGGGCCCAAGTCACAATTTTTTGCATGTGTTTTATTATCAATATTAAATTATTTACAATTTGAGCTACAAGGTCCAAAGCTCTTGAACTCATACTTTTGGTATTCCATATTAATGATTATTACTAGTCATTTAAAGATAAATGAGGATATTATCTAAACAGGTAATATATGTTCAAAAGTGAGGGATAAAGGTATATTAATGATATCATGGTTATATTAAATAAAAACATGTTAATTTAAATTTGAAATTTATATCTGGATTAAGCGATATAATTTCTAACCTCATAAATATCATACTAATCATTGATATATTTAGCTAAATTAAATGGTTCACACCTTTGACACCATCCAATTTATTTAAATACACTAAATGAAGTTTGACATATGCAGATTAAATTGTGATAATTGTATATATATAAGCTATCTCATTTATTTGATCATTTATTTTAGTTTTGTTAATAAATATTTAGTTTTTTATTCTATTAAGTTAAAAATACTAATATTTATTTTGCTTACATATGTTGTATTAGAAGTATTTTTCTAATATCTTCATTCATTTCTAATTTTATATATTTAAAATAACCTATTATGTAATTACAAAAGTTTATTTAAATGTGACCCATTCAGGAATATACTCTTTTTTTTATTATTATTATCAAATAAGATTATTAAATGAAAACAAAATTCATGATTCTTTACCACAAAGTGGACATTAGTTTCAAGATGTATGTCACTTATTTTGTATAATGTTAAATTTTGGGAAATGAAGTAAGATGAATCTCCTGTCACCCATTGCTAAAGACTAAAAAATTATTGAAAATAGCATTCACTGAATCTAATCCTAATACTATTTTGAAATTAAATTCTAGATATCTCCGTTTGAAATGAAAAAAGGCATCTAATTGTAATTAATGTTAAATTGTGTAGGAATATGACATCATTGTGATAAAGGCAGCATCATATTACTATCATGTTTTCTATTTTGACAAGCAATTCAGCCATCATCATCAATTTTGATTATCCTGTGGTTATTATCTAGATATTTATAGCTTGATATTCATTTGATGGTAATTGCAAATGTGAATAATGAGACATTTGTATTCTGATTAATAGCAGTAAACTAATGGTCTATTCTCAGCAAGTTATATAACATCTGAGTACTGGAAGTGAAGAGCCAAAGTGTAATCCATGAACCTTTAGTTCTTAAGCCTATCACTCTACCACACCATGGTGCTATGATTAATAACATTGCAGAATTATTGATTTTCATTTAATCTTTATATATATATACTGTTGTATGGTAGGTTGAGATAATTAGACAATAGGCAACTGATATTAACAAATCATCATTAGTGGTAGTTATTGCTTGCGTCTTTTACATTCTTATAAAATAAATTAAAATTACATTAAAACTTCACTGTACTACTTACAATATTTTCTATTTGATTGCATACATTGCTACATGATTCAAAAATAGAAAATTAAAAACAAGGCAAAAATCTTTTAATTGTATGCTTTTTTATTATTATTAAACCATTTGATCATACTTTCCAGTCATTTTTTGGTGTATTAAAACATCTAGCAATGATGACAACAGCAATAATGATAATGATGATGAAATAGTGTATAACTAAAAGAATTTTTTTTTGATGGTTACATATAATTTAATATGCTTTTAGAAGGGGGGTGCAGTGGAGAATAGTAATTGATAATGAGATGGTAATATTTATAAAAATGAAAGAAGTCCTAAAATAAATAAGCTCATTCATCACAATAATTAATGCTCCATTGAAAAGTCTGAAGAACCGTGCAGATGATGGGTCATTTTGGAGAAATACTCTTTACATGTTCGCCAAGAGTCTGTCAATGATGCTTAATAAGAATAACATACAAATAGATTCATAATAAATATTTTACTAATTTAATCACAAAAATTGCAAAGAAATAATATTCCAGAAGTAAAATTGCAATTCCAAAAATTAAACTTTTTTTTTTTAATTGTTGCATTTATATTCTTAAGTATATATAATTTATATGTTAACTTTACTAACGCAACTGTAGAAAATGGCTGCTTTTACTTAAAATGACATTAAAATTTTTTATAGCCAACACAGAGTCAAACTGTTAATATTCAAATAAGTTTAGGGTAACTAACTGTATTGCTTGTATAATGTTTATATCTAACTTTAAGGTATCAAAGATATATATGTATTGGTTTTAGAAAAGCAATTTTTATGAGAAAGTGTTAAAATGTATGATATAATTAAATAAATTTATTCACAGTAAAGACCAGTAGAGAAGAATTTGTTTTAATCGGTGTTCAGATTATGGCAATTTCTGTTAGTAAAAAATTGCAGAATAAAATGAGAATTCAAATGGCTTTTAAAATATTTGTAAACAAACAGATTTGCACATTTTACTTCTTCCGTATAATTATTTATTTAAAAAAAAAAACTTACAAAGGATTTAGATAACTTCTAAAATTAAAATAATCATAAAGGAATAAAGAATTTATTTTGACATAGAAAAGATATATTTGGGATGGTTATTTATAAAAAAAATAAGTATCCTAGTCCTTACATTCCATTTGTTCATCATTCACAATTTCAGTAAATTGCAGTTTGAAAATAAAAAAATTGAATATGCATATGTTCATTTGTATGAACATTCGCCACACATTTGAATTCATAAATTTTATGCATGTGTCCAACTATATGTCCATGTATTTGAATTCATAAATTTCATATAACTGCCTACTTGTATGAGAATCATCGCAAATTTGAGTTAATAAATTTCATGCTTACTATGAGAGCTATCATGAACCATCTCTCCGGCATTTCCCCATCTTGTGTAATCATGGGATTACTCTAAATTTATTAATTTACTACATTTTTTTATAACTGCTTTTTATTTTTGGTTAATTATTTTTGTTGATCTCTTAGGGTATATATAATTTTTAAATTAAATAGTATCATAGCTATTTGCACATATATTTAACACATTCTGTATTATCTATGGTTTCAGGTATTCATTCAATACTTAGAACTACATAGCAATGTGTATGGGGAGGGGGGATTATAAATAAAAAAACTCATTTCAGAAAATTAAAAAATGACAGTGAATCAGAACATATTAAGATCACAGGCTAGGATAAATGGAGATTGTAAAAACCAAAAATATATGGAATTTCAGATAAAAATTAACAATATTAGACTTGAAATAAAGATGTTGATACATGCATCAATGCCCCAGAGATTTTCTCACAAATAGTGCAGTGATAGGTGACACCCTATAGAGGTCCATGGATTATGGCCCAGTTTTGTCATTTCTGGTGCTCAAACTTCAGAGCAGTAAAAATGTTTGATTATTTTTTTAAAACTCAAAATCATTCAGTATTAAAGTGCATAGTTTATATAATTTAATTCAGTTATAACAAAGGGCTGAAATCTAAGTCTTAGACAACATGAGGTTTTCATTTTTTTGTTAAAATTTATAGGGGTGTTTATGTATATTTACAACTAGCCTGTGAAATGCACATGCCCTTAAAAGAAGCTTAAATTATAGCATTTCAGATGCAATAGATTTGATTTAGAACTATGGTGGGAAATATTAGAAATTGGAAATGAAGTCATTTGATAAGAGTTAATTATGTTGAATTAATAAATACTCTGAAAATGAAAAAGAACTTTAACTAGATAAGAGCAGAAATTAAACATATTGTAATGGTATACATATGCAGTTACATTATTTTAAAATTAATACTTAAAGGAAAAAAAGATAGCAAATAAAGTGTTTTATTAAAAACTAAAAGAAAATTAAGAGTTGTCTTTGACATATATAGATCACACAGATGGAAAATTTTAAAACTATTTTAAGAAAAAAAAAGTATTTGAAAGTAGTTTTTTGTAAAATAAAAGTAAAGATCTAAAGATAAAGATTAATATTTTTGAAAATAGAAATAAATGTTGATTTCTATCATGTTTAATCTTTGTAAATGGAAATGAATGTTTTAAAGCAAACTAGCCCTTGGGGCACTTAAATAATTAAAAGGTCAGATAGGAGATATAGATAAAAATTAAAGATTGTTTCCCACTCTGAAGCAGCAACAAGCACATGGACCAAAATGAAAAACTCCGGACATTAGGATCAGTGACATCATTTTAGATCAATCTGTAGGATTTCTGATAAAAGACTATAAAAATATAAAAGACAAAATAATAATTGTTGTTAAAAAAATCTGATTATTAATCTAGATATGAATTGTAGCTGTATTGCAGACTTCATGATGTAGGAGTCTTGCAATAAATTTAATTTCCTGACACCCAGCCAAGGCTTCCCGATGGCAGTTCCTGACCAAATGAACGGCTTGTAGTGGTTACGTCTCCTAAGAAACTTTAAAAATAATAATCAGCGATGGATTTCATAATTCTGGAGGAATCACCAGAACCTCTCATGGAAAGTATGAACTCTTTTATCTAATAGGAACTTTTACAAACTTGCAATTAGTTAAAACCTCATTAATAAGTATGAACTCTTATCTGACTTAAAGATTTCTAAATCAGTTATGTTTGCTAATCATTTCCATTTTTTATTTTTGTATTTATTAACATTTTAAAATAAAATGTATTAAATTTAAGTTGGGTGTAGATGGCTGCATAGATTTGTTAAGTTTATGTTAGTTATTTCTTAAGATTTTCCTATATGTGAATATATATATGCCTGTACGTGCACAGCCACTTGATATATATCGGTAAATATGATACCTCATGCTGAGTGTCTAAACATATTTACTTGTATAGCTTATAAGTTATTGTTGTCAATGCGACGCCTTATTATGAGTGTCAATAGGTTTACTTTATTGTAAATTTCTCCTAAGCAATTTTCAATTAATAACATTATATTTAGAATCATTTATGTTAGCTTAAAGGAGTATGATTTCAGACTATTTGTTTTGTAGTTAGGTTGATGCTGGTGGAGGGATATATGGGTGTTTATATCAATGTTATGTGAAGCATGTTTAGCATACAGTGCAAATCCCAACTGAATGCATGACCCAAAAGTGTAGTCATGGATGCAGGTGTATTTCCTGCAATATTGATTTCCTTTCTCTCTTATGGATTGGGACTATAAGTTAGTAAAAGTACCGCTCTCCCATCCAGATGTAGCATTTCTTTTTTATATTTTATATTCATGATTCCTTCAGCTAGAATCACATTCCTGTATTGGATGAGGATCATTTCCTTTAAATAATATCATGCTGCAGATACACATCTCTGTCAGCATGATTTTATGCTAGCATCTTCATATTGCATCGGCTGTGTCTGTATATCAGGAAGTAAGCGTTGGTTTGGCTACAAAATTTTAGCCTGAGGTTGAATGATTGTTTTTGAAAAGTTTTTAACTGAATAATCTATGTAGTCTATCTATACTCAACATTATAAAACAAACTTTTATAAACTGTCCATCTGTGCAGACTTTTAACTAAAGTATAAAATAATAATTTAAATTTAAAATCTAAACAAGATCAATTTATTCCTCAATTTTAAATATACAGATATGTGTGTCAATAAATGTTTTTTGTGTGTTATTACTGGCAGTGGTTTATTTCATTTTGTTATTTTTAAATCTTTATTGAAAATGTTTAAGAATTTATTATAAATCTCGACTACTCCTTGAGCTAGTGGCATGGGCTAGCAGTCAATATAATAAAAGTTGAATCTTTAACAATGCGTATCTGCCTACATATATAAATATTCTAGGTTCAAATAGCCTAGTGGCGCCCTGTATGGCAGATACAATGTCTATTTTACCCTGACTGTTATATTATTTGAAAAAAATGTGTAAAACATAGATGGGAATGTTAATTAAATGGATTGGGTTTATATAAAGTATGTTGGTCATGCTAATATGTGAAAGATTTTCAACCTTAACTATACAGACCTGAGCTTAGATTTGTATCAAAACATTTGCTGATAACTAGGTAAGCAATTTGACTTGGTTCAAAATCTTAGTGTATCTAAAAATTTAATGTATTAACTTAAATGATGTGAGCAAGAAAACGACTTCTGGACATCTGAACTGCAAAATCAGTGTAACAGTGTTCCTATTGGAATAGGCTGGGAACTAAAAACTGAACTGTTTGGTATTACCATCTGACACCCATTGACTATAAAAATATGCTTAAATAATAGATTGTATCTGTCAAATGTATGTCATATATATATTAATGATATTTTTTAAATAATGTTAAACTTATTTTTAATTGATGACTATAATAACAGGAGATTAACTGCAAAAATATAATTTTTAACCTATCAATATATGATAACAAATCACTGAGTTTTTAAATAAATAAATATATAAAGACATTGAATTATAAATAAACACAAACAGTGATCATTTGTATACGTGAGAAATATACTTGAGAAATTTTTGTTACTTTTTTATCCATGCATATTTTAAATTCTCCTATTTAACATAATCATTAAACCCATAATAAGAAGGTATGCTGCTACTAAAAATTTATTTGTAAAAGGGCAAAGTCTCGTATTTCTACTTTGTTTTTATTTATTATCAGAACAAAACAATATCATTTTTGACTATTAAAGATACTTTTTATATTTACTTTCAAACATTGTCATGTGATTGCATTAATGTAAATAAGGATTTAATTTCAACTTCTTTAATATTTTTATTTTTGTTTTGTTTTTCTAATTACTTTGAGTTCTCTCTCTTTTTTATTTTAATGTACTTTCTTGTTTTTATTTTACTTCATATTTATTATTTTATTCATATTTTTTTTTTTGAAAAACACAGCATACTTATTCATATAACTTTAAAACCATGCAAATCTTTATTTTAAAGACATTAACTACCTCATGTTATTTTGTCATTTCACAAAGTCTATTTTACTTCACCATTCATAAATTGACTAGGTTTATTTAAGTAATAAAACATGGATTTAGCATCTTTAGATTTATGGCAATCTATGAATCATTCACTGACTAATCCAGATTATTGTAGTATTTTAAACATTTCTTAACAGTCGGTATTTATTTGCCCACAAAAAAAGGAATTGGATGTTATTATTACCCAGAAGTTATGTGACATTTTAGCATCAAATGTCAGGCTGAGCACTACAGTTCCATGCATTCACAAACATTTTTTTACTTTATTCAGTGAAGCATTCGTGTACCTTTAGCTCTTGCATTTATTCTACCACTGAGCTAAACACAGAGCACCCCTCCTACCTGAAAAAAAAAGTATTTTCTCTGAATTTAAACTTCATATCACGAGAATGGTAGGCTGACACCGTAATCACTATGGAACATTTCCCTATTATATATTTCAAATTATGTTTCCACAGTCCTTCACAATGTCAGACTATACACCCTCCATGACACTGGTTTTTTATTTTTACGATCCTGTGAAAACAGAAAGTCAACATGAATGCTGTTCAACCTTTTATATATATATAAATTAAAGTGGTTCTACCAGGTAATTCTGTAATGTATATCTTAATTAAAAGCAGAAATAAAAAGATTCTGGGAGAATTTAAAAGAAATTTCAGTAATTTTCTCATTCTTCATCCCACTTGTTATCTGTCATTGATCATATTTTTTGTCCCAAATGATTTCACATTTAATTATTACTTTTATATATTATTATAGTTAAACACTGCCAAATCTGATGACTTCTGGTGATTTTCTAAATAGCACTTCTTTAAAAGAACTTATCACATGATTTGCTTTTAAGATTGCACAAAGAGTTATTCATTATATTGGTAATTCAAATCTATTTATTTCTTCACTAATTGTCTTTCATTTTCTTTTGTCACGTTTTATTGATTTAAACCATTTTGAATTGTTTTCAAAGTAAAGTAATTTAATGTGGACATTTTGATGCTGTGAGAGAAGAAATCCTTTGTTAAGTTTCCTTCTGGCCATGGTATTCTCAAATTACTTATTCAGCTCAAAAGAGTCAGTACTTTTTTGTTCTTCAATCTCCAATTTAGTCTTAAGATGACCATAAGTGATCTTTAGTTTTAAAGATATGGCCTACATGTAAAAATCTGTTAATTACTTCGTCATACACATATATTAAGCAAAATTGATGAAGAGGATTATTTCATCTTAGAGGACTATTTGTGTCAGTATGCATTTAAAGTTTTGTTATTTCTGAGCTTATTTTTTTTAGATCCTGATATTTGCCAAATAATAATCTCAATCCATTAATAGTATTATTGTTTTTTTATATTTTTTAAGGGTCATAGCATCGGCCGGGACGCGAACCCGCAACCCGGGCAACTGCCTGCAAGTGCAAGGCAGTCGCGCTGACCTCTCGACCACCAATGCAAGACATAGTATTATTGTTGGATGATTAATTTTAGGGTTGATATGTTTTGCTTGGGAGTATCTAATAGGCAGGAATGGAATATTTGTTATAGCTTACAGCTATATACAATTTTTCCTTTTCTCAATTTGAAATTGAATTAGGGACTGCTTCTCATCAGCTATCTACCTATTCACAACTAATGTCAGTTGATAGCAGGGTAATGCTTAATTATACATATACATTCAATATAAAAGTGACTATGAAATTAGCCATGTGCTATATTTAGATACTTTATTTATCAATTTGTAATGAAATCTACACAATTTTACCATCTCTAAGAATCTTTCATAAGGAATAAATTGTTTGTTGGTTGTCTTCTGTTTTGCCAGTTCACCCCACCCCCCTCTTTAATATGTTTACTTTTTATTAATGTGCTATTAGTAGAATCTATAAATACTGGCAGTTGTTTACACAGTTGCATCAAGAGCAAAACATTGTTTCAAAAATTGTGTAGGGGGATAAAGGTGTACTTTTATTAGTATTATTCATAATACGTACATGTGATCGAGTTTTTAACATTCGAATCACAAATTTAAGTTTTGCTATTTTTTTTTTTTAATTTGTCCAAAACCAAAAATCTTTTTAAAAATTAATTTTTAAACTAAAAAAATAAATTAATACTTACAAATATATACATATTATAGATACTTTAGATTAATGGATAGATATATTTTTGAAATATAGTTAATCTTATGCTTGCTAAGTTAGTAAACGGTATTTGCATATTCTTGATAAATATTGAGAGAACATTGCATGCTATTACTTCCCACGCACGAATATAATCATAATCTAACTGAATTTTGACTATTTTTATTGGAAACTTTCCATCTGCATTTGCCACAATTTTTTTACAAACAACTTTGAGTAATTTATTTTCTAATAACAGAAATGAATAAAGAGATTTTATTGATAATGGATTATTTTCTGTAGAAGCACTTTTTTTTCTACTTAAAAAAATCTATGATAGTAATGTGCTTTTAAATTAACAACAACATTGAACTTTTTGCTGCATTAATCTGCTTATATATAAACTAAAAAAGTTAAGACAGAGACTGTGTCTAATTTGTTTAATAAAATTAGAAAAAGAGTGTGCAGATTTGCTTTTAACTTCTAATATAGTGTAGTAAAAATAATTTGTATATAAACTCGGTATATGATTTTTTCCCCCCCACTGTCTTGATTTTTTACGCATCGTTGCCCCTCGTCTCTTTAATAAAAGCAGTCAAATAGAATAATAAAATGAAATGTTAAAGATTAACAAGTGCATTTCTGATTATACTGCCACCTTGTGAAAGTGTCATGTACTACTAATAAAAAATTTATTTATGTAAAATTGGGGGGGGGGGGACTACAGGTATAACAAATTCTAATTATTTTGACCATTCTCTTTAAAAAGTTTATCAAATTGATAAAAATGATTTGCGAATAATGAAAGTTCAAATTTATAGACAGTAATCGTAATCATTGATAAGTGCACGACTATAGGTGCATGCTGTATTTATAGTGACAAAAAATAACGTGAGAATCCATCCACTCATATATATATATGTGTGAATATAATAATTTTTAAATTAAATGAATAGACTTGTGTAAGAATTAGTTTATATTAACCAATCAAAGAAGGTAAAATCTAATTAATTTTTAAAAATATTTCAGGAGTATAGAGTGTGTAGGCAGTAATAATAACAGTTAAAGAAGCAATGTCATAATTAAAAAATAATACGTAAAAAAATTTTTTTTAATGTTTTTATATAAGCACTACTGGCTGATTAAAAAGTAGAAAAATAATGAAGCAATCCAACTAAAAAGTAGATAAAAAAAAAAAGAATAATCAGAGATCTTAAGAATCTAGACTTGATATAAAAAGTATAAATTACATGTCAATTTAAAAAAGACATTTGAAGTTCAAACAAATAATAAAAACCAAAAAGGCCTCAAATGCTTTTATGAAACAACAATATTCCTGCAATTTCCAATTGTTTTATAATAAGTCTAAATTCTTAAGATCTCTGATATTTTCCAAGAATGGCAAATTAACCTAGAGTCCGTTTTTTTCTGCTTTTTAGTTAAATTACTTTATTTTTCTACTTTTTAGTCAGTTAATACTGTTTTACATATTATATTGTTAAAACTAAAAAAAAGTCTTAGCTGGAGCAAATTTTTAAAAAAAAAGTGAATATCTAGACAGAAACATATATAGACATAACAAGTTAATAAATAACTTTAATGTTCTAAACTGTTGTGAAGAAAGTTTTAGAGTGAATTAAAAAACAAAAATAGAATGAAGTACTAACAGATTCAATTAACCTGATGTTATATCCACTTTCTTTAGATGGATTGCATCTTACTGGTTCATGTATTTAGTGGGGGGAGGGGATGAGATCATAAAAGGAATATGTATATATACATTAAACAGATCAGGGATTTGGCAAAGGTGTAATGTGCCAGATTAATATATCTCACTTTTTTGATGAGTATTTTTTTTTAACAAAATTATATGCTATAAAATTGTCAGCAGTATAATTTTGAATTTCAACTATCCCTCTTAAAACTTGGGATACAGATGTAAATAGAATAATCTTCAATCATGAAACTTCAATATGAATAATCAAAAAGCTGCACCCAAACAATAATATCTTCTGAAGATTTACATTATGATGTTGATTCATCAAAGTTAAACATTATGTATGAAAACCTTAGCTATCATAGCTGTAATGTTTGGAGAAGTATGTAAATGACTTTTAATATGTATTTCAACTAATCATGTTTCTTAGGATAGGTCCAGCTATTTTACTAGTTTCCAGTCATCAAATACATTTACTCATATATATATGATTATATCAATCCATTCTACACTATAATAATCTTTCGGTCATTATGTAAATATGTATTCATTTTTAGTGGATTAGAAATCATCATATTGATTCTAGACCTAGATATAGGTTTTAATTTTTATTAAAGCCCAAATATTTTTATTATTATATATATATAAAATTGTCATTTCCTTCATATGTATGTTAAAATTGTTGTGTTTATGTGTGATAATAATAAACAGAGACTTATATAAATACAGTTGAACATTTAAATGATTGAATATCTAAATCTGTTGGCATATATATACTATTTACAGATTATATACAATATTTTTTTTTATACTTTATGTCTGATACATTGGCTTGGTATAGCATTTAGTTGTCATACAACTATTACTGTAAGAGACTTCAAATGTCCTTTAAGATTTATCTAACACTTCCAGTTGAATTATGGCAGCTGATCCTGTGCAAGTACTGCAGCACTTCCAGAAGTTCTGTGACAGCTTGCCTTGTATCTGATTATGATCTGCCAGGTTCCAGTTTTAATGTGAATTTGCCTGTATTAGACATACAGTGGACAAAAATGAGCTCATTCAGATTCATTGAGCATCATCACTCATTGGTTCATATCTGGCATTGGATGCATCTTATCTATTCATATATCTAATGGTCTATGTGGTGATCAATACTTAGTCTGATCAAAATAAGATGGAATCAGAACTATCCATTAGTTGAAGATAAGTTGAAATATAACATTCCCTTCCCCTGGCTAAAATTAGCTATGGGGATGCTTTGGTGGATGTCTTTGTCACTTTCTGGCTTCATAGATTCAGTGACTTTATCAGTAGGTATAATGCATTTATCTGCAGATGTGGTGTCTTTGAATTTTATGGACTCATCACTTCTGGTCAGCGACTATTCATTGTTGGCTGGTTATTCTTCACTGTTGATTGATGATGAATAGTTCAATTTTAGCTGGATTCTGTGTCCATCTGCTGTTTGAACAACTACTGTTTGCTATCCTTTCAATTTGATCACAACTGCTGAAACCCGATACTTATCTGCATTTTAGCACTTTTATTTTCATGGATTGTCTTAGGGTTCAAATCCAGTTTATCTTCAATCACTTTTGGGTAAACCCTTTGTGATTTTTATTTTTGTGAACTGGTTCATTTTAGTCAGTGTAAATAAATTGATTTACTAGGCACAGTAACTTTAACTCTTGTTTAATTCAAGAGTGATATTTGATTATCTTGATAGACAATAATTACTTTCCTGCTAGAATGCAGATGGTGATTATTTTTTTTATTAACGTTAGCCCTTGTGTTATTTGACATAATAGACATTTCAGATCCAATATCCAGTACACTGTTATTGGTCTATCATTAATAATAATTCTGCTTTTGATGGCAGAATCAATGTCACTCACATTATTTATACAAGCATTGATATTATTTGATTATATATTGCCTTTCTAGCTTTTTGGAAGGATTATTGCATTCTTTTCTGTGCAACTTTTCTTTTTAAAACAAACAACTTCTATTTGACTGACACACAATATCTACATACTGCATCCCTATGTGAACATTGGGTATGTGTTTTGATTTGTGACATCTATAACACATTTTATCATATGTTTCTGCTGATTTATTTCAGTCCTTTTTTTTTAAAATTCTCAGCTGGATATTTGTTTGACCTAGGTTTCTGATTGAAAAATTTTGTACCATAATTTATTTTCTTCAATGGAGTTACCCAAATCACTATGTTACTGAGAAACAGCTGGATCAAACAAAACAACAGGGTCCATCAAATTCCTGACCTGAAAGTTGTCTTTCATCCCACAAATGAAACAATCCCTTAGGGTTTCATTTAAAAAGTCCCAAAGTCACAGTTAAATGCAAGCTTTTTGAGTTTAGCAGCAAAATCTCTCATTTTCTCCCCTTTCCCTTGAGTACAGAGATTAAAGTGATATTTCTGCATTATTATTAAGGGTTTTGAGCTGAAAAAGTTTGACAGTAGAGATAATGCTTTTTAAATTGAAATTCAATTGTAAGAACAGGGGTGCCTGTGCATGTAAGATCTCATATGTTTGAGATCCACAGACTGCAACAAATATTGGTATTTTTATTTCAGGCTCTTTAAATTTGATTATCCTGCAAAGCACTTGGTCCATGTAGTAAAGCCAATTTTCAGAATTGGCTGGATCAGATAATCCTAATGAAACAATTTTAGCCATTTTGATTTTTCTCCTGCTGAGTCTAATTCATATAAAAATGCTAGTAATGTTAGCAGTCATTTTTTTTGTAATTAATGACAAAAATCTAAACCCATGGGGATAAAATCTTATCATTTTAAAACTTTCCAGCTGTGGCAGGGAGGATAGCCTGGATTAAATTCTCCTAATGAGCCAATTTTAGTTACTTTTTTTTTTGTCACGAGTCTTCAATTTTTACAGCAGTATTAATAATGTCAGAAATCAATTTTTTGTAATTAATGACAAAAATATAAATAGCCCATGGCGGTAAGATCTGGTCATTTTAAAACTTTTTCCAGTTGTGGTAATGATGGTGGAGGTGGGGAGTTTTGTGAATCTGTTGCACTTATGAGAGCAATACATTTACAAATATATATGCAATAATGTTTACTATACTGTATGCTTGATATATTGATTTGGTATAGCATTTAGTTGCCATTTACTGTAAGGAGTTTTCAGGTGTCCATCTAGGTTTATTTAACACTTCTAATTTTTACTGTGACAGCTTGCCTCATGGGTAGTATGGTGACTTTTATGACAGCTTGCCTTATATCTGGTTACAATCGAGGAGCTTTAAGTTCTAATGTGAACTTGTTCTCTGCATTAACCATATAGATGACAATTTTGTCATTCAAGTCTGAGAGTAATATATCATGTAATTTTAGTTCCAACAGGACTGATTATTTATAGCCAGATTCTCATCCATAATGAGAGAAATCAGATTCACTGAGCATCCAACAATTGGACATAACATCTATTCATATTTGTAATGATCTGTGGTGATGAATGCTCAATCCAGTCAAGATAATATGGAATCTGGACTAGTGTATTAGTTGAAGGTAAGTTAAGATATAACAAAAACTTTAACTATTACCATTTACATCAGACATTGGGAATAAATATGTAGAGGATTTATAAGGAGAAAGTCATCATCTATATATAATACTAAAAGATGTATTTGATTTTTTAATTAAAATATATGTACATCGCTATATTTAAGTTTAGGAGAAATATAATTTCCAATCTAATTTAACCCTTCAATTTATAAAATACTCAGCAATTATTTGCATATAAAATAAAGTACACCTGGGTCTCGTTTTATGCGATAGATAGGTTCCTCAGAAAACATGCGCAAATGAAATCACGCAAAATAGACGTAACTTACATTGAAAAAGGGGGGATGCGGTCTGTGATTTTTCAAAATTCGCGTAAAAGCAAAGCACCACCGTAAAATTACTTTAAAATTCGCGTGCAAAAAAAAAATAAGGAAATAAAATATGACTAATAAAAAATTTCAAATTTGAAAAAAATTGATACAAGACAAACTTTTTTTAACAATAATATTTAATTTTATTCAAAATAATACATTTTTATGCATAATTTACAGTACAGTAATTTACATTTTTTTATACACGTTTTAATTATTATGATTTTCTGGTGACAACGTAATTAGTAATTAATCTTTGAGACGATGATTTTATTAATTGTTTACGAAGCTCACGATATCCAGACATACAACCATTTAGCTCTTGTTGGAATTTAAGAGCATGTTATTGATTAGTGTCATTAATAAGAAAATAATAATTGATTACGTTCTTTTTTAAAAAGCAAAAACAGAATGTGATTTAAAATGCAAAATTAACATGCACAATGTTTGAACAAATTTACATTATAATCTTGTAAAATTTAATATGTGTATACATAAAATGTGGAAATCATGATTTTAATTTCATTATTGCATAAAATCTTACTATTATAAAGCACTGAAAATATTGAAATTACTAAGATTAAAGTCGAATTCCAATAATGTGCTATTACTTTCAATATAATGTAAGTGCGCAAAATTTATTATTTAAAGTAATAGTGCATTATTGGAAATTGACTTCCGGTGAAACACGAATCGCGTAACTTCAAAATTGTGTTAAATAAGTCCACGTAAAAAGAGACCCAGGTGTATTCAATTTTCATGCTTAATTTTTACAATGTATAATGTTTTATTAATATCTGAGATTTTGAATGAGTAGCAATCTTTTTTCTAAGACCTATACAAAAAAATTACATATTGCCTATTTTTTAAATATTTCTTATCATTTTAATAATTATTTCTGTTATATCTTCATATTTAATAATAAGTTATACAAATATCAGATAATAATAAAATTGTATAGATTGCAAAAATTAAGTGTAAACAGTGGACATTTTATATTGTATACTAAAATATATGAATTTTTTCTACAGTACAGTTTTTTTTATACCTGCTATCCAATATGTAATATATAGGGGGTTTGAACTCAGACTTTTACACAGCCCTCAACTATCCATGTTATCTCATACTGCTGGCACACTTGATCACACACATGTCAAATCAAGTGTGTCAGCAGTAGAGATAGTATGGATAGTTGAGGGTCATGTGAAAGTCTGAGTTCAAACCCCTATATATTGTATACCAAAGTGCAATGATCTGAAATAAGAGGTTTTGGGCAATTTGTGCATATACTGAAGAGCTGTTATGAAAGAGTATGGGTGACTCTTGTAGAGTGAATTAATTAGGGAGCAGTAGAGTGGCAGAATCTACGGCTCAAGATCCATGGGTTATCTTTAATTAATGCTTGAATTTCTTATCCTGATCAATAATGAAACCAGATATTCTTTCTAATACAAGCAGACATATTCATCTTTTCTCTTTTTTTCCTCATCTTTTTTATTACCTTTCTGACTTTAGTCTTGGTGCAGCAATCATGGATTTTTGTCACTACAATACTGGAATTATGTGTTTTGCATGTGCAATTTTGATTCCAACATGTCTTTTATTTTCATATGCATGTATATTTATGACTCAGGCATAAGGATGTGTTGCAGATTTGATGGTGTAGTGTTTAATTTGATTTGATTAAAAACAGTTTTATATATTAAATTCTAGGTTTATAGTCTATTGATGATTAACAGAAGAGCTAGAGAATGGTTTTAATAATCCATAAAGAAATGTTAAGAAAATTTAGGTACTTTGTGTGAATAATCTTTAGTAATTTTTGGCTTGGGTAGTTACCACTTTAAGGGTGTGGATCAGTTACTAGGGCTTTAAGACAATGGAACAGAAATGTTGAGATGCAATACAGGATTACTTCTGCATTTAACCAATAAAGAAAATGAGTAGTTGACCATAGTAATATAACTAAATCAGTGCCCATAGTGCTATTATTTTGCTGCATTTATCATATGGAAGTGAGGCATGGACTAGCCTATCAATATAATACAGTCAGTAGAAAAGTTTCACTTAAAGAAGCTTTGTAATAAAAGTACTCAATTAAAGAGCTGCAAAATCACTTGTTTCATTGGCAGAATGAGTACGGATAGAATATAATGAAGAGCAGAAATTAGACAAGGTATTGAATATTTTCTAAAAGAAATGTTTTATTCAGAAGAGGTTGAAGAATGACATAAGATGTCAAATAAACAGACAAAAGCATCAGTGTTGGCGTTTATAGATTGGTTTAAGTAATCTTGCAAAATTTATTCTTAACTTCTTTCATCTTTTATTTTCTGGGATTGATCACTCATTTACGAATGGCTTCCATTGATGATAAAAGGGGTTCCGGAAAGTAAAAAACCACAAAAATGTTTAAAAATTGCTGTTTCCAGAAAAGAATACGGATTAAAAATGCTTAGGTTTCAATGTTTAAAAACTGTCATATTTCTAAAATAAAAAAAATCACGTGACAGGAAAAATAAAAAAAATTTTAATTCCACCAGTAGAATTTGGAAAGAAGTTAAGAAATATACGTCAACAAGCTGTTAAAATGACATTTGCTAGCTTATGAAGGAAAAAATTCACTATGGAAAAAAAGACGGAAATAGTACATTTGAAATACATGTTATATTTTACTTTTGATTAAAGATAAGTATTATAAGTTCTACGATTACTTTCATTTTTTTTTGTAAAGAAAGGTAATAATAATTATAGATCTGTGCAATTTTTATGAATCCATTTCAAGGAAATAACAAATTTATATAAGTAGAAATTATTTTATAATTTTATTTCTGCAAATATATACTAAAATGTGTGTTTATTTATAGATATAATAAACACCTCCACACTTCCCCATTCTTTTTAAATTCACATAAATAAAGATATAATAAAAGACAAATGACCCCCAAGATGCATTTCGTGCTGAACCAGCACTCATCAGTTGGCCCAGGTTACTATCCCTCATATATATCTTTATTATATGCAAAGTATTTATCTAGAGTAAATCGTTACTTTTTCATTTACCATTGTCAAACTTCCTCCACTCACAACTTTGACGCCATCCATTTCAGATAAATACACTAATGATTATTACTAATCATTTTCGAAACGAAATTATCTCTAGCACAGATATAAACTTTAAACTTCAGTTATAGATTAATATATTTGATTTTTTAATTTTATACATACGGAGTTATTCACTTTTCTCTGTCCCATATGTAATATCTTTATAGATTTAATAAACATCTCCATACTTCCCCATTCTTTTTAAATTCACATAAATAAAGATATAATAAAAGACAAATGACCCCCAAGATGCATTGCGTGCTGAACCAGCACTATATCAGTTGGCCCAAGTCACTATCTCGCATATATATCTCTATTATATGCAAAGTATTTATCTAGAATAAATTGTTACATTTTTATTTACCATTGTCAATTCTTCTCCACTCACAACTTCGACGCCATTCATTTCAGATAAATACACTAATGATTATTACTAATCATTTTCGAAACTGGAGATTATCTCTAGCACAGAGATTATTAAATTAATCAAATTTCTTTTGATCTTAAATTGTCAAATCCTGAAGCTTCAATGCATGCAAATTATTACACGTATGATAACACGAGGATATGAGAAAGTATCATAACTTTAGATAATATAAACGATCAAGTTCATCTTTAGTAATTAGAATGGCTCAGGGAGTGTATTAGGTTTGTATAATTGGACTAAAAATAATATGATAATGGTATCAGGGATTTCTAACCACATGGGGCACAAATATTTTACAATGCAATTATTCTTTCTTGCTTGCAGTTTCAACTTCCCAGCAGTCATCAGAGCTACAATATTTATATATATGTAACCATATAATTATTGTTTATCTATACATACATACTTATATATAAAAACATTATAAACAATATCCTATATTTAAATGCAAGTATATTTTCTATATTGAACTTAATATAATTAGAAGAAATTTGAACTCAGACTTTCAAACTCCCTACAACTATTCACTCTATCTTATACAACCGATACACATGACCATCCTATGTTATGGGTTTTTAAATAATATAATTGTTTAATGATCTCCATAACTATATTTTGTTTATTTTAAATGAATATTAATTTTTTATCTTATTTCTATTTTTAATTGACTTTTTTATATACAATTTTATATTTTTAATATATATTTCTTCATATTTTTATTATTTTAAACTTTTTTAATAATTTAATTTCTATCATTTTAATTATTTCATTATAATTTTAAACATAATATATAATTCTATTTTTTCAGAATTTTTAATTCTTAATTAATTTAACCTCTTTTAAACTCAATGATTTTTATACAACTCTGAAATAATTTAAATGTTTTTACATTATCTACACAGCTTATTTTATTAATAAAGAATATCTCTAAAATTAATGCCTTTAATCACAAATCTTTATTTAAATATGGCATAACATTTCTAATCAATATTGCTAATTTAATCTTTCTATCCCTTTTATTCCTAGTTATTATTCTACAGTTATTAAAGTATATGCTTGGATTGTGGACATACAGGATTCCAAACACTAATGAGTACAGTATTTCACTTTAATTCATGTGATAGTAAAGCTAATCATTGTTTTTCACGGTACCATTATTTATTCAGAGGCATAGAAAACAAGAAAAATGCTTAATATATATGAATCTGCATGAAGTGAAGTATCAATTAATGACTTTCAATGATTTTTCTATTGTGGAGACAATTTTGAAAACAATTCTTATGTGCAGTATAAGTGGGGAACACTTATGGGTTTAAAAATTATTTAAAATAGTCTCAGTCAGAGTCATTTAAACCAATTATGGATACGGCTTTCCTGAAAATGACTTCATCCAACACTTGGATTATGAAAATCTCAATTACTTGGCTGAATCAAAAAGCAGAAATCATTATAAAAATAATTATTGTTTTTTTCACATTACATGTTATTAAGTTATCAAAAATCTGTAAATTAATAATTGTATTTATCTATAATCTGTATTCTATTTTAAAAATATATCAGCAGTCTCTAGATATGCGCTCTGAAATAAATACAAAGATGCTTAAAACTAAATTAGGTCATGTGACATCTGACTTGATGTTTTGATAACTAAAGGAATTCAAGAAATAGCGTAACTTGACTTTTAGAGTTAATTTCTGCTTCTTAATTTGCAAGATATCTACAAGATATAGATTGTAAAGACAATTTGAAGTGGATTATTTTTTTATTGCACATTAATTCAAAACTTTATTTAATTAATCAAAAAAGTGGAATATAAGCTAATGAACGTTACTTCTGTTATTTATCTGCTACGAGAACCGAATTGAAATTTACAATTTTTTTTATATAAATAGTCTAAGCTATCATAATTTTAAATAAAGTATTAAATAATTATATTTTTAAAAGCTGAGTAAAAGAAATTTATCTACCGCAAGTTTACAACAATTCAAAGTACTGCATAGGAACTCTTAGGGAACAAGAATTCAGTTTGATGCTAATGATATTTATCAGAATTTTTTTTTATCAATTCCACATTACTAAAATTTTGCAATTTTAAAGCAAATTTAAAACATTTTTTTCCTTTCATAAGTTGTAAATAATTAATTTTTTTAATGGAGAACAAAGAAACGGGTTTATGTAAGCCTACACCAATTATAAATATTGACAGTAGGTCTCTAATTTGGTTCTATTCTATTTATTATACAAATAAAAAATTTCAATAATTTTAACATTTTGAATATTGACATTTTAAATATTAGATGGAAATATCTTGGTAACTTTAAATACATAATCAGCTGCTGATTGTTAAAAACTTAATATGGTCTCTGAACTTATTGATTTGGGCATTTTAATGTGAGAATTAAAACTGAGATAAAAATATATTACATATACTGTCTCATAACATTATACATTTATGGTTTCTGTTTTAAGACAAATTTTGCAACTGGGTAACAGAGTTTTCTACCATCTAATAATACTTTGTTCATTGTTTATGATTCCCTCTCTTGTTAAATGCAGAATTAGAGGAGTGAATTAAAGATTTTAAGATTGATTCTCAGTTGATTAATGTAAATAATAATAATAATCCATAATCTGTAACTAGAGGTCCTCTAATGTCATTTGACAGTAAATTGTACTTGACTGCCTTGCCGTGCTGATATGGTAGATTTGTTCTGCAAGATAAGTTAAAGTTTATATATATATATATTAATATTATCTGAGAAATTTTATTGCTACAAAATGTATTTGCTTGGTGTGTGGAAGTGAAAAAAACTGGGGTGAAAAGAGATTTAATTGAATTTGGAAAGATCGGGAAAAATATTGCTAAGGTTTGGAAAATCATTTGTTATGTCATTTTAAATATAAAAGGCAAAAAACATTTGTGTGTATGTGTTTATTGCAAAGAGGCTTTAAAAGTAAGTTGTACATAAGATTAGTTGGTTTTTTAGTAGGTTTGCTACTAAAGAATTTTCCAATTCAAGAAAGAGAGTGATTTATTTGAGAAAGAAGATAACATTTGAGGCATAAGATTAGGAAGCACATATTTATCTATCGCCATTAAAAAAAAGTTTTTTTCCTTTTATACAAAAGGGTTTGAAGAGTAGTAGAAAAAGCATAAATTTAAATGTAGAATAGGGGACTTGAAAAATAATGAATATGGATTGCATTTGTATCTCACTATGTATATATAAAGGTCAGAAGGAAATTAGGCATGCTGTGGAGAGTGTACTGTATGTGATAAGGGTTTTCATTTGAAATGCTTAAATAAGACTAGGAAAAATGTAACAGGTTATGGTTATGCAGATTGTGTGCAAATGCGATAAAAGAGTGAAAAAATGGTTTCTAAGTGTAGATGGTTTAAAGAGAAAAGTCAGGAGAAATGAACTAAAATTTAATTGAGGAAAATAGAATAATATTTTTAGTGAAATGAGAAGAGATATGAATGACAAAATAAATAGGGTAATGGAGATGGTTAGCAAAAAATAAATAAGATAGAGGAAGAGGTAAAGGATGTGGAAGCAAAATTAAAATCATTAGAGATGAAGTGTGATCAATTAAGGAGTTAATGAATAGAAATAATAAGGAAGAACTAGAAGTCCAGAATATGGAAGAGACTGTCGTGGATGAAGTAGGGAAATTAAACTATGAGACAGTATTGAGAGGAGATTCATTAATTAGAGGATGTGGAGATGTAATTGCAAGGGAAAATAGAAACAGGTATGTAAGAATATGTTTCCTGGAGCTAGAATTAAGGATATTATAGATAAGATAAAAAACAAGGCAGTAGAGATGCTTATGTTATGGTGGGGACAAATAATTTGTCAGAGTCATTGTAGAGAGTAATGGATGATTACAGAGAATTGATTAATAAGTTGAATAAGATTAAAGGAAGAGTATGAATAGTTGGATTATTACCAAGATTTGACAATTGGTATATATTAGATAGGGCATGTTCTGTAAATGGGAGATTGAAAAAATTATATGAGAGAAATAATGTTATGTTTGTAAATGTGTGGGATTTTTTTATTGGTAAGAGGGAGTTATATAGTAAAGATGGATTGCACTTAGAAAAACAAGGATGTGAAGTATTAGGGAGTTTGATTTATAAAAAATATTATAGTTTGGGAAATTTATAAAGGGGATAAGGTTTTAAGTTGCAGTATTATCAAAAAGAAGAAGAATGGATGGCATGTAAGAAAAAAACAAAGGGTATCTGATTAAGATATAAATGAGGATGTGGAAAGGGAATGGGTCTATAAAATTAATGGTAAGCAAGTTACTTACAAATGTAATACAGAAGAAAGAGTAAAAAAAATTATAAAAGGGTAGTAAAAAAAGAAGATATAGTTAAAATTGGATATTTGAATATGCAAGATGGTAGGAGACCAGAAAAGTGACTGGAATTAAACAAAGCAATTAAAAATGAAGGGGGTGAGATATTAGCAATAATGGAAACACATCTAAAAAAGAAGAAGACCTACATTGGAAGACTTGATATGACAGGGTACAAATAGAAAAGAAAAAAGAAATGGTGGTATAGGAGTTATGTTAAAAAAATATTTAAATATTGCTAAGTGTCGAGAACATTTGTGGTTTGAGATAAGGTTAGGAAATGAGAATGGATGGTGGCTATAGTGTATATAAACACTGGAAATAGTCAAACTATAATGGAGTGGAACAGTAGCATACATGAATTTCTAGTTAAGAATATATAGAGTTTCAAAAAAAAAGGGAAAGAAAATAATGGTTATAGGGATATGAATGGGTACACTGAAGAAATTGATAATGTAGATAACAAAAGTATTTGAAGAATTTTTGTCAGAGAGTAAATTTGAGCATTGAAAATTTATCAAATTTTTGTGAGGGATAATACACATGGTCTAGAAATAATATATTTCACACAATAGATTATATATTAAAGAGAAGGAGGGAATGAATAAAGTACAGAAAATTATGTAATGGTGATCATAATTTCTTTATAATAGAAATAGTTAGTAATGTGATGGAAAACAGTAATAAAAGTACAAAGGATAGTGAAAGATGTGGATGGAAAATGAATGATAAGAATAAGTTAGAAAAATATAAAATAAAAGTTGAAGAAAACAAAAGTTGAAGAAATCATGGAAGAGTTTGTTGGAGATGAATATAAGAATGACATGGTGAAGTAGAAAAAGTGGCAAATAGGGTTTTAGATTAGAATATTCAGAAGAATAAAAGTAATAGAAAAGTGAGAGTTAGTAAAAGTATAAAAGAGAGGGGGAAAGCATGCAGAGAATGTAAATGTGCTATTAAAAATGAAGAAAGTGAAAAAAAAATGTTAATATTAAATGAGAAAAATATTTAGAAAAAGAAATTGGCTAAAATAAATAATTATATAGAGAGAATGAAATTATAATAGTAAATTGGTTGAGGATCTTAATAAAAGTGGAAATTATGGAAGCAAATAATTTTGTAAATATATTAAAAGAAGGAATGTAGGGGAGAAAGTGAAATAGTATTACTAGATGACGAGGGAATAGAGTGTAGCTCTAGAGAAGAATTGGAGACAGTCTTGAATAAGTATGTAATGGATATAGAAAAGATGTTAGATGTGAAGGTCAGAATGATAATTAACATGAAAGCATATAGCAATGGAAATATTTCATTTACAGAAAATGAATTGGAATGACACAGGGAAGAAGTTGAAAAGTTGACAGACAAGAAGTTTAGATGGATGGTCAGCAGAGATAGTCAAGAATTTAAGAAATAGGGCAAAATTAAATTTATTATCATGTTTTAATAAGATGCCACAGAAGAGAGAATTTCCAGATAGCTGGGATAATACAAAAGTAAGGCTATTATTTAAAATAAAGGGTAAGAATAATAGAAAGCTAAAATATTATAGACCATTAGCGATTTTTGCATATATGGTGGCTGAAAGGGTTACAAAGTGGATGGAAGAAAATAAGGCATATGGGAGATAGTTTATTTGTAGTCACACAACATATAGTTATGAGTAGGAATACAAGTAGACAGTTATATATATCATTTTATAGATAAAGAGAAAGCATATGATAGAGTAAATAGAAATATATTATGGGTAAATTTAGTAAATTTGGGAATAGAGCTTTAATGGATCTTATTATGAGATTGTATGAAAATAATTATTATACATATTAATTAGGAAATATAGACTCATTTAAAGTTAAAAATGGGGTGGGACTAAGGCAAGAATGCCCTAGGTCACCTATTTTATTATATTGGAGAGAAATGGAGAGAGCAGTAGAAAGATTAGGAAGAGGGTTAGAGATACCATTAATAGGTGGCAAGGGAGTATATATACATTATCGGTTCTTTTATTTGCTGATGATATCTTCTTGTGCACAAAAAATAGGGAAGACATAAAAGTTATGCTGAAGACAAGCTCAAGGATGGATAAAGAGATGGGGATTGAATTTAGTGAAGAGAAATCAAAGGTAATGATGATTAAGAATGGGGAAAGAGAAGACAATTTTTATTGGGGATATAAAATTAAATGTGGTGAATAGGTATAACTATTTGGGAATTGTCTTAAGTAATTAGAGAAATTGCTTGGATGAATGGGAAAAAATTGATAAATGAAGCAAAAAAAAAAGGGGGGGGGTTGATAAAAAATTAACAGTGTTTTCATATAATAAATATAATATAGCTAGAATTGTATGAAAGGGAGTGGCAGTAGCAGGGTTAACTTGTAGTAACAATGTATTATGTATTAATAAAGGGGTATTAGATTATTTAGAAAAAGTACAAAGAGAAGTAGGAAGACAAGCATTAGATGCAGATGTGTGGATGGCAAAGGAGGCAATTCCAGAAGAAATGGGATGGTTAAGTTTTTATATGAGAGATACAAAAAGGAAAATGAAAATGTTCGATAGATTGCAATTTATGAATAGTAAGAGAATAGTCAAAATAGTACTGAATTCGATTATGAGTAAAGGATAGGCAATAAGATGGGTAAGAAAGGGTAATAGAGTATGCAGATTTGGACATATAGTAGCAAGGAATGGGATAAAAGAATAGATGCATTAATAAAAAATAGGGAGTTGGAGAACTGATATAAAGAGTAAAAAGAGTTTAAGTATGTATAGAAGTGAACAGAGTATTGGATGTGAATTAATTTGTGATCATAGCAAGGAGAGTAGTTTACTGTTTAAGGCTCAAACAGAATCTTTATCAGCAAGGAAATATACACATAAATGGAACAATGTGGGGATTTACCCAGCAAGTTATATAAGAAAGACATAAAAATATTAGGCATCTATTAATTGAATCTAAATGCCTACAAGCAGAAAGGGTACAAATAATGAAGTTGTGGGAGAATAAATATAAACAAAGTGATTATTCAGAAAGTGGATTCTTGGTTTTTATGCTGGATTTGGGAAAAGATAAGGGAGATTTAGATGTAAAGGCCATAGAGTTGACAAAGATCATGTTGTTGAAATGGGACCATGCAGAATAGAGAAGAATGTGGGGAAAACAGGGTGGGGAATGGAAAGGAAAGATGGCTAACAGGTTTCTCTGGGCATAGTGGCTGAGAGATTCCTGACTCCCAGAAAAGAGAAGCCACAGTACAACACAGTCATAGACAGCAATTTACTATATGATTACTATCGTAAATGATAATCGTTTTATCCTCAATGCATTTTTACTCTAGCATTTATACATTTAAAGCTACATAATAAACATTAATGCATCCTTAATGTTAATAAGATATATTTCGTTTATATAACTAATATAATTAAAAGAATATAAAAGGATGTCCGTACATTTTTTTAACATGCATTACAAATTTTTAATTAACCAGAAATTATATGTAGTAATTATTGTACTTTATTTATTACCAGCAGGAAATCACGTGGAGAATGTAAATCTGCTATACATTCCATATCCAAATTGATAGCAAAAATAAATAATAGTAATTAATTAGTGCATTAATTTTTTATTTTGATAATTAGATTATGCAAATTTTTGATTTTATTAAAATCATGTTTTTTTAATGTGTGTCAATAAATAATTAATTATTAACATTTTTCATTAAAACTATTTTATTTTTAAAATCTATTTTCTTTAATTAAAAAATTAAAAGCAGTAGACGTTGAATGTGACACACAAAAAAGAACTGATATGATTATATATATAAACTGTTTTTAACTTTTGTGTATTACCTTCAATTATGAAGAAACCAGCATGGTTTGGTGCAGTGATGAACTCTGGAACTCGTTCATTGCTTAAGAGTTCATAAATTTATTTTTTTTAAAAAATGAACTTATGAACTCTTAAGCAATGAATGTATAATTGTTTTAATTAATAAAAAAGTCCAACTTATTAAATAAGTCTTTTAAAGACAATAAGCTTGAATGAATATAGTAATGTATTAAGCAGTATTTATATATAAACAAATTGGTTAGAGATGTAAATTCTATATTTAGAATGATGCTACTTAAATAGGATTAAGCTATTAAAACAGGCAAAATTCTCCATACAGTAATGCCACTCAGTGCAAGCCAGAATAATCAATGGATTCCAGAAGAGTTGTGCATAAAATCCCCATCTAGTGCCTACTCATCCAATATCCTCAGACTAGTTTCTGGCTTGTGGCCTTCGTCAGTGAGGAGCCTTGGGTGGCAATATGTATAGAGAGTTTTGCCTGTTTTAATAACAGTTATAAGCAAGCATAAGAAATGATGATCATGTGATATTTATAGGATTAAGCTCTTATTACTAATAGTAGTAATGAAATGACTTCATTGTTTGGGACTTCAAAGACATTTGAATGCCAGAAGTGTCAGAACTGTGATTAATCTGAAGACCTTGTCCTCCAGAATCAGATAATCTACCACTGCATTAAACTACACAGGATAAACTGTTACTGTTAAATACTAACAAATTTGATACCGTATTATTGAAATATTTTATGACTAACTTTCTTCTTGAAGTGAGCTAATGTTGATAGAGATATGTTTGTCTTCAGTTGTATTCCATGTTGCTGCTATTCATTATCAATGTTAGTAATAAGGTGTTAAAAAAGGATGAATGAATGACAGTTTTCTTGCTTCCCATCTTGCAAGTAATGCACAACAGTGCATAAAAGTAATAATTTTTACGTAGAAACTAGAATTCATCTTGATGAACATTAAAGATATCAAATTATGAAATTACATAAGAAAAGTATTAATGTCAACTCTGGCAGTATTATATAATAATATTCTCACCAGGATAACAGGGGTAATGTCCTAAGGTCTCTAAATGAAAAATGATTACATGGTGTTGGCAACCATGGAACATTTTAAGTGTCAGATATACCCTCTACAGAACAATTTTCTCTTGGTTTAGGTAATAAAAATTGCTTCAACTTAACATTGAGAATAAAAACAATAAAAAATGAAGATGTACAAACTAATTATTCAGCAGAATATTGATGAAATTATACTTCAGGAGACTCGTTATTTTTTTAATAGTGAATATTTTCTCAAAATTCCTGGAATTACATTGATTATTGATAAAATACTATGTAACTAGACAATGACTACTTTGATATCAAATTATTTTATAAAGCCAATAATTTCCAAAGATAATTTAAATGATATTGCAATTACAATTAGGATATTTTTTATATTTGCAATGTTTACAAACTTCCCAATACAAACTGGCCTTATCCTTTTCTTCCAGATCTGTACTTATAGATTTCAGTTTTCATCAATCATCTTTGGGGATATATAAAAAGGGATTAAACATGTTGTCAATTTTTAGAATGGATGGATTCTGATTCATTTTTTGTTTTTAAAAAATTGGTTTAAATATTATATGCTGAACTACTGATATGGGGTCATTTCCCCCATAGTCAACATAAATCAAATCCATTCTTGGAATCCATATTTCTATAATTGAAAGTTATTCTGTTACAAGATCAGAATTTAAGGAAAGCTAACTGGAGTCAATACATTTGACATCTTGAAAAAAATAATGGAATCTTTTCAATTCCTTTTTGTTACGATAGGTTTAACAAACTCAGAGTAACCGTTTCCAGAGAGTTCATTTCTCAAGAATATCAATTTATTCCAGGTTGGAATAAAACTAGCAGTGATCTTTATAGGTATTTTTTTTGTCTGTTAATGATTTTGAAAATGCTGACAAGTTTATAAATTGACTGGATGATGCTAAAAAAAGCAAAGTGTATAGGGACTATAAAGAAGCAAAACATTTTCCAAGATTGAGTTATAAAGCTGGGTCATTTTTATAAAAGGTTGGTGAATATAAAACTATAAGAGAACTATTACTATTACTGCATATGAACTTGCAAATCTTATAGGTCAGACTTCTAAAACTAAGAATGATAAAATTAAAAAAAGAAAGTTTCTCTTTCACAAGATGAACTTGAACTTGCATTTAATTGTCTTAAACCAGGAAAGGTCACAGGAGCAGATAACATGCTTCCAGAATAGCTAAAACATTTAGGACTTAAAGCCAAAGCATAGTTAATTATTATGGACCATTATTGATCCAGAAACTATTCCAAAAATTTGGCGTACAAGCAAAAGTATAGCATTATTAAAACCAAGAAAAACTAGCAATGAGCCCCAAAATTATCACAGAATATCATTATTATATGTTGTTTATAAGTTTTTTTTAAAAAATTATTTTAATAAGAAATTTTGTCACTAGTTGAGAGTCATCTCCCTATAAGAAGCTGCTGTAAATACACTTTTATCTTCAATAACTCCTATTGAAAAAGGCTTTCAAGATAAATTAAAAACTGGTATGACTTTTATGGATTTAATCTCAACTTAAAAACTCTTTTAAAAGTTTCTAAAATTCTTAAATATGGGGAAACTAGCAATTTATTGGGCAAATGTTCTCCAAAATTCAAATGACACTAAATGATAATTGTAGTAGATTCAAATTTTGCAGAACTGTTTTCTACACGATTCACTTTTCTCGCCTACTTTATTTAATATATTCATCAATGATCTTCCCAAAACAAAATTCATTTATGCTGATGATATTGCTTTGACTTCCCAAAAGAAATCTTTTCCTGAAATATAAAGTTTCTCAAAAAAGATAAAGTTTTATTCATAATCCATTGAAGATAGTTTGCTCAAGTTTAATCTAAATAACAGGGTATCATCTTGCAATCTGAATATAAATTTTTGAAATAATATACTGAAACACAGCCCTATTCCATAATATTTAAGAGTAAGGTTGAATCTTAGTCTTACATATTTTCCTCATTTAACTGAGTTCTAGGTCAAAATTAATTTCTAGGAATAATCTCATTGGAAAGGCAGGTGGCACTACTTAAGAGTTGTAATGCAAATTTTTTATGCATAGCTTTCTTAGCACTAGTATATTCTGCTGAAGAATCTTTGTGAAGTTCCCATCTTGGCTTCTATCATATTTCCCAAAAGTTTTCTAAATTTATCATATAATGGCTATCATGTATTTGTATTAATAATTTCCAGTACATAACATCAAACTCCAAAAATCTTAAATAAAAAAAAGCATAAGACAAATATGAGCAATAAGACCAAAAAATATAAAAAATAATGATATTACTACAAAGCCTCAATCTGTATAATCTATTCAATAGATTGAATCTTAAAAAACAATCAATTTCTCAAAAGTCATAAAAACACATCATTTGCAGGAGATTCTATTAAAGTAAGTTCTTCCCTAGAATTATGAAAGAGAAAAGACCTGAAATTATAAAATTTATGATGTTTACTCAGATCAATGTTGATACAAACCGCCAGATAATGATGAATGAGAAGCTGTTTACAACAAAATTACCATTGTAATTTCACTCGTTAAAAAAGAAACTGAAAGGAAAAAAGAGTAATGGTTATGAAGTTAATATAAGCTAACTATCACATATGAAACTGTAAATCAATTTTTAACAATAAAGCCATCCCATTTGCAAAACAAATTTACATTACTTACATTTTTATAAAATAAAGATGGCATACATTGATTATTTACAGGCTTTGGAGAAAATCAATGTTATAAACTTTGTTTTTCTTTATACTATCCAGAAAACATTGGGATAATCTAGTATGTATGTGTAATGGTCCGAGCACTATCGGGGTCTGCATCTATCTCCAGTTGGGCCCAGAGTCTTCGGGTAAGATGCTAGAGATGATGTGATGAAGTATATAAGCAATGATTGCATCATTCTTAATTGACTAGCTGTAAATCTATTTATTAAATCTAGATACAATTTAGGTTAGTTCACCAATCTCACACCTCTTTCTTTGTCTCCGTTATGTCCCAGTATTCAAAACCTGGGAGAATTTGCATCTTTATATAGGTTATCATCTAGCATCAATAATATTCAATTTATTGTAGAACTATTATATGAGAGTGAAATTTGTCTGTGTGTATATTAAGGCTAATAGTTAGCTGTTGAATGCAAAATTGAATCAGTAAATCAGAAACCAGAATAATGCAAATAAATTGTATAACATTTATTGATTATAACAGAATGAATTAAAAATAAAATATTTTAACAACAAAAAAAAAAATTATGCGTCATGAACCTTTACCACATCATCAATTAAGAAATCTTATAGTTCCAATCCCTTCACCTGATGGTAGAAATCCATTGACATTAGCTATTCACAAGATTATTGAAAAGAACAATGATAAAATATATATATATTAAATACTCCAAAATAATGTGATGCTATCTAAATTAAATATCCATTTTTATATATTTACAGTAACATCATTGATTATCCTTGATTGAAAAGATATCACTTGATTAAGTCCCCACAAACTAAGGTATAAATTACTATTATCATAGATAAGAACCTATATATATTGTACTGTTTATTTATATATGGTACAAATATATTGGCATTTGGTAAAAGCTAAAAAATAAAAGTAGATTTAGATTTTTTTTTTGAGTATAATTTATTTTGTTTAAAAAAACATACAATGAAAATTAAATTGTTCTTTCGTATTTTTTTTTTATGTAATTAGAAATAAAAGTTAAAATTGGAGAGAACAAAAGACATGCAGATTACTAATCCTGATAAAGTAAAAGAATTCAAAAAGTAAAAAGATAAGTTAAAAGAAAAAATATTTTGGCTAATTAAAGATGGCCGAAAGATTTGCTAAAAAAAGAAAACTTTGTAATGTAAATTTTATAAGGACTTACCAAATTAATTATCAGCATATATTTTTTTGATAAACAAAAGGATGCGCAGAAGTCTGAAAACTGGGCCTCTAGTATAAAAAGGCAGAGACCAGTTGACGAATGTCTTGTTTTTTTCTATTTTTTCCTTTGGCTGGTTTTGGATTATTAAATCCAAGACTATTTCATGATGAAATAATCCTTCATGTGGGAGTAGACTGGGGCTTTAGCTGACATCGTTAAGAAGATGGACACTAGACAAGCTTCTGCGACTAGCCTTCAGAATAGACTACAAGATCAACTAATAATTAATGGCCGAGCTCATTCTAACTAAAAAAAACTATGCATAGTAAGCTAAATCTTCGTAAATTCACAAAACTTACCGGTAAGCTATGACTTTATTATTCCCGATTGTGACTAAATTGTCGACAAATCTTTTTTAAAAATATACGTATAATAGGACCCTGATATGGACTGTAATTTGAGTGATCAAGAGACTCTTATTTAATCAAGAACTTTAATTGTTCTAATTACTTTATTTCATTAATTGCTTCATGTTTGAATTAGTGTGTGTTCTCTCCAATTTATTTGATTAATAATCTCCTTTAAACATTTTAATCTATTAGAATAAAAATATTTCTAATATCAATTTTCATTTGTACGTTATCCTACAATATTTATTAGTGTTTATTATTAAATTTATTATTAGTTTAGTAAGATTTAAAAACAATTTACCTTTGCCAATATGTTTAATAAGTTCCAGGAAAAATAATATTTAAAAAAAATAATTTTTGTTACGGTAAAATCTAATACCGATTCTTTAAAAGCATTTTTTCTTTTTAACTTGCGAGATGTGCTGGTGACAGATTTTAGTGGATTCTTATGAATCCTGGCACCCAGATCAAATAAATTAAAAGCTGATTTTGTCAATAGCACAATTCGTAAGAATTCTAGGCCGAGTTGATCAGGAAAGTTAGTTATGTTTTTAGAATAATAATGAAACCTTTTTTGAAATAAAAAAAATGAAATTTTTTTTTCTTTACATAACTTGATCAACTCATGCATTTTATAATGCGTATAGAGCTCTAGCAAATATGGAAAACATTATGATATATATACAAGATAGTCATTCATACTGAAAAATAATATATAACGATTGTTAATCAATAAAAAAAAACTTGAATTCTGTCCTGTATTGAGTGTCTGTATTTAATTTGAGATATAAATGAAGATCTTATCTCCATTCATATGGATAATCAGATGTCAAGTTGCTATAAGGGAAGGGTAGGCCTAAACTTTATTTACAAAAATAAAAAAAATATAATTAAACTTAACATCCCCTCCTCTTTTCTCTCAATATTAATGGTGAAATCTCCCAAGGCACAAACTATGAAGTTCATGCCCTATGAAAACAAAATAGTAATTTAAAAAAAATTACAATAATAATCATATAATAAAATTTAATGGTTGAATCCAAGTTCATCAAATGATAATAGTTCATGAGTTTTGGCATGAAAGTTTTTGATAATACAATTCAATTCTCCATATCATCTTTCTCTGGCAAAGGATTGTTCATGTAGCAATGTCTCTTTGCATTGTTTAGGACACAAGCACATCGATCCTAAGCCAGATTGACCTTTGATTCTCCTGTGAACATCTTGAGTTGGACAATAGGCATCTTCTTGGGTGTATTATTGAAGTAGACAATGAAAGTTTCATGCAGTTATGTTAGGGAAGAAAGTGATCAAATATTACAGCATGACTGTTTATCCCATATGCATTTTACAGTATCTTATAAAATTGATTAAATTCATAGACTATAACCTAATTGAATCATTTTCTTTCAACATTAGATAAACTATTCCATAATTTCTTTTAACTACATAAAAAAAAGAAATACGATTTTATTTTCATACTCAGCTTCCTAGTGACTAAACTTGACATCAAGATTATCTCCAAATTTGCTTACTTTCAGTTTGCATCATGTAGTATTAATGGGTTTAAAACATACAACACAATCTGTTTGTCTAATAGTATATATATAGAAATTATTTCCTTTTATTTTGCTATACTAATATATATATATATATATGATAATCTGTTGTGACTTTCTTTTGTCAAATGAGCATATACTTCACATATATATTCGTGCTTGAAATAGTGAAATAACATCCATGTGATTCATATGAGTTTTAGATGGGTTTAAATTAAAATGTGGGCTAATTTTGGCAGGTATGATTGAGTCATAAGCCACCCTTACAACCCCCTCTTCTTACAGGGTTAAAATTTTAATTTCTAATGAAATTTTTAACACTTAATATCATGGGTTTTGCATTTAAAGTTTGTTACCCCCTTTTTATAAGTATGGTGATGAAGCCTACCTTTATTATTTTGTAATACTCTTAACTATGCAAATTGCTCTCTAGATTTCTTTTTTTAGTCTCCATTCATTTTTTATCCTATGGAACATTGTTTTAAGATAGGGTTCCAACATAGGATCTCTTTTACTATTGTTTTCAATAATCTTGTGAATGGCTAGTGTCATAATGGATTTGTATTATCAGGTGAAGGGGTTAGAACTATAAGATTACTTAATTGATGATGTGGTAAAGGTTCATACTTGACACATAATTTTTTCTTGTTAAAATATTTTATTTTTAATTTGTTCTGTTATAATCAATAAATGTTAAACAATTTGTTTACATTATTCCAGTCTCTGATTTATTGATTCAATTTTGCATTCAAACAGCCATCTATTAGCCTTAATATACACAGACAAATGTCACTCATATTGAATACTAATGATTCTAGTTGTAACCCACATAAAGGTGTGGGGGCTGCTATGTGTATATGTTCATCCCTTTTAAGAAAGTCAGGCAAATTCTCCCTGGGTTCAAATACTGGAACATAACAGAGCCCTAGAGGTGTGAGATAAATGAACTAACCTAAATTGTATCTCGATTTAATAAATAGGTTTAGAGCTAGTCAATTAATAATGGATGCAATCATTGGTTATGTACTTTATCACATCTCCAGAATCCTACCTGAATACCTTGGGTCTGACCATAGATAGATGCAGAGCCCAATAGTGCTTGGACCATTACAGTATGTTATCAGCAAATGGTGAAAAGTCAACATTATATAAAATGCTTAGGAATTTCTATACAATGTGTTATATTTTGGGGCAAAGTATGAAATTTCACGTTTAATTTTTTATATACTTTCTCTAGACATTGTATAGAATATCTAGCATTACAAAAAATGCCAAATAGTTTTTTGGCAAAATATAGAAGACTCTGAAAAGATACATGTGAGAATGTAATAAATACAAAATGTAAAATATAAGATTTTTCTATATAAAGAGAAAAAGATCAGTACAGAATTACTTGTTGCTACCAGGTAGACTGAAATGGCATTTTGAATTGCACTTAACTGCCTTTTTCATACAAAAGCATTTTAAATTTTGGTACTTAATCCTTTAAGAACACCTCATAAATCCTTGGACACTATCTGTGGACTGAGTGGAAACACTGACTGGAGAGCTATTTCTTTATCAGGAAGTCTGGGGTCCAAAGTAAATTATAACCTGGCATAGGTAAAAATTCCTTCAGCAGTTCCAAGTCAGGAAAAACATCATCTGTCACACTTATAACAACTGCTAGCAGATTGTGTGTTGTCTCATCCATTATTGATATCTGGGATAAAAACTTGCAATGATCACCAAATGTGTCACGAGGTATTTTTTTTATCGATCCATTTTTATTTTTTTGACCTGTATTTCCAGATTCAGTTTAGATTGAATTTATCTTCAACAGCATTCTCAATATTGAAGCAAAGAGTACACAATACATTAACATAATAACCTTCTATATTCTCACTTCCATTATGTTTCAGTTACAATTAAAGCATATTTGTGCACCATTGATTTCCTTGGTGAGCATATTCGAAAATCATATACATTCACTTTGCAATTTTAAATGTTTTTGCAGAGTATTTTATACTTTACTGATTTTTTTTTGCATTTTATAGAATGCTTAGGAAATATGTAAAATTGTTTCATATTTGGATGTCCCGTTTATGGCATTATATAGAATGCCTAGGAATTCTATAGAATTCCATTTTCACACTTTGATGGTAACATTTATAATAGACATTTTCTTTTAAAAAATTATTTGTTTATTATTGAATCATTAATCTTCACATTACTTTCCTGATATTTCAACTATTTCATATAAAAATATGTAATGAAAGACATGTTTATAAAACATTCTCAATAATTAACAAGTCATATAATCTAATTTGTGCCAAACACTGTAACCTTAGCATATCTGGCAGGTCACAAATATGCCTATAATAATAAATTTAATAATGACCTTTGCAACCTTTAGAACATTTCAGTAATATTAGAATTAAATTACTTCATAATAAAGCTACTCCAAAATTAGTCACATATACTAAGACTTTAGAAGCACATTGCGCTTAAAAAATATGAAATCCAGTGTTTCCATTATTTCAGCATATGATTGGCTCAATGACTAAACCCCTTTTTTTTAAAAAAAAAAATCTGGTCTTGCCATTTTAATATGAGGAATTGCAAATACCAGAAAAAATGCAAATTCCACCCCAAAGGAAGTAAGGTGAGTCCAATATTTTGATTGACAAATGCAATAGAAGTAAACAAGGAAACTGAGAGAACATTGAGATAATCATAAGTTCCTCTAACTCAACAGAAACAATTAAGTCATTGTCAAACAAAGCATTTCATCTCTATTTGGAATGGTTAACTAACTTCTCTGAAAAAAAAGGTAGCAAATTATATCTGGATATCCAAGAAATCAAACCTTATAATTATATAAAACAAATCTTATAATCAATGAGGATTGTCAATTCCTCAACAAGCTTTGTGGTAAATGCTTAGCCAGAAAAAGCATTTAAAATATCTCTGTCAGGACCCCCCCCCCAAACCTCTGACCATGGTTTTGTGCTTTGGCACTCCTCAGAGAGGTGCTAGGATAGGTTCAGACACTAGATCTAAAAATACCAACCCAAAGCCAGCATTTAACTAAAAGTTATCTACTGAGTGGAAAATCTGAATTTTTCAGACATTTACATGTCTTCAAATCCAGCTGTCCAACTCAAATAGCTATATGGGGCTGAGAGATCTTCAGCCATACCATATATTAGTAGTCTTAGCAATATAACATCACATAAGTCCTAAGGCAGAGACTATAAATAGTCAAAATAAGAGTCATAGATCAAATGACCCTATTCTATTCTAGCTATTTGAGTTGGACAGCTGGGGTTGAAGACATATAGATGTCTGAAAATTTCAGATTTTTCACTCAATAGACAACTTTTAGTTAAATGCTGGCTTTGGATTGGTATTTTTTTAGATCTAGTGTCTGAACCTATCCTAGCACTTCTCTGAGGAGTGCCAAAGCACGAAACCATGGTCAGAGGTTTGGGGGAGTCCGGACAGATATTTAAATGCTTTCTCTAGCTAAGCATTTACCACAAAGCTTGTTGAGGAATTGGAAATCCTCACTGTTTATAACTTACAAGCTTAAGAGAATATGGTCATGTGATCTATAACACTTATTTTGAAATCTTATAATGTTTTGTTGAGATAAATTTCAACTACAATTTGACTTAAAAATTGCCAAACTTCCAAAACTCATAACTTTAATACCATCCATTTTTGATAAAGGTATAAATGGTTAAAAATAATCAGTTATGAGACTAGAGATTATCATGTCATTCCTAACCCATCTGATAAAGATTAAATTTTTTATTAAACATAATTATATGGTTTCATTCAATTTCACCCTTCTTTTTTCCATTACCTTTTTCATTCATGTTTCAAGAATAGTAAGTTAGCTTGACTAATGCTTACAAAAATCACTGCCCATTTAGAAGTTTCTCATATTGATATGTAGTTCATTTATCATTTAAGATCTTGGGCAGATAAAAGTGACCTTTTTTTATATGACTAATGACATCAATATAAGAATGTGGGTGTTGTTTACCGATTCTTTACGAATATTATAGTAACGTCTTTAGGCTTTGTTCATCCTTGAATAAATAATTTTTTTACTAGTATATATACATATAAAAATAGATAAATGATTTGTAAAGTGATAATGAGTATGATAATTTTTGCATGTTGTGGAAGTAAGCTCTAGTTGAAAATGGATACTATTTACATCAATTTAATTTTTAATATTTTCATTATGAGGGGATTGAATTCTGGTCAAATATCAAATTTGCTAACTTATGTAAACAATTAAGGCGGTAAGAATAGTAATAGTAACTGATAGAACATTTCTATTTCAATACTGAGACATCATAATCCATCTTAAATTAGAAAATGAACATATGTTCCATAGTATTTTTTCCAAAGGGAAAATAATAATGGAAATGCATCGTCATATTAAATATTTTCAAGCTGCTAATTCTTTACTGTCCAATATTTTGGGTAAGTTTAGTCATTGATGAAAATTGTTCCCAAATAGTCTAGAATGTGTTAAAGTAGTTTGTATTCAATCCCTTAATATCTACCTCCTAACTTATAATCGCCCATTTTTTATTCCATCTCATTGATCATAATTTTTCTTCATAGAATCAGCCATTTCCTCCAATTGTTGCATAGCTGTTTTCTTACTTAAATCAGAAATCTCTTCATTATTATTAATGATTAAGAATTTCAGCACACATATAAGGAATAAAATTCTATATCTCCAAATTTCAATTGATATCAGAGCTAATAATTAATTCCCTAATTTTTTTAAAAATTGAATCCTTATTCTGTTTCAGACCTGAACTGTGTTATATCTCTGATTTTAGTGTTAAGTATTTTTGATGTTGATTTTATGTTTTTAAATGATTCAAATTACATGGTCAACTTGGTTGCCAAGATTGTAGCCTTGCTGGCTTCACAGCATACTGAAAGTAAGTTGATAAACTAGAGATATAAGCATTCCAATGTCAAACCAGTGGCTACATCATTCATCAAATTTAACTTTAGATCTACAGAAATTTTTAAAATTCATTATTTTTGATCAATACCTAATCAAATATTACAAAACACATATTAATATGTTGCAAATCATTTTCACTGGTATTAAGATCAAAGATTAAACACAATATGCATGATCTTAGCTGATGCATTGAGGATATATGTGCTAAGAATTCTCATGGGTAAATTTCAATATCACTTGAAAACAAGCTCTTACCCATGTATTTTGTCCTATCAAAAATGCTATACTATACTAGTCAAGAAACATCTACTTAAATAAAGCAATACTCTAAACATCTCTAAGATACAAGTAGATTTTAAGGAGCTCTTTTCATCAAATTTAGATTTGAGCATAATTGAATCATTCAATTCTTACATGAAGATTCTATGCGTGTAATTGCCACAATCACTTATTTCAGAAATAGATTTCTTGCTACAAAAAGGATTCTATAAAGCTATCATTTACTACAGCTATAGCTCAGTTTTTTTCTACTTTGCAGTGTGATTAATTCATGATAAAGAGATATCTTACATTGGTTTAAATAAATGATGATCTGTTTTTGACAATAGGAATTACTAATGTGCAACTATATGAAGCATGCTTCAATAAATTCTGATAATTGGCTGATTCTAAGAGTTAAATCTCTTTCATCAACTTCAAAGTTTTTGGTATACCATTATATACATCAAATGAGACAATCAAAAGTGATTTAAATGAAAAGCTTCCTTCTCCCACATATATCAAAATTTAATCCTATCCAAAATAATTTTAGGGTAGAAACCATAATGAATGCTAATAAACACACAAATGCGTTTCTATTTTTTTCTAGATTGTCTACACAGCAAATGAGTTTGGTATGATGAACCTAAAGGGCATTGTCAGTTCATTTTTAAAAATATTAAAGGATCTTGTCTCTAATATTGCTTAACTGAAAGTTTGAAATATTAAGCTTGTTAAATTGGCAAAGACTTACACTTGATAGCTCGAATTAGGATATCCATTATGATAGATGTAAGTCATAGTAATCTTCTGAAGCTTTTATTACATTTAAATAAAATTAAGAATAGTCTGATTGAAGGAGATTAAATTCATATGTGAAGCACTACCAGTGATGTTATGTCTCAATCGATTTCACTGCTAGTGGCTTGATTCTGTGTAAACTCTAAGTTGTTGCTAGAGATATTTTTCATCATTACCGATTTATGCAATTACTTTAACATTTAAACTTTATTTCGAACAAGAAACTCAGGCAGATAATCTCTTCTCTCCCCAAGCTTTTACAAAAGAGAAAAATCAGTCTTAATCTATTTGAAATTAGTTTACTGGCAAAGTGTAAAAGTATTTTCCAAAATTTTTAAGCACACTTCTGCTGATTAGTAGAAGCTATCAATGGGAGATAAATTTCCTCTTCTCCACTCACTACTTTTTATTTAAATTACAGAAATCTTTACGCTCCTTACAACTATTTTAAAATGTAGCATTTTATGCTTATTTAAAAGAATGAAATCACAATTATCCAATTGTCTTCACATAAACTACTAATCCCTTTACAGTGAAAAATCAACAAATAAAGGATCCATTGCACATAAAAAGTCAGATGTGATTTCACTCTCATCTCTGAATATCTATTTATAATATCAATAATGTGAAATAATATTTATAAAAGATCTAAAGTAATTGGTAAAGTGAATAATGGAATCATGACTACAAAAATCCTTTTTAAATTGATTGTAAATAAAGAAACATCTACTCTATCTATTTGAAGACAGAATAAATACATTGTAGTAATATTCATTTGAAAGATTTCTAAATTTATCAAATATCCCTGAACCTTATATGAATCAATCAATTGTATATATGAGTTATTAAAGATATGGTATTCATAGTATTTAATTATGCAACCATAGTTATTAAAGATATATACACATGTTGTATAATAATTAAATTGTATTGTTATTTATAAATGTGCTGTGTATATTAATATCCACAATTAAGTTTTTGTATGAATTAAGCAATTGTTTATATTGAAATTGAATATTTAATCTGCATGACTTTGAATATTTATAATACTCTATATTTTTACATATGACTAAGCTATTTTAATAAATAATATTTTTTTTATTCATATAGTGAGAAACATTAGATTAGTACATACATCTATCTAGGATGGTCCATTAATGTGTGACTATTTTGAATAAATGTTCACAAATCTATACATTAACAATCCTAGTTCTTTATATCTCCTTCAAAACATATATAGTCAAGCTGAAATTAATATTTTCACAAGGTTTTGTATAATTCAAATTTTATTTAGTATTTTCTCTTTTTTGCATTAATGGTGATGCAGAGGATAAATTAATTTTTTTAATAAGTGGAAATAAACATTTCAATATACCGCAAGAGATGTTTATGCAGTAGCAGAATTGCATAGATTTGTGCATTATGCTTTCTATTTTACAATTACAGAAAATTGTTTATATAAGTTTGGTTTTATGTAAGTCAATCTATCTGTATTTTAGTACTTATAACAGCAATAATTTTTATGATTATTTTTAATTTTAAATGCTGTTAAGTATATGCTTATATAACCTTATTTATGCATTTATTCTAATGATTTTAATGAGTATGTAAATAATTTTATGGTTTATCAAATATTTAATACTAAGAATGTTTATCTATTCATGGAACAAACAAATCTGAATGCAATACTAAAGATAATTCATAAGCTAGATTCCAAAAGAATCATTTAAATGAATTTGCAAACAATACCTGCCATCTTTTATTTCAATGCCAATCTATGTTGTCAGATAAAAACTGTACTTACCTTTTATATCATTATAATGCAAAAAAGAGAATATGCTAAATAAAATTTGAATTATACAAAAATCTTGTGAAAACATTAATCTGTGATTGACTATATATGTAATGTAGGACATATAAACTTCCATTCCATCACATATTGTTGAAACATATGAATAAAAACATCCAAAAAAGACAAATCATCCTCAAATCCAATTAATGCTGAATCAGCACTTATCAATTAGTCCTAGTTCACAATTTCTCACTCATCACTTCATCATTTGTTCAGTATCAAAATCAACTTATTGCAATTTGATTAACAATGTTACTCTTTCTGCACTCATGATTTTGATATTATCTACTTTAAATACATTATTGATTGTTATTAATCATTTATTAAGCTAGAAATTATTATATCATTTCTAACCTAGATATAAACTTTAAACCCAGATAAGGATTAATATATCCATTTTTTAATTAAACATAAATATTTGGCATCGTTAATACATTTTCATCTCCCTTTTTCCAAATGTAATATCTTTTTTAGATATACTTAAAATTTTTATTCTATCACATATTAAAACATATGAATAAAAACATTTGGATTAGGAATGATACTGCAATTTCTAATCTAATAAATGATTAATGTATTTTTATTAAAATTCAATGATGTCAATTTGCAAGTGCAAGAAATTTGCCACTTATATGTCAAATTGTAATAACTTAATATTAAGAAATATTGAACATGCAGTATTCAAGGTCAAGGTATAAACATATATAATGTATAATGAATATGTAAATAATAATAATTGTATAAAATAACGAATATGTAAAAGTAATAACTGTAATGTATAACAAATATGTAAAATAACTGTATAGTAATTAAGAATAACGATTGTGTAAAATTACAATGTTATTAAATCATAGAAAGTTGTATAATAATAGAAAGCCCAGCTGACCTTACAGGGTCAGAAAATATGTAAAATACCATATATGGTGAGAAATGTAAAATACTGTGTGTAGGTGAAAACGTAAGTGAAAACATTATATATGGTTAGGAATGTAAAAGACTCCAGAAGTCTTGAGGGGTATATAAACCCCCATAAACTAAACTAATCGTTCTGATGTTCTGAATACGTTCTGAGTTTTAATTATGAGTCAGAGACTCCTGCCTCTGTAAGCATCATAGAATCGAATCTGCAAATAATTGCCTAAACAGCAAGCTGAGACAAAGCATAAGTGGATTCGAATCAATAGAGAAATGGCGAGCATATCGCAAGTTTCTATTTGCGAATTTAATGTACAAAATCCGAGTGATTGGCCATTGTATGTTCAGAGGATAAAAAACTACTTTATACTAAATAGTATTACCGAGAATACTGTAAAAGTAGCCTCATTACTTTGCAGGCCTGAGGGTAATCGAAATAGCGAACAATCTATGTGGAAATTCGCCGGAGACACAAAAATATGATGAGCTCATAACACAGCTAAATGAATATTTTAATCCCCAGCCATCCAAGTTTGTTGCTCGATTGCACTTTAGAGGCAGAAGGCAAAGAAAGAATGAAAGAATAAACGAATATGACATTGGTTTAAGAGAAATGGCAAAGCCATGCCTTTACGGTAAATATTTATAAGAAGCCCTATTAGAACAATTATTATTCGGAATAATTGATGGCCAGTTTAGACAGATCTTACTGGCAATAAAAGATGTAACCCTCGAAGAAACTATCAGACGTGCAACAGCTTATGAATTGCAGCTTGACCAAGCGAGAGAGTTCAGAAGCTTAATGAGAACAGAACCACTTCAAACCACAATATTTAAAACGTTTGGAGTTAAACCCAAAACCGATAAACAAATTAAATGTTTTTGATGTAGAAAAATCGATCACAAAGCCCGTGATTGCAGTTTACCAGAAACTGAAAGCTATCGAAAAATAACCGAGTATCCCGAAAGATGGCACCACCATACAAAGCCGAACAGAGAATTTACGTGTGAATCGATGGAAAGTAGCTACCTAAAAAGTGCTACTATAGACGAATCTGATCGAAAAATAACCGACTATCCCGAAAGATGGCACCGCCATAAAAAGCCGAACAGAGAATTTACGTGCGAAGCGATGGAAAGTAGCTACCTAAAAAGTGCTACTATAGACGAATCTGATCAAATTATGATAAAAATAAAAAAAATTGACATAGAATCGCAAGTCAAAAATAATTACCCCAGCTTGTACAAAAAAGATCCAGGAAAACAAAAAACCTCGCCTGAAGAAATAGAGTTAAGAGACAGAGGAAAAACTTTTGTAATAAAACCTCGGAAAGTACCTATAGCACAGCAAAAATTGGCGGATCGAAACCACCATCAACAAACCGTAAATTGGCGAAGCACAACAAAGACTGCCAGCAACCGGCAAGAACTTGAAACCCCTCGTCTCATCTCAAAGACTGTTAGGTGAAAAACCGTACTTCTGGAGTGCAGTATTCAAGGTCAAGGTATATAATGTATAATGAATATGTAAATAATAATAATTGTATAAAATAACGAATATGTAAAAGTAATAACTGTAATGTATAATAAATATGTAAAATAACTGTATAGTAATTAAGAATAACGATTGTGTAAAATTACAATGTTATTAAATCATAGAAAGTTGTATAATAATAGAAAGCCCAACTGACCTTATAGGGTCAGAAAACTATGTAAAATACCATATATGGTGAGAAACGTAAAATACTCTATGTATGTGAAAACGTAAGTGAAAACACCATATATGGTTAGGAATGTAAAAGACTCCAGAAGTCTTGAAGGGTATATAAACCCCCATAAACTAAACTAATTGTTCCGATGTTCTGAATACGTTCGGAGTTTTAATTATGAGTTAGAGACTCCTGCCTCTGTAAGTCAAAAGCAGGACTAGGGTATTTTTTGCAGGTCACCACGACCTTTTATTTTATTACGCCTTATAATAGGCTATGTATATAGTTAAAATTATCCGTATTAAACTATAATCTTACCATCTCAATTCTGCCTTTGTCCATTTATTTACTTGCGGGTCATAAGACACTGCAAAACATAAGATAAGGCAATGAACAAGAGATTGTGGCCTGGGTCAATTGAAAAATATTAAAGGAATGTAATACATATTCTGATGATCATTTATAAAATAAAATTTCTCAAGATGGTTGTTCTCAAAGATCTATTCTAATCTCAATAGCATTTAATATAAACACTGATGATATATACAACTATTGAAACAAACAAATTACTCCAAACAAATGATTTAGTTATTTTGAATCAAGGATCCAATTTCAGAAAAGTTGAAACAAATTCTTTTAGGATCTTAGAGAACTGAAATATTTTTATGACACAATCTCACAGATTTCAATCTAAACAGTAAAGAAGATACAAGGAATTAAATATTTTATAAGAAAATAAATTTTGAATAACAACCTAAGATTTATGTATAAATCCAAAATAGCTATCAGAAATAGGATCATTCAAAATTGACAAAAAAGGAGAATCACCTGTCCAAATCTTCAGAGATTTAGCTCCAGAATTAACATTTTTGGCAGAAAAAATAGTGATTCTGTTTCAGAAAGGAATTCTCATATTCATAGTGCCTTTTGTAATGAAATCCAAAATTACAAGACTTTACTATAACATCATTGCATAAATAAGATGGATTTATTCCACTGTATTAGTATGCGTGCGTATATGTTGTAAGAGATGACTTACAACCAACCACCACACCTGTCCCAGTTTTTTCACAATGTTTGAATTCAGGCCAAGTGGTAGGCAAATAATTTATCCTACATGCTTATACACATGAAGTATATACATATATAAACTAATATGTTTGTCTACTTGTAGAAATTAAGTTTTTCTTCTTCATTTAATATCATTAACTAAAATAATAATTAATTAGACTTATAAGACAGACATAATCAAAGGTCAAAATAGTTGATAGGTGATCGGGTTTTGAATAATGAAGACTAAATAAAAAAGTAATAATAACAATAATGTTTTATAATTTTTTTTTCTTGGTTAGTTTGTAACAATAGGTTTTAGCTAACACGAGAAAACAATCTGGTGTTTTTCACTTGTTGGCTAACAACAAAACTGACAGCACATAAAGTCTTTTTTTTTTTTTTTAAAAAAAAAAAAAAACCAAAACTGTTCAGCGTTTAAAACCAGTAAGGATATGAAATTTAAATCTTAATGTCTATATTTTAAAGTTAATATAAAATCTTTATAATTTGGATAAAAGGAAACTGGAAATTTAATCTTAACTATTAAAGTGACAAACTGGTATATTAGAAGGAATGAACTAATGATTTAATTTATTCTGCAAGTTTGAATTCGTTGTTATGGAAATAAGAAAAAAGAAATGGGAAAAATATTAAAAATTGATTGTTTCTTTAAGCCATTTTCTTATATATATTGAAGCCACAATATAAATAATAATTTATAATAAAGTAATCATTACAATGTATTTGGGGTAAAGGCAATACTGTGGGCATTCTAAAGCTATCTTCGATGTCATTATAAAATTATCCATCAAAATGTCTATTTTACAAAATGCTGGTGAACATCAATCTTCAATGGATTTATATATGTTCAGAAGAGATAATTGTATGTGTTTGTTTTAACCCAGTAGTATGAAATATATAAATATCAATAGAGTTGGTGAACAAGAACATTATGCATGGAGATTGACATTTAAGTTTATAAACTCTTAATTGTGGGCAAAATGCTTGTTTTCCTCAGGATATATATAGATATTTTCTTTTTTGATTCACGTGATTTTTTTTTTGTTTTATTAGCCTCATTTTCAAATTCAATCACCTGCATTTTAAAAGTGGAAGCAGTGAATGGATAAGTATCATATGTTGATATATATAAAGGGGAACATAGTCAATAAATATGTATAATTATTAATAAAAGTAAATTTACAGATCCCTTTGGAAATTCAACACTGATTCAACAAAGCAACCTCAAGTAAGGTTTTTATATAATTAACATTAAGTGCAAACTCTAGAACAAACAAAACTATATTATTTACTAATAAGTTTTTAATAATAGTTACTTGTAATTATTTATTTCTGAGCGCACAATTAATCCACTTGAGTAAATGGTCTTTTTCTTATCTTTCATTAATTTTTACTATGACTTATATACACATATAGATGAGAGTGGGACTATATATATATTTAAAAAAAATAGTTATAAATATATTTACCGCCAACCTATAAAGATCATTCTAGTAATTATATTAATGGGGTAGATTTAAAATTACTGAATTCTCATTTTGCTTTTCCTTTTTGTTTTATGTATATATTTAATGAATTATCTAATATCATTTTGTATATACTGTACTTTGAATTATTTTGTTTCTCTAGTGTAAATAAAGATTGATTGAGGACAGACTTCTATCATGAAATCTGAATCAAAGAAATTTATTGTGTTAAGCCATCCAATTATAGAAGACCATTCTTGTTAACTGAATATTTATTTATTTTTTGTTTGTAAATATTTATTATATGTTATAAATTATTAATAAGTGTATTGATTTGTTTAAACCAATCTGATCTGTTTGATTATCACCATCATCATTATGCATTTATACAATTAAAAATTTCATCATCACTATCATTCTGAATTTATACCATTAAAGGTTTGATGATGATGATCATCATTATGTATTGCTCTCCTAAATGATTGATCATCAATATTTTTTTATATCTATGCTTATATATAGGCATATTTGGTCAATAATTAAGTAAGTCCATCTCTGAAGAGAGGGGACTGCAAGAATTCCCTAAGTTTGAATTCTTTAAGCATCACATGATCACATTTCCTATACTAGCACATTAATTGTTGATAAACAGAGCAAAACTCTCCATACAGTATTGCCACCTGTGCTAAACAGAGTAATCAATGTATGCCAGAAGGCTTGTGCATAAAATCCCTATCTAATGCCTACTCATCCAATATCCCCAGACTGGCCTTCGTCAGTGAGGAGCTTTGGATCTGAGAGCACTGCATCTAGATCTTAGGATCTAATGCAACCCTCTAGCAACAACCTTTTATCTCTACTTAACTATAAAACTATGAGAATGAAATTGAAAACACAAAAAATATTTTCAATCTAAGCTCAATAGCTTATATAGTCATATGGGTCTGAACTCAGTTCAGCACCCATACATTTTGGTGCCTTTGGCTCTTTTACAACCATAGCCACCACTATCCTATTAGGCAGGAAACTAGTCTGGGGATATTGGATGAGTAGGCATTAGATAGGGATTTTATGCACAAGCCTTCTGGCATCCATTGATTACTCTGTTTAGCACAGGTGGCAATACTGTATGGAGAGTTTTGCTCTGTTTATCAAGTTTGAATTCTGTGGTATAATGGGGTCTAAAAGGGGATATGTAATGAATATGCACTAATCTAGATTACATTGAAATGTTGTACGTAAATTATAAGTTAGCATACTAAAAATAGATGTGATTTGGAACTACGCATTTCATTGTGACATCTTTAGCATCCTAACTCAAAGACCTAGATCTGACAGTAGTGAGATGTGCTTCCTTTGCTATATGCCATTTCGGATTTGGTAATATCTGGACCCCCAAATGGGACATCGAATCATGGATTTAGGATATGACTTGTTGTAGGTTATTTGACATTTGTATTCAAATCATCTAATTACTTAGTCATATTCACATCATCTTATGGTATACCCCGCGGTTCCATTATAATATATAACCAAAGCAAGCAATATTTAAACTATAACAGCATAATAGTGACATAAACATCATATTAAATAATTGTGATACAGTTATAAAATTTTTTATAAACATTGTTCAGGCAATACTCAATAATAATTCCAACCATAAATAAGATTCAGGCATTAATGTTATTGTTTTAGGGTGCTTCATGATTACATAGATTATTCTCATGATCACTATTTCAATATAAAATTCTAATAATGCATAAAAGATCAATGTATTGATGTGATGATCAAATACTAGCAATAATCTTTTTTGGAACTAGCCTGATATACATCCTATTGTGATTCCCTTATAACTATTTATATTGTATGTTCAATACTTGTGCTATTTATTGCTCTTGCTGATTGTGCTGTTTTCTATTAGTTTTCACAATTTGTAGGCTGATCATTACTTTTATCTTGCTAATAAGAGCATCGTCTTAATATAACTTTATGAGCTGAAGCATACCTAAGCTAGGATATTTTTTGCGAAAAAACAATGGATGGGTTTAATGTATTTTGCATTGAAAATATGTTTGGATGATTTACAGAATTATCATTACATTATAAGTTTCTATAATAATTTGGATAAATATAAACCCTAATAGACTTTAAGATACACTGGATCTTTCAACAAAAATATTTTATGAAATATCATCTATTATCAAAGTGCAAAACCATTTTCACACATAGCTTTAAAAAATTCTCAAAGTAGTAACAACATCAAGAATAGGCACAAAAAGTTTTTGGAAACTGGAAGCTTCCATGAGAGAAAGAAGTAGTAGAAATATGTTTTGAAATGTTAATAGATGCTAAATGAATTCAATTTAGTTGATCCTATGCTAACAAAAAGTTCACACATAAAAATATACTAATAATACAGGATTCCTCCTATATTTACAGTTTTCATAACTGCAATTGTAATTAACTACAATTCAAAAAAATGGTAGTAAAAATAAATAAATTAGAAATTATTAAAAAAAATACTTTTTTTCTACAGTTTAATTTTTTTGTTCACAGTTCATATACTATTTGTATACAATACCTATATATAACTAAACAGGAAGTAACTGATGTTTCTCATTGGAAACTTCTGTTACTTCCTGTTATTTATAAATATCTATTATATATATATGTATGTCTGTTTGGAACCAAATGTCGTGGAAATGAGGCAACTATTATACAATATTATTTATTTATTTAGAGACCTTATGTCGTACTTTAGTGTAATTGGTAGAGCATCCAACTTAGCAACAGAAGATCTAAGGATTGATTCTGGTGCTAGCAAAGCTGTTTCTCGAACTTCTTATGAATTCCCGAGCAATAAATCCATAAACCTATTCTTTTTATTAATTTAGAATATGGATCTTTTTTGGTAGCTAATTCCAAAGAAGTGACAGATTCACTAATAACTTTATTAAATCCATTTCTATTCTGTATTTGTAAATTAGAGAGTGATTAGTTAGGAGATTCATAGCTTGTATTCAACCACATCTACAATGATCAGTGGTTATTAAATTTTATTTATGAAAGAGTTGAGCACAATGAACATGGGTTGTCCTAAATCTGTTTATGAAATTCTAAGTAATGTTTAGGATGATCAAATCTAGCTGGCTTGAAAAAAAATTTATTGTAATCTTATAAGAAGTCCATTTTTTATAGTATAAGACTTCAGTTATTTGAAGATATTTTTGATTAAAATATAATCAAATGGCTTTATTGCCTGGGAATTCATACAAAGTTTGAACACTGGAAGTGATAGAAACTGGATACAATTTTTGAATCTTAAATTCCAGAGTAGACCAAACAGCACAAAGCAGATTCCTGGTTAAACATTCAGAAAGAGAATAAATCTTGATTTAAAATAAGTCTTAGATAATGAAATTATATTTTAAGTTATTAGAAAGTCTAAATCACTTTAAACAACTTTTTATTTTTTTTCTGATTTCTGGTGGAGCAATATGTGGTGAAAGAACAGAAAGCCACTGAAAAATGAATAGACTTGAATTTTGCCAGTAATATTTCTCATAATAATATTTAAATATCTAAAAATTCAATGTGGACACTTTCTCTCCAAACAGGAGCACAGTATTTACAAGTAAATATGCTAGTATTAAGGAAACTATTGGTAAAATATAAATATTTTCCTACTGTGTTTTACACATTGGGTCAAAAATTCACAACACATTTTAAAAAGTTATCTAAAAAATATTAAAATAAAATAAAAAAACATTAAATATGCATAAGAATTTATTTTCATAGTCAGTCTCAGATGCAAAAATTTTTAGATATGATAATGCATAAAAACATAAATGAAAACACATTCTGATATTATCAAATAATTTATTAAACATCACATTTACATAGTGATATTCAAAATAGTTTTTTGTCTTGTTCTTTCTTTTTTTAACAGATATGTCAGTGATATTTAATAAAACATATTCATTATTTATTCATTAACTACTCAAATACTATTATATCATTTTAAAATACTATTTCATATTCAGAAATTTATAAATACTTCCTTGTGAGAAAATAATTCTTAAAGTCTTATTTTTAATAACTATGAAGAAAAATATCACATCGCTGAATGCAATGAATTTACAACGGCAAGCGGCAGTCTCTTCTGTAGGCAAACATCCCCCAGCTATACCTTACAAAGCTTAAATTTACAATACTTTTTTCATTTGTAGACTATTCAATGATAACTTATAGTGGCTCTTATTCATATTTATGCAACACTAAATGATGACATCCAATAATCATTCAGAGAATGATAAACAGGTCTTACACATACTTTTGGTGGAGATGGCAAAAACGTAAAACAAATTCTGACAGAATATAAGTTATTAGGCACGATGAAATAGGCAGGTAAGAAAAAATAATAATAGCAATTTTAAAAAGTGTTAACAAAAACCATTATTTTATCTAAATAATGTAAAACTGAATGAAGCAGTAGACACTTCATACTTTATACAGTCATTTCATGTAATACTTGAGCAAACTATTACCCCATATTCTTTCGATTACCCCAACCTCTTCTATGATCTGCAAAAAAGGAATATATATACATTTATATAAATTAACAAAATATAAAATTTAAATAATTAAAAGCTAATTTTAAATCTATATTTGCTTAATTTGATATTCATAGTCATCAAATTATAACACTTCTATTTTAAAAAACATTTAAAAGTTTCTATTTGTTTATTTGGATAGTGGAATTTTTTTTTAATATTTAAAATTGAAAGGCTATAATTTGATAAATATGAGTAGGATATTAATACTTTGAAAGTATACTAGCTTTATTAAAATAAAGATTAAATTATATACTCTGTTATAGTATTTTTATATTATAAAAATATACAGACAAACACTACAGTAAATCATATTATTTGAAGACTTTCTGAAAGCTAAATGATGGTTCATACTACATTTCATATCTTTATGCTATTTAGGACTACTATTTTTAGTATCAAATGCATTTATTTAATTTCGAAATTGTTTATTTATTTGAATTAAATCTTGTAACTGATTTTTAACATACTTCTATTGAATGAATTTTCTTCATATTTTGTACACATGTTAGTTATCAATAACAATGAAATATGACAATGTAATATTTCAAGGTTGTTCAGTTTAAAAGTATTGGCAAAGTGAGTTTCAAATTGCATTGATATTAGTTCAATAAGTTTTCAGTGATGCACAATAAATGGTATATTTTTTAAAATTATGCTTTCATTGAATAATTATTTTATTTTTTTGTTTTTAATGCATTACAAATCAAATTAAATGAAAGTATTTTGTTGTTCTAATCCTTACTCACAAGATGCTGATTAATGAAAAATCAATAAGAAATTTTATATAAATGATCCTAGTGACTTAATAATTTATTCTTCTAAATCAATTACAATAAATATACACTTTATTATTAACATATATATATATATATGCCAGAAGTATCCTACAATGGTATTTTATGTGTATATTCGGCTAACATGTTATAAAAGTTGCTACCTTTCATTATCTAACAGGGTCTTTCTTATTATATCAATGTTTTTGCAGCAATTTGAATTTTTATAGTAGTCACTTCCCATTTAAAATTGTTATCATTAGCTGCTTTTGCAATAGGGTTAAGAAGGCATGAATAGTTTAAATATGTAATCCAAATTAAGCATTAACAAATTAAAAACTCTGCAACTTATTCTGTAAAAAAAGTTATTATTAGTCAATTTTAGGAATTAAACATATAAATACTATGTCTTATGATTAATGATGAATCATGCATTTAAGCACAGTATGGAGACTAACATATTCACAAGATTAAATACAAACTTTCAGTAATTACTAAAGATTTTGAAAAGAAATGTTTTTTTAAACCAATACACAAGATGAATATGGGATTTAAATATTTAATAAAATAGTAGTATGGAAACTTCAAATCATATAGTGAAGTATGGGGAAGGATTATTGGAGTAACAAGTTAAAAATTAGAAGCAAATTGTATGGATAAGAGCACAAATAATTATTATTGATACCATTGAAAGAATAAAGAGAATGATATGGAAATGGGCTCAATATACTTATTAGAAAATATGTCAACAGAAGGACAAGATTTCTAAGAGACTTTAAAAAATATGAAAATAAACAAAAAAGATGGATAAGAAAGTTTATTAGAGTGATATGGAGAAACTATAAGTTGAAAAAACTGGATGAAGCTTTATGTCAAACTCCAAATTGAAAACAAAATGATATTTAAAGTCATTCAATGGATCAATCATATTTAGTATTAATAAGTTAATAGGGTTGAATTATATCTACTAGTAATTTATAATCTCTTCATCAAAACAAGACTATACAGCAACTAGACTTTGCACAAAACTACAATAGCATTCACAAAATAAATTAAGACCTTCAAAATGGAAACAGTTCTCTGCGAAGCAAATGGAATAGCTATTTTGTATGCACACTAATTATTAACTAAATAAATGATAGTGTATCTAACTTAAAAAAAAATCTGGATTATTAATGCCTATGATTTTTTCTTCAGATATTAGGAATGCATTAAAAATTTAGAGAAAATAATTAGAAACATATGGAATATCAGAACAATGAATCAAGCAGAAAAATAAAAGGACTTAAATGTTAAATATTGTATGATTACACACAAAAGAAAAACGATAAGGAGAGATAAATTAATATAATAGATATGAAAGTTTTTTTTTAATTCAAGAGATAACAATGAAGTTATTAAAATTGTTTGGACAAAATGCAAAACATTATTTACTTAAAAATTCAACCCTGTCACTTCTGGTGCTTGATATCTTATGAACCAAGCAATAAACCATTCGATTATTTTATATTTCAAGAAATCTTGTACTTAGTCATATAGACATGATGAATTAATGTGAAAAAAAAAAAAAGAATAAAAAAATAAAAAACTAGTTATAATTGTAGAATTAAAAAAAAAAAGAAATTGTGGTCTGAAGAAAAGTAATGAAAAAGACGATTGATAAATTCTTATAGATAAAATAACATGTTAATAATGAAGTTTTTAAAAAATCATATAAGAAGAATTTAGACTTAAATAAAGTAATTTGGAAATAGTACAAAAAATACATTCTGTAGCTGAGATTTTATAGTGGATAGAATTATATAAAACAGAAAGAAAAATAAAAAAAAGCTTTATGCAAAAGGAATTTATATCCAAAATTAAATATTGATTCTAGAATTAAATTGCTTATGTTTAATTAATAATTTTTATAGTTTTTAGTATGTGTTTTCTTATATATATATATATACCAAAATACATAAATAAAATAATAATCAGATATTTACTAAATATTTATGGTAACATTATTTATAAATATATTTATTTACAATAAAAATATATTAAATTTAGTACAGAGATTTAGAGGAAATTTTAAATTGCTATTTTTCAAAAATTATTACTTAGTAGTTAAAAGGTGCAAGACATTTCAAATATAAGTTTTATTTTTATTTTTTTAAAAAACTAATTAGTCAAAACTATTATATATTACATAAAGCATTGTGAAAAGAATGTTATGGAAAGTGTGTCTTTTTTGTGAAGAATCATATAATATTTGACCAACAATGGTTAAAACCATTTTTCATGGAAAAAACATTTTGAGTTCTCAGAAAATAGTCAGTCTGGAGAAAGTTAATATTTAAATCAGATAACTATGGGGAAGTATAAGAGATTTGTTATGTGATCTTAAAAAAATTGGAAAATTATCATTTTGTAAGATAACAATGATGTATAAAGACCATGTATGAATATGCGATGTTCAAAAAGTCTTTAGTAATGAAACCAAGTAGGATAATAAGTGATAAAAGTGCAATCTAGATTATTATCACATAGCATGCTTTCAGTCATCCATTATTTAATAACGTAACTTCTTTTGCATCATAATACTCACAATATTAAGCTTTAAAATGGTATTCATCCATAATTATTTTATTTGTGAAGCTCACAAAGTATGATTTTGGTAGACTCTAATGTTCAATATATATAATGATTTATTTGACTGGTTTTATTTTTTAAATTTAATATTCATAATGAATGCTGCTGCTCTCTCTCTCTCAACAACAAATTTAGCTTTTTATCTCAAATAGTTCTAAAGCTTCCATTCTTCTATCATTAATGAATGCACTTTTCAGATACTCCAGCTAAACAATCATCAATAATATGATCTTTTGTCCATATGGTTTATGCAGTGATAGACTGGAGAGATAAAGAATATATGGAATAGCAACAAACCATTCTTTTTTTTTTTAAATGTGATTCTTTTAAAGTCAGACAACCCTTCTATTTCTTTTCACAGGCTTATGAAATAGATGACAATTTCCTGGCAGAAATTCCTCATCATTTCCCTAGGATTCTATCTGCAAAAGAAAAAAATATGATTGTGTATTATATGATGTTAAAAATATTTTGGTGTTTCAATATATTGACTCTTCTAGATTTGAACAATCATATGATCATTGAATACTGAAACAGTAAGATTCGTATTCGAATCTTAAGTTTCACCTTTTTTTTATCGTCTCTCACCCACCACTCTATCCTACCCAAATTTAAACTTTTTTGGTATCGAATTGTGTGTGTAGCAATATTAAAAATGAATAAATATATGTAAAATCCATCATAAACACACACACGTTTCGATAACAAATTTAAAGCAATAGATAAAAATAATTAATGTAATTGGTATTTTTTTTAGTATATAAAATTATATAATTTTAACCATTTATTTTAAATGATAAAGCTCGTTATTTATTGCTTTGTTTAAATTTCATTTAGTAATAATTTTAGAAATAGATTGTAATATTTAATTAAAAGTAAAAGTAATCTTATGTTCCCTTTTGTATTTGAAATTTTAAAAGTAACGGTCGGTGAGAGATAATAATTAATTAAAAATAAAAATTCCCTAAAATCTAATTACCAAAAATATAAATGTAAAATTAAATGTGAACAATAGTAAAGCAGCTTTCTATAGAAATTAAACGTATAAGAATGTACTGATTATCCTCGAGGCAAATGATTGAATCCAAAATAAAATATAACAAAAAAGTAAAAAGATAAGATCAAGAAAGGAGAACATTTTGGACTGTCTCAGAACTTTCAGTTGAACTTTAGCTTTGCTCTCGATCAGAGAGTCTCCATATATATATTAATTTACCTACAACAGTATGTGTGAGTAGAAAGTGCCAAAGACTATTCTCCACGGAGATGGTCTATAGTATGCCGTGAACCTTCACATATGTCCCCCAGAATACCAACCAAGATCAGCTGCCCGAACAATTAGAAAGCTGCTGTTAAATTAAATGAACCATCTAAATGCTGGAAAGAACTGCTACTAGGGAGATCATGAACAATTTGCTACTGACTACTGAATTTGAAAACTTCTCATAAAACAGGTACCTGTACTACCCAAGCTCTAGAGTACTCCACTAATATCATGCTATAGCTCATTCTTTATATTACTTATAAACTGTAAAATTCTCATTTGTAAAACTATAAATTTAATAATTAATCTATTATGTAAATTTCGTTAATAATCTAGCTTGCCTAATTCTATCTTTCTTGGGTACGTATTTCTAAATTTTACATTTTTATTATTTAATTATCGCATGCTTAAAAGATTTCTGACCGGACCTCGCCAAGTTTAAATTTATTTTAATCAAGATGGATGCCATCTTGTCCAGTGGCCTCTTAATATATTTCTTTTATATATTGTTGGATAGTCCGCTCAGAAATCTTCATAATTTTCTAAATATAAATTCAATGCTTCATTTATTGTAATGCAGGGGTCTACTACTTATCAAATGGCTGATATCAGTTATTAATACTCACCCAGCTTACCTAATGTTTTATATTTTATTAAGTTTTTAATTAGTAATTCCGTAAACTGCATTTCTTTGAGAGTCAAAAACGTTCTTTATTAAATGTTGATAATGTAGGGCCGAGTTATAAAATATATTTAAATCTTAACAGAATAGTCTGTAGATTATGCATGTGTTACGTTTTAGAGATGCGATGACCTATTATAAGCCTTGGATGCTCCAGATTCTTTAGGATTTAAAATAATCCCAGTCGTTCTACAAAAGTTGACAAATGAATGTCTCGTAGGACTTGACGACCGTCATACAGCCTGGAAGCAATCGTGGCACGAACCACTTGCCCCTGGTTATGCTTATGTGACATCTTATCTCTTTGGGCCTACGGAAAACGCCAGCCTGTTGTTCTAAACTCATCCATGACTTCGCAGTTTCAATATACTGCCATTCCATATCGCCTTTCTAGACGTATCACGTGTTTCTTTTTATTAACTCTATTATTCAATGTATAACTCCGTCTCTGCATTAGTGATATAACTCACTCTCAAATAAATGTTTGCCCATAGTAATTAGTAAATATCTTTAATTAAATAAATATATATCCGCCACTACGATTAATCCTACTTTAGATTCTTGCATTGCAAAGGTATAAATCCCTGAAGGCAAGCTCTTGAAATACTTGCTCGAGAATTTTAGATAGCTAGATTACGTCATCATATAAATGTATTTCTCTTTGTAAACATAACACTATCGTAAAATACCGCTACTGAGATCTTAAATATAAAGTATTATTGGTAAAATGATTTCGCATAAATGTTTCCAAATAAATAAATGTATTTCTTTAATATATAACAGTATCGGAAAATTCCGCTACTGAGATTTAAATCTTGCCAAATATTAGTTAAATGTGTTATAAAAAAATGTTTTAAATAAATAATTTCAAACTATACGTCTGCCGTTACATCTTTATTTATTCAATACCCATTCCATATATTTCCTTGATTCTGTAAAATATAAATATTTAATATTGCTGTTATTATTGGCTAACTCGAAATAAAATTCTTGATTCTCTTGCATATCCCTGACCACCGTGCCTAAAGAAATATTTGCTAATGTCGCATCGATGCGTTGTTTCGTATATTGTATTGTGGAACCGATAAACTATGTTTGAACTTAGTACTACAGGTAGCTTCGCTACCTAGATGGTGCTGCAGTTCTGTGTGGTGGTCGAATTCTGCACTATGTTAACGAATCACATGTTCCTGACCATTACAATACTGACACTTTTGATCAACATTGCAAGTTCATTATCTACTTTTTTTTTTTTTTTTGCCTACCATGCTTCTACATTTCTTCTTATATTATTAACAAACTATATCATTTAAAAACTCATCAGTTATTATTTCCTCCACTTATTCCTTTCTAATTTCCATAAATCTATCTTAAACCTTTCTTTTGTCTCACCATTTTGGTTATTATATTTTTATTGCTGCATTAATTTTTTTATTTTTGAAGTTTCCAATGTTAATTTGTTGTCTCTCTCTTCATCTTCCATTCAATCAATTTTCTATGTTTATTAAATAGTAGACATTTTCACTGATTTCATTTCATGCTCTATACATCCATATAAGATTATAGAAAATGATTCATTTTCATTTGCTACATTTATAGCCCTGACACTGGAGGTCATTATATTAAATTTGGCAAATGCTTTGAGATTAATTAAAGACTATTTAATGCTGTTTAATGGAAAATCATTGATATTGATCATACCATCATTATTTCAGAAAACAATATATATATAATGCAAATATTAAAAAAACAACAACAAATAATAGAAATATTTAAGGAATTTGCTTTAATATTGTTTTATAGGTATGTGGATAATTAATATATACACATGATGAATTCATTTAAATTTTATTTAGGAATATAATTTTTATTTATTCTTTATGTATAAAAATCAGAATGGATTTATTGCTGGAGATTTCATAAGAAGTTTGACACCAGAAGTGCTAACATCGGAACTGATTCTAGACCCCACATTCCAAAGCCTAACATTCTCACACTGGCTGATAATAGACTTGTTTAACTGTTCCAAATTTTAAAGAAAATATAAAACTTTTATATATTTAGAATTAAACAATGGAAATCCACTAAAACATGATTTTGTAAAAGTAATAGTGTATCGATGAAGAGAAACAACTAGATTAATTTAGGAATAACATTTTAAATCTATTTAATATATATTTATGCTGGCTATAAAAAGGATAATTATATATTTTGAGTTTTACTTTTTAGCTGAAAAAAAGAGAAAGAAGTAAAATTCAACTCCATTTAGTATTACAATCAATATAGAAGAGTAGTAATTGTTTAAAAAGTGGTCAGAAAAATCTTTATGATATTACATTCAAATATCTATCTATCAGTATAATGTCAAGAAAAACTCTCTGTTTATTGCAGGTTATTTTCTTTAAAAATAATTCATTTGACTTCATGGAATCATTACCTGCAAAATCTATTTTATGGAAACTATTTACTTCAATAAGTAAACTTAAATCTCCATTGAAATGTATTTTAAAAGGAAAGAAAGTGAAGGATTTCTATTTGTGTATTTCAATAACAATAACATAGGATCTTTTTTCATTTTTTAAAAAAAAAAGGTAAAGAGAGCATTATTGCCACAATTACATTTTTCTCTAAATAAAAAAAAAAAAAATCCATATATTTATTTTAATTTATTAGGCAAAATCAAATTTATTTTAATTAATTTAAACAAATTATCTATAATTTTTTATTAGTATATACACATAAATATAATTTTGTATAAGTACACAAAAATATTTAATATTAATAAAAACATTTCTTTATAAAAATAAAGGATTTTAATTCAGTTATTTAGCTCAAATGAGAAGATAAAGGATCAAATTTTTTTCTGGTTTTTCTATGGCCTATAGTGATTGTTGATGTAATTCATAATATTTTATTTGATTTATGAGCCAACTTTTTAAATGATAAAGTTCTCTATCATCTTTTTTTAAAAATTAAGTCCATTATAATATTTAATCAATCTACTAATTAAAGGTATTATTCAATCATTTATCCAAATTTATTATAAAGTCTTTGGCATTTTATTATCTAAGTATATATTTTAATGTCTTGATAATCACAAGAGTTTATGCTTAACCTTAATTCTATCCTGGAAATATCTTTATGTGTAAAAGTGGGTGCATTTGTGCTCCATGAATCAATCTTGATACAGTCTCAGTTAAACTTGCATACATAATTGAATGACATGTTTTACTGGTCTTGCCAGTATTTATATTACTTTTATGTTGTTTCAATAATTGATCGTTCTTGCTCTATGATAATCCCCCCACTCCTCCAAATGTTGCTTCAGAATAAAATGGCTTTAATTATATACATACACATCTATGAAATATATAGGTTATTGTAATATCAGTGTAACTTGAATATAGGGTTGTCTTTGCTTAGAAAGAGTAATTTGAAGATTAAAAAATACATAAAGGGCCAATAAAATGAAGAGGAATAAGGTGATTCCTTAATTAGTATCTCAAGCATTAAATACCATCATACAAATTGGCTATGCCCCATTATGGATCATTGGTATTTTGACTGGTCAATATTTAGAATAAGTATTAGTACAAATTTACCATTACAATACATATATATATATGTACACACACATTACACATATACACTGTAAGTTTTTCTTCATGAATTATCTTTGATTGGAATAAGTAAATATAGATGTAATTTCTTGCTTGAAATATATATAATTTTTTCAATTCTTAGACATATCCATTTTAATTTAAATTGAGTTGTCATTTAATGTTTTATTTTATGAATATGACCACTAAAGTTTGCCAATTTTCTGTTGTCAGATACATAATTGAGCTAACAATAGAACTATGGAATCATTTAATTAAATAGAATAATTGATTGATTAATTGTTTGGAATTACATAAGAAGTTTAATCACAGAAAGTGACAGAGCAAAACTATATTCATGGATCTTGAGTTCCAGAATTTGCCACTCTTCCAATAAATCAAATCCTGCAGAGCTATTAATGAATTGATAATAAAAATAGTTACTAAACAAAAAACAAAACTGAACATACTGTTCTCTAAAACAGTGTGAAAAAACAACACCCCCCCCTATCCAGTGTTTTCTAAAAAAAAAAAAAAAAATAACCCTCTCTTTCCTCAGTTTTCAGTAACTGATTAAATATTTGAAATTCTTCATATAAATATTAATCAGTTCTCTTTCTGCATATAAAATTAGGCTAATTATTTTCTAGTTCTTAGATTTGACTAAACTTGAAATCACAATTATTGAGAAAAAAATATATTGACTAACATCTGAATCATAAATGTCATACAAAATATTTAACATTCATAGTTTATTAGGATTTCAATAATTTAATTGGAATCTCGGTATTTAAAGTTGGCTTGTAATGATGTTTTTAAAATTATAAGATGCCAACTAAAATAAACATCAAAATAAATAAACATAATATGCCAATTAAGATGAACCCTATTATATTTTATTGCATCACTTTTTTATTTACAAATCAAGATTTTTAATAAGTATTTAAAAAAATGTAAACATTGCAACTTTAAAAATGGGGAGTGGGAATATAAGAACAAAAAAAATATTTTTCATTGTAACTAATATATTTTTAATGTATTGTTATACATCAACATTTAAATTAAACTATAAAATATACTTTTATTTTTTTTTTTTAAAAAAAAAAAGCGACCTGGCTTTTCTATGTTTTTTAAAATCATGAGTTACATTTATTGCCCCCCCCCCACACACACACACATTACAGCAACCATTATGAGTATTTGATTATGGAGTAAAAAATATGGAGAAATTATCTTTTAAAATTTCTACAATTATTTTGTGTTGCAAATTCAAAATAGAATACACAAAAGTAGTTGACTTTTTTTATTATATCATAAAAATAATATACCAATAATTTTTAATCAAATCTTTAATTAATGCACCTAAAAATAATTTACTTACCATCCTTAAATTCATCCCATTCCCTTGCTTTTCTAAGTACTTCTTCATCATCTCTTTCTACTGCCCTTTCTTTCTCTTCATCTTCTCTTTCTATGTCTGCTCTCATACTCTCACCAGCAATTGCTCTGTCTAATAAAGATTTCTGATTGCTGTAAAAAAATAAAAATAAAAACTGAATTTTTATCATTATAAAAGCAATTTTATTGTTTGTATTTAATATTATAAAATAAATTACAGTCATTTCTTACTACTACTACTAATAATAACAATAAAATTATGTTATTATTTGATAGCTTAAGTTAATTATGAAAAGTCAAAATAAATCTGATTTTTAAATTGGTAATCATAGTTAGTCTCATAAATATACTTTTTACTTTACTATTTCAATTCTAAAACTGGTTAACATATTTGTCAATATTTCTGTATTAATTCTGAGTAATCTGCCTTTAGTTGAGTATTAACACTGTAATAAAATTTTTTTTTTTCTGGTCTTTTATATTTTTCCTTCCATTACATATAACCATAATATTGTCTATCTAAATCTATTAATCTTTCCAGATTAATTTTTATCCTGAATGTATTTAAAGTATTCTTTTTTCTTAAAATCTTTTATAATAGTAGTCTAAAATGATTCTATACCATGCTATTTAGGAATGATTTTTGACTAGCCTAATTTATTTTCCTCATTTATCTAAGGTTAAATCAAAATTAACTTCTAAGATGTCTGACACTACATGGGCTTGTAATACAAGAATGTTAAGGGCAGTTTCTTTAGCATTAGCATATTCTGCTGAGGAATATTGTACCACTATTTATAGAAAAAGTTTTCACAATAAACTCTCCATAACCTTTGTTATTTCTTTTACTTCTAAGAGATTGTATGTTGAAATAAAAAAAATGAGCATAGGAATGAAAATTCCCATAGTGAAAATAAGAACAAATAATATTGTGGTTTTTTAAAGTTAGAAACTGTTTGTTTGCTTGTTTGAATAAGTTTTGAAATCAGAGATTTAATATACTTCAGATTTTGTGCACATTATAAATCAATGGCAATACAACATAAAAATGTAATATTTCAGACTGATCCTTAGTTTCTTTATTACAGACGGGTTGGCGGAGCAAATTTCAAATAAATTCATATCAGTTCAATAAGTTTTCAGTGATGTTCGCAAGAGTGGTGTATATATATATTAAACAAAACTTAGATTAAAATGTATTTAACAATTATTTAAAATTAAAAAAAAAAATCTTAATTGTAAAAGTTTCATTTTTTAAAAAGTGTATCAAATTTTTTCTCTGGATTGTAAAAACTGACTTTTTAAAAATGTTCTCCAAAACTATAATATAAAAAAACTTTAATATATATGATTTTACTTTCAAATATTAAGCAGATGGTGAAGATTGGATTAACTGCAAAAAATATTTGAATGCTAATAATTTAAAAATAATACATATAAAAAATATTTTTTGCAATATAAGCTTTTGTTACTGTGAACTAAAGAATCAAAAAATAATTGTTTCTTCAATCACAATTGGGATTTTTATATTTAACTTGAAATAAAAGTGAGGATATCCAGAAATTAAATAATTCAATCATTACTTTTTACAATAAGTAATTGAATTACTTAATTTCCGGTTCTGGATATCCCAAGCTATAAAAATTTCAATTGTAATTGAAAAAACTTTTTTTTTTTTACTTTTTAGTCCCATAGTAATTAAAAGCATTTATAATAAAAATATATACTATTATGAATGATATGGCATTTTTTCCCAAAGAGTGGAAAAGATATAGAACTGTTATTAGAAAAATATGAAGAGATGTGAAGAAATATAAAATTTAAATCCAGCAAGGAAAAATCCAAGATATTACTAGTTAATAAAAAAAGTTAAAAAAACTGACAAACAGAAAATGATAAATATTCTTCTTGTACAAAATGATGAGTACATGTAAGTAATTATTTTGCTAAATAAAAAAAAAAAGACATATAACTGAAAATAAGAATTGATATATAAAATAGGATTGATTAAAAATCTGGCATATTTTACATAAAACAAATATGAAATGTGTAGAATAATTCAGAAAGTAATAATGATCACTTTACAATAGTAAAAAAACTCAATTTTTTTGAGATATAATTCAAAGAAAAGTAAATAGGTATACATTAGTGGAAAATTATGGAAAACAAATGAAGTTATTCAAGCAAGGAAATGGGACGAAATTATTTTTTAATGAGAAAAATAAAAATTGTTAAAAAAGTTGCTATACATGAATAGAAATAGATTTGTAAAAAGTGTTCAACTGATTACACCCACAAGCATACAGTGAGTTAGAAAGCTTTTATAATATGCAAAATTAAAAGAACAAAATTTATTCCTATTTTTTTATACAGAAATGAAAAAATGTGTAGAGAAAAATATTAAAAGTACATTATTAAGAGAAATGGGAAAAAAGTGATAGAAAAAAAAGTAGATTTATGAAAAATGAATAGATATATAAAATAGTTTAAAGTTTTATAAGAAGAAAAAACATAAAAATGGAAAAATAGGACTAGAGAGAGCTTTATTGTTATTTGTTGCAAAGTCAAAGTTTTGGATATCAAGAAAAAGAAACAAAAAATAGAATAAGAATTCAGATTGTAATATAGAAACAGCAGGCAAAATATTGAATATTTATTTTTAGAGTAAAGAATAAATTATGTAAAGAATGAAGTAAATATAAAGTAAAGTTAGAGATAGAGATAAAGAATATTTTTGTTGTTGTTTAGGTCATATTATAGGCAAATATGAGGTTAGAGCATTGAATCTAATAAAACAGCTATTATTAAAGTAAATTAAATGAAGAAAAGGAAATAGATTAGTGCTTAATAAATAATTTGGTGATTGGGGAATGGAAAGAATAATGAGTAAATTAGTTTATAATGATTTTTAATGTAGAGAGTGTTTATCTTGACTGATAGATTCTTTTTGGGGCATATGGCCAATGCACAGAAATGTCTAGCTTTCTAAAAATAAATCATTTTATATTACACCAATACACATTCACACACATATATGTTTAATATTCCTTTCTTTAAAAATAAAGGCAATTATTTAACAATACTTGTTTGGTCATGGCAATTCTTTTACAATTTTTATATATTTCATAATTTTAAGTATTACTTGATGGCAATAGTTTTCAAATTCTACAATTAGCTATCATGAATTTGCAGTGCTATTTTCAATCTACTATAATCTTCCACATGACATCAAATCATTATCATCATCATCAACCATTATCAATCCACTGCAGGATGAAGGTCTCTCCAAGTTCAATCCATCTCTGATCTTTAGCATCTCTTCTTCACATCACCCCTGCACACTTTCTTATTTCATCCATCCATCTCACATGTGATCTCTTTCTGAGTCTTTTACAATCTCTTGGAATCCAGTTTAAGATTTCAGTTGATATCAAATATACATTTGTAAATAAATAATTTAAAAATATTACATTTATATTTTTTTATCTTTCCAGTGATATTTTCATTATTCTTGCAGTTTTTTTTTTTTTTTTAGAATCTAGAAATTGTATAAACATTTAAAATAAATTAAAAAATAGCAAACAAACATAGTCTTCTATTTTTAAAAAATAACCCATTAATTTCAATATATATGTACAATAAACTACACACAAACTTCTTTATACAACTTGATTTATTACAATATAAACTATTATAATGCACAATAATATACTCGAACGTTTCGACTATATTATTTTATAGTCTTTATCAAGGAACAACTAAAAAATACATAAACAATAAATACAAATATATTGGAGTATATTATCATACAATATAATAGTTCATATAATAAATCAAGATTTATAAAGAAGAAGTTTGTGTGTGGTTTGTTGTATATTACATTTAAATATTAATTATATAATTTTTCATTATTTTTATCTATCAATTGTAAAGACAAATTGTCTATATCTATTTCATTAATTAACATTTTCATTATGTACATTGATTCCATATAAATATATTGTAACGGTCAGAATCGTCTATCTCGCTAACACACTGCATAATTCAAATCCCAGACACTAAACTGAACATTCTAGGAGGGGTTGCCTTCTAGATATACTAAGTTCGAATCTAAAGTCCAAATTTCACAGCGCCACCTACGTGATAACGCATCTGATGCTACAACTAGTATAACCTTTTACCGGTGCCTGGTGGTCAGGGAGAAACAAAAGACTCTATACTAAGATAAGTTTGGGTGGCTAATTAACGTCTATGGATTTATAAAAGAAATGCAGAAAATATATATATATAGACCGAGACAGTGATAGGAATCAAATAAAATAAGAGATAAAATTTAGTTTTAAATAATTTCACACAATTTATTTATATAAATATAACGCCACTGTCTGCTTATATGAGACAGGGACGCGTATTAAATAATTGTTGGCATTTATATTTCAGTAATGACAAAAGGTTTTAAAACAGAATGATATATTCTATTCCTCGGGCTAATAGCGTTACGATAATGTGCTTGACAAGATAGGAACATGTGCGAGGTGCTTTGAGTAAATAGACAAGTTTAAGACAATATTTGAAATTAAATGTTCTAAAATATTTATTGATTTCGAGAATAGTACGGACTAAAGCTTACTAAGCAAACGTGGGAATGGGATCAAAGCATTTATTTGAGAATAATAATAATAGATTTGTATTGGGAGGTCAGTATTGCTGATAGTGAATTTATAAAGTTGGAGGGTAAGACTCGTTTAAGTCACGGATGTTTTGTAAAATAAATATAAAATGAAACAATATTGAAGATCCGGAATAATTACGGAGGGCATCTCGCCGCTAACTCGTAGAAAAGTATTTTGACGAACAGCCGAAACTTAGCGACTGTGTGACGATTGCGTTTAATTCCCAGGGGTGTCATTTGTGAACACCCTCTGCCTGGAAACTTGCAATAAGTGAAAAGAACGGACTTTGCCATGTAAAGAATCCTTGGAAAAATAAAACAAAGCGGTCTCAACAACCAATTCATTTACCAGCAATACGAGACTAGTGTATATAAAAACATACTAAATGGGTTTCACTTGGATTAAGAGAAATGCCCAATCAAATTCCCCGAAATTCATTTAAGAGGGTCCGCACATTCTCGACGTCAATGATGAACTTTATAATGAAAGTAGAACACGGTAATTAAAATAGGAAAATGCATGCTTGCGGGTTTTAAAAGTAAGTATAGATTTATATACGCAATCATGCATTTGGGGACACAGTTAAATTATTGACTTCGCATATACTCTTATATTAGATTAAAATCAATAACATGTAGATTTTAAACTATGTGATTATATTACATTAAAGAAAAGAATCGCCCTCGAACGAGTGATTTGCAAGACAATAAAATTGGAAAATTATAAATTTAAAATATGCCTTAATAGCGGCGTCTTATTTTCAATAGAGGGAATAGTTCACTCAGTCAAAGACGATTCTGACACATTATCATAATAAAATCAAAGAAAGCTTTATAAATAGAAAATATTAACCCAAGGATAGAGAGCAAAATGTTGAGCATATTTAAACACACAAAATAAATACACAATGAAGTTGTGAAATATAAGAAAACAATGTTAAATAGCTATAGCATGTTAGTTAGGAATCACAAGAGCTCTTGGGTTAATTTGGGTTACCTCTGGAAACGCATTTGCAGGTAGATGTTCGGCAGGTTTTATAATTCAGCAGCAAAATCTGGAATGTTCATATTTTGGCAGCGGCAGCAGCAGTTCCGGGATCCGTGTGATAATTTCTGATGGTATGGAGCAGCGGCTGGCTATTCCGAGGGGACATAGCCATCTTAAACGCCTCTACTCGGACATGTCAAGGTTAGCAAATTATTAGAATTTTAGAACAACTCAGAAACCTTTAGACAACTCAGAATTCTTTAAAAGCTTAGAATAACTCAGAAACCTTTTTACAACTCAGAATTCTTTAGAAGCTTAGAATTCTTTAAAAGCTTAGAATGGAGAACAAAAGAAAAACATCCTTTTTATAGTAAAATTTAACAATAGACTTGTCCTGGAGCGTACAAAATTATTGGACTTATCTGCTGTAATTAAATCTATCCGAATGTCTAAAGGAATTCAACATTAATTAATTTCTTTTGTTAACTTCCCCGTCGACATTCGAATTACAAACTAGATTTAATTAAAATTACTGCTACTAATTAAAGAAAACTTAAGTGGACAGCTGCTGTTTTTAGATAAACTTATATAATTAAACTATTGTCCCTCATTTATTTTAACAGAAATATTTGGGATGATTTTTATTAAATAAAACGAAAATTATTTTATTTTAAATTGTAATATTTGAATCTATCTACTAAACGAATATTTACTAAATGAATTTTATTTTAAATCAAAATATATTACGACGGTAATATATTTGTAAATAGATCCAAACAAAATAACTAACAATTTATAATTTTGATATGTTTTAAAATGGATATCATAGTGTGTGCGCAATTACGACTTATATAACTTACTTTTTAATAAATGTAAATTATGTGAACAAATACATAATTCATAATATTTTATTTTATTTGGGAATAAGTTATATATAATACGAGCATTGTGCTCGTGGTTTAAAATTAGGCGGGATTTTCGGTATATAAGTGTATTTCAGACACACTACGATAGATTGGGGTTCAAACTAAGGTATGAGGGTAGGAAGTAGGTGAGAAAAGGTGAAACAAAGATCTGCAAAGCAGACCTTACTGTTTCAATATTATACATACTTCAATAACATTATTAATACCTTTTTTTTTTTAAAAAAAATTCAAATTGTATTCCTTTTATTATATTTTTTGTTTCAAGGAAAAAATGAATATATATCTATAATAGAAACAAATATTCTTTCTTTGCCGATAGTAGTTATGATCACCAGATCTACACAATGCTAACAATGCAAAGAACAAAAACAATCCTTACAAGACATGTCTTCTTCAAAAACTAAATTTGTTCAGTCCTTAATTTAGTAAAAATTCTAAGAACTTAGCACAGCAATGAACAGCATGGTCATAGCATACTATATAAGGCGGGAACAAATTTATATCCTATTTACTATTATATATATTTTTAATATAAATAATGTATTCATCCACATCTGTAACTGGTATTTAAATGTATTGTATTAAATTATTACAATTTGCTTATTAGTTATAAATTCTATTTTTAACTATTTATCAAGTGCACAGGCAGTATGTAATTAGAAAGACAAAGGCTTTAACATTTTCCACATATGTCTTAAACATTTGTATAATAGCCAAATGATGTACTTTGGACCTCTCAAACCTTGACATAAGATATGAACTTTATAAAGATAAGAGCGGCTGTCTTATCTTTAACATAAATTCTTAATTATATAGGCGAATCTGAAGCATCTTCATTTGAGAGTTTGAAGATATTACTGTCTTCACATTTAAATCCATTTCCTTTCCCAAATTAACTTACATGAAATCTTGCAATTTATGGAAATATAGAAACTAATGTAACATTCTAATTATTTATTGAGAACACAGACATATTAGAAAGAGAAAGGCTTTAACCTTTTTCCTCATGTGCCTTAAATGTTTGTATAATGGCCAAACAATGTAGTTTTTGACTACACAAGCAAGAATTTGGGTTAAAAATAAGATGGCCGCTCTTATCTTTATAAAGTCCCTATCTTGTATTATGGTTTGAGAGGTACCTTTATAGTCAAAAACTATATCGTTTGGTTATTACACAAACCTTTAATGTGCATGTGGAAAAAAATTAAAGTCTTTCTCTTTCTAATTACATACTGCCTATGTGCTTGATAAATAATTAGAACGATACAATAGTTTATATATTTCCATTAAAAAGATCTTAATATTAACTTATTTTAAATTGCAAGATTTCATGTAAATTAATTTGTGAAAGGAAATAGTAGATTTAAATGTGAAGAGAGTAATATAAGAATTTAGGTTAAAGATAAAATGGCCGCTCTTATCTTTATAAAGTCCCTATCTTGTGTTGAGGTTTGAGAGGTCCCTCTATAATTAAAAACTACATCACTTGGCTGTTATATAAATGTTTAAGGTAAAGGTGGAAAAAGGTTAAAACCTTTCTCTTTCTAATTACATGCTGCATGTGAACTTGATAAATAATTAGAATGTTACATTAGTTTCTATATTTCCATTAAAAATATCTTAATATTAATTTGTTATAGATAGTAAGATTTCACCTAAGTTAATTTGTGAAAGGAAATAGTGGATTTAAATGTGAAGAGAGTAATATCTCCATGCTCTCAAATCAAAATGCTTCAGATTGGCCTATAAAAACAAGAATTTAGTTTAAAGATTAGATGGTTGCTCTTATAGCTTGTATTGAGGTTTGAGAAGTACCTCTACAGTCAAAAATTACTTCGTATGGCTATTATACAAACATTTAAGGCACATGTGGAAAAAGGTTAAAGCCTTTCTCTTTCTAAATTTTATTTTTTTAAAATAAACATTAATATACTCATTGTAATTCTTTCTTTAAAATTTTTATTCATTTTATATTAAATAAAATTAATTGCTAGTTTTAAATGAATATTATTTTATTTAATTTTAAATTAAAGGAAACCACTGTAAAATGGTCAACTTGTTCAACATGAGAACTGCACACAGGTATATGACATGAATAAACATTACATACATGTTTTAATTTTAGATTAATATTTCATATTCATATTTATGGAAGTACAAGTAAAATACTGACTGCTAATTCAGATACCTATAATTCAAAAATGTCTAATATTCAGACAATTTTCCAAAGGTAATTATTAACTTTTCAAAATTGTCTTAATGTAACAAATAATTCACTTAAATATTTTTAATTTGATTTTGGAATACAAACAAATAAAAAACAAAACAAAAACAATACACTACTGTAAATATATTAATATATATATAAATATAAAATTAAATAAAAAATACAGCCCAATATACACCTGTAAATTAAGAAGCCTAATTATTGTGAGCATCATATTATATCCTTTTTTGATTTTTACAGATTGTTAAATTCATAATCAAAGCTGTCACTGATTATAAAAAACACCTTATTTAAGAATAATTGTTTTTCAATGTCTTCTTGACTTTTTTTAAAAAAGATTATATCAAATTGCTAGTGAAGAAGAGAAAAATCACTGAATAAACTGATTTAATAAAGATAAGACATTCAAATTTTTAAAAATCTTTTAAAAGAAAAACTACAAAGAATTGTTAAGTGGAAAAGAGAAAACAAAATGCTGACGAAAGTGATCTTATATTTTAAATAACAAATGGAGAAAAATGGGATATTAATTAGCACAGCAAATTATCATTTTCATTAAAATAATATGCAAACAGGCATACATTTTAAATAGTTTTATATTATTATTAATAAAATAAATTTATATTGTATACAAAAATAATTTATATAAACATGTACAAAGCTGTAGATAGGAGAATTATTATTAAAATTTGGTAATCCAGAAAAAAACATTCATAGTAATGTTCTATTAACAACTCTATAAATAAATAACTCTTATTAACATGCAATATTAGGAATATTTAATATTTAGAAATAATAATCCTCAAATGTGCATACTAATATAAATCAGACTTTCATTTAATAAATCTGCAAATAAAACTCTGAGATATTACTTAACTTAAATAATATTATTAACTTTTTTATATATTTTATTAAGAACGGATTTATTTAATAAATTAATCCTTCTTTAATGAATTCATTATATTGATTTATCTTAGTAACAAAATTATTACATGCATCATTAATCCTACCTTTATGTTATTTGATTTATATACTTCTGCTGAATATATACTTCGAATCTTCAAAAAAGAGTCTCACAATTTCTTGGCTTGGGATAATAAAATTGATGGATTGGTAGTCACTCAGATAGATGAGAAAGAGATATGGGAGGAATAAGAAGGGGCATTACGTAAGGATAAGTAACAATCTATTACCTGCAATTTAGTCATATAATTAACTATACATACATTTTAAACCTTCTAATAGATAAAAATAAAAAGTGGGATAGGATCAACTTTTATTGTACAAATTCCAAACTCCTTTGAAATCTGGTGGCATCCAATTGAATGATGAGTAAATATGGTGGTAACCACCTGAGCCAATACAAAATGGAGAAATAGAAATTCAAATTAGTCTCCAAAATATTTCATCAACATTCCGGATTGTCTATTTAAACCATCACTAATAACCATTACAACATATATATCTTGAAAATCATATCCATTTTTCCTGTATCTTATAATCATATATTAAAAACAAGTAATATGACTATTTATTATGTTTGAAAAATGTATAAAACATAATGCACAACTAGAAAGAATATCAAAATATGAATTAAAGAAATGGCATGCATCAATAATAAAAGTTAATAGCTATATTTAATTTTAGTGTAAAATTAAATTATTTATTTATGTTAAAATAAATGTAGTAATTTCTTAAGTTAAAAATGTATGTTAGTAGTTAATATTGAAGTAGTTTAATGGTAGCAAAAGTAAAGGTGTTCTGATAAAATGATGCTTATAAATAGGAATATATGTATATATGTGTGGCAAATAGAGAAAATAGTTTTTAAATAACCAACTGAAACACAAAGATCTTTTCAGAGTTCCTTATATAAAAATAGTAAAGAAGCTGGATTTACTCACCATAGTTACCATGTAGCTGCTGATTGGTGAGGGGCAGAAAATTTTCTATCCCTTGTTTTACAATCTAGCCAAAAATAAGTAGATAATGATTTACCAACCAATATAGGATAATTAGCTGTATGGACTACAGGCTGGTTATCAAAAAGAAAATTATAAGCTGATTGGAACCTAAAAAGGCATAATAAATAGATGCCACTAAACATCACATGATCACTATTTCTTATGCTTGCTCATAACTGTTTTTAAAACAGGCAAAACTCTCCATACAGTAGTGACACTCAGTGCAAGCCAGAGTAATCAACGGATGCCAGAAGACTTGTGCATAAAATCTCTAACCAGTCCCTACTCATCCAATATCCCCAGACTAGTTTCTAGCTTGTGGCTAGATTTTAGGATCTAGATGCAGTGCTCTCAGATCCAAAGCTCCTCACTGACAAAAGCCACAAGCTAGAAAATAGTCTGGGGATATTGGATGAGTAGACACTAGATAGGGATTTTATGCACAAGCCTCCTGGCATCCATTGATTACTCTGGCTTGCACTGGGTGGCACTACTGTATGGAGAAATTTGCCTGTTTTAATAAGTGGATGCCTTACTATAATGCCATGAGACTCATATATATATATATGTGTGCATAAAAATGGAATAAAAATATGTTTAGTTATATGAAATACAAAATATTTTTCATTCTTACGTGCTAGCAAGAGCAAAAGTTCCATCCTTCAATTTTTCTTCATAAAATTCATCTACAGTCATTGTAGGAATACTAGGATAACCAGCCCCATAAACTTGCTTTTGAAGGAGATCTCGTGTAATGATAACAGGTTTAAGAGATTTCTTTGGGATGGGGTGCTTCTCGTGTGGTACATCCTGTTCTGCTTTAACTTTTGCCATATGTACTAAAATAGGTTTTTCAGCTGAAAATAATAAGATGGTACTATGTAAGTTATTTTTGATGAATGCCAATAATGGTAAACAAATGCGATATTATTAAAATTTTACAATGAAATAATAATGTGTCAATCAAATAAGCATAATGTCAATATGAGATATATTTCTGTTGTATATTTCACTATGAATCATTTCAACAAGTGCAGGTTTTATGTACAAAAAATTAAATCCATATGAGAGTGTATTTACAATCACGATTATTAAGTATGGTACTATTGTTAAATCATAATTGTTATTAGAAGTCCCTCATGAACAAGTACAGCTATTCTAACGTCAGAAAAAAAAAGCCAAAAGATAAAAAGGCTGAATGTTTATGTCATCACCAGATTAACTAAATTTTAGCATGACTAATACTTTTTCATGCATTATTGTGCTTGTAATTCTAATTCTTGTGCAAATAGATTAATCAAATTTTACCAGGCTCTTCGTAGTGATTGCTTATTGTGTTGTAAAATTAACACCATTGCAAAAGACCGGTTAACAGTCATCACTTGATTATTATGCTATGAAGTGGTTTTATTTTTCATTCAGGCGCCCATCTATATCTATGTCATTATTTACAAAAACAAACTTTGTATTCATTAACTGGTTTTGGAGCAGAGGACTTCTATTAGATTCCTGTGGCAGGGCACAGAGTCTACACAACAATTTACCAAACAATTCCTATTTTGCAGATTTACTCAATATACAACTAAAAGCTAAATGCTTAAATTTGCAATATATTAGATCAATCAATAGAATGATTTCACAAAGACAGATATGGATATCATATTCAAATTGGCATAGAATGTTATTCAAAAAATTTATCTAGGTAAAAATTGAATTAAAACTACGTAAGTTTGATGAAACAATAAATGGGATATTAAGCAGAAAGATATATTTCATTTTAATGATGTATATATATATTTCTACAATGAATATAATATACTTATATAATTTTTAAGTGCTTTATTTTAGTCATTTATTTTTCAACATGCTTAGAAATTTATATATTATGAATACTTGCATACATACATATAATTTATTTTAATTCTCATCATTTTGTCAAAATAGTGTTTGGTTTAGATGGGTAGAGAGGTTTGCTGATCATTGCAAAGATATAGATAACTGTTTTATATGTAAGAACAAAAGATTAATCAGACAAAAAAATATCATAGAACAAAATACAACAATGAAAAGGATCTAATCAAAATCAAAAATTAAATAAAGATTAAGGGTCAGATATAAGAATTGAAACTCTTCTGCACGGTCAGTAGTTTGGTTATTTCATCATGTTTATTAATGCTATCCAGTCTTTTCAAAATCTTCTATGTATCTCCCTACATTTTATCTCATGATGATTATCTCAACTGGATAAAATATTGGTGGGTGGAAAAATCAAGAATTCTGTTTTGTTCTTAGTCATAAAACAGTTATCTATGACTTTGGAGATGACTATGGAATAATTTCTCAACTTAGTTTAAAGGCAGTGTCATTTTTCCAAAACATTAGTACTCCACATAGAAGGATGAAAGAATTAAAATTTACATTTATGACAACTTTTATTTCAATATATGCATAAATACACACACATATATTAAAATAAAGACTTATGAGTAAAAAATGAGAATAGTCTTCTGTTTTTCCAATATATGAGGAGAGATCCAAAAATAACTGGAATTATTCTCTGGTTTGCATACCTGTTGTAGAATATACTTCTGCTGCTACATACTTTTTGCAGGAACCCTTCTGCATCAATGTGCCAACTGACATAATTGTGTGAAATTGTGGAGCCACGTGGCTCATTTTTTTGTGAAGTGATCAATGTGAAATTCTGTTTTCGTTTACAAAAAACGATAATGAAAACAGTTGTAAAACTTGAAACTGATTATAAATAAGCTGATCTCATAAAAATCTAATATTACTTATTATCTGTAGATACAATCTTCTCCTTTATAATTGTTATTTATTAATTAGTTTTTGATGAAATTCCATTCTTATCTCTTGTTAAAGAATTACTTTGTTTCCTCAGATTATGTTTTAATTTTATTTTTTAATTAAAATTTATACTTATTTTAATCTTTAAATGTGTAAGTATTTCAACATTTATACTTATTTTAATCTTTAAATGTGTAAGTATTTCAACATACACACATTATATAAATTTTTTATAATTGTTTTTCTAGCTATATATGTGTATATATTTTAACATACACATATAACACACTTCCCCCAACTTCAGAGATTTAAATTTTCTCTGAAGTCAGGATAAAATCATGAAGATATAACTATTTTTTTTTCTTTTAACCCGATTAGGAAGTGGATTAACATCTCCATCAGCTTCTTTTGTGTTAGTCTCTTCTGTTACACATTTTTTATTTTCCTTGTTAGGTTGGGTCAGCTCAAGTTCTTGTTTAGGTTCCTCAAATTGATCTTCCAGGTCAGAATCAGTTTCATTAAATAATAATGATATTAAATCTTCATTATCAATTTTTCACGATTGTGTTTTCGTACAAGTTTACCTTCATTTGTACAAACCAATACAACTTGTTTCGACAGATGTCACTTTATTATCGCTTTTGTCTAAAATTTATTTAGGCTATTTTTTGCCCATACTCATTCACCTGGCATGACGACCTTATATGTTGTAGGTTCTTGTTTAATGTAATCCTTGCTAAGTATCATGCTTGACAATTTGGTATGCCGCTTGCAACTAAAATATAATTCTATAGATGATTTTCCTGCTTTAGCAGTTGGAATAGAGTGCTGATATAAGAGTTTGTATTTTCATTTTTCCCAATTTATTTATTGACAATTTCAAAACAGCTTTTTCTGTCAAACCATTAGACTGAGGGTAGTAGAGGGATGTGAGTATGTGTTTTATCCCCCACTCATTCATACTCTCTTTGAACTTGTCTGATATGAAACCAGTTCCATTGTCAGACATTAAAGTTTCAGGAAGGCCATGATGTCTCATTGGAACCAGTGCTTTTAAGTAATTTGTATTTTGTCCACCCCGAGTATGCATTGACGATCACAAAAATAAATGTCCCTTAAATGGGCCCACATGGATGTGTTGCCATGGTCTTAATGCTTTTGGCCACAGCTCGATATTTTTAGACAGCATTCTAGTACATGAGTGACAATTACTGCAATTTTTTTATGAAATTTTCAATATCACAGTTAATGTTTAGCTAACAGACATGGCTATAGGCTAAAGCTTTTGTTCTGACTATACCTGGGTGATTTTCATACATTATAATTGCAGAATTAAATCTCTACCCTTAATTGGTATTAATACATAATCAACCATCAAAATACAGCCCTTACAAAGTGATAAATTATCACAAGTGTTCCATAATTCTTTATGAAAAATTTTGGAAGTTTTTTAGGTCAACGTCCAAGGATTTGTTTTATAATCCACTGATAGTCATCATCATCATTTGTCCAACCAGCTACTATTTTCCCATTAACTTGTGATCTTAACAGACATATTTAATTAATTTCTTTTTATTTCTGAGCAGGCTGGATTTTCCTCAGTTTGCACTTTATAGGCATTGCCTATGGAAATAACTTTAATGGCATATGAGTGGTTTTTATTTTTTCCTGTTTCCCATTAAACAATTTACAAAAATTTCCCCTCATTTCTTGGTCAATTTCAATCTTTTTAATCGGTGTAATTTTAATGCCTATTTTTTTTTTGACTAATCATGACTGATTATTGGGTTTATTGAATCATAAACTATATACAGAGATAAATAAAAAGTTTTACCATTTATTGTACTGACAGGAGCTTTAATTACTCCTTTGATTTTAATTGCATTATCATTAACATATAAAGTTTTTAAGTCAGTTTTCTCAATTATCAGCGACTTTTTACAACTACTAATTATAGAACTCCATCCACATGCTGAAATCAAAGATATGCCGCTTCCACTATAGACTTCCATAGACATGGCTTGCTGCATACCTTTAATTGAATCATAATTTTATCACATTGGTCATTACCATAGCATGACTTTCATTGCTATTTAATACTCTTTTGTGGCCATTGCTATCTTTACTAGGTTTATTTATTCTTTTTTTACATATTATCTCCAGGTGTCATTTTTTGTTACAAATTTTGCAGTGTTTCATTTTTGTAAAAATAATTGCTGGCTTTATGGCCAGCTCCCCCATGACAAAAGCAAATAAATATAGTTTTATTACTGCTATCATAATTTTTAAAATTTCTAAATTGCTTTTTCTCTGGTTTGTATGTCCTATAAACATCTGTTTGTATTTTATCTCGGATTTATATCTCCACAAATTCTCTTGATTATTCAAAAACCAATTCATGAGCTATACCATATTTTATAGTTTCGCTATATTTCATTTCACTATCAGCAACAGCTGTTGTCTTAAACTGTCACTGTTCATCTCCCACAGAAATTGCTCAAGGAGTAACTCATCTAAAAATGAGCCATATACACATTTTTTTTTGCAATATCACAAAGAGCTAAGTCATAATCTTTATTTTTTTTCATTTCTGCCTTGATGGTGATTTCTGAAATGAAGCCTTGTTGATGTGCCTAGAGGAATGTGGACTAAAATAATTCACTAAGTGATCTTTTATTTGACTGGAAGGATAATCCTTGGGAGTATCAGATTCACAGAGCCTATTAACAATCTCTATTATCCCTTTTCTTGCAAACACAGTCAGTGATACAAAATTTAATTTTTTCAACTTCAACTTTATTAATAAAGAAATATTTCTCTATGTGTGAACGTAAAGAGGCCAATTACTGGCATCACTGGTGTCAAATTCATCAACTGATGACTGCATTTTAGCAGATCAGTTAATACTAATTACTCTGATGGTTTACCATTTTTTAATTTGTTTCAGATTTGAATTAAGATTGCGCCAATTGCTATATCTGGGAGCGATCTCTAATACCTATCGAAGAGACATAGGCTTATACAAATTTAATCTGATAAAAATAATACTGCAGTAACTTGGAATTATAGTTTAATACATAAGTAGTACAACCACTCAACATCACATGATCACTATCTCATACTAGCACAATAATTGTTATTAAACAATTCAAAATACAGCAAAACTCTCCATATAGTAGTGCCATCTTGTGCTAACAAGAGCAATCAATGGATGCCAGAAGGCTTGTGCATAAAATCCCTATCTAGTGCCTACTCATCCAATATCCCCAGACTAGTTTCTGGCTTGTGGCCTTCATCAGTGAGGAGCCTTGGATTGGAGAGCACTGCACCTAGATCTTAGGATCTAATGCAACCCTCCAGCACCCACCTTTTAACTCTAAGGCTCCTCACTGATGAAGGCCACAAGCCAGAAACTAGTCTGGGGATATTGGATGAGTAGGCACTAGATAGGGATTTTATGCACAAGTCTTCTGGCATCCATTGATTGCTCTTGTTAGCACAAGATGGCACTACTATATGGAGAGTTTTGCTGTATTTTGAATTGTTTTAAGTAGTACAAACATAAGAATATTAATAGTATATATACATGTGAACAAATTATATATAGCATAAATACTTACATATTCAAAGGCATTCTCAAATCATAATAAAGATCTTAGACTTGCTTTGCCATGTTTGCAGGCACACTTATAACTTCCACTAGCAAGTGTCCCTTAGTTCTTTTTTAGTCCAATTCTTCACTCTTAATTATTAGAACTTCTGTTCTAATTGGTTGAGACATTTAGATCTTGCTAACATTATCTAATATTATTTATTAGATGCATCCGCATAAGTAAAATCTCCTTTTTAATAATTTATTAATTAGTTTTTGATGGAATTCCATTCTTATCTTATTTTAAAAAAATAATTTGTTTCATCAGGTTATAATTAAAACTGCAATTCTTTTAAATCTACTAATTCAATAAGTTTTAATTTTAAATGTGTATGAATTTCAACATACACACATAGATAACAATTATTTATAATTGTTTTTCTAGCTGTATATGTGTATGTATTTTAACATACACATATAAACTTAACATGAATTAATTAAAACTATTCAAGTTTTATTTAAAGTTTTAAAGATTGTTGTAGCAAATAACCGATTGTAAATCAAAATAGAGGGTACAAATTAATGATGATCACTATGATGAATCCTTGGAAACAAGTCCGCTGGGAAACAGGGCAAAGGTATATAGTTTTTTGCTTCTCTCTCTATATATATAAATGTAATATACTGATATACTTGTTAACACTGTTTTTTAAAGTGCTGCAAAATACATGGAAGGTTAAAATTAGTTACATATCAATATATATAACATAAGGATGTTTAAAAAAGTTGAATAATATATTTAACTTTTTAAAAGCTGGGAGGAACTAATGAAGCAAGTTCAAAAAAATGGTAAAAGTGACACAATCTATGCAGAGGCAAGGTTTTGGGAAAAAAACAATATGAGAGGGTTTGAATAGTAAGCAAATTCTTGATTAGTAATAATTTTATTTTGGAAGTATCTAATAAATGAAAGATTAAGATGTTTCAATCCAGATGTAATAACAGTATGACTTATATAAATAGCTATGGAGGGGAAGCCTAAAGTGAATTAAATTTAACATGGTTAATAAAATTTAATTTTGTTAACATGCATAAATATGATTGCCATGAAAAGGACAATTCCTTAGTGATAGGATCTTATGATTCGGCTAGTGAAAATATTATTTCTAGGGTTACACTATTATGAATGACCACAGAGTTGGTTAAATCTCTAAACATAATTTATTTGTGAATAGAGAGAATATAATATATATGTTATACCTAATGTTTGCATGGTTATATGATGTAAATAATACATAATTTAACCCAAAAAATACTTTATATATTGTAACGAGACAGCGTTACATCAATATTAAATCTAGGATACATCGATAAACACACACACACCAGCAAGCAACATAAAACACTCGTAACTTTATTTTCGTAATTAGTAATAGTTTTCTTTCTCTCATAAATACATTTATAAAACACATTGATAAAATGCAGACGGTAAAACGTCTAATTAAATGATTAAAGCCTTTAGATAATAAAAATAATAACAAAAAATAATTTGCTTTCCTAAATAATAAAATATAATATGCACTCCTAAAATAATAAAAATAATTATCAATCAAAATCACCACGGGGAATTAAAAAAATGTTTATTTCAGAAATATAATTTTAACTAGAATAAAACTTATAGAAAAGATTTGAGGAAAAGATAAATGCTCGACTTCTAAATGTAAAATAACTTGGATTGTTCTAGTAAAACACACGCACACACGCATGCCTTCGAGGTGTGAAGGAATAAGGTTGGTTGAGTGAGATTGCAAAATGAGATTGTCCCAAAATAAATATTGCCTTTAGCACAAAGAGTGAGTGAGCAGGTACCTCAAACGCGGACCTGAACGACAACTCCAAGAACAGGGAACTATGGGGGTAGATTGGATCCCAAGATATGGATCAACCTTTATAAATACTAGTCAAAACCTATTCAATGGTTACTTTGGAAAGAATTGTTTGGATTCAGTTCGATTCGATTCATTTCGATTGATACATTCTCATTATTGTGTTTTTTTTATTTTCCAATTCTCAGTACGCTGAATTACCACCTGCTCATTTATTCCGATGCTTATGCTTTTATTTAAAATTAGAATTGTTCTGAATTAGCTTGGTTATTCCTCAATATTTAAAATGATCATCATGAAATTAATACCAAGAGCGTCGACTGTCATGAGGGGCTAATAAACCCTTCAGTGACTGATCGGCGCTCCGCTACTGAAATATCTCCGAAGCTATGAAATTCTGATAACATCGTCGTGTTAAGTGAATGCTCCCAATAAAAGAAATGTTCCGTGAAACACCCAAACTCGTCCAGACCAATCGACCTTCGTTGCAACCAAGACAAATCCTAGGTAAATATGTTTTTTTATTCTGTTCACTCACTCAATTAATAAACTCGTAAGGCAATCTCGTAATTAACCAACATAAGTTTACTCAAATAAATCTTAAGACTTTCCTCGTCATGATAGTTTATCTTTGTTACTGAACTTTGTAAACATGAACTTTGAACTTAAGTGAAGCTAAGGAAAGATTATATATTTATCAAATAGAAAGGAACTTTCTCGTTATTCAAATTGTGTTATGAATACTTATGGTTCTCTGTGGGCGTGAATGTATGTGCGCGTGTGTAATAAATCAATTAATAATGTTTTGTAATAAATCAATTAATAATGTTTTGTAATAAATCAATTAATAATGTTTTCCTTTCATATTTAATAAACTTGTTCAATATCTAATCAAGTCGAGCATATCTCAAATCTTTTCACACACAATCAAAACCGTAGTTATTTATTCTTTGATAACTTATCTTTGAAGTAGATTTAGTTAATTTTAATTTTCATTTAGTTATTTTATTAATTATGTCACCATCGTGCCGTAAGTCACGATGTTTCTTATTTCACCTTAGTTACGATAGATTTAAGAGCGGGCGGGTCTATAAGCAAAGTAAACGTCAATAAATTATGTTATATACAATAAAGCGGGGGGATGAACTTGTAAGCCTTGTGTTCGGGGCGTAAGCGAACAACCTCATAGGTCAGTGATAACCAATAAATGATCTTTATGCCGTGATCGACTTATTAGAAAACCTTGCTGATCTTCATTAGCGGACAACGCGTCTTCTCCGGGAGGAGTCATTTTAGAAACAAACATGTAACAACCTTGAGACACCTTATTGGTCCATGCTGGGAGTTTGAGCTAGTGGGTGGGATTAGACTTCGAAATCGTTTTGACATGATGTAAGGTGATGCGAGTAGTTAAAATCAACTTAAATAATCGTATCTGGCGCCCCCTTATGTGGATCGTGAATAACTGTCGATGTAAGAAAAAAAATAAAGCCTTACGCTATGTCATGTTTGTTTCGAAGCCCGTAATCTCGGGGGGTATAATGAGGTCACCGTTACAATATATATATCATAAATTTTTAAGATAATATGGTTGTATTAATTTATATGTTAAATATTTATTTCTTACTTTACACAATCATTTTGTCTGTCAATAATAAAGTATTACCTGCTGAAGAGTGTTATTCCAAAATCCATGAATTCAAAAACTTCTAATATTTTAACACAATTTAGTAATCACATCGCAACAAAAAAGTTCACAAAGACTATAATTTCCATATTCATTTATGAAAATGCAACCCAAATCATATACTATGTGAATATCTGTAATAAATATTGATTCACAACTGAGTTGAAATATAAAGCAAAAAGTTTGCAATTGTATGTTAAACATAAAACAAATAACAATCTTCTAATATCCAGTCAGTTGTATGTCAACCATCACGAAGTAGTAAACACATGCACAGGTTACAATTTACAATTACTTAAAACTAGAAACTGATGTGAGGATGGAGTTCAAATACTAAGGATAAACATTTTATAAGTATCTAGTAAGGGTGACTTTAGCTTATACTTGAAAACAAAGTAGAGAGTTGCCTTGATCTTGTTGGTTAAGATGAATGTTTGATGCTTTTTCATTTTTTTAAACTACACTTCTAGCCGGAGGAATAAGGTATCTTCAATTATTGGAAAACTGAAACTACTAAACTATATAATTGCTGAACCGATTTGATTTGGTTCAAAACTTCAGGCTAATTGGAATTTAAAATTTTAAACTTGACAGTTAAAGAGGAGTAAAAGGTAATTTCTGGATGCTCCAGTATAAATCCCAGGTCTCACTGATAAAAGCAAAAGCCATAAACTGGACTGAATATGAGGTTTTAAAAACTAAGGAATTTTATATGCATTTGGTAATCATGGATTACTTTAGTTTACATTAGAATGGAGAGCTGCTTTTGTCTTACTGGTTAAGCTGAGAACCTGTTAGATTTTTATGCATTTTATCTATGAAAATGTTGACATTAAAAAAAATCAAGTCAATTTATCCGTAACCGATTTTTAACTATGTACAAAATATAAAAGCATAAAGTTTGAAATTCTGTACTAAATCTTCATGCACCAAATTATCAATAGAAAAAGAATGAAAGTGAATTGTCTAACTATTTTTATGTCAGCACAAATACTCAAAGACAACAATCTGTGAAACAGAAAAAGAAAATGAGGATAACATTCATTATCGTATTTTCTGCCACATATGAAACAAACAATTTCTTCATAATCAAGTAAATATAAAATTTATTTTTTGTAATTGTAAGCAATATTTTATACTAATAATTTATATTTACTTTTGTTTAAATTTAACTTAAACAATTCTTTTAAAACAATATGTGCAGGAATACATATTAAGCATTTTTCACTTTTATCATTACAATTATATGAGTGACTTTGTTGAAGTATGTAAAATTTCCTAATCCGAAAAAAAATGAAGAACAAGATTTTTGAAATAACAATATTCAACCTATTCTTAATATTCTATTGCTTTTTATTTAAATAGTTTTAGTTATTGTATATTGTTTTTTTGCCCATTTATAATAAATTATTATTATTACTATTTTAAGGTTTTAATAAATAACTATATATCCTTATCTTTATCATTATTAAAGAAAAGATTATATTTACCAATATATGCTACTTATTAAGTTATTCTCTTTGTAATTATTTACAAATTCAATCATTTTATTTTGAAAGTATAATATTTATAATCTCTTTTATATTTGTTAATGACTGATTTTTTTTTTTATCATTTAAATGTTATTACAATTTATTTATTTAGCATGTGAGTTTTTTTTCTTTATATTTAATAAATTATTCATAGTAATCTTTCTTTTATATACATATTTAAAAATTATTTGTCTTGCACTTAATTTATGATTATATTCAGTTTTTTTATATATATGTTTGCTTCTTATAATGTAAATATTGTTATTTTTTGGCTTTATTATTATTATTTTCTTTGTTATTATTTTATTTACATTTTTAAATATACATATATATTTAGATAGAATAATAATATATTAATTTAAAAGTAAACAAAATACATGTAAAAATGAAAGCAATCAACAAAAATTTAAATAAAAAATATGTACAAAAAATAAAACTCAAATTTATAAATATAAATAATTTATTAAATATAAACAAAAATGAAGATAGTAAAAACATGGGAGATAAATGTGAAATAAAATTTGAAGACTGACTACAATAACGAAACAACAAATAATTATAATAAAATACAAATAAAATAATTATAAACTAGATTACAATATTTAAATGATGAAAAAAATACATATTTATTTAAATGACAAAAAGATATTGATTTATTGAAATCATAAAATAGAATAATAGTAATAGTTTGTTAAAAATAGCTAAAGAAAGCAGAAATGTGTGATACATAAAATACTGGTAAGATTATTTAAATAAAATAGCACAATTCATTATGTTAGAATAAAAATCAGCAAGTCATTAAAAAGATTAATAAATGTTTTTTTATTACTTAGAAATAAAACATAAAATATAAAACCATTGATTAATATATAAATTAATACAACTGTATTAACTTAAATATATCGAAAACATTAATTCATACAAGAAATAAAAAATAATTATAATGAGAAATAAAAAATTAATTTACATAATAAAAAATGTGTACATATATTTTATAAGAGTATTAATGGATTTATATATAAATACATTGGAATTTTGGAAACTAAAATTGTAAAAAATATACTTTTTAAGTAATTAATTGTTTTAACAACAAAAATAGCAAAAATATTATACACATAAATGATATCATCATCATCATTGTTAACTATTATCAATCCATTGCAGAATGAAGATCTCTCCAAGTTTAATCCATCTTCTCTGATCTCTAACCTCTCTTCTCTACATCATCCCCACACCCTTCCTTATTTCATCTACTATCTCACATGTGGTCTGTTTCTGGGTCTTTTAAAATCTCTTGCAATTCAGCCTAAGATTTCAACTGTCCCTCTATTATCATCTCTTCTAGCAATATGTCCAGTTCAACTCCAGTCTCTTAATTATTTCAACAATGTAGTAATACCTGTTTTCTTACCCATGTATTTTGTTTTTCACCTCTTCTTATTACTCCTAAAATGCATCTCTCCATACTTCTTTGAATGGTCTGAAGTCTATGTATTGCTCTCCTGTTAAGTGTCTAATTCTTAGTTTCATAAATAAGAAATGGTAAAACACATTTATTAAAAACCTTCATTTTCAAACACATAGGCATATTTCATTTTAATATTAAATTATTCTATCAAAAGCACTACAATCAAGCTTAATTAATGATTAATTTCATCTATTATGTTTCGATCTATAGTAGTAATCTGACCAAGATATTTGCAGTTGTTAACTTTTTCTAACTCATCATTATCAATCCTCATTTTCTTCTTTAGAGAAAATCCATTGAACATTACTTAAGTCTTTTTAATGTTTATTTTTAGTTCTACTTTCTTATTTCCATCTGATAACTCATGTAACATTTCCTGAAGCTTTGAAGCATTATTTGCATAAATAACTACATCATCTGCAAAATCTAAATGACTTAAATAATCTCCATTTATTTTTATTCCGTTAACTTCCCATCTTAATCCACAAAATACTTCTTGAAACACTGCTGTAAAAAGTTTTGGAGATATGGAGTCACCCTATCTTACACCCTTCTCAGTATTAACTTTCCTAGTATCATTATGTAATCTAATTGTTGCTGTTGAATTTTATATATATATTCTTCAGAATATAACAATATCCTAGGCCTATATCTTGATGATCTAATGCTTTAATCACTGAAGAATCCAAAGCATAATGGCAACTCATATTCATTGGTCCTTTCTATAATTTCTCTCAATACTTGAATATGATTCATTGTGCTAAAATCACTTTTAAATCCAACTTGTTCAAAAGTTCTCCATAGATGAGTTGTAATTTCTAGTACTTTCTTTATCACTTTTTAAAAATATTAATACTGCATTCTTCCAATCATCTGGTACATCTTTATCATTTAGACATTTGGTATATAACTTTGCTAAAAAAATTTCTATTTCTTCACCTGTTTCTTTTAAGATATTGATTATAATTCCATCTGGAGTTTTTTCCTTTTTCATAAATTTAATTGCATATCTCACTTCTTTACTTAAAATCCTTTAGTAATAGTTCCCTTTTTTTTTTCTTTTTGCAGATATAAGTTTCTTACCAATCCCAAAATGTTATTTTACACTCTTGAGACATTTATTTTCTTCTATAACGTCCCTTGCTAATTCACAATTATACTTTTATATATTATTATCAACTCTTTTTTGCACTACATTACAACATTGACAGATATTCAATCCTTCTTAATGCATCATTTTTATCTTTTTTCATATTCATTCTTTGCTTCATAAATTCTCTAGTTTCAGAAAATTTTACTGGTCAATTGCTACTTTTTTCTACCAGCTATTCTTATTGCAGTTTTTTAAAGTGTATCAGTTATTTTCCTATTGATTTCATCCAAATCTGAATAATGTTCAAAATCTATTAATATTTGAAAACGATTTGTAGGTACTAATTTAAATTCATTAGAATGTTTCTCAAGATTAGAAATATCAAGTGTGAAAATTGTTTTTTTTTTTAATAATTTCTGCCTCTTTAGTTTTGTATTAACATGTATCTTATATCTCAAGAATTGATGATCACTTCCTGTGTTGAATTTATTAAGATCATTACAATCTTGAAATATGTATTTTCTGTTAGTCAAAATATAATCCAATTCTGCTGCACTTTCATTTGGATGCTTCCATGTACATTTCTGTTAGTATTTTTCTCAAAAAAAAAAAAAAAAAACCCCAATAACAACAAAAGAATTCATAATATAAAGTTTTTCTTTCTCTGTAAACTTCACAAATCTGTGTTCTCTCTCATTTCTATTACTACAGAGTTCAAGGTCAAGCAAGAAATATATATGTATGAGCAATTGTGTAGAATAAAAATAATAGCTTTGTACAATGATTATGATTAATAATCATCTAGTAGTTAAATACAATAATTATGTATAATGATTGTGTGCAATAATTGTATATAATGAATATATACAATAATTCAACTTTTTGTAATTATCATTTAAACACATATATAATAATAAAACAGATATAAAATAGCAATGTTGTTAAGTCATAGAGTATAAACTGTAAAAAATGCCATCTCGGATATGTAAAAAATGCCATACACGGTAAGGTATGTAAGTCTTAAGAGGTATATAAACTCCCAGAACTTTGTATATTCATTCTGGTAATTAATAAAAATTCAGATTCCTGCCTCTGCAAGTCAAAGCAGGACTAAGGTTTATTATATGCAAGTCAGCACGATCTTTTATTATTATTTTTTGCATCTTAACTAGATTATGTAAATAAACTATTAGCTTACCATCTCAATTCTGCCATTGTCAATTATTTACTTGTTGCTCACAGAACACAGCAAATTGATGTAGCCATTACAGGATTTGAATCACAAGGTAATTGCATGAACAGCAAATTGGAGTACTCGTGACTGGATTTGAACCAACAGGGAAAACGGCTGGAATATCTCAGTACATGCGAACTCAGTGTAGATAATCTGAGTGATTGGCAACTGTATGTTGAGGATAAAAAATTACACTAAATAATATTACTGATAATACTGTAAAAGTAGCCTCTTTTCTTTGATTTGCAGGTCAAAGAATAATAGAGATAGCCAACACACTCTGCAAACATGATTCGCCGGAAACCCAACTATACAACGAACTTGTAACAAAGCTAAACGATTATTTTAACTCCCAGCCATCCAAATTTATTGCTCGATTACATTTTAGGGCAGAAGGCAAGGGGAAAAAAAAGATTATGACCTGGGCCTAAGAGAGATGGTAACATGATGCCTTTATGATAAATACTTAGAGGAAATTCCCCTCAAACATGATCAGTTTAGGCAAATATTTATTATTAGCTCTAGGCAAATATTACTAGCAGTAAAAAACATAACCTATAAAAAAACAATTAGACATGGAACAACTTACAAATTTTATTCGACCAAGTGAGAGAGTTCAGAAGTTTCACAAGACTAAAATTACTTCAAACTACAATTTATAAAACATTGGGAATTGAATCTAAAACAGACAAACGAGTAAAATTTTTCTGATGTGGGAAAATCAGTCACAAAGCCAATGATTTCAATAAGCAAGAATATGAATTTGTGATAAAATAACTGACAACCTCAAAAGAGGACACTACCATACCAACAAAAAGCCGAGCAGAAAATTTACTTGCAGTGTGATGGAAAGTAAATGTAGCAACACAAAAAATGCTATCATAGACGAATTTGAATCAAATTATGCTAAATGTCAAAATAATCGAGAAAACATGGAAATTGATAGTGGGGTAGAGATAAGAGTAAAATTTTTCTGATGTGGGGAAAATCAGTCACAAAGCCAGTGATTTCAATAAGCAAGAATGTGAATTTGTGATAAAATAACTGACAACCTCAAAAGAGGGCACCACCATACTGACAAGGGAATATACATGTAAATGGAAAAATATGGGTGATTTATTTTGTAAATTATGTAAGGAAGGAATAGAAAATATTAGGCATTTGTTAATTGAATGTAAATGCTTGAAAACAGAAAGGGTACATATAATGAAGTTATGGAAGAATAAATATGAAAAAAGTAATTATACAGAAAGTGAATTATTGGTTTTTATGCTGGGTTTGGGAAAAGATAAGGGGGATTTAGATATAAAGGCTATAGAGTTGACAAAGATTATGTTGTGCAAATGGGATGGAGCAGATTATGGGAAAATTTAGTGGGGAATGGAAAATAAAGTGGCTAACAGGTTTATCTGGGCATAATTGCTGAGATATTCTTGACTTCGTTTAAGGAGAAGTCACAATACATACCATATCACATGAGCAGAAAATTTACTTGCAGTGTGATGGGAAGTTAATGTAGCAACACAAAGAATGTTATCATTGACAAATTGAATCAAATTATGCTAAATGTCAAAATAATCGACAAACCATGGAAATTTATAGTGGGCAGGGGTATAACTGATGAAAATCAGGGATTGGGAAAATTTAATTAAGGATTTAAAATTCCCCCCAAAAGTAGAGAAAACTCACCTCAAAGCATGGGATGCAAACAAAAATTCCATAAGAATACTGGGAAATGCAAAAGTAAAGAATAGACCCAAAAAAGAATAAAGAAGTACTACTACTGTATATAGTGAATTAACTCAATCATAGGCCAAGAATGGTTGCACTCTTAGATATAAGAGTATGCATCATTAAAAAATGGATATAGAATCATAAGTTAAAAATAACTAGCCTAATCTATTCAAAAAAGGACCAGGAAAACTAAAATCTCATCTATTGTTATAGAATTATGCAACATTGCAAACCTGTTATTACGAAACTTCAGAAAGTGCCATTAGCCCAGCAAAGAAAGGTCAAGGAAAAACTAGACAAACTGATAGCACAAGAAAGTCTGAAGCTAGTTGAGATTGTGAAGTGGGCTACTCCTACAGTAATAGTGGGAGGAGCAAATGGAAAAATAAGAATTTGTAGTGACTATTGTACCACTGTAAATAGGTACTTAAACAAAAGTCAATACCCAATCCTGAAAATAAGGAGAGATCTAGCTTTCATGAAACAAAATATATATTTTGCCAAAATAGATTTGAAGAGTGTATTTCACCAAATACCCATTACCGAGGAATCAATCAAGATCTTCACAATCTCAACCCACAGAGGTTTATTCAACTACAATAGACTACTCTTTGGAATAATATTGTGGCCCCAAATATATTCCAGGCCAAAATGGATTTGTTACTCAGAGGTATGGATGGAATCATCCTGCACTTTGATGATATATTAATAACAACAAACTCCGAAGAAGCATTGACAACCTGAATAATGAAAACCTGTGAACTGCTTGAGAGATTTGGAGCCAGATTCAAAGCTCAAAACTGTATTTGGAATATAAAAGAGCTTACGTTCTTTAGACACTTTATCAGTAAGCAAAGCAAGATATCCTCACCTGAGAAGTGAAGGCTATAAAAGGAGCATTATCCCTGAAAAATGTTAAGAAACTCCAGATATTCCTTAGACTATTAAACTATTTTGGAACCTTCTTTAAGGTCAATGCTCACATTGCCCAACACAAGCGCTTCACATGCTTTTAATTTTTTATATATTATAACCTGTTAAAGAAAAATGAAGTATGGAACTGGGGATATGATCAAGATCTTACTAACATTTGAAGGACTCGTCATCCATCATGATAACACTCAAAAAGTCACACTAACAATGGACGCGTCAGAATATGGACTTGGAGCTATAATATGTCATCCATCAAAACTTAGTAATCGCCTTATAGCATATGCTTCCCAAACATTAACATTAACTGAGAGAAACTACAATCAACTGAATAAATAAGCACTGGCTATAATATTCAGGATAAAAAGTTTAATCAATACCTCTATACTTGGAAGTTTAAGGTTATTACTGATCACAAATCCCTACTGAAAATTTTGGCGAGTATCGAACAAGCTGTGACCACTTAAACCTTTGAATGATTCATTGGCTAGAATTCTTATCAGGATAGGAATACAATCTCACATATGAGAAGAGAAAAAATACATCACATGCGGACATATTATCTAGATGTCCAGATAAACCTGAACTACCTAGAACAGAAACCTATGCAAATTACACTGATCAGGTAGCATCAAAAACTATCAATGTTTGAACAATAACAGAATGAACTAACACAGACTCTGGCTATAAAATTCTTGAATACGGAGCAAATGGCCCATGAGAGGTCCTCCCTAATTAAAAATGGGGATGGAGCAGATTATGAGAAAACTTAGGGTGGGGAATGGAAAAGAAAGGTAAAGTGGCTAACAGGTTTCTCTGGGCATAGTTGCTGAGAGATTCCTGACTCCATATAAGGAGAAGTCACAGTGCATCACATCACATCGAAAGTACATGAGAGGCTATTTGTAAATAAAGACTGTATATTGATGGATGAAAGTACTTGTACCCAGCTAGGGTTGTGGAAGGATACTTAGATTATTACATCAGGGTCATCCAGGAAATTAGAGCTAAAATCCTGGCAAGCACCTATGTATGGGGCCAGGAATAAATAAATCACCATGAGCTGTATATTAAAAAAATGTGAAGAGTGTCAAATCACAGCTGATCAACCACTAAAGAAATATATTTCATGACCTACTCCAGAGAAAGCTTGGGAAAGAATGCCCATTGACTATGCTGGTTCATGGAAAGGACATTATTATTTACTAATGGTAGATTCATATAGTTATTGGACTGAATATACAATAATAAAACATATTAGTTGAACTGCAACTATTGAGAAACTTAAAAGAAATATTCACTACACATGAAATACCAGAGATCCTCATGTCAGATAAGGATACTGCTTTCTACACAGAGAAATTCAAATATTTTAATAACAAATGGGAGATAAAACATAAAATCACCAACATATCACCCTAATCTAATGGAATCACCGAGAAGATGTGTTCAAAACATGAAAAAAAAAAAGATTAAGCAAGGTTAAAAACAAAAATATAAATGAAGCCTTATATTTGAAATAAAGTTTCATCAACATATTTATGCAATTTAGTGACATTGAAAACCCGAGGTGAACTGTTGTTTCAAAGAAAAACAAGAAATATATTGTCAATACCTAACAAAGAATTAACAAGACAGTAACTGTAGGTAAAAAGTTTGAAATGTGATGATGTTTGATTACTGAATAAGTTAAAAAAGAGTTGGAAGAAAGCAACAATCATGAGAAATATTGCAAATCAACTGGAGAAATTGAAACCGAAGAGGGTGTAAAATTTTGGAAACACAAAATTCAACTAAGAAGATGATATCTGTCAATCATAAATAATGGAGACAGTGAAGAAGCAACCAACAACAATGTTGAAGCAGGATCTACAGCATCAACCAGTCTAAAGATCTACAAATCTGGTTAGAGATTCTCCCGAAGATGAGATAGCTAAACTGAAATCATCACTGAAGTACAGCAAAGACCACCAGCAATCAATAAGAACCAGCAGAAACCCTCCTATTAATCTCAAAGACTATGTTAAGTGAAGAACTACTTCTGGAGTGGGGGAGGAGTGCAGTGTTCAAGGTCAAGCAAGAAATATATATGTTTGAGCAACAATAATGGATAAAAACTACATTATAATAATTGTGTAGAATAAAAATAATAACTTTATACAATGATTATGAATGATAACCATCTAATAATTAAGTATAATAATTATGTATAATGATTGTGTATAATTAACATATATAATAATAAAACAAATATAAAATAAAATGTTGTTAAGTCATAGAGTTGCATACCTGAACTTACAAGGTCAGAGAACTGTAAAAACCACCATATGTGGTAAGGTATATAAAAAAACCCACTATGTATGGTGAGAGGTATGTAAAAAACGCCATATATGATAAGTATGTAAAAAATGTCATATATGGTAGGGTGTATAAAAGACTTAAAAAGTTTTAGGTGGTATATAAACTTCCAGAACCCAGCATATGCATTTTGGTATTAATGTAATTCAGAAACTCATGCATCTGTAAATCATAAAGCAGGATTAGGGGTTATTATTTGCAAGTCACTATGACTTCTTATTATTTTTATGCACCTTAAATAAGCTATGTAAACTTGTAAATATTCTCAAGATGTTAACTATTAGCTTATCATCTCAGTGCTGCCTTTGTTAATTATTTACTTGTTCCCCACAGGACACAGCAATTACTATAACCAAATTTACGTATAGCACTTTCATCTTTTAATTATTTACTAATTCTAGCATTAATCTCCCATAACAATTCTAAAATGTTGTTTGATCTGATGAAAAACTTTTTAAATCCTGTACTACTTTATTACTATGAGAACTTGTTGGGACATAAACCTGAATTATCTGCATTTGGTATCTGCTATTAAGTTGAATAACTAATCTTGCTACTTTGTCCAATACACAACCAATATACACAATATTGTTCTTTTACATTTTATTTACAATGAATCCTACTCTACTTGTACTTCCAATATTTGTGCCTTTGTAGTAGAGTACATAATAAATATGAAAAACATGATGTCAAGAAAGTTGGTTTAAAAACTTATTTTGCATGCATATATATGTTGAAAATTAGTGCTATTTTATAATTCTATTTTGATTAAAGAATTAATTAGTAATCATATAATTAGGAACTTTTTAATCAATTTACATTGTTCATTAATATTTCTTGAATTTATTTGATTAAAACGACTCCAACACTCAGAACTCTTTTGAAGAGAAGTTAATGTTATTAGTATTATCGTCAATAATTGTTATTTTTTCTATTTAGCTCATTTGGTTCATTTACACTTACTTGGAATATTTAAAGATACAAAAAAATTTCAAAAGAATCAAGCTAAATTTAACGGGATGGTAGCATAACTCCATGTTTCATTCTGCAATAGTGAAATTGTTTAATTACTATCCATAATTTTATTAATTATTAATATAAATTCATTTTGTCATATATCATTTCAAAGCTAAAATATTTTATTAAATATGTCAAAAATTAAATGAAATAAAACTTTTGCTACATTAATAACAATTAAATGCTAATGATTGCTGATAAAAAAACTAAGCACTATAAATTATAAAACATTCTTTTACTTAAGAGTACTAAATAAGAAAGTATTGCAGATTCACTTAAAAAAAAAGCAAATCTAAATTTAAAAGAATATTTAACAAAAACTGATAAGCAATATATATTGAATAAAATACTGGATTATTCAAATCTTATAATATAAAATTTTTAAGGATAATATATTGATAAATCCTCAACGGAACATAAAAATCACTTCAGAAGAATTGGAATTTGACAGCTTTGTGTGGTTTAGTGCAGTGCAGATTGAAAGATTTAGTTAAAGATCCATAGATAACATTCAAGTTCTGTCACTTATGATATTCAAACTTTTTATGAATCCTCAAGTAATTAAGCCATTTGATTATTTTTTTATTTAAAATTTGATAGAACACATTCTAAGCTAAAATCTCTCATAGACAGTGAATCAAAAAAATAATCTTTTTGGAAAATACCTCTTATAATTCATAAGATCATTTGATCACACTTATAAATGGTTCAATTTAAATCAAGTGAGGCTTGTCCATTTGATCATTTAGTATTAGAATAAATCTTGCCTCAGTAAATATTTTTTCATTTATTATGTTGTATACTTAAAAAAAACTACAAATTATTTGTTTATCGAAAATTATATCACAACACAGGCAATAGCAACAGTTGTATATTTAGCAGTTAATTAAGAATCTTGATATAATGTTTGGGATGTTAGACTAGAAATAGAATCAATGTCTTTAGAGTCTCTTGAAAGTTTCTGGTTTACTTCTAGATTATTATAGCTAACACACTAACTGATATTTAAATTATGGTGGATAGCATTCAAACTCCCATTAATAAAATATAAATCATTCAAAATTGATTTGTTATAAAAAAAATGATAATAATAATCATATGATCTATTATTGCTCAGAAGATCATGTAATCAGAGTAATGTTAATGTGATGCACTGTGCTATCTTCTTTACCAAATTCTCCATACAGTAGTGCCATCAAATGCGTGCCTTCATAAACAATGGATGTATGAAGATTTGTGCATAAAATTTCTAATCTAGTGTCTACTCATCCAACTTCCCAGATTAGTTTCTAGCTCGTGATTTTCATCAGTGAGGAACCTTGGATTTGAGAGCGCTTCACTAGATCTTAGAATCTAATGCAACCCACCACTAGCCACCTTTTATTTATTTGGTTAGCTATAAAGCTAGGGGTGCAAGATAAAAACACCATAATGTTTCTAACTCAAGCTCATTCGCTTGTTCAGCATCTATACATTTTGTGATTTTTGGTTTTTCAAATACACAGTCACCATTATCCTATGGGCAGAATAAGGATTATACCATCAAAACATCACATGATCACCATTTCATATGCTTACACAAACTGTTAATAAGAGTACCAAACTCTCCATACAGTAGTGCCATTAAGTACAAACCTTCATTATCAATGGATGCATGAAGGTTTGTACATAAAATCCCTATTTAGTTCCTACTCATTCAACATCCCCAGATTAGTCCCTAGCTTGTGGTTTTTATCAGTGAGGAGTCTAGGATTTGAGAGCACTGCACATAGATCTTAGAATCTAATGCAACCCTCCAGCAGCCACCTTTTACATATTTGGTTAACTATAAAGCTAGGAGCCCAAGATGAAAACATTATAAGGTTTCCAACCTAAGCTGGTGCTTTCATCTCGGTTTCCTAGCTTTTAGTTAACCAAATATGTAAAAGGTAGCTTCTGGAAGACTGCATTAGTTCCTAAGATCTAGGTGCAGCGCTAAAGCCACAAGCAAAAAACTTGTTTGGGAATGTTGGATGAGTAGGCACTAGATAGAAATTTTATGCACAAATCTTCATGCATCCATTGATAATGAAGGCTTGCACTTGGTGGCACTACTGCATGGAAAGTTTGGTACTCTTATTAACAGCATGTGTAATCATAAGAAATGGTGAACATGTGAGATCATGTAGTATTCAAACACTATTGTGACAGGCAGAACATGATAGCTTCTTCATTCACGATACTAAACTGAAATTTTTTATTTTATTTAGCTGACAATTGATCCACAGATTTTAAACCCGAGTTCACCTCTCTGCTATTGTGCTAATCTGCTCAGGAGGATAATACTGTTCAAATAATCACCAGAATATGTAATGAGAAGCAAATCAAGAACAGCTTTGGGCTTCCAATTATGTAAAGTACTTATAGATTATGAAAAATAAATATGCTGATATTGTCTTAGGTAAAGCTATTAAAAAATAATTACCACTTTAAGAAAATAATTAAAGATGATTATTTACCTTGAATACTTGACAAATCATCAACAGCAATGCTAATCCATTTTTTAATTAATGCTAAGTAGTAATTCCTCTGTAAGAAAAAAAAACAAAATTACAAGGTAATCAATAAAATTATATATAATATTTATAAAAATGAAAACAATTACAGTATTAAATATTTCTCTTATTATTTAAATATTATTTACAACTATCAGCAAATATTTTAATTTTCCTTTTTAATAAAATTTAATTTCTGAATTAGTTTCAATCTAATATTGACTTGGGTTCAAATTTTTCCAAGTCATTAGTGAAACAGTGCATATCTGCATGCATATATACTTGCTTCATGTTTGCTTGAATTATAGCATACTTTCCATCATATGTAATTTATTTCTCAATATCCACACACATTAGTAATATGTGCGTGTGTGCATGTATGATTTTACATTTTTAAAGTTAAAAGCTGATTGTTTTAAGTCATGCTATATTATTTTAAGAAAAAAGTATCTTGTTAAAAGCATAATCAATTAAGAAAGATATGTTAATATATTGCAAACAATGGGAAGAAGGTAGGAGGGAGTGTATGTTCTGTATTTCTCTATCTATAGATACAATCGGTTGTAATAGTTACAGTTGAACACCTTCAGAGTCTATACATGTTTAAAGTGTTAAATGAAAGTAAAAAAACAATGGAAAGGAAAACAATTTGGCTGCACCCAAGGTATGAGGAAGTAGAAAACTAATGGAATGTCAATTAAAAGCAAACGCAGGACTAAATCCATTAAGAATTAAAAAAAGTGGACCCCAGGCATAAATTTTAGGCATATAAGCGAGGAAAAAGGCATTGGGTTAAAAAGAATCGTATATTTGGCCTAAGATCCTAAGAAAAGAAAAAATTGTAAATTTGGCACAAGATCCTAAGGACAAAAAAGTCAAATATTTGGCACAAGATCCTAGTTAGAGAGTCGTATATTTGGCACAAGATTTTATATATATTTGGCATAAGCTTCTAATTAATTATCCTGCTTACTAATCATTTGTTATTTGTGAAGAAGAAGAAGAAAAGAAAATGTTAAAAGTACCTGTTGTTATGAACGAGTAGACAGGCGTCAGCTTCTCTGCAGTCATTGGTGAAATTTGGCATCCGGAAAAGTTCTATCAACATGATTAAGATCCATCTACATGCAAGTCCAAAGATCATGAATCTGTATATCCATCTGTGCAGAGAAAGTCCTGAAAGCCATTATCATCTTGCTGGTAAAATGCTTTAATTTTATTCAATGGATTTTAATTGTAACTCAATTTTTTTAACATATTTTCTTTAGCTAGTCTTAACTTAATAAATTATATATAGTATTTATCATTGATGTTAAATTTACTGGTCTTAATTATTTAGCAAATTAGAAATCTATTTTTGCATTTTTATTTATGTTTCCTTAAATGATGGAGGAATTAACTTTTAAATCATTAAATGTGTTTACGCTTCTTTGCTCTCTAAGTCCCATGGGATGGAGTGATCAAGAAGATGCTAAATTTAAAGCTGCAAAATTTTAAAGTAATAACAATACGTATCTCAATTGATTTTTTTTGGTTTCATTTCTTACTCTTAGTCCCCCCTCCCGATCATATCAAGTAAGATTATTTTTCAATTTCTTAGAAATATGTAAAGAATTAGTGAAAGATAGTGAGTGTATTCCCATTCAATTAATTATATAAATCATTTTTTTTATCGTGCTGCTCTATAAATATAACCCAACCCATGCACTAGAAATTAATTTATAATTGAAGATCTCTATCATAAAACAATATATTAATTCTGTTACATGTACTGCTCTATAAATATAACCCAACCCATGCACTAGAAATTAATTTATAATTGAAGATCTCTATCATAAAACAATATATTAATTCTGTTTAAGTTTTACTTCATGTACTGCTGAAGTTAATAATTCTATTTTATTAAAATTATCCTATATAATGAAAACTAATATTAAGGCTGTCATATTTATAATTAAAGATTCCATTACATGAAAGTAATATTAATAAAGTTATTCACATGTACATATTGCATTGCTTATTGATGCAGTAGAATATATATATAAGTAAATTAAACCACAATTCATGTATGGATAATGTAAGAAGTAGTGGATCATGCTATCAGTCTATATTTGCCGTAATTAATCTTCCCTATACTTTAAATGTTACATTATTAGATTTCCAAATTTAAGATGATTAAAAATAGTTATTGTGAATGGGTTCTAGTTATAAGACAATCATGTGGTTAACTAGGGATGCTTATTTGTCATATAAAAATAAATTTCATAATGATTACTATTAGTGTAGGTGGAAGGTTTAATAATTTATCATTGATCTCTCTGTATATTGCATTTTTATCCTTTCATATGTGTTGCAATGGTCATATTATTATTATTGAATTCATTACCTCTGTTCATTGCATGGTTCACTCATCTTTGTATAGTCACTGCGACAAGTGCAGGCTATACTTCTTTTTGCATGCTCGGGTTCCTATTCAAGTATTAGTGCCGGTCTAGGTTGTGCAATGGAGCTGAAGACTTATCGCCACCCCAAATCCAAGATTTAGCACATTTTCTTCATTGTTATGTGCCCTCGATTGGAAGGAGCACCCTTGCGGCCAGGGACATAACCCATAGTTGTGAACCATGCCATCAGATCGCTAAGATGATCATCCTTACATTTATTTACCACTGATAGCACTCAAGTAGATAGTACTACAATGTCTAAATAATGTTTATCTATGTAGCCTTCACCTGTCCTCATCAGCAACACTGGGTGGCCTTAAATCGAACCCGTCCATAATTGTCCCATTAAACCAAAATAAATATGTAACAGATTATTAGATTCAAACCTATAATGGACTGATAACTTCTCATACCTTCAGTACTAATTAAATAGGGCACACATTATTGCTGTAAGCCGCCGCCTTTGGTAATACTACGTAAAAGCCAGTAGATTACCTTAATCCAATAATCTGTAAGCTACTCTCTCCATTATTTTAGTTTCTGTAATAAAACTTATATTATCATTGTTAATTAAATTTGGGTTATTGTGAATCAGAACTATTAAATAATTATTATACATAATTCAGTAAAGTTATTCAATTGCCAAAACAAACAATGTGTAAGTAATTATACCACTTAGTAAAAATAGTATAATTGCTTCTATAAATATCTTCATCGTCTAAATCATTATAGCTAACGATCTTGGGGCTGTTAGATAAAAAATTAAGTAGATAAAATGGAGATTATGAATGAAAAAATGAGCAAAAAAATAATCTATTTTAAAAGTGCCTAGATAATATTCTGAAAGATTTTAATTTTAACTGCACATTATATATACATGTGTGTGATAATATTACACCACTACAATATAATATTGAGAATCCATTCATTATAGAACAATTTCAATTTTTAAATCTATAAAATACTAAACCTTTAAAATTGTAAACTATGAAAAGCTAAAACGATTGGATCAGTAACAATTTTCATAATTTACAAAATCTTGATTCAAATTTTTATAGAGAGCACTTTACATTCTTACACTATACTATAATACATATAACCATTAGAAACCAGTTAAACAGACAATCCCAATATAAATGCAATATAAACTGTTATCAAAGCAACCTCATTTTGAGCATTATTACACTTATTATATACATTAAAATAATAAATATACAAACTAACTAATGGAAAAATAAAAATATAAAAAACACAATTACTTCTCTATAAAGCTGCTTTAATATTTCAACCAGCAGACTGGTTTTCATCAAAAAGCACAGCAAAATAAAAACCTGCCTACTTATTATATATATACTGTAAGGGTCACTTAAACGCTCATGTACATGTTCATTTGCAAGTCAGTACCCTCTAATAAACGACTTAACATATAAATGTTTGAGGTCAACATAATACAAAAAAAAATTAACTTACAGGTATATTAGTAATATCAATTAGAAAATATTAGCTTTAAAAAAAAAAAAATTCCCTAACTAGACATAACAATTAAAGATTAAATATTCTACATATATAGATAAACCTATTGTTTAGTAACCATGGAAACTAACCAAGATTTGAACTTTAGAACCTGAAGATGAGAATAACTGCAAAGATGGTTGACTAAGCCCAAGGAATTATTTGCATACATAACCTTTGACAGCAAGAAACTCTTTTACAATAAAGGGAGTTTCCTATTAGACAGCAGCCATTCAGAAGAATAGAAATATTATCAATTGTGAAAACTATAAAGGAATAGTAGCACATCATTTGAATATTATCAGAAGAGTGATTTTTCATCCGCTAATATATAGATATTGCAGAATCGCCTTTTAAAGCTTTTAACGTTAAATAATTTATAAGCAAGAATATTGAAGTTATTTAAAAGCTACTCCAATGTTTTTTGGCTAAACAACTTGCCATGGAAATCTTGTGTAGACGCTTACCAGATGTAAACATTAATTCATCCATTAAATGCCTGCCTAATTGAGATGCCAAATTCTATAGAATGAATTTGCACCTTAGTTTCACTATATCAGTTTGCAGCGGATGAAATGTATGCTATGAGAGGGCAGCACCATACTGAAGCTGACCAATAGTGCTCATTCTACAGATGTATGAATCCAAGAAAGAGTATAAATTTACAAGATTGAGAGACTGCTGTGAGGTTTAAAAACATTTTATAGGACGTGCTTAAGACAAAATGTTCAAATCATTTGTCTGAACTTTAAACTTTATCTATGAACAATGGGGAAGCATATGCCTAGCTTGCATTTTTCATTTCTCAAATCATGAAATAAAAAGGAGGGATTATAGCTTATAGGATGAACAAATATTTTTGTTTTGTAATAAGTAAAATTTAGGTTTCCCTTCCAAACAAGCTTGACAGATCATCTAACTTAATATGGGAGGTAAGATTTTACTTTGCCCACATTAAGAACACTCAGTATGTACATGATAAAATTGTTTGTTAATTTGTTATACTAATTAACTATTTTTCTTCAGCATGAAAGACTAACCTTGAATGCATGTACTTTACTATCAACAATAGATTATTAATTTACAGGGGGTTTCTTTTCCAAGAAAGATGGACTTTGTCAGTTGGAACAAGCTGCAAGAACACCATCCATTATAGTACTGTTTGGGTTTAAATCTAAAGATTCTTATTTTAAATTGTAATAAATTTGTAAATACTTTGTACTAATGAAACATAAGTAACAGGTATAGAAAGGGGATGGTTTGAATCATCAATTATCTCATTAAATGTTAGAGATGCATGCCAGGTACTCACCAACTTCTTGATAGGATTCCTTTTTGAACAGTTTTTAATTTTTCTTTGTTAAAATAAAATGTGTTAAACTATTTTGAAACTTTCTGAGAAGTCTCTGATTTAGTTAAATCATTCTATTCCAGCATGATTATATATTATCTAAGTTATATGCACACACATATTCTTTGTCCTTGCCATAATATTTTAGCAAGGGTTGGTTGGAAAGTCATTAATTCATTGCATTTAGTGAGGATATTGTTATTTATGTAAATTCATCCCTGAAGAGAGTCAACCACAACTTCTCCCTGAGTTTGAAATCTGGCATAATGGAACCTGAAAGAGAATAGGAAGTGGATGAACTGATATAAATTGTGCTCAGATTTCATGCATAATCATTTGAGCTAGCCTCTGGAAATGGACACAATCATTGATCAGGCTCTTTCATCACATCACTCACTGCATCCAACAAAAAAACCCTAGGTCTGACCATAGTAAGATGTGACTCCCCTCTCCCAAGTGGAAACTGGACCATTACATTTTGGTGCCCAAATGGATCCAGCAAGATAACAACAATGAATATAACCAAATGGAGGAAACTCCAAATTAACAATAACTAACCATGACTCACCTTAAAAAAACATTAACTGCTAGGGAATATAAGGTAATCAGAAACTTCAAATTAGTGAATAATCGTGTAAATAAAATTTATAAAGTAGAAGAGTCAGACAAATTAAACACACTTAAAATGACACACATTAAATGACAACATTAGTAATAAAATTTGTTAGTGAGATGAATTAAATTGAAGCATTAATGGCAAAGCTAAACACATGATCCCACAACAACCATTTACTATATTCTGAGAAACAAGTTATAACCAAAAACAAATAAATTAAGGATTAATGTTAACTAGAAACAAAAAGCACATGGAGAAAATAGAAATGGAACATTCCGAAGAAGCAATATTAAGCACTAGTAGCTATAAAGAAGGGAAACAGAGTAGATTTTTGGGGATCAATATTGACCCAGGTACTGGGGGGATCACTAGCCTAAATCAATGCAAGCTCACATCACAGACACCGTGATACCCCAAACCCGAGGAGCACTTGAGGAGACCACTCCACCACCCAATATTGAAATATCCCAGAGTACTAAAGACCTGATGGATATGAGACCTGATGGATATGAGAGCCAAGGGACAAATATTACAAACCCTGATGGCCCAGCTAAGCAACACAGGATTTCAGATGAATCAAATGAAAAATGAGAAATAAGATGGACCACAAGTTGGATCAAATGAAAAGATTGGGAAATAAAATAGACTACAGGATGGACAGTTTGGAAGAGACACTTAAGTCAAACTTAGAAAGCGTAAAATCAGATTTGAAGACAGAAGTTAAAGACTTTGAGAATAGATTGTCACATAATCTGGAACAACTATCCATAGGGTTAAACACAATGCAAAAAGACAATCAAGAAATGAAGCAAACAATCAAAGAAATTGGAAAGGATGTCAAGGAGAAAGATGTCAGATGCCAGCAGAGATTTAGAGAATTTCAGGTTAGCATCACTGATCAACTCAATGCCAAATATGATGAAATCTATAAAACCAGAGAAACATTTATAGATGAAATATGTGCTGAACAGAACTAGCTGTAGACAAGATACAGAGTGAAAATACAAGAAGTGAACAATAAAATGGATCAATTGTATATGACTCAAACCATTAATATTGAAATACAGGATACCGAGCTAGAGAAGCTAGAAATCAGAATGACTTACATAGAGAACACAAGAGCTACCAAAAAGGGCACACTTGAGAAACTGCAGAAAGCTCAACTGAGATACGCAATCAAGTGGACTGCTTGGATGAGTCTCGACCAGAAACTTAAGGTCATGGAAGTGGTTATCTTATAGAACCCCAAACCCTCGTGAATCAACAGACCAATCACAAGCCAAAAACCTGATCTAATGCAATGACAGAGAACATCTCGATCTCACCATAAAGGATCCACAAAGGTTAATAGATCTGAGCATAGACAAATCTATAAGTCGAATTGGATCCAATACAGAGGGTTATCATTTTGACTTTAACCTTGAATGAATAATTCCAGGCACATACCATGTCAATCAGTCAAACGAGATAGTCCATACACCAATAAACTTAGATATTAGACAATCCCACACCACACCACCCAGTGTCATTAATCAGTTTGTGATTGAAGGTGTTCAAAGGCACTATGAATGAAGCTCCCATTGAACATTTAAAGAGCCATCATCTATATTTTGTGGTTAATCATAATTTACCTGAAAGGGAGAAAATCAACATAGCATAGTCACCTATAAGATGTGCTCATATGGTGGGAGTTATTATTTCAGACCTCAGCCACATTTGAGGATTACAAGACCCTCCTAGTCAAAAATTTTTGGAACAGAGATAGACAGGAGAAAAATACAGAGCCATGCCAGGGCAAACTCTCGCCAAGTTCTTTCATCGCCAGATAACCAGGCTAAGGACCTTGAACACATATCACCTGAGCGAGAACGAAATGATCAGGATCGTGAAGAGAAACTTACCCCTGAAAGTAGATAGTCTCTCCTATGTACTAATGCAAGGAACACTAAGCAAGCGGTAGAATTGCTTGCTAATATAGACATGAACAATTCAATAATTATCCACTAGAACAACAGAAAAAAAGGAAAAAGTAACCGTAAATGCCATGTTTAAAAGGAGCAGGAAAAACAATACTGGTCCAAATCACTGGAAAGATAAAGCAGTGAGACCTAACTCTACAGACTGCTGCTCCCCAAAGAAACATCGAGACAGGAATGATCTAAGCGGATCAGCCCTCCTAATGGACCAGGGAAAACCTCAAAGCTAGGGTGCAGTATTTATGTACCCAAAATCTCAGCCAAATCAAACTAAAAAGATACTTGAGAGTATTATGTTCAGCACCTCAAGACACTGAAGAACAATAATATAAAACGAATCCCATACAGAGAAATCATCAAGCTAATGTGCTCTTGGGAAGATAAGAACCTTAATTTGGCCAAACAATGCTCTATCATGTATTCCTAATTCTGAATGGCCTGTTACATGATGTCATTCTGGGGGCAGACTTACTACATATGAACACATGTGTTGCATATTTCTCAAACAAATTAGTTAGGGTAAATGATAGGTTTTAGAGATGGATTGCTTTCATACTTGTATTATTCCAAAAATACCAACCAACAGTTGAACCATATAATAAAGAAAATGACATTTTGAAGGCACTTCAACAATTAAGAGAGAAAGCAGAGCAGAGAAGCAAAAATAAAAGAACTACCCACCAATTTAAAATAGGAGACAAGGTCTTTACTAAAACCTTTAACCCCAGAAAACAAATAGAGGGTATATACCAAAAGTTTAGCAACACCTATCGAGGATAGTTCACTATCATGAAACAGTCAGGCCCTAACGCCTTTTGGATAAATATAAATAGAGTAGTGAAAGTCAGGCCCTAGCACCTTTTGGATAAATATAAATAAAGAAGTGAAAGGAACCTATAATGCAAGAATTTTAAAGCCATATAGGTCAGCCATAAGCACCAGATCCTAACGCTTAGAGCATGCAATAGTATTTCAGATTTAGAAGAAAAATGAGGAAAAGAAATGAGGATATTAATCAGAGCAAAGAGTCAGTTATTTCAGTAATGAGAGCATACCCCAGCTGACAAGAAAAAACACTTACGGGATACTCATGATCCAACCCATTAGGAATTAATCCATACATAAAAATGGATCCTCCATGAGAGCAGGATAAAGAGGTAATGTGTTGTGAAGTACAAATTCTAAATATATCTATATATTAAAACAATTTTTTTTCCCCATATACATTTATTTTTTTATAAACATTTATACAGATCAACATAGAGATTAGTCACACAAATGTAACAAGTAACAGCATGACAAAACAATATATATGAAATAATAAAAAGTGAATAATAAATAATATATAAATGTCTGGAAAAATATTGAGTATCACAAATCCTGGTTAAAAAATGCAAACATATACCTTTAAAGTTCATTCATCATATAATAAGGATGAATTAAGAAATTCCTGAGACCATAATAATAAAATTTTTATTTAATAAACACAAAATAGATGGTTTCAACTGTTTTTAAGATTATAGTGAAGGTATGGCGTCTGCAATTAATTAATGGTAATACATTAATATACAGAAAGTTTATTTAAATGATAGCAATTTTGACAAAAAGTCACCCATTGCTGAAATAATAACAAATTTTATCTAAAAAAAAAATCTAATGGTTTACTGCTTTGGACTTCATAAAAAGTTTGAATACTGAGAAGTTGCACAGCTGGATGTGATCCATGGACCTTGAAGTCTAACCATTCCAGAAAAACATGCAGACAAACTTTATTTTATAGTCAAAGAACTCCAAATGCAATCCAAAATATATTAGAGAAACTGATGATGAGTTACACAATTGATAATCAATGCTAAACAACACAAGGTTTTCATATAAAAAGACAACAATAGTTTTATAAATTCTGAGGGTACATATAACACCCTTCCTTCCTATTTTTCTGATCAGCACCAAAAACAGCACCAAGGTGTTATTTAAAGCATTCAAATTATTAGTATTAGAGTAAATAGTAACAAAATTATTCATTATCATTTCTGACATTTCTCATTTTTCTAATTGATAACTGAAGAATAGAAATTACTTTAAAAAATAACAGACAATAAATTTTTCACTGTAATTAATACTCAAAATAATAAATTGTCAGTAAATTGTTGTGATGCTTACCTGTCTCATAATCTCATTCCAACTAGACTGTAATATTTAATCATAATTGAGATTTATTTATGATTTTGTCTAGTATTGTGACGGCTTTTTTGAATAGGAATGCTATGGTTTCATACCATGAATATTTCCACTTTTAGATTTGTCATTTTCAGAATTAAATATACATTTTTAACTAATAAAACATTATATGACATTAGTTTACATAATACTATTAATAGCTATTTTTTTTCTCTCTCTTTCATCATTGTTATACCACGTAATGTAAGCTTTAGTAATCAACAAAAGCCAGATAGTAGTGCTTATTAAATCCATATCCAGTACTGTCCTATCCAATAGCCCCAGACTAGTTTCTAGCTTGTGGGCTTTCATCAATGAGGAACTTTTTGAACTGTGCACGTTGAATCTTTTGGATCTAATAAATGTTTCCTCAACAGCTATAAACTAGAAACTAGTCTGAGGATAATGGATTCAGGACAGCACAGAATAGGGATTTAATAAACACTATCATTTGGTATCCATAATGCTGGGGAAAAAAGAATGTTTATTTTTGTTTTTTACCTCAAAGAACTAAATTGGAAAATCTTACTTTGATAACTAACCACTACATTTTTAGGAAGACAAATATTTTCTTATTAAAGTTTTAATAATTTTGTTTAAGAATCAATAAATTTTTTCAGTTTAATGTTTCAAGTTGACAAATGAAGATTGCTCCATACTACAAATGGATATTAATAGATAAGGCTTTCACTGTAGTTATTTATGGATCTTAAAGTAGGTTAAAACTGCAGTAAGAAAATTACATTTTTATAAATGTAAATATTCCAAGTTTAAAACAAGTGTCTGATTTGAGGGCCAAGATGGTCAACATGATGAATCTTTGTTTATAATTAATAATAACTTTTAAAATTTTCTGATTAAATATTTTATATTTATTTAATTAAAAAATTTAAAATACAATTTCACTGAAAGTATACATTTTTTGTATATACCAACGATGGGCAAATGTGACTTTCAGAGCCATATGTGACTCTTAGTTGAGTTAAGTGCAACTCCCATTGAAATCCCTTTATATTTTTATTATTTCAGTTTTTTTTTTTTTAGTTGCATAAAAATTTATATGACAGAAATTTTTATAAAACATTTTTATTATTTATTTTATTACAAATTACATCATACATATATATATACTATTTTCAAATATATTGGCAAACGGTACATTAATATTTATTGAATCTTATAAAAACTGCTACATGCGAATATAGAGTGATCACATGTATATATTTATGATTTGTGCAATTTTGTGGTTGTATATTTCAGTAATATTTTGCCTATCAGCTAAATGTCATATTTTTTCAAAAAATCTAGTAAGTAGACTGTTTTATTAAGTAATTTAAACTTATTTATGATGTGTAATTTTTCTGTGACAGGAGCTCAAGCTTTCTAAAGATATGCATACAAGTTAAGAAAATTATAATTAGTGCACTTACAGTTTTATGTTTTTTTAAACATCTGGAAAGCGTTTGTTTGATTTTGGTTATGATGTTTTTATTTTTGGTGGTAAACAATAATAAAACAGACATTTAAGAATTATCAGGAAAATATCAATCAAAAATAAATATAGCCCAAATTTGCTTTTAATTATTCTAAATTGTTTTTATTCTTATTTTATTTTAAAAAGCCCAGTTTCTTTGATAATTTGTTGCACCATTTATGAATCTTTTAAAACAAGAATAATTATTTAGATATTTTTATTTTATTTATTTATTTTGTTTGAATTTCAAACTTCGGAAATAAATTTATTTAATGTTTTTGTTAACATGACCTCAGAAAATATTAAAAACTGAAAATAACAAGAAAATAGAAGCTTTCAAAAAAAATATGAGTAGAAACTATTGCTTTTATTGACAATAATGGAAAGTCTTATTTGTAAAGTTACAATTGCAAACTATAAAGAAAGCAATTTACTTCAACATTACAAAATAAGTCATTAACACTTTTCAACTCAATAACTATATAATTCAAAACTGCAAATGTAGAAACTTAAGACAATCAAGTCTTCATAAGCAACAAGGACTCTTTTCTTTTAGTCGCGAAGATGACAAGAGCCCATGAACCTAGTTTTTGATAGTTTGAATATTGCTCATGCCAAACATTCACACGGAGAAGAGAATTTATTAAATAAAACTTCGAAAAAGTGGTTAAAGTTTTAGATCCAAATAATATGAAACTTCGAAAAAGTGATTAAAGTTTTAGTTCCAAATAATACAAAACTGTATAAAGTGATCACCCAAGTTCCCATGTCATGCTGTACAACTGAGCTTCATATTAGTGAATATAACAAAAATGTTGAAAATAGTTTTTGATATGGTGATTTGAAAAATTGTACAACAGTCAGTTTAGCTCTCAATGAGTCTACAGCCATTTAGGATGTTCCACAATTGGTCATTTTTGTCTGCTAATGTGAAGAAAGAAATGCGACACTATTAAAAACCTGCAGTATCATGCTTGATGAGGTAATGAATAGTTTTGAATTGTCTCATGATAAACTTGTAAATGTTGTGACTGACAGAGCCCCTGCAAATAGGGGAAAATCTGGGTCTTATTGGACTTTTAAATAATGATCCTAAAATTCCATGTTTTGTACCTCTTCACTGCCATGAGCATCTCATAACAAAGTACTTAAAATACAAAAATGTGTGGACGATTGTTTTGCAGATTGTGAATTTAATAAGAACAAATGCCAAAATACACCATCAATTTAAGAACTTTTTAGAAGAATTAAACGACTAAACAGATGAATTACTTAGTGATCTCCCCTTATGGACTGCTATAAGATGACTATCAACTTACAATGTTTTAAACCATTTTGTGGAAGTCCTGAATTCTATCATAACATTTTTAAAAGAAAAAAAAAACATACCCAGAATTAGAAAATGAAAGTTGGCTTTCTGATTTAATGTTCATTATAGACATTATGGAACATTTTCAAACACTTAATTTGCGTTTACAAGAAAAGGGAAAATGATTAGTGATTTTTCGTAAACAGTATTTAGTTTTGAAGCTCAACTTTGTTTTTTTTTGTGCATGGTTTTAAGTCCAGAATATTTAATCATTTTCCATAAGTAAAAGCAAATATAATTAATATCAAAGATGAAAAATTAGAAGAATATAAAGAAAAAATAGGACTGAAAAAAATTTCAAATGAAGATTTGAAGTTTTAAATCTACATTTGCATATTTTATGAACCTATTTATTTGTGATATTATTAAAGATGGATTTTTAATTTCTGAAATAATATTTGTCAAAAATGAAGCAGGAGAATTGGAGTTTTTAGATAAGAAAGAGGATCAGGTATTGCTAATGCATCACAAATCTAGTTCTCTAACTGAATTTTGGAAACTTATGCCAGAATCAAAATATCCACACTTAAAAAAAAGCTGTGTGCCATATAGTTTCAATTTTTGGTATAACATATTGCTGTGAATTATTGTATTCCACAATTAGCATCTCATAGAATTGCTGCAAATAACTTTAAAAAATTACACACCAAATTTCAAAGATTTGCTCAAGGTCTTTGTTAAATGTTATGACTTTTTATTGATGAATTTTTATTATTAAAATTTTGAAATAATTATTTTGTATTTTATTTTTCTCTTAATTATATTTTTTTATATACTTTATACAGCATTTAAAACTTGCGTAGAATATGCCATTATATTAATTAAATAAAATAAAATTTGACTATATGCATTTATTTTTGAGTATCTAAATAATAGTGTGGCTCTTTACAAATATATAAAAAACTGGCATGTGGCTCTCCTTGACCTTATGCATGCCCAACTTCAATTACCAAAAGAAATTATAACTAGCCTCTATCATTTAGAATGAAAACTAAAATGGTTATTATTTTTATAAAAAAAATCTTCAAAGGATGGCATTTTAAAATTTTGTTTTCTTTGTTACATGTAACAAAATAAGTTTAAACAAGCTCCACCATATACATTTACAAATACAATGTAATCACGAACTACATTATAATTTTTTCTAAGACCTCCTCCTCATTCAAACATATATAGCATATAATAACTCATGTTTTGTTAATAAATATTGTTTAGAATAAAATATGGGTATTGTTTATTGAATTGCAAATAAAAAATACTTTTCAGCATGCATATATATGGTTCTTTATATGTCTAGTATACATATATTGTAATGGTCGGAATGAGCTGATAACAGCAAAATCACCACTAGGGTGATTTAAAACACAACAACTCATTCCAACACTACACAATACATTATTTTATATGGGTCAGTGATCAGGGAGCAGGAAAGACTTTTAGAATTCAATTGTAACTATATGATTTCCCTTGTGGCAAACGAGACACCCAATAAAATATATATGTGAAAATACAACACTTTATAGTAATAGATTACAAACAAAAAAAATGAACACAGCTTAATTTGTTACTAGACTCATAGGAGATAATGGAAATTATATTAATTAGTGATTATATGTGTCAAGAGTATCAATGTATAACATATATATATACACACCTGGGTCTCTTTTTACGCGGACTTATTTAACACGATTTTGAAGTTACGCAATTCGTGTTTTACCGGAAGTCGATTTCCGATAATGCGCTATTACTTTAAATAATAAATTTTGCGCACTTATGTTTATTGAAAGTAATAGCACATTATTGGAATTCGACTTTCATCTTAGTAATTTCAATATTTTCAGTGCTTTATAATAGTAAGATTTTATGCAATAATGAAATTAAAATCATGATTTCTACATTTTATGTATAGACATATTAAATTTTACAAGATTATAATGTAAATTTGTTCAAACATTGTGCGTATTAATTTTGCATTTTAAATCACATTCTGTTTTTGCTTTTTAAAAAAGAACATAATCAATTATTATTTTCTTATTAATGACATTAATCATTAACGTGCTCTTAAATTCCATAGAGAGCTAAATGGTTGTATGTCTGGATATCGCAAGCTTCGTAAACAATTAATAAAATCATCGTCTCAAAGATTAATTGCTAATTACGTTGTCACCAGAAAATCATAATAATTAAAACGTGTATAAAAAAATGTAAATTACTGTACTGTAAATTATGCATAAAAATATATTATTTTGAATAAAATTAAATATTATAGTTAAAAAAAGTTTGTCTTGTATCAATTTTTTTCAAATTTGAAAATTTTTATTAGTCATATTTTATTTCCTTATTTTTTTTTTGCGCGAATTTTAAAGTACTTTTACGTTGGTGCTTTGCTTTTATGCTAATTTTGAAAAATCACAGACCGCATCCCCCCCTTTTCAATGTAAGTTACATCTATTTTTGCGCGATTTCGTTTGCGCGTGTTTTCTGAGGAACCTATCTATCGCGTAAAACGAGACCCAGGTGTATATATATAAATAAAAGGGACTACATGACATTTAATTCGTGATTATATATATACAAGGGATTTCAATACACACTAATATATATTTTGGATGATAGATTTGATGATTTCTAGGGCAGATATTTCTTAAGCAGGCACTTGATACTAAATTAATACAGCTTTAAATGAGAGAGTTAATTCTCTAGTAAATATGACTAAAATAGATGATTGCCTAATTCTCATGATCATACCCACCAATGCCTAAATACCAGGCTTTAACATACACAAAGAAGGAAGGCAGTACTGGGTTGCTACAGTAATAAGCAGTCCCATGACGAGGTAGACAGAAAGAAGCTCACCTCTGCGAGGCCATATCCCAGTCTCTATGAAATAAATGGATCATTGTAGGCAGTAATGAGTGTCTTCTCCATAATTATTAATAAATCTCACCAACAGGCAGGAACAATACACTGCTCAATTGGTGATATAAAATGAAGACCCACTGGGTCTGAAATAGAAAAGAATATTCCCGCATTTGCGTGGAACTTAGAAAAATGGAACCTGTCAAATTAAATCTTCCGAAGCAGGGATGTATGCCTGCTGAAGAAACACAATGAAATAGACATGAAATCAGTCAACCCAGTCATGCTAAATATACATGACATATTTGACCTTAACATTAAATACATATAAAATAAAATGTGAACAGTTATGTCATAAGTTTACAATACGCAGTCATCTATTATATAGGCGAAATCAAAGCCTATGCAGTTATTTTGTATATTAAAAAAAAATTGGTAAAGAAAATTACTCCCTGCTTAATTGGAGATCTGTCCCATAGGTCTTACACATATAAAGAAATATTGATATGACAGTCCAGCAATTGTAAGATTAAATTTAAAATTATATTAAAAGTTTTATAGATAAACTATCATATCTTATATATTTCATTAATTATATCACAAGTTTTATAGAATTAAAATAGCATATTTGCAGTATACACATATATTTGTCCATTTTTTAAAACAGAAACATAAAGTTTTTAACTTTAACCTCTTAACACTCAATCTTAATTTTAGATTTGAAAGGTTTATATAAACCACTGTAATTGCATTAATGGCGAAATGACATTTTTTTAAAAGAGATTTTAAATAGGCAAGTTTAAAATAGTAAATTAAAAAGGGCAAATTAGAATCCATGAGAAGAGGGATTTAAATGTCTTGATTTGACAGAATTATTAGAGTATTAAATATTTTAGTCACTGAAATGTATTTACTAACTTTACCTCCTTCATCTGATTCTTAAATAATAACTCTAGCAGATTTAAGAAAGATCGAGTATATTACAATAGTCGATCTTTAATATCGAATTAATTAAGGATGCATTATAATACAATAAGAAAAACATTTTAATAATACCATAAGAATATTTTATATAATACTATGGAAAACAGATGTTAAAAGAATGATTAATAAATAAATTATTTAATGCAAAGAAAGCAGAATGTTAAAGAGGTTGTAATTGTTTACCAGTAAATTGAGATTACAAAGTTAAATAAATCACAATTTTAACAGACCTTTGTGAAGGATTTTGACAAACAGTAGAAACGCTATGCTGAAACTCGTGGTACAGTTCATTGGTTTTATGGACTAATGTTCTTGGCTAATGGCTAGTTGGTCATTCTGTGGCATTATACTAGGGACTTCCAATTAATGGCAATGGCATGATATGTCAACAACTTGGATCATCAATTGTAGGTAGGAACTTTAATGGATTGCATTCTATAAATATCTCAAGGATTCTATACTCACACTCCTCAGAAATGGTCAGAGAAATTGAGGTGCTCTACTCACTGGTCATAGTGTGATGTGTTCTATAAGGGCTTAGAAAAACTTTATAAAAATTTTACAAGTAAAAACACTTTCTTCCCTGCCTCTATATATATCCCTCAAAACAAAGGCATCCAGATGTTTTCCAAATTGATTAATTAATTTTAAAACTTAGAGAAAATTATTTTCTTTCTTATCTAAAAAAAAAATGTTATTGATCGCAATCTCAATCTAGTTTAATTTTAAAATTCTACTGATTGCATTTTTCTTAATTAAATTCCAAATATCTTTGGTTTTTTTTATCTAATCTCTTATGGTAATTACCTATTTCTTGTCACCTTTTACTGAATATAAAGTCAAAAATTAGATTTAAATTTATACATTCTTTTGAACATCAGTTGATTCTAATTAATTAATTAAATTTTCTTTGCTGACTTGAATTCCCTTTTACTCCCACATAACAACATTAAATTTCATAATAAAATTAAATTTTGTTTTACATTATTTTTTTAAAAATGTCTTAGAATTATAACTAAATGGCAACAATATATAGATGAAGCATATAGATATACACATGTATATATATGACCACTTCAATATAAATCAAAATTATAGTATAAACAAATTTAAAAAATATAATTATTATTAATCAATTGAGGGTACACATATATATTTTACAAAGTATAAAAAATAAAAAAACTTACTACTTTATTTTTAATTTTTAAAATAAATTGCAAAATGTCAGATTTTTGTCCTATTAAAATACTTTGAGCGATATTCATTTTTTTTCAATAGTCTTTTTCTCTTGATTTTATAAAACTCTTAGTATTACACTCAAAAAATATTTTATTACACAAAAATTTGGAAAGGATAATAAAGGAAGAATAAAATGTACGTGCTTTCAACATAAACCAAAGCTATTTTATTAATATATACAATCTTATACGTGCTTTAAGACTTAAAAAGGACTACTAGCATATTATAAAATTTATTTTTAATTTTACTTCTTTTTTTTTTTTAAACAATGGTGCTTAGCGAAAAAAAAATGGCTACCAAATATCATAAAATTTGTGAAGTTTAATAGCTTTTTTATTTGTTTACATTTAGTCGTGACATTAGATACAGCATAGTTTGCAGTTCCACTATATTAACATAACATTAATCCCAGAATACAATTGTAATTCTTCTTCACTATTTTTAAATGCTTTTGTAATTGAGTTTTAATATATTTCTTCTATTAAATGAATTTCCTTAACATTTTGTATATATATTTAAAATCAATGATAATGTGATATGTCAATGAAATATTTTATATTGGTCTCTGGTTTGTTTATTGTATTAGTGTTTTGGGTCAAATTTCAAACTGTTGATATCAATTCAATAAGTTTTCAGTAATGTATACGAGGGCAATATATATATATGTTGAAAAAACTGAAAATAAAAAGCATTTTCAGTAAATTCAAAAGAAATAAAAACAAATCTTAGTTTCTTTTGATTGTAAAAGTTGCTTTCAATTTTGATTCCTTTCTATTATAAATTTTTTTAAAAAAATGCTTCTTTAATAAACAAAATAATATTGGAATCATTTAAAATGTGCCATGAATTTCCTAATAAATATTACACAAAATACAACATAGATTTCAGTCTCTGTTTTAAATAGGAATAATTACAAAAAATATTGAATACTAAAAAATTGAGAATTAAATAAACTCTGTTTTGACTTTTAGAATACAGTAAAAAGTGTTTATTATAAAATATTTTGTTTATATATTATTATTTAAAGTTTTTCATTATTCAAAACTGTGTATGTATATAATATTTCCAAAATAATATTTTTTTTTATTAAAAAAGATAATTTAAAAAAAAAAAAAACCAATTTAAAAATAGAATATACTAATTTATAATATTTTTTAGACTAACTTGTACAACATTAAAAACAAAATTGTTATTTTTAAATTTCAGTTATATTTAAATAAGATGAAAGAGTTTTTGTTGTAATTTTATGAAATATACTTTGTAAAAAAATTATTTACATTTCATTAACTGCATTCAATTTAATTAAAATATAAATCTCAAAATAAATTACAATGCTATTCAAAGTAATCCTTTTTAAGTCATACTTAGACCAAATTTATTTCATTTGATATTTATTATACATATATATTGTAACGGTAAGAAAAGTAGAGCTGCTTTAACCTAACCTAGAGATGCAGATCAAGGGGGTTCGAACCTCACCTACTCCTCTAGATTGCTACTAAGCGACTTACTCCCCAAACCTCACTAGAATTTAATCTTAATGTATGCCCGGTGGTCAGGGAGAGAAGAGACCATGAAAAGGAATTTTTACATATATAATGATCAGATGTACATACGTATGTCACAAAGAAAACAATACTAAGTGGTTTTATTTATAGTGAATGAAAGATAACAGAAACTTTTATTATTTACATTAAAAGAATTCATACAATGCTTTATTAATAGTGTCGCAGCCTATTTTCACTGCAACCGGATAGACATATATGAAAGAATCCATTGATCGTAATGATAAGAACAGACAAAATTTTACATTATAATTTCTTCTTTAAAATATTCCAGCCAATGGAAGTGTTACGTAAAAGAAATCAAGAGAGAGAGAGATGATTCATTAACTCTATGGATGGGGAACATGGAATTAAATAGGTGGTCAAACTCAACTAAACACTTTGGACCGGTTTGAATCATAGCCCTGCTGATGATTAAAGAAAATGAGAAAGTAACTCCCAGCAGGAATTTCCAGCTATAATTGAAACATTTCGATGAGATTTTGAGAAAGATTTCATAATAAATATAAATATACAAGACCATGCTCAAAGGCGATAGCATACAGTGGGCTGTGAGGCTCGAGACATAACAGTTACCAAGAGATTAACACAAGACCGGATAGCTCTCCGTCTCTAAGCTAGGTTAGAGAGAAAAATGGAACCCGTTCGCTAAACGCGTGACCCGGATTCAGGATCGGAGTTTTATTGCTTATGTCCAGTTACATACATTGAAGGGACTGAGATCAACATGAGATCCAGAGCATTTTATTTATTTTAAGAAGATCCAAATGTAGGTATGTTAACCTAAGTGAACTTGGCAAAAAGAAGCACTGTCACATATGCTGAGCGGCCCAGTAGATCACCCGAGGCACGATACCATATAAATACGGTCAACGACCTTTAAATCTAAAAAGAAACTCTCTGCAAAATATATATATTAAGAAAGCTCAACTACCTCTGAAAAATCCGCAGAAAAATAGTAACTTCACCTTTATAAAATTTGAATTACTAAAAAAAAAACAAATGGGCGGATATTTTATTGATTTAGTTCAAGTTTAACCGACCAACCACAGAGCAAATGCTATTTAATAATCTGTAATACATATACATATTGTCCAAAATGTACTCTCTCTTATTACTAAAATATAAATGCGAACGTTTTTATTTCACGCTCCTTAAAATATAACTTTAAATTTGTAACCCTTCATTGACTAAAATATAAAGGCATTTGATAAAGATCTTTCTTTTATATATATATATAAAAAAAAAACAAATTAAAATATTGAAAAGTTTTCTAATAGAATATTTAGCAATTAAATCTTGATTTTAAAAATAGGGTTTTGCACCTTCTATGATTTGCTTCCTTTTCTTTCCAAAATATCTATATAAAATAAATAACTTAATTACTGGAGTATAATAATGGAAAGTTAAACGAAGTAATTTTCAATTAAATTTATAAAAGCCATCGCCACCATTATACTTTCTTTTCTTTTTTTTTTATATCGTAATGAGTACCCCACTCATTACGATATAAAAAAAAAAGAAAAGAAAGCAATTAATGAAATACCATTTTACAAGATATGAATACGTAGATTAAAAAAAACCATATATATATATAACAAAAAACATAACTCTAGAGTGAATTTGTAAATTACAAAGAGATTTTTATGTGAATTTATGGTAACGTTACCGGTAACTCGATGAGTGGGTCAAGATGAGTTCATTAGATGTTTGTCCGCAAGTCTTCTCGGTTCTTCAACTTTGTTTTTCCATGTTTGAGGGCAGATATTCACGAATACAGAGCAGACACTTTAGTTCTCTGGCTGGCTTACATGATTACGACTCCGGCCTCAGGAACAGCTCAGGAGAGTGAAGGCAAAGAGGTTACCCCCGCATTTTTGCAGAGCAACACATTTCTGGATTTTTATTTATATGCCGAAAGAATAGAGTGCAGCTTGAAGTAAGTACAGCAAGCAAGAGTTCGCTATATTGTCTAATTTTTCAGCAAAATTTCTTCCAACAAAATTATTTATATTTCTCTCTGACCTTCAGCACTGGTTACCCGCAAGCATAAGACCAAGAACAAAAGAAAAGTTCTTTATTTATACCCTTTTTTCCATTATGTTTTTAATCTGCTAATTAGTGGCGGAATCATGCCCGTTGTTTCAAATTTTTCCTGTTATCTATTATTTTATCTAATTCAGAAAATGTTTTATTAATTAATTCCTTTTCTTAATGGATTCTATTTAATTAAGAAAATTTATCTTATCGAATTCTACCAAATATATTTTAAAAATAATTGCAATTATAATTTTAACTTTCTATATTTTATTTTATTAAATCTTTTCTCTTTAACACAATTCCTTCTTTAATTTAGGCAACTATTTGAGAAAACGATAAATTTAGTTTGAAAAAGAAACATACATTCACTGTGATTGGACTTAGGGTCTTAGTTAGTCCATAGTGAATGGTGAAGTGTGCATATATATATATATGCACAGCTTCAATATTGATAAATATACAGATATAAAATTCAATTTAACAAAACTATAATTCTAAATTTCCAAATATAATTATTATTATTAAAAATAAAACTAAATATATTTGATGACTGAGGACATATGTCATCATCAACAAAACCAATGGCAATCCACTGCTAGATGAAAATAATTTCTCTTATCTATAGCCTCTCCTTTCCACATTATTCCAACAAATGTGATCTCTTTTTAGGAGATTTATAATTTCTTAAGATTTCAATTATCCATCTATTTTAGCAATATGTCCAGCTCATCTTCATTTCAGTTTCTTGATTCTTTCAATGATAGCTGTTAATTTTCTCACTCAAATATTTTACTTTTGTTTTCTTCTTGCTACTTCCAATATACAACTCCACATACAATATTGTCTGGAATGCTTTTATGTTTAACATCCAAGTCTCAGATCAACATATTTTTGTTTATTATTGTTATTTCTTCCAAAAGCACTCCATCTATTTTTATTCTTGATTAATATCATCCATTATGCTTCTATATGTATTAAAAATATGATCAAGGTATTTGTAATAATTAACTTCCTCTAATTCGTGTTTTTTTATCTTTATTTTCTTTTTTTGTGAAAAACTGTTGAATACTACTTTCATTTCTTATATATATATCTTATATATTTAAAAATGTGCACAAACAATATTTAAATTAAATACTATTACTATTGTTGTATCTACATTGTTTTATCACTATTCATAACAATCATATACATATATAAAACTTGTTTCAGAATGTGTGTGTGTATATATATATATAATCATTATTGCAACTAACCTGGACTTCTTCATCAACTGTTTCTTGTTCTACAAGTTGTTTTAATTCTTTTAATTTCCTTTCATGCTCTTTTTGTTCATTGAACCTACAAATTTTTTCTTGACGTTTAGCTGCTAAAGCTAATAATCCAGGAGGATAAGATTGTCCAGAAGTAATAACAACCTCCTCAGGAGAGTCATCTGGAATTACTGCTCCTGGGACATTATAATCCTTACAACGTTGTAGAAAATCTTTATAATATATCTATAAATAAAATCATCAAACATATTATTAAATCAAGTAATTTCAATTCAAAAATACATTAACCTAAAATATTAAATTTTTGTTAAAAAGCTGCAACACAGTAATATAATTATTAAAAAGAGCAATTTAAAAATACATGGAGATAAAATTAAAAAAAAATTTTTTTTTTTACTGCTGCAGTAATCTATCTACAAGTTTAACTACAAACAAATCTTCAGTTTAAACAGCTGATACTGTCAATAGGGACTTGCTTATAGTTACAACTTGTAATTGAGGTTCAAAGATGATGCAATTTTTTGACTACACAAAATCAACTTTTCTTTTTGAAAATAAAAAATCACTCAAAAAGAACTTTTTTCTGGCTAAAAACATTTATCATTCATTTTGATGTAATAAGTAAATATATAATTAATGCTTGGAGTTCATAAGATATTCGTGCAACAGAACTGACAGAGTTGGTCAAGATTCATAAATCTTATGGTCCAGAATCTGTTAGTTTATCATTATACCAAATCACATAGGGCAAAAATAATTAAATGGTTTATTATTCAGAAAGTCATAAGAATTTTGAGCATTGAAAGTGATAGAGATAAGACTACGATCCAAAGATTTTGATATTCCACCACCACACTGAACCACATTAGATGTGGTATAATAATTTAAAGAATTAGATATCTAATTCTTTAAATATTCATTTCAGAGTTGACTATTGTAAGCTTGAATAATCCATGATCCTGATGGCAGTGCCATACCTAAATCCTGAGACCAAATATTAGACGATCAATAGCCAGAAGCTATTTGGAAATTTGGATATACTTCTATCATGAAGTGTCCAAGAATTACACAGATTTATAATAGATAACTCTAGAGTAAAAGAGAATGAATGTATAACAGCTGCTAAAGATGAAAATAAGCTGAAGAAGATCATGCCATACCTTCTTGTTATGACTTTTACAGAAAACAAATATTTTATTTAAGTAAATGATGAGATTAATTTATCCACAGTTTTTCAAGGTAGTGAATAATATATTGTATATTATTTTGAAAAACATAATGTATCATTTCTATTTTATCAGTTATTTGTCAATATCCAAATAGCAAACATCATTTCTATTTACTTTCTTTTCTACATCTATCTTTTCACCACTTAACAAAGCAATAATAATTATTTTCTAGCCAAAACAAAGACTAATCAAAAAATTCTACCCTATGTAACTAAAAATCCAGGTTAGCATTTTAACCCTATATTTAAATCCAATAATTGTCTTAAGTTTAATGGTGATAGAAATGGATTTAAGTAACAGACATTCCTAGATTAATTCCAATTAGTTTAAAAAAAAAAAAATTGTCGTGTTCAGAAAATCACTTTGATGACTGAATATCACATAAAATCATGAACAACTGACCATGTGCTTTATTATTATTGTTATTAACTCAAAAAGTGGCCCATACACCAAAGTCATGCTGATTAATACTTACACTAAAATAAAAATACCCAAATACTATTTCTATAAATTAGATTTATTTCTTATTCTAATCTTAAATATATTGCATTTATGATAATAATAATAATAGATATTACCAGTTTTTCTAAACATTCAGAATAATTATTTAAAAATCAGGCATAACCTCCAGACATTTATATATTTTTTACTATTAAGCCAAAATTACTAATATATTTATTTGCTCATTTTTGGGAATAAATTTATCACCAACACAATTTGTACAACTTTGGCAATTTTAGTTAATTATAAATATAGAAAGTCAGAATCACAATAGAGATATCATTTAAGAAGAAATACATTAGATACCATTTCATTTACAAGAAACCATATACTTTGATACTAGTTAATAACTACATTAGAATAACCATTTTTCCATCTTAAGCAGCCTAATGTAAACTAAAAGAAATGACAATTCATAATGGTAATAAATCACACAAAAAGTCTTATAATACAATAAAATGAAATAAAGAATACAATTTAAATTTTGCCAATTTGCAAATGAATATCACTTTACAAAGCAAAATAACCACAACCACATACTATTAGTAGCCAGTTATAATAAAGAGCAGAAGTTAAAGATATCTAACAATCTTAAATGAAGCAGAAGAACTAATTTTGTGTTTCACAAATATTCTATAAAATTTAAAAATACATTTTTCAAAGTCAATAATAAAAAAACAGTATGAAAGACAAATAATAGAACAGAAATGAAAATGTATCACAAAAAAGCAATTGCAACATGCGATTAAGAATTAAAGTTATGAGAAGTTCGGGTAGCTAGATCTAATTTTATCTTTTGTTTACAAACTGATAGATTATATCTTAATATTTTATTTATATAAGCATTACAAACAAATACTTTATGAAAAAATTAAACTGGTCACACATTAGCAAAAATATAAATGTCAAGAAAAAAATATCACAATAGCAACTGATATTAGAAGACTAAAGACTTATTTTCAGGATTTTACTAAAATAGTTACAATCAACAGAATGTTTAAATAGTTACAATCAACAGAATGTTTAAAGATGGTAACAACCAACTATATCATCAATAAAAATCACTATTAGCAGACCTGAGTTCCCAAGAAGTAAAAAAGAGATGAAAGTAGTATAGACTTAAAATAAACTTATAACTAACTCAAATGGCCTTATCTATTAGAGGTTCATTTGTACTCAGTTATCATTAGCTAACAGATGCTATTAGTAAGTATTTGTCTATAAAAAATCTAGTTCTTAAAAATTGAAAGACTCGGTCTTCCTTATCAAACTAAAGAATATAATATGAATCATTATATGTGACTTTGTATTCTGATATTTATATAGAGTGGATTATATATATATATAAACTACCTATCACATTTCTGAACAGGTACATATTAGCCACTTTATTTATGGTATAATATTTTTGATCATAATAACTTTAAAACTATCATGGAATATATTAAATAAAGTAACAGCTACCAGATCTTATATATTCAACATAGTAAATAAGTTATCTGACAGTTCGTAGATAGATTCTATCCTATCAGGCTTTATCAACTATTTTTATAACTGCAGATCTAAATATGTCCAAAATAAATATTAATCAACATTATAATAAATTAATAGATGGAACAAACAGTATAAAATTAAAATGCCTAATTATTATAATCTTTATCACATTCCTTGTGCTAAAATTTTTAATAAAATAGTAATAGACATATTTGTAAAAATGACAACTAATGTTCCCCTCATGTTATCATAAAGACATGGTTACTAATATGCATTTCAATCAATCACATATTTTCAGTTAAGTTAATCCACACAATGTTATTTCATATTTATTAACCTATAAATTCTAGTAAATTTCACAAGCATCATTCATTCAAGCATATAAAAGTAATTTAAAGTGATTATTTAATATCTTCACACTTTCACTTTCAAACACTTAAGATTCGCCCATACAAAAGCGTTTGGGTTCGAAAAGATAGATGGCCATTCTATCTTTTCCAAAGACTTTATCATGGGTTTGAAGTGTTAGTATTCATTCATTTTATACTTAAAATCCAAAGCGCATGTGCAACAGTTTAATGCTGTTTAAATATTACAGTTTATAAACATTGCGCTATTTAAAATAATTGACTTATTTACATATATTTAATTTTTAGTAAATACTTCATAACAATTATCTTTCAATAAATATGTACATGATCCTTATTCATACTTAATTAAAACATTATTACATTTTATTTAACCTTAGTTAAATTTCATTAAATTCTAAATTGAAAGTGGTGGATGACTATCTCCATATTTTAATCTTTCACTTCTTTGAATTCATATGCCAGTGTATTGAGGATTAAAAACAATAGTTAATTTTCCAATAGATTAAACACTATTTTACAGCAATGAGAAATGATATATGCCAGATTCCTAATTTCTTAATAGATTAAAATATATTAATCACTAACCATATGTAAAAATTATCAGGGAATATTTTACTGCTATCTACTATGTATAAACTTTTATATAAATTGATGAAGTTATTATTAAATAATAAAAAGTATTAATTAAATAGTATTTATAATTTTATTCATACATATTGTAATAGCTTTATTTATTTATTTTTTAAAAAATAAATTTAACTACTTTACATATTTTAAGTCTTGAAGACATAGCATTCCTTAAAAATAAAAGTACTTTTATTATTTAAACATTTAATTTTTATTTTTTATTAAATTTTTAAAAAAAAAAAAAAAAATTTCAAATTTTTTTAAAAAATTTTTTAATTTAGGATTATAAATTTTTTTTATTATATATTTTTTTTTTAAATATTTTTTTATTTTACTGATACATCTGGAGATACTTATCATCCTTATTATTGTTTTTATTAAATAAGAACTTTCTAATAGATTGATAAGGACAAACTCTTTACCAAAATTGTATCCTTCTTATATAAAAGTACACATCTATACATCTTAATCAGAAATACATTTGATTAAGAAGATATTAAAATCAAGGCACTTTTTTTTAGTGATTCAGACATAATGTATAAATTTGTAAAATGAGCTTTATCTCTCCTTAATCAACTTAAATACTCAGATCTAAAAAAACTTATAGATAAAAAAACTTTTTACCTTATCAGTATCCAAAGCTTTAAATTTTTTTCAAAACATTTATATCCGCAGGCATATTTGAAATTCATATTTAATCTGCTATTTGAAAATTATACGAAATCCTATCTAACTATCAATTAAATGTCATTCTGGAATCTATCTGAGAAGCTAATAAGATGACAATGTTACACTTGTTGAAAGAATGCAATGCCTTCATTACAGTTACAGCAATAGATTTTCCATACACTCTTAAATAAACTTAAAAAATAAATATAACCCCTCCCTAATAATCTGTTTATTTCTATATTATAGAGATGGTTCAACAGATGTTTAAGTATTAAGTTGGGAGCCTTGTTAATGACAAATGCTAACTGTAAATTTTAGGACAATCGGCATAGTTGTTTATTAAGTATACTTTCGAAAAATAGTAAGATATAATTTTAATTATTTGACTTTGCATTTTAAATTACATTTTTGCTGTTTCTATAAGTAAAATAGCACTAGAGTAGTGCAATAATAAGATAGTAATGAATATTTAGTTTTTATATTTATTAAACGCAATTCTCTTCTCTTTCTATTTGTAAGCTTGAGAAATCAATGGGTACTAGATGATAATGCTTTATCTACATTGCCAAATCACTTTTTTAATCACTGAGAACTTGTGAAACCAATACATTTCATATGATTACTCAAGGTTGCAATACATAGCTCTAGAATAAAGTGAAAATAACTATTCTAAAAGTATATTAAATGTAAGCATAGAACGTCATGAAAGGTTTCATTTGTTTTCTTATTTCAAAAGAATCCACTCTATTTTAAAACTCTATCTGAGTCTATTTCTAAAATGTAGATTCCATAAAGTGTGATGTTAACTGACAAATGAACAATAGTGCTCCTAGCTAGTTCATTTGCTATTTTAGAAAGTATCTTGAATCTTTACACATCGGGCACTCAGCAGCAGGGTTTAATAATAAAATTACCATCTGGTAAGTATATCGCCTGCTGAATTATGAAAATATAGCTTGTGTACTCACCTAGGGTGCAGTAATCATAGAACTACCGCAATATTTAAATCTCTGCTGCTGGAGCCCAAATTTTTGGATTATCTGATCAAGGTTAATATGGGCTCAATGCCAACTAATATATTTTTACACTTCAAGTGGTTTCTAAATAAAATAGACCCAACTGGTCATGACTGCTCTAGAGGAGACCTTTAATCATCTGAAAAATATATGTCCAGGCTATAATAGTATTAAACGTGTCATCTCTCAACATTCTGTTATAGCAGTGGATAAAATCCTGGACATCAAGGGTTGTCTCTCCTCTGGAGACTTTACGGTTATCAGGTTATCTACTTCCTGACATATGCTCTTTGGTGCACAAGATGCAGGAACAAAGTTTACACAACCAGCACCGAACCCATATGCCATATTTTTCGATAAGCTTAAAGTACTTTGGAACAAGGACAAGATATTATCCTCTGGATTCTTATTTACAAATACATGGAACCTGCTAGTGTGGCCCATGGACGCTACATAAATATTGGACCTGATATGTCGACTTATAGTGTCTATCGTAAATGAAGTAGTCTATAATGTGACATGTTGGTTCCTGCTAGAGAGGCAATGATTCCACACCACATGGTTACCAGTTATGATATGTCAGCATTATAGAGCCAACCTCAAAAGGGATGGACAATACCAATAAAATGGAATGCTACTTACTCATACATCAACCTGTTAGTGTGGTTAATGGGTCTGCCATACATTTACCAGACTTAGGACAGCCAATTACCAAGCTAGTCTTGGTGGAAGAAGCCAATACCAGCAATGGATTTGAACTAACATCATCAAAGTGTATTATAATATTCAACTGTACAAATTTTATGTCAATAAATATATTTTTAAAATATATTAAGATAGGATGCTTGAAGCAATTTAACGTGATTTCATTATTTGTTTTTTTATTTTATTTAAAGAGCTGTTCTTTATGGCCACCCATTTTTTGACTCAAGACTATACTAAATTTTAACTAGTACTCAAAAAAATCCCTCGATATATAATCAGTAATTAGATTAATTCATTACTAATTATAAAAAATGGTAGTCTTCTAAACTTGAGATTTAGTAGACATTTATTGGCTAATTAATTCATCTTCCAATTGATAAAAATGTAACCAATCACTTTGCATTACAGTTAAATTATCAGAGATGATTATATTAATGCTTTTGTACTTTTAAGATGATGTTGAAATCAGTAGAGATGCACAAATATCAATATTAAAACTTTTAAGTAATCGAATGTAAATTACACAATAGCTTTCTAAATAAGAGTGCTTAACATGAGATTTTATATATATTCAGTTTGCTAGTCCAGTTTTTAATTGGGTGCTTTATATTATAACTGAATAAATAATACTTGGAAAATCTCAATACAACTTTCAAAACTTAAATCTATAATTAAGTAAAAATCTTTATAAATTATATATATAAAATAAATAACAATATGGAAATAAATTGCTATTTTATCAACCTCCTGGTAATGCTTAACTATAAAGTAAAAACAGTATTACTAAATATAAAAAATATCAAATCTGAATTTTTTTATTTACCATTAGATTTTCTCCAGAATTTCAACTTTTAGTCTAAAAAAACACTGAATCAAATATGAATCTCTATCCTGCTGACATACCAAAATTATAATAAATTTTATTGATAATACAAGATGTAACTGAAATTATTCATCTTAGTAATAATAATAAGAAAAACAATGCTTTAGAAAATTTCTTACAATTATAAACAAAAAATAACTTTTAATATTAAAATACACAGGGCTAAATTCTCCATACAGTTGCACCATTAATGCAATCCAGAGTAATCAATGGATGCAAGAAGGTTTGTGCATAAAATCCTTATCTAGTGCCTACTCATCCAATATCCCCCAGACTAGTTTCCAGCTTGTGGCTTTAACCAATGAGGAGCCTTGGATCTGAGAGCACTGCACCTATAACTTAGGATCTAATGTAACTCTCCAGCAGCCACCTTTTATCTTATTAGCTAACTATAAAGCTTTGAGTCTAAAATGAAAACACAATAATGTTTTCAATTCAAGCTCATTAGCTTGTACAGTTGTATAGATCTGAACTCACTTCAGCATCCACACTTTTTGCTGTCTTTGGTTCTTTAATAACCAGAGTCAAGACATCAAAATGTATGGATGCTGAATTGAGTTCAGATCTATACAAGTTAATGAGCTTGAATTAAAAACATTATTGAGTTTTCATTTTGGACTCAAAGCTTTATAGTTAGCTAATAAAATAAAAGGAGGCTGCTGGAGGGTTGCATTAGATCCTAAGATCTAGGTGCAGTGCTCTCAGATCCAAGGCACCTCACTGATGATGGCCACAAGCCAGAAACTAGTCTGGGGATATTGGATGAGTAGGCACGTGATAGGGATTTTATGCACAAGCCTTCTGGCATCCATTGATTACTCTGTTTGGCACAGGGTGGCACTACTGTCTGGAGAGTTTTGCCTTTGTTTACAACAATTATGTGCTAGTATAGAGATGATGATCATGTGATGTTTAGTGGTTTAATACCAACCCTGCCTAATAGGATAGTGGTGGCTACGGTTGTTTAAGAGCCAAAGACACCAAAATGTATGGGTGCTGAATTGAGTTGACAGACCCATATGACCAGCTTAGATTGAAAATATTATTGTGTTTTCAATTTCATTCTCATAGTTTTGTAGTAAAGTAGAGTTAAAAGGTGGCTGCTGGAGGGTTGCATTAAATCCTAAGATCTAGGTGCAGTGCTCTCAGATCCAAGGATCCTCACTGATGATGGCCACAAGCCAAAAACTAGTCTGGGGATATTGGATGAGTAGGCACTAGATAGGGATTTTATGCACAAGCCTTCTAGCATCCATTTATTACTCTGTTTGGCACAGGGTGGCACTACTGTATGGAGAATTTTGCCTTTGTATAGTATACATGCTTAAGCTGGATGTAATTGGGATTTGACTCGAAACTTTCAAGCTCCTTTCAGTCATCCACTCTATCCTATACTTTATACATGACCACATACATGTGAAAAAGATAAATAATCTTCAATATACATATTTTGTGCTGAACCAGCTCTAATCAGTTGGTCCAGATCATTGTCTCTCATATATATATATATATATAAACAATGCTCAGTTTATATTAAGATAGCAAATCTTCAAACTTTAATGGACAGGCTTCAATCTTCTTCACTCTCAAATTCTTCAGCCATCCATATCATTGAAAATCGATGTCATGTTCAAAGCCCTTGCTTTGCAATTTTGTTGTCATACTCTGATCCCTCCTATGTAGGAATCTTAAGATCATTTAAATACACAGAAGAGAGATGGGCAGAAGACAGGCTGAATCTGTAATATTTACATACAGGTATAGAAGATATACTTAAGCTACATATGAAGGGTCAGAGTGACACAGTCAATAAGGCCCTGACTTCCCATCTAATTACATCTAGTTTAAGTATACATATTAGAGTTGTATTTAAATATTACAAATTCAGTCTGTATTCTGCCCATCCCTCTGCTGTGTATTTAAATGGTCTTAAGAACCTACATATAAGAGATCAGAGTAACTTACGGTCAACATAGGTAGACAACAAAATTGGCAAACAAGAACTTCAAAAATGCCATCATCAAATTTTCAATGATATGGATGGCTGAAGAGTTTGGAGAAGATTGAAGCCTGTCCATTAAAGTTTGAAGATTTGCTATCTTAATATAAACTGAGCATTGATTTTATATATATATATATGTGAGAGATGGTAACCTGCACCTACTGATGACTGTTGGTTCAGCATGAAATACCTATATTAGAGGTCATTTATCTTTTTCACATGTATGTGGATATGCATAATGATTGTATAAAATAGAGGGGATGAGTGAAGAGATCTTGAAAGTCTTGGTTTAATCATATGATTAGAGCAGATATCCCTAACATTCTTCCAATACTTATTACACAACCGAATCCAAAACCCATGATATTAGTGTTATTTATTAATTACTGGACTAGTAAATATTAAAACACTAAAATTTACATACTATTAATTACAATATACATTTTAAATCCCAACTTAATTATACTATAAATAAACATTTAAATTAAATTATCAGGTAGACATGATAACCAACTTTTGACAAATATCACTGTCAGGCTGCATATTATGGAGAAACGAAAGCATCCGTTCATGTTAGATTGTCCCAACATGTATAATCATATAATAGAGCTTTAGCTGATTCATTCCACCGTCAATTTTTGTACAACATGCAATTGCTGTGGTCATGCGTGCAGACCAGATGAACATAAAATATTATGTAGGGAGCGAAGTGATTTGAGAAGGAAAATTAAAGAGGCATTTTTTATCATTTCGGATGAGCATGCATTAAATAAAAGAGAGTCCTTTTATGCTTTATCAAAGAAATGGCGTGCTGAGGCGCTTTGAGCCTTATTTGCATATTCACCTAATTCATGTCGAATATTTGCATACCAGTATATTGTTGGAGATTATAAGAAATTTTGTAGTCCTTGATAATGAAGGGTAAGCCTTCGAAAACGTTCGGAGAAGTAATAATTTGTTGATATTTATCTTTAGATATTGAGAAGTAATAATTTGTTGATATTTATCTCTAGATATTGTTTTATATCATATTTTATTTTCTGAGTTATAATTTGTAATCAATGTGTGTATGGTTTACTCTAACAGATTTAAATTTTACATTAGTATCTTTAACACACATTTATATTGTTTTATATATATATCACTTTGTTAAATGTGTTACGATTCAAACACAATATAACAATTCATGGTAAATAAGATCAGATAAATGAATGCAATCAAGGAAAAAAACTAATATTAGAGTAAAAAGAAATATCAAATAAAATTTTTTATAGTTATTAACAAATTATTTATATTATCATTCATTAAAAATGATGTCAACAATGGATTGAAATGATGATCAGAACTTGCTTTGAATTGAACAATGAGCTTTTTCTCAAAAAGGAGAAGAATCTACAAATTCTTACATAGAGGATTTGAATTAAAAATTTGAAGATAAACAACATCAACCAATTTTGAATGGAAATACTATCAAAAATCAATATTTAAATATTCAAGAAAGCAAGAATGAACATAGAAAATTAAAATTAAGTAAATAAGGAATTCAAAATTAAAGTCTTTACAAGTAAATTCAGTATTCAAACTTCCAAAAGATCAGTAATTCTCAGTTATAGATAGCAATATCTAGATTTGATGGTAAATAATAATATAAAAAATATTAATATTATTTCACTCAACTCAAAACAAATCATTAAAGCAAAATATAAATAATGATAAAAACAAATATGCAGTACTAAGTGCAAAAACAACATCAGGGAAAGAAATTTGTCATTCATGGAACTATGACTTGTCTGGATTGGGATGGAATTGACCTATCACTCTATACCTATATTATGAAACATCAAGTCGATTCATAATGAATGGATGCTATAACTTCCAGTTGCCATATCTCTGACTTTTCTCCTCCTGAGGCAGGCTAATTTGCATGTAATAAGTTTGAGATTTCAAGAAAAGTTCTCCAAAATTTCAAGTAAGTTTAACCTAATTTTATCTAAAACTTACTGATTTCATTCACCATTTGCATTATTTTATCGTTCGTTCTAACATTCATGGCTGCCTGCAAAAAGGTTTCTGCCAACAGTAAAACATGCAATGATACAGTTGCCCAAGATAAAGATGCCATAATTCAATTTTGCTATGCCCGGCAATGCAATGATACAGTTGCCCAAGATAAAGATGCCATAATTCAATTTTGCTATGCCCGGCAAGAAAGCTACAATCAGGAGACAAACTAGAAGCACCTCTGCTAACTTAAATTCTACCTTAGTGCAATGAAAAAAGTTAGTTTTTACCCATAATTTTACAAATAAAATCATCGAGAATGCTAAAATAAGTAACGTGGACTCTGATCACAAAACTTACTAGACTAATCCTAAACCAAAACCTAATCCCCCTTTGGTAATAAACAAGTTTCTCACCCTAAGTCCACATCCCCAAATTATCAAGTTTACCCATCGGGAAAACAACTTCTGTTGCAAAAACACAGAAAATTTCAAGTTTTAAAGCGAAAGGTGTTGAACTGGAAGTCCTGAAATGCGGCAGAAAGTCCTGAAATGCGGCAGAACCTCTGAACGGTCAGAAATCACATTAGATCATGAGTCGGACTTAAAGACAGAGTCCACTAATATGTATTCTGATGGTGGCTACATCCCTGTGGAAAAATTGGATTTTTATCATGTCCCAAAAAAATGATATGACCCTAAAAGTGACGAAACAATGGCACCATTAATTTGTAAAAAATTTTCAGAAAACACCATAAAATTCTAATGAACATATTTCTGACTCAGAAAACATTGATATAAACTACGAAAACACCAAAATCAACTACGAGTCTCTTGGGAGAGACTGGACATACTTTTACCCCAATGATCAGGAATTTTATCCTCTAAACATTGCCTATCCATGATTCAATGACTCCAGGACCATGGAAGCTCATAGTGTCATTAATGAACCCTCACAGTTGTTGAAAAACCCACAGCATAGGGATTTGGTTTGAATTCTGATAGCAGAAGAGCCTCCAATAAGGAGTCTAAACCCAAAGCCCATTCCACAAGTGATCCAAAGCTGAGTCAAGTTTTCAAGTTCAGAGATGCTCCCGTACCGTCAAATTTTAAACATTCCAATGAACTTTTTATATCTTTAGAAAGTAACCCAAGAATTGAATCAGAAATTGAATTACCATCATCACAGAACAATTCTAACTATAAAGAATCATTCCCTGAACTCAACCCCCATTCTTGCTTCAAAACAACCTATTTTGGCTTGAACAGTTTCAAACCCAAAAATTACTAACACAAAATCCTTACCTCATAATTCTAATCACAAAGCCACCTCCTATGCTGAAAAAGCGGTTATTGTCTCAAATTCTCCAGGACCCCTACCTTCCTGGCCCACATAATTATGGGTGAAGCAACTCATCAAATGGATGACATCAAGAAAGCCATGATGACAATTGACAGGGACAAGTTTAACAACTCCATAGAAAATGCTTGTCAATTACATTCTTCCAATCCAACCTCCGCATATGACATTTCGCGTCATCATATTATCATTGAAAGTTTCAATCAATCGATACCTGGTCTGCTCACGAGATCTTTGCAGATCTATAAAGACCCAAATACAATAATCTTGTCTGCCACAGATAACAACCTGAAACTTTTTAAATTTCCCACCCAAGCCCTGTATGGATTGTTTAAGGCTCATAACATCTGGCCTGCTAGTGGTGGTCCAATTTTGCAATGGAATTGCCAAGGAGGCCTTCTGGAATAAGTTCAAGTCAAGGTTGATAGATGATATCTAATCTTCATTGATCTCAATCATCCTGCATTTATTTGGGGCTACATGCAGAATTGTGGAATCAATTTTGGGAGGGTCGAATTAACAGAAGCTTTTGGCAATGTGATTTCCTTTGGATACATGTCACTGCGGAACACTGATTCCAAAATGTACACTAATGCCGCCGACTTTCGGATTGTGTTGGGGAGGAAAATTTCTCCATAATTCATCTGGGGGCTCATTCACTATAATGAATCTCTCCTCATCATCATCTTGCGAGGCATGGCCCCCCAGTTTTTTTTGTTCTCAAGGGAGCCACATCATGAAATTCTGCCCTGCCCCGATATGATCTCAATGTAATCATATAAGTGCAGCTCCAAATCAGTTATGCCCAGGAAATCCTCTTCTTTGGACCTTCCTGTTGCCACCTCCATCTTATCAAAGATTGCTTGATTCAACATCCAATCCTCAGGTTCTGCAAGCTTCCCCTCTTATTCTCTCATTCCTATGAAGCAGCAGAACACTCATGAGGGATCTCTGCAGCCCATCTTAATTAAGAAACTTGCTGAGCACTGCTGCTGATGGCAGTATGATGTCCTCTTCTAGCGAATCTGAGGTCTTAGATCACATCCTGCCTATCCTCCCTGTTCAGAAGCACAAGAAGACATCATAGGCCAAAATCCAGTTTATCCCTATCTCATTCCTCTTCTAGTGCTAATGGGGTAGTCATGGATGTTCTCCTAGATCTTTTGGATCTTCCCCTGCTGGATACCTCTGTGATGGTATCGGGTGGGCTGCTAATCCTTGCCACTCCTGTTAAGATTGAGAAATTTGACCCAGCATCACTATTACTCTCTCCCAAAGATGTGCCTTCTGGAGCCTGAAGGTCTTTCTCATTGGAACAAACCTGAGCTTGGATGACCACGGTCCTGTGGTAGTCTTGCCTCCCAAGGTCAGGAATCCAAACAAGATCGATAATAATTAAACATCATTTTGATCAACATTCAGGGCTTGAACTCCCATGAAAGAACATATGCCCTGTCACATTGGTTTCACCTCCGGACCGCGGATATCTTATGCCTTATTGAGATGAAGCTCCATCTGAAGTCCGACTCATGTAATCAAGAGCTTCGGATTTTTTCACTAATCCTTCTATGTCGCTGCAGGAGGAGCGGCCATTATCATCAACAAAAACTTGCCTATTGTTTAAAATCTTATTTATTAATTTAAACTGCCTTATTGTAATTATATCATACAGAGGTTGGTACTTCAATTTTGTTAGTGTCTATCTAGCCAAATCATCTGAAATCGTAATGAGGGTAATTAACTCCATCAACTCGGTCCTCAGAAAAAGTCCTTTCCAAACCATAATCCATAATCCTAGGTGACTTCAATCATTGATACCAATCATTCCAAACAAAATATATCCCATCCATTAGACTACCTCTATCCAGTGGAAAAATGTTCTTTGCAGAGCTTTTTCATTCTACACTAGGCAGATCTTGTCTTTTTCTCACCCCCCTCAATCTTCTCGGACCACTATGCATTGCAAGTCAAGCAAAATCCTATGCAAGCCAATAAACTCATAATTGAGTTATCCAGACCCACCAGAATGGTAACTTCACCCAACATTACCGTCAAGCCGATTTTGTAGGCATAAATCACTTTTCACAGGGAAAAATTGTTAACTCTCCCTGCTGAAGAGGCAATACGTTTACCAAAACCCTGAGTAATTTGATTAACTCTTGCACAGCACATTCTGAAGTCCTTGTTCATCTTTTTGGTGTACTTGATTCCATCACGTATGAATGGGAAAACCTGCCTCATGAAGTGCAGAACATCACCAGCCAAACAAAAGGCCATTGCTGAGTATCTCTCCATCAAGAGCCCGGTAGTACATTCATCATCAACAGGCCCCTGGGTCTACTGAGGTTCAGGGCAAAAGCTATTTGGGTACTTCCATGTTGGCCAGGATCCAGGAATTCTCTCCTGGGAGGATGCAGGTCATCATAAGATCACTGAGGCTTGAGTCCTAATGAAGATTGGATCCTTTCCTGATTGGATCCTTTCCTGACAGGACTCATCCTGGCATTCATGGAATTCCAAAAATTTCCTATGGTTACACTTGCATGCCTTCATGATTCTGACTGTCATGAAAATGGTCAACTTTTTGGCTGGTGGCAGTCGAATGATGGCTGGACTCTGCCTGATCGCAATAGTTCCTCTTATCAAAAGACCCGAAAGTTCTTGTGACCTAGAAAACCTTTGTCCAATCTCCATGCTTCTGCTGCTGGTCAAGGCGATAGAGGGCCTCATCAAAGAGGATACCCAAGTCAACATCATTGGACAGCTATCCCCTTATCAGTTCGCCAAAAGGGGAACTCAACTGCTGATGTTGTCAGCCAGTTTCACATTCTGGTGAACAATGTGTGCAGTAAAAGGATGTCTTGGCCAGTCACAGTCCAACTCGACTTTGCTGGTGCATTTGACTGTGTCCAGATCAATGTGCTCATTAGTGTTCTGGAGGGGCTCCAAGTGCCATCAGCATACCGCCAGATGATTGAGAGCCTTCTACCAAATCGAGGTGTTTCTCACTGGACGGAAAGAGTCTCCCCAGGGTTTCAACCCTGTCTCAATCCCACAGGGCTCGCCAATGTGCACTCATCTTCATGGCCTATATAAACTCATTACTGTTACACATTGAAGCTGTCCTTTTGGGAATTGCCATCCCTTTGATGGGAGAGAGCATGCACCATGTTTCCTATATGGATGACGTGGTGTTTCTCTCATCTCAAGATGAGCTTACTAGACTCAAAGAACTCTTGGACCAGTTCGCTCAAGAATTTGGTCCGAGAGTTAATGGAAGGAAATCAGTTATGTGGTCTATCTTAATGGGGAAGCAAATCTTGGGTAGATTTATCGCTCCTAGTTCCTTGGATTTCACCTTGCCTCCCCCAATCAGTAATAAGAAAAAAATTTCAGAGATTTCTGCTAAAAAAATTAAAAACACTATAAACTCCCTATCCAAGATCTACCTTTCCTTCATTGGGAAAGGTGGCCCTATATAACCTCACCGGATTCCCCCTACTAGCATCTTTATCAGGAAGGTTGAAATCCTGTGCAGAAAATTTTGCTGGGGAAGGGTGAGCTCCTGTCATCAGCCTGAACCTACTCCAAAAGCCCAAATCCATCAATGGATTGGGACTTCACTTTATCAAGGTGTTTCTTACACAGCGCACACATAATATCCTTGTGAAGAATTTTCAGAGACAACCCAGGCATGCAAAGCCCTCTCCCCATAGAAGTCGAGCCTATAGATAGGCCCCCTCCTAGGGGGAAAATCCTTTGTATACAGTGACAACTAATGCTGGTCCTCAACACAATTGAAATCTCCGGCATATTATTTCAAGAAAAGATGACCTACTGAGACTCTTACCTGCTGTCCAACATTGGACATCCAAGACTCAGAACATTCTTCCAGTTGGCATCCCCTGCCTCACCTCACTCGGCTGACCAAGTTCCTCAAAATGGAACCAAAGTTTGTGGACTTCCCTTTGAAAGTCAACCTTGCTGCTCTGCCCACAGGGGATACAAAATAGATCCCATCTGCCCCTTATGTTGAAAGCATGAGGAGTCAATGATGGAAATGCTTAGTCAATGTGAAGTGTGGGCTCACCTTTGCAACATTGCCCAAATAAAATGACATCTGATCTGGCTCATTTGGCTCTATTCGATTACCTGCTCACATTAACTTTGTAATCTGGGCAATTAATGCCAGCTACTGTTCGAAAAGGACCTGAATTGACATACTATTCCTTGGATAGAGAAAAAAGGTACAAAGAAGAAAATTTAAAGAAGCTGCTCACATGACAATGGAAAAATCCCATAAGCCAACCTAGCATGACTATACATAATGTATGGAAAACCACTAATCAGCTTTGCTCTTAAGAAAAAGTGGAGAAATCAGGAGGAACCTCATAGATAAGTATATGAAATTACTGCATACTGTTGCCTTTGATAGGATGACTCAGTTGGTTAGAGCGTTAACTTAAAATTCAATAATCAAGAATTTTCGAATCCCATGCTAGTACTGTCATAATGAATACATGAATACCATTACACAATGCTTTCCAGTAATTAAAAACACACCTTCTGGAAAGCAAAAGAAAACAAGAAAAACCAAAGAAAACAAGAGAAGATAAAAAAAAAAGATCTGAAATATAGGCAATTAAATTCATTAAAACAACCAATAGATAAAAATATGGAAATGGAATCAACCTCTCAATATTCAAAAGATTTTGAAAACATCAGAGATAGTGATTTGATTAAATGAACATACATAGAACCAACAGACAACACTACTCCTCTTCAAGTAAGATAAACTTACAAGGAATGAAATAAAAGTCATACACTTCAGTAAATCGATGGACAAAGACAAGAAAACTTGTATGCTATGGTTTGCAGATCAAACTTGGAGCCCGGTGAGGTTCTAGTTCACTTTGTTTCTAAATTCTGCGTCCCCCCAAATATGGACTTAAACTTTATTTTGTCTTGCTGAGCTTCAATATGGACTTGATCTTTATTTAGTCTGGCTGAACTTTAAAGCCCCCGTCTTGCTTTGATCTCTTTACAGGTTGACTTACTTTTCAGCCTATTGTTTAACATACTACCATATGATCAGGATGCCTAAACATTTCCACATATCTGAAACCTTATTTAACAATCTTTTAGAAGGCAAATTCACACCTTGTATTATTTTCATTTTGTAACCCTCTTATAATTTGTTTTCCGCTAATCAACAGTGTTTATCAGATCTAGTATGTAATTGAGAATTAACATTTATGTGAATCCTGCTATATTTAATGTAAATCTTCTCACCTCTTTGTTTATATGTCAGATCCACCACTTGTTGGTTATCTAATGAGACAGTGGATACAGATCAGTCTAATGCATTTTCCTTTGAGTGCGAATAAAATTTGTTTTGAAATGGATGCTATAACTCTCCATTTCAAAGCAAAAATTCCAAGGCTATCAAGGAACGTTTATAAGCTACTATCGATACTCAAAATGAATTAACTTGGATTACTGGATCGATTCATTAAGACACTTTTCCTTACAAACTTCAAAACCAAGTTAAAGTTGATGTCATTCACTTTATTTAATTGTATATTTGATATAATATTTTTTTTTTTTACTTTAATGTAGGGCAAAAAGGAGTAATATCAATGTTGGCATCAAGAAGAAATATTTTTACATTTAATGTAAGACAAATAAAACATAATTTATGATGAGTGCTTGATTGTGTACTAACACGATCATCATCAAAGGGGAAAGGTAAGACTTTATCTAATACGTATTTAATCCAAACATTTATATACTTGCAACACATACAGTATTTTTTGTTTGTTCATATTAATAGCTGTGTTAAATGTTTTCAGTATGTCTGATCAACTATCTCTGTCATAAATAGTCTTCCTTGTCTATATCATGAGTATTGTATATAACAGGGGAATCCCAAATCACCACAATGACAGGTAGAAATCTAAAAGACTAAATTAGTTAAAATAAACATATTAAATATTTCAATTAATAAATTTTAGAAAGTAAAAATGATTATGATAATTTTATTTATGTTAATAGGGATATCTAGTGGCTATTCTTTGTGGGATCAGGGTCTGGGATAATATTTGGAACCAATTATAAACAAAGAAAAACCATAAACATCTAATTAAATGTTTTATAGTCTTTTTTTAAAATTTTCTTTGTTAAAATATCAATTGCTGTAAATATAATATTAAATTTATTCAAATGTTAAATTATGATTCTTGGTGTGTTTTTCTATAGTCAACTTTCAATAAATATTAAATTTATTCAAATGTTAAATTATGATGCTTGGTGTGTTTTTCTATAGTCAACTTTCAATAAATATAAATAGTAAATTTATTCAAATGTTAATTTATGATTCTTGGTGGGTTTTTCTACAGTCAACTTTCAATTAGTCATATCAACTCACATATCTATTAATATTTTATTTATTTACACGTAATGTCACATGCACACCTATTATTAAACACATACACATGTTAGACCTACCTATATCTCAAGTGATACTAATATAACTTGAATTAGATGATCACCCAGAATCACCATGGGTTCAAAACTCAGGATAATGGAAATGAAATATGATATGGATGAGGTGTATTTGATATATAATTAATAATTAGTTGGTTCTTAATCTCTCTTAAGAATAAAATCAATATGTGTGTGGTATGTATAGGTACAAATAACAAAGATATACTCTGTTATTCATTGTGATGACCTCATCAACCTATTTACATACCAGGAAAAGTCTGTGTATGGTAGAGGTCATTTATCTTTTTCACATGTATGTGGACATGCATAATGATTGTACAGGATAAAGTGGATAGTTGAAGGGGTTTGAAAGTCTTGGTTTAAATCCCCTCTAATTATTGTATAATTGTAAAAAATTTACTCACATTTCAAAATCTCTATTAAAACTCATAACAAAACAACAACAATAAAAGATTATACATAATGCATAAATTTAGTGGATCAAAAATAAATTATGTTAACTTAAAATTCTTTTTTGTTTTATAAATCCTTTATTTTCTTTTAATGAATGGGAATTAAACAGAATGTTACTTCAAGCAATATGGCTACTACAATTAAAACAAAACATTTACAGCAACTTTATTTATTGTGTTTATTAAAAAATTGTTTATAAGTGGTATTTATAGAGGCTAGTATTTTTATATAACAATATTTCTTAGTAAAATATTCATTATAATTATCATTGATTATCAATTTTAAAGTTTTTTTTTTGTATAACAGGTTCAAAATTTATGATATATCTAAGTTCATGGTAACAAAATAATTCTTTTTACTATAATAAACAAGTATAATTATTTATCTTTATATGAGGTTTTGCATTTAATTATTTGGAATAGTAGCACTTCTAGCTCTTAAAACTGTCTTAATAAAATCAGTAATCTGACATTTTTTATTGTGATATTTGAAGTTAAGCAAAAACATTCCTATCCAAATACACAACAATAATCCAATGATAATGGTATAGAAAATAGTTGATACTTCAATATGCTCCCAATATAATTTTCTCAAGAAGTTTCAGGTTGGCTTAAAAATGTACAATGAAGAAACATGACAGATTAAAATCTTTTGCCTTACTCTAGAGCCACCTACTGGAAGCTTGAATAATCAATGGGTATCAGAAGTTATAGTGCTATAAAATCTCAATCAAATGATTTTGGCATTTGCCTTCATCAGTGAATGTTAGAATTCAAAACGTGAATTAATATACTTATACATCTAGCAGTCTTTTTTTTTTTTTTAACTTCTTTACAATATTCAAGCTAATATCACAAAATTCAAACAAAATCTTAAGGGTTTTTGAATTCAGGCTAACTGACAGTTATATAGATCTGACACCAATCAAATTTCTATATATATTTTTAAAGACTTCAGTTTTATGTCAACTGTAGGCCTTTTTAATTTTTGGCTAGGTAAATTAATACCAACAACAATATCACAACTTTCTCACATGCATTACTTGTAGGTTTCAAACTAATATTGCATTACTCCAGAAAAAGATAAGGTAAAAAAATATATTTAGAGAAATATATTTTATAGATAGCTAATAAGATATATTTGCTTAAAACAATCAAAGTCAAAAAAGATTAATTAAAAATACAAGAGGGGAAACAGACTGATTGTTATCTGAGAAAATAAGATAGTGATCAAGAATTAAAACCAGAAATCAGTGAGAGATATAACTAGCATATACAAAAAGTGCGACAGAGAGTTTTCTGCTTTTGAAGAATTACTTGCATGTTCGTTGCGAACTATTTTAATTGTGAATTGTTAGTACTTGGTATTTGGATCTGGCTGGAGTTTTAAAACAGGGCTGAAAAAAACCAATGAGAAACTGTCCGGAAAGCAACAGGTGGTTCATGCACTGAGAGAAGTAATCCCAGAGACCGTGCCTCTGAAGGTACCAACAGCCATCTAGGGTCTAAAGCAGATCACACAGATCTTATTTTGTTTTTATACGACGAATGGGCTCTATAGGAGAAACACAGAATGAACCGTCAGTATATTCATTTGTTAAATTTGTACTCGTCAGACTTGAGCAATAGACTGTTGGAGTCAGAGATTAACCCAATAGTGGTCTAGATATATAAATAGGGTTTTGTGTGCCAAGCGATTAATATAGCAGCTGTTGATGATATTTTGCTGTGAGGGTCAGTGCTAAATTCATGTTAGCATTGATAATCCCTTATTATAATTTTAGCTGTTATTAATTTTTGTTGTTATTAAATTTTTTTGTTTGTTACTTATTTTGTTGGTATACATATAATATATATATATATGCAAATACACAATACACACTAATATATTTCCAAGAATACTAGATGGGATAATGGAAAAGCCAGCAACAAGTCTGGAGATGTGAATTTTACTGTAGAAGACTTTCTCTTGAAAGCATAAGATAAAGTCATACATTATTACCTTCCAAACTACAGTTGTCATACAATTGATATTTAAAATTTATAAAAATTGATCTGGTATTTAATTAATATAACTACACAAATGAGTTAATCTAGTTTAAAAATCTCAGGTTTTTTTTTAAAATTTCAAAATGATAGTTTGAATAATATAAAATAGTTAAAAAGTACTTGCTAGATTCATAAGTGCATTTGTTCCAGTTTTGAATTCTAGTTTTCAATGATGAAGCCATCAATCTATAAATGAGATTTTATAATACTATCATCTAATGTTTACTTGAGCTTACAGTAGATGGCTCTAGAATAGGGTGAAGATGACTGCTCCTGAAATCATATGAGCAAACATATAGAAAAGTCATGTGCTACTAATATAAATAGATTTCAGCTGTATACAGTATAGACTTTATAAGTAGGTAGCTATAAATAAAAAAACAGAACAATACTAAGAAGTATAAGTTGGAGGTAGAAAAAGATGAATTTAATTAAGGCTGTATGTGTCAATACAGTCTCATGTGTTTGGGGATGGGGGGTGAGTTATTGACAAAACTGATTAAATATACAGTATTTGGAAGTTTCAGCTATTTTATTTCTCTTTGTAAAAAAGTAAAAATCTACTTATAATAATTAATAATAGTGATAAGTGTGCTTATATGCAACTATAGAGAAACTTATTTCTATAAATTAATTATGACTTAGTGCTTTTGAAAATTTATGGTATTCTCATATTCATAACAAGATGAACCATAATTACTAATTATAGTTTATCTTGCCATGAATATGAGAACGCTATAAATTTTCAAAAGCATTGCATATAAGTGCACTTATCACAGTTATTATATTCTGTATAGAAGTATAAATAGCTAATCTCATTATAATAATTAAGTAATAATCAGCTAATTTTAAAAGGTATTATAATTCTATTAAAGAAAGGTAAAAAAGACTGAAAGTTACTATTTTTTTAAAAAAAAAAACACAAACTAGTTTTGATAAGAAAATTGTTAAATTAGTGTTCAACATTAAACATTAAACATGACCTATTTTAAAGACGAACTCAAAATTTTAAAACAATATATATTTCTTGTCTTTTGAAAAGGAATAGTTGTTTGTTAAAAAAAAAAAAAAACATTTAAACAGGCAAAACTCTCCATACAGTAGTGTCACTCAGTGCAAGCCAGAGTAATCAATGGATGCCAGAAGGCTTGTGCATAAAATCCCTATCTAGTGCCTACTCATCCAATACCTAAGACTTAGGTGCAGCACTCTCAGATCCAAGACCCCTCATGATGAAGGCCACAAGCCAGAACCTAGTCTGCGAATATTGGATGAGTAGGCATTAGATAGGGATTTTATGCACAAGCCTTCTGGCATCCATTGATTACTCTGGCTTGCACTGAGTGGCACTACTGTAAGGAGAGTTTTTCCTGTTTTAATAACAGTTATTAGGAAGCATAAGAAGTGGTGATCATGTGATGTTTAGTGGTTTAAAAAAAACATACTGTAATTAAATGGATTAAAATGAAAAAAAAAATATAATTAAGATTGATCAATCAAGAGATAAAAGTAATTTTGGAAACAGAGAGGTTGATATTTAAAAAAAAAAACTTTTTTTTAAAAAAAAAAAAAAAACAGTGACAAAGAAACTATAAAAGAGGCTTGGATAATTAATTGTCAGACCATGCTTGTCTAGCAAAGCAAATGCTGAAAAATTAGAGATCTTTATACAGTAAAAAAAAAAAAAACCCACAGCAGAACAACAAATACTTAATGCACAATCTTATGCAGTAAGTTAAATATATTAGCCAATGATGGAGAATAATACTTTCAGTATTATCAAAATTATGAAATTATAAAACAAATCAAGAGTTGTGCTTATTTAATATGAGTTATTAGTTTGTCCTCATATGTATGTGTATTCATCTCTTCCCTGTTTGTGGCATTGTAAGAAGAAGGAAAGTTACAAAGTCCCACTTTAGTATTAGTATGACTTAAAAACAACAACAACTGAATTTATGACTGTCATCATCAAAGGTGTATTTTTTGCTTATTTAACATGAGTTACTAGTTTGTCCTCATATGTATGTGTTTTCATCTCTTCCCTATTTGTGGCATTGTAAGAAGAAGGAAAGTTACAAAGTCCCACTTTAGTATGACTTAAAAACAACAACTGAATTTATGACTGTCATCATCAAAGATGTATTTTTTCTTGCCCAGAGATTTGTCAGACAGTTGCTGATATATTCCAAAATTACACAATGTGATAATAGTCATATTGATAAAAAGAAGATACCAGTGATGACCAGCCTAAAATGAAGAGTGAAGAAAGGTTAGAATTAACCATTAGTGACTAGTCTAAGGAAAAAAAGGATGATTTTACAGAAGAAAAAAACCTACTGTTAATCACCAGTTAGAAATATTGATTATAAAACCTTAAAATAGATCAACCAACTGATAAACTATAAATAAATTGTCCTAGGATTGCCAATAAAAAAATATAGAAAATTAAAAATTTCTGACCATCATCAGATTAATTAAAAAAATTATTAAACTGTTTTAATTTATATTACATAAAATAAAATGCAAGGTCTTAAATTACAAATCAATATTTGATTAATTATGATTATTACTATCATATTGTATTATTATGTTTCCATTTTATTTTTTTGGTTTGAAAGGGATTGTATATTTATACATATTTCTTTTGAATAAAGTGCAATATTGAACATATTTTCTTATGAAAACTATTTTATTATTTATGAAATACTCATGGTTAAAACATCGATCAGGCATAGAGAAAGGATGTGACATCTCTAATTTAGTTTAAAATGTAATACCATCAAGCAATATTATGAATACCATCAAGCAATATTATGCTTTACAATATTTCAATTATATTTCATCTCTCAACAATTTAGTTAGAAATTTGTAAAGTGAATTATGTAAAATATGGAGAGTATTGACACATTTTTTTTTTTTTTTATTACTGCATAAAATAAACCATTATAAGTTTTAAATCCAGTCTCTGGTCTCAACTCCCATTCTTGCATTACATCAATCAAATAAATACTGTTGATTTTAGCAAACCCCCAAGATACTGCTTGGTGCTCAATGAGATTATTAACTTTTAAAAGATAAGGATTCAAACCCGGTTTCTAACTATTCCTCGGAGAAGTTATGAGGATGCCTGAAAAAATGTTGGTTAATAGCACTAGTCCAAAACAAATGAAAGATGTCCAGTGGGCACAGGTCTTTTAACTAACACTAACTAACATATGTAATGATACATCTTCGGTAAGTATATGTACTCATGTGAATAATGAAAGTGGGAAATGTTACTGATGCTAGGCAGACATATCAGTAATAAACTCATTAATAGATAAAACCCTCGATATGCTCATCACCAATTTTTCGATTGGAATTTCATTATAATATATAACTTTTTATTCAAAAATTATATACAAATATATAATTATACATTTAATTTGACTTAGTAATCAAGGTTTTAGTAAAACAAGTTTTATATGATTCTGCCTTAATCAAAGTTTAGCTGTATTGAAACATATTGATTTACAAAAGACAATCTAACATTATTAATATAAAAACATTGATTGTTATGCTACGTTTAAGATTGGTAGCATTCTGTACAGATGATGAGAGAGAAACCCCCCAAAATATATTGTATATTGCCGAATGATTGGACAATTTTTTTATATATGATATCAATGTTTCAGACATTGACATTGGAACTTAATGTATTCAGCTTTGCTCTCATGTAAATATCTCAGTGGCAAGTCCTTTAGTATAACTATTTAGCAGCAATTATTTTTAAAATAAATTATCATGAATGTAATTTATAAATCATCTGCAGAAAGGCTGAATAAAAAAAATAGGTAATAGAATATTAGGACATATTTTCCACTCTCTTAATTCAATTTATTCTAGTTCTCAATATTTAGAGTTATATCACAAATGTTTAAACTACTTTACATCACTAACATGCAAAAATAAATTCTCAATTTTCTTTAATTTTATATTACAATATAAGCTTTTATGTATTTAAAAAAAAAAAATTAAACAGTCCAGTTTAATTCTTAAAAAAAAAAAACAAAAAAAAAAAAATTGAGCGACTTCATATTATTCATTCTAAAAATCAGATTATTAATTTTCAGAAGAATTCATAAATGCCAGAATAAGGATCAATTAATAAAAACAATAAATACAATATACTGTACATGATTAAATTGAAACAATATGAACTTTTCAGGCGCAAGTCATTATGTATGACATAAAGAAAATCTGCGGTGGGTTTAATTTGATTTTTTATGCCTTATGTAGTGACTGAGTGAATGTAATTTCCATTATAAGGAGTTCATATCACTTCAATTTTTTATGTGTGTATATATATATAAAACTAACTTACCTCAGCAACTTCAACTACATGAAGTCTATTATCTACATTTGTATTTAATTTCATAGTTAGATTTCCTAACAGAGCAGGTAATAGAAAATACCTATAAGAAAAAAAGAAATACATGAACAATTTGCTTTTTTCTTTCTATACATATGTGTATATATACATAATAATTTGTCTGTTATAGTATAAGTAATATATTTAAGTTAATTCATTACTTTTGGATAATTCAAATTGCAGTCATTGACAATATATTTATTATGTGAATTAGCAATATCATAAATTTTATAATTGACATTAGCCACAGTTTGAATTAGCAGAAAGCAAGCTTTTGAAAGTATATTTTACAAAATTTATTTACATAATACATTATTAATTTAAATCTATTTTACATGTACAATATACAAACAAATTATAATTATATAATAAGCCACCAAGTTTATGAATATGATTACATATAACACAAAGGTACAGTCTATTTAGTTAGCAATAAAACTAAAATTCTTTTCATTTGGATATTGATAATTGCTAATCCCTGACAAACCAATAATAGAAACTTATTTATATTGTTCAAAATAAGCCAAACATCAATGTTTATTTTGTAAAACATACATACTGCGAGAGCTGATAAGATAATTTTTTTAACATGATTGGCTGGCTGGCTTATTAGCAGTAGTTAATTTATATTATTTCCAGTTTAGCATTATGCATATTTAATTTACAGCATATATATATTAAACAGTGTAATGCTTATACTCTACAGCAATAAATATTCATGCAACATAAAGGCTTCAGGTATTTTCTCTTGTAGCCTTTATCATAACAAAATAGAAATAAATAAGCTTGTTTAGAGCTATTAGCAGGCTCTTTATATATTACATATTGGTAATACAAGCTATATAGGTCATGTGAAATATGACTGATTTTTACTAATATTAACTTCTTTTGTAATCTAACAATAACATAATACATAAGATGTCATTAAATTTCTATATAACACTTTTTTTTCTTCGTTAAACTAAGTTGCTTATGATAATCAATACAATATCAAGCAAAAATTTAATAGCAACTGAATGATTTCATTTTCAAACTCCAATACAATTATTTCTAATAATTTTAGGTCAAAGTTCATTTATCTTACCAATTCAAGCATTAAAATTTTTACAAAAAAAAAATTCAAACTTTTATAATATTAATCAAATAATGCTATCCAATAAAAATGTTTTTGCACTTTAAACTTTGTGAATTTAATGCATGATCCATAAACATTGATAAAAATAAGCATGATACCACTGCATAAACTTTCAATAAAATCAGCCCTTTACTGACTGATATAATTAAGACTTTTAATGGAATACAGTATACTAAATTAGATCTCACAGCAAATCTAATATCATATACTGACAAATTACCTTCCAAAAAAAAAAAAAAAAATCTATAGCAATTTACTTATACTTTCTTTCACTAAGAGTACCTACATCCATCCTAAGCCGTGTCAAATTTCTTAGCTATATGCAATAACCTAAGTTCAGATTTTGAAGAGCTCACAACAAGCAATTTTCACAGGTCTATAGAAAAAAACTTAACATCTACATTTATTTCCATTGCTATCTTTTGCAGCATTAATATCACAACACATAATGGGTGATGAGATTTTTAAAAGCAGCCCTAAAATATATGAACATGTGATCAAAATCCAGTTTGACATATATTTTTTCATTGAAGATCATAGAAAAGACTCTCACTCTGTTTAATAGTTTTGCATATTTTATATAACTATACATTTTTGATGAAGAAGATTAATTGAATGATTGAGGATATTAGAGAAAAACTGGATTGGACATATATTAAAAAGAAAGTAGTTTAATTAAAGATGTTTAGGAGGGAATGGTGGGTGGAAGCAAGAAGAAAGGATCGAAACAACTGATACTGTTGGATGATATATGACATGGGAAGAGTTACGTGGAATTGAAGAGCTAGACAATGAAGAGAATGGAGTGGAAAAATAGATGAATTGATGATGTGACTACTCTCTGGATCTGTCCATGGGACAGAATACTATTATACATTCATGCACATATACATACACATTCAAATTGTAATTAGGATAATTATATGCGTAATTAAGAATGGAATTAAAAATTCCTAGTCTACTAGATTCTCTTTCAAAACTGAAGATTTTTGCATAGTTGTATACAAAAAAAGAAAAAAAGATTGAAGCGAAATTACTGTGTAAGAAATTAAAAGATGGAAATGTAGTTGTAGAAATACTCAATATTATCATTACAGTTATGACCAATGTCATGAGAAGGTTATAAAAACCTGAATCTATATCTACTTAAATTAATCAGGATAGAAAAAAAATGACAAAAATCACAGAAAAGAGATGGCAAAGAAAGCTTATATGAAACAGAATCTAGTATATGATGAACCAATATCAACTTATAACTCAGCAGACAATTTTTTCCCCCTATATTGAAACAAATTTGGCTTTTAATAATAAACAGACAATATATCCTAGAAAACAGCTTTTAAGATAGCTAAGAGTTAATCATAATTTACCTTCACATTTAAAAGTCATTTCAGTCAGCAAACTGTGGATTTGGTTAATAGCCAGAGTCAAGTAATCGAAATACTTAAAATAATTGGTAATATTATAAATTTTGAAATGAAAATTATAATAATCTCTGTCTTCCATGGTAAATGATTAATATTACACAACTGGTTTAAACATAATTTAAACTGCAATCATACGTAAAACATCTTCACACTTTAAAAATAAAAAATATATACTATGTATTACATTATATAGTAATAATTATCTAAGATTTTAGACTACTATGTCAACAATATCAATTCTTAACATATCTGATAATGCTAGATTGTAACTTAAACATATATGATAAGAGAGAGTCAATGTCAATCTTTTTTAATTTTACATTAGATAGCAATCAAATTGTTTTAGATATATTAGAGTTTAAAAATTTACACTAAGGAGCAGTATATACAAGCTTTGTATTTATATATAAGTATATATTATTACACTTCGATTCACAAGTGTCAAATTTTCTGTGCTCACAATTTTGACATTTATCACTTAAGGCAAATACACTGATTATTATAAATATATATGTACACACATGTTATAAACTGACCTTAAAAGGTTAAAGCTCACTTTTATAAAGTGTTATGAAAATGTTTGCACATTAAACTGTGTGATGAGAAATTTAAAATTCTGATTGAAAATTTGTTGATCAAATACAGATGAGTGAATTAAATTAAGATCATCTTGTAATATCCTGAGAAGTGAATGCAATTGACAAACTTAAATGAAAATTTGGATAATTGTCCCAGAGATGCCACAAATGGTTTGTCAAGTATTTTATGAGATTTATTATTTAAATAACATTTCTTTTATATATTTCAAGGTTTCATCTACATTTAATATTATATATATAATAATATAATGCGATTCCATACGATTCACCATTAAGTGCTTTTTTATTCATATTTTGTAACAATCCTCTTCTTAAAGCAATTGAAAATAAGATGACTGAAATATTTATAACTGGAATGAAGGCAAATGTTTCATGCATTGCACAAATGGATGACATAACAATCTTTCTGCCAACTAAAAAATAGATACCAAAACTAATAAAAATTCGAAATAATTATTCAGACTAATATAGAGTTCAATTTAGAAAAATCCAATACATGGTCTATGTACTCAGGATGCTAACATGAGCAATACTCATTTGTGGGATTTCCTTTTCATTTGAGTTAACTCTGAAATGCGATCGCAGATACAGGGAAAACTAATGAATAAAGTTGGGAATATAATTAATTCTCTTTCCAAATCATATTTATCACTCTATTCCAAAGTGACCTTTTTCAATCTCCTAATAATGATACAGGTTACATATTATACACCTATAGTAAAATACACAAAAGCTTTTACATCTAAAATTTACTTAATATATAGGAAACTGTTATGGGAGAGAAAAATGGCTTCAATATCCCTAAGATTCTGCAACCTCTATATCAAAATGGATTGAGTTTACATTCTGTAAAAATTTTCCAAATTCAAAAAACACTCATCTTATATCATCATAAGCAAGGATATTTCCATATTTAGAAATAGTTTTTAAAATTACACTTACAGACAGGTCGCCATCCATATGCAATTACTGGAATAAGTTAATTTCTCCTTTATTATGCAATTTAATATATTGCCCTCCCAAGACTAAAATGAAATACTGGGACTTATATTCAATCTGTGCTTCCCCATCCAATGATAATAATAAACCCCTTTTAAAAATAACCAATAAGCAGTTGACTAAAAAAATTCAAATACGAGAGTCAAAATACTATGATTTCCTTCTAAAACTAAATCTTGAAGTTCTTCCTATCCTTTATTTCTGCAAATATAAAAGGAATTGCACTAACGTTGAAGACAAATGCAAACTATGTCAGAGAGAATCAGAAACATAATCACATTTTCTATTCATATGCCCCATGTTTAATAATATCTGGTGCGATATCCCCCAAATATTTCAAAATAAAGATTACAACATACATACATTTCTCAATATACTTAAAAAAGATATGTATGCACACATTCCAGCCAGCACATTTATACTATTCTCATTATAGTGTACCAGATGTACATTTATGTACCATTCAAACACAAGAAGACACCCTAATACGTAAGGGATGAAAAAATTTCACCAACTAACATTTATTCTAACACATGGTCACTAATGCGACTTTGCTCGAATTTATGACATGACTGACTATTATAAAATAATGACTAGATAATTAAAAGCAAAAAAGAGATTAATGCAATGATGTACATAGAAAGATTTAAATCCCATGTACCAGTCAGAAAATGTTAAGCTGCTTCCGAAGATTGTATTTTTTTTTTTTTGTTACAGATAGATTTGTAATTTTTCCCATTTCTACTATGAGATAAAAATACAGAGTATATAATGTAAACCACATATCTTCCTTCGTTTAAAACTTCGTAATCCTTTTCTTACTCTATCCTATATATATATATGATACTAAGTACTGTTTTGTAAACTTATAGTTCAATAAAGCCTTTTAAAAGTAAAATACAATATTTTTATATAACAGCAATAATTGTATATATATATAATTAAAATAGTAATACAAAAATGCTTTTTTCAGCAAATATTTAATTTTTCCCTGTTCAATGTGATGAAACAATTTTAAAACTACATTTTACATTTCATACATAGTGATATCTGCTTTTTTTTTATATAAAATTAAGTAGAACTAATTATAACAATAATATAATATGTACAAGGAAGAAAAAAAAACCCTGTATAAATGTAAACTATATAATTTTCCATTCATTTTTCATTAGATAATTATTAATTAAATTAATTGATGTTATTTATATATATTCATAGCTATATTTGTTGTAATCAACAAAATTTGTTTCATATATATATATTCCTTCTATTAGGTTCTTTAATGTAATTTAAAGGTTTTATATTTTTTACATAATCTATTTTATGTTCTTATTTTAAATACTGAACATATAATACAGATTTATCATTTCTTCTATTAATTACATTATTTTTCTTTTTCATCTAATTGTTTTCCTGTACGTCCAAAGTATTTTCATGAAGCATTTTTACAATGGATATTGACAAAATGTATCCAAGAATTAAAAATATAAAGATATTAATACAGAAACTATTTATGTACATTAATGATATAAATATAATACATATTATAGAAAAAAGTTTAACATTAATATATAATATTTTATATTTTAAATACAATAATGAATATTGGAGTATACATAAAAGATGTTAATGAGTTGTGTAATTAGTGGGTTAATGTCATCAATATTTATAAATGAATTAGAAATTAAAATTAAAAAAAAGAATAATAAATCAAAAACTAATACATTATTCTACATATGTAAATTGGAAATAAACAAGCTGTAAATAATATTTATAAACAATTTAATAATAATATAGATAATATTAAATTTACAAAAATGGAATTTATTTACATATAAAGATTAATATAGATAATGATAAAATTATAAATTAAGAAAAAATAATTTCTACAGATTCACAAGCATTGATAGAAAAAATGGCAGTTATTAAAAATATAGCTATTTTACAAAGGAACAGTTTATTGAATTATAAAAAAATTATGGAGATAATCTTAAAAGTATTAATAACATACTTTTTAATTATAAACCATCAAATTTAAATATCACATGATCATCATTTTTATGCTTACACTAGCGCCACCAGTGCAAGCCAGAGTAATCAATGGATGCAAGAAGGTTTGTACATAAAATCCCTATCTAATGTCTATTCATCCAATATCCCCAGACTAGTTTCTAGCTTTTGGCTTTCATCAGTGAGGAATCTTGGATCTGACAGCACTACACCTAGATCTTAGGAAAGCTTTGAGGACACAATGAAAACACAATAATGTTTTCAATTCAAGCTCATCAGCTTGTATAGTTGTATAGATCTGAACTCAGTTCAGAATCTATATTTTTTGGTGTCTTTGGTTCTTTAATAATCACATTCACCATAATCCTATTGGGCAGTATTGGAGGATTGCATTAAATACTAAGATCCAGGTGCAGTATTCTCAGATCCAAGGCTCCTCACTGATGAAAGCCACAAGCTGGGAAGTAGTCTGGGGATATAGGATGAGTAAGCACTAGATAGGGATTTTCTGCACAAACCTTCTTGCATTCTTTGATTACTCTGGCTTGTATTGGTGGTGCTAGTGTATGGAGAATTTAGCCTCTGTGTAAAATAATAATAACAGTATTATAAATAATAATAGCAGCTCCAATGAAAAGTGGATAAAACTTTCATATTTCCCTAAAATTTATAATACATTAGTAAAAAAATAAAAATTATAAAGACAAAAATATTAACATAGGATGGTCAAATAATAAAAATCTAAACAATTTAATAAGTGATAAAATAAGAGATGACATAAAATATAAAAAAGGAATTGTACATAAAATTAGTTATGAAAATTGCAATATGATTTACTATGGACATATAGAAAAACAATTAGATGAAAGAGCAAAAGAACATAATAATGCAATTAATAGAAGAGATGATAAATCTACATAATATATTCATTATTTAAATATAGACATAAATGTAAAAAATATAAAACTTTTAAATTATATAAAAGAACCTAATAGAAAAAAAAAAAAAAATGAAATGAATTGTATTAATTACAACAAACATAACTGCATGAATATACATAAAACATCAATTAATTTAACTAATAATTGGCTAATGAAAAATGAATGGAAAATTATATAGTATTCATTTATACAGGGTTTTTTATGTTCCTTATAAATTATATTATTGTTATAATTGGTTCTAGTTAATTTTATATATAAAAAAGATAGATGTTGCTATATATGCAATGTAAATCGAAGCTTTAAAATAGTTCCATCACACTGAAAAGGGCAACAATATTTGCTGAAAAAAGCTTTCCCATATTATTATTTTTATTATATATATATATAAATAAATATATATATATACAATTACTGCTGTTATGTAAAGATATAGTATTTTATATTATATAATTGTGATTTATTTAAATATATGAAAAAGCAGCATAATGGATTAAATTTCCATTTTTGATGATATATAATAATGTATGCAGAAGTATTTTTATATTGTTAATACAATCTTTTTTTTACAAAAAATAGTAATTTATTTTTGTGTACAGTTTCTTAAAGTATATACACACACAAAAAAGGTGGCAATAGCAGTTGTCTTTATCAATTAAAATTATCATTTTTATCAACTTTCACAAATCTTAAATTTATTAATTTAGCATAACTGTATAAGCAAAACGTCAAATATTAAAACAATGGAGTCCATGATATACAATATGCAGGTTACATATTTACATCCAGTTGCCACTACTGTCAAAAACTAAAAAAGATTGTGATAAAAAATAGAAATAATATTGTACAAATAAAATTGTGCCCAATTTAATAAACACATTGTACTACATAGCAAGCACAACAAATAATTAGTATATAGTCTTATATAGAAATAAATGGAATTTCTCACTTCATATCTGAAGTTGCTACTTCTTCGACTTCTTCATTCGTACTAAATACTCCTAACATGGATACCATATTGGTTGCATCTTCAAGAATTTTAACTGCTTTACGCACTTTGACCTATAAATATGTACAACATATATAAGTTTATATGGCTAGAATATCAATCATATCATTTATTATATCATTCAAATCTGATTACATATTTGAGGTTTCTGACTTTTAACACTTCAAATAAAATAGTGTGCGATACATGTAACATATAAAGTTTTGGTTTAATGATTAATGTTGAAAAAAAATTCCAAGTTTTTTTATCAGCCAGTAATGGAAAAAAAATCCTCAATTGTTAACATGGATAGTTATCAGCCTTATAGTGTCAATCAATTTAAATATCTTTGTAATTTTATAAGCTGAAAGGTGGACTTAAATAGAGAGTTGCAGCATACATTGCAATGTGCATCTGCTTTTAAAGTTTAAAAAATGTTTACTCATCACAGGGAAATAACTATTGCAACTAAATTAGTTATATATAGAACTCTTATTTTATCTATTATATAAAAGAAAGACTTAGATATTCTATCGATGCAACATCCAATGGCAAGATCATAAGACTAATCAATATATTATTCAACTTATTGGATAAAATAAAGAGACCACTATTGTAAAATCATATTTTCATTATATTGGGTACATGAAATAAGTAAATAATACAAAACTTCCTAAAAGGGCATTTTATAGCAAACTTGAGCATGGTCTTCATGGAAAAAGTGGATTTAGTTTTCATTATAAGGATTACCTCAAAAACATTAAAAAAAAAAGTGCAATGTTGTTTTTATGGGTAGAATATGGCAGACAATAGAATACATTGGAGAGTTAAAATTAGACATAATGGTATTGAAATATTTCAAAATTAAAATTTTTTCTGTAGAAGTTAAAAAACAGATCATAAAATGTCAAGAAACAGAAAAATGGACTAACATGTTCTACGCATGAATACAATTTTAGTTTATGGATTAGTTTGTAGAATCATCATAAAACTCATTTCTAGTATAGTACAATTATTATTATTATTTTTGTCTTTTTCTCTTGGAGTTAGAATGGCCATACTCATTTGTGAGTGATTGCTGCTGATAGCTACTTATAAAAATATATGTACATACTTCTCATCTGTACCAATTTGTATTTTTTATAGTAATATTAATTACAAATTATTAATGTTTGCAATGTTCATAGTTCCTAAAAGCTCTAGGTTATTTAGGAGTAAGAATGCAACTAACTTTTGTGGTATAATAGGGGATACAATAAACCAGCAACTCAAAAGGTTTATTATTACACTATTTTATTTATAGAATATATACATAATTCAAGTTAATAAACGAGCAGTACTCATTGAATTACTGTCTGGTATTATATGCACACAGATCAAATTAATAAATGAACAGTGCCCATTTAATTACTTTTTAGCATGACATACCATACTAGATATACATAGAATATTAAGCAGATTTCTACTACATTGTCTTTGCAACCCCTGAGGGATACTAAAACATAATAAGATTGGGGTGATCTGTTTCAAAGTCCCTAGTGTTCCCTACTGATTTTCTTCCACTGCTTCAATGTTTCCCAAACAAAGAAAAAAGAGAGCATTTTCTGTTCTGCTACCAGCATTATTCTTTTCCCTTTTGTTATTTCTGGAGATTTCAGCCAATGGGAGATTACAGGTGGTGAGTTTATTCTCAATCCGATTAGTTCCATTTTGACTCAGTAAATTTAATTATAGTTTGCATTAATTAATTTTTTTGTTTGTTAATGGAAATTTTGCATATGATAACAATCTTTATTTTAAATATAACATTTTAAAATAAACTACAATCATTTCTTTCATTCCTCCCCTTACACCAGAAATAGGTTATTTTATGTTATATATATTATTCTAATTTCTTTGGCCTTCACCTTTGGGGTCTTGGTGATCTATGCTCCATCTGTGGCTGAGTGTTTGTTGGTTCTGCTACTACTTCTTGCTTAATTTCTACCATTTCCTCAGATTCCCTATTCTCTGATTTCATTAGGAGCAATTACTTTTTCTGGTACTACCTCAACTATTTCTTTTTTTACACCTGTTATTTGTTTTGCCAATAAAATCTACTGTTTAAAGGGCCCTCTATTTCTTCTGCTTGATGTCAGTGAACATGATTCAAATGTTTTCAACACTCTGTATCATTATCTGTTCGCATCGCTATTATTTGCTTGGATAATTTACCTGTAATTATCCCTTTTATCTATTTCTTTTTAAGCAAGTCCTATACTTAAACTTTCTCACCTCTTTTGTATGTGTTTTCTTTATCAACCGTTTTCCAAATGTTCATCCCATTTAGAATTAGCATTGATAATTTAGTTCACAATTTTCTGCCCATCAGTAATTCCGCTGGAGATTCTCCTGTAATCACCAATGATGTGGAATGTTGGAGCAACATACAATGCTTCCTGCATATTGGAATTATTAATTTTCTTAAGAGCCTTTTTTACCTGCTGAATGGCATTTTCAGCTAGCCCATTCACTTTGAGATGATCAGAAACTGTACAGAAACTGTACAGATATGTTTAATGCTTCTATTTATAAAATAGTCCTCCATTATTTGTACAGTAATTCCTGTGCCATTATCGGAAACAATTACTTCCGGTAATCCATGACCTGAAAATATTTCATTCAAATTGTATATTGTTTCTCTCGCATTTGTATTTTTTATGATGTGATACTTCGCCCATTTAGAATATGCATCTTTGTATATAAAGAGTATCTTTCATGCAAGGTCCAAATGGCAACTTTTCAAGACTTAGTTGGGTAGTTGTAAATTATGCACTGTACAGCATGTGGTGTTAACGCAAACTTGTTGGAAACATAAACTTTGTTGGATCCGAGTAATGCATCTTTTGGGTGATACTGCGGATCATCAAAAACAGGCCCCTACCCATAACAGTGCTACACGCTGCAATTTAGTCAAATGCAATTTCATTTCATTCGGTCTGATTAATTTGTTAATCAATTTTTGTTTTGTTTGTTTAAACGTTTCATTTACTATTAGAAAAGTAACGTAAATTGTTTTGTAAAATAAAAAGAAAATTTGTTTCTTTGTCTTGTCTCGTACTTTTTTGTTGTAAAATAAAAAGAAAAGTATTTTGTTTTTGTCCCAGCCAGGAAACGTTATATTAAAACATTTTTGCACAGAAACAGCGCCACCACACGATGTACAGTGTATAATTTATAACTACCCTTAGTTGTTTCAGGCTATGCTACATATGTCTTAGTTTGCATAATCATTTCCAATTGATAAGCTGTGCCTTTCTTTATATATTTCATTATGACTACTGTTATATTAAGCCATCAGGCATAACCATGTGTTAGAGCTTTTGCACTTACAATACCTAGATGTCCTTCATACAACAATTTTTAAGACTCTTTGTCTACCCTCAATGGTTTTATAATATTCCACATTAAAACACAACCTTTGTTGGCAGATAGGTTTTCTCAGTTCATCCAAAAAGCAGGACCAATGCATTGAGGTTTCTTAGTTGGCCAGCCTTTGCTTATCCAACTTGTAAATAGCTGATAAACTTTATTGGCACTTATCCATTGGAACTGTACTGCCATTCAGGATTTCTGACTCTCTATATAATTTATTTCTGTTTCATTACTGTCTGGTTTGTCTTTATCTAAATTTCTAGACAATACGTTGGCATGTTAAATTTATTTTCCTTTCCTGCATATTGTAATGATCAAGTTTTGCACATTCACGTAACAGAATCTAGAATCCAGGCAAAGGGACCAAAGTTGACCAGACCGGGAGTGAGACGTATCGAATCTGACCACATTTCAACTTGTTTGCCAGTAGTCCATGATTCAAGACTCTCCGAATGACCACAATTGAAGTTACACATAATATACCCATCTTGGCACGAGATAGAGGGCTTTCATTTATATAAATGCTTTATGAATTTGCAACTAATTCCATTTGTGATTTTTATTTAATAACTCATACAATGGTTTTGCTACTTTAGCTTTATTATGCAAAAAAAGGCTCAAAATAATTTATCAGTACTAAATATACCTAAAGTTCTTTAACATTTCTGGGCTTGATTGCATTTTTTATAGCTCACATTTTCTCAGATGAAGGGCATTTATCCTTGAGGTTACATGCCTTAAGAACTGTAATTTCTGTTGTGTTTCAAAGACTTTTAATTTGACACCAAATTTCTCTAATTTGTCACATACTTAAACAGAGTTTGATGTAACATTTTTTCAAATCAAATTGAAATAAAAATATTGTCAAAATAAGGTATTATGCCATCTTACCCCTTAAGTAAAGTACTAATTTTTGCTTGAAAAATATTCGGTGCTATAATAATCCTGAATGGTAACCCGATTAAATTTAAATAGCGAATAAGGGTTGTTTAGGTTAATATTTCTGCCCATTTATTTGTAACTGCTATTTGATAAAAGAAGGAGTTACAGTTTAGTTTTGTGAAATGAGAGGCTTTTTGAAGAATGACTAATACTTATCTCACATTCAGTACTGGATATGCCCCTTTTTTAAATACTTGTTTACCATTACCCTTTAATCACCACATATAGGCATGGCACAATGTGACTTTTCTACTGGCATCAATAGACCTTTATTAACCAATTCATGATTTTCCTCTACTTTACTCTCTTGTGCGAATGAGATTTTGTACAGTTTACAAACAATTTTATACACATGTTCAAGTAGTTCAATCTCTACTAGACTAGTTAATATTGACATTAATTTATCGCTAAACAAATGTAGATATTTCTTTTGAATTTCCTGTTCCAGTAAAAATTTTTTCACAATACTGAAGTGAATTCCCAACATGTGGAACCTCTCTCTACCAATTATAGGGCCAATGTTTCTGTTTACTAAATATAACAATAGGCTAACTATTTTTGCCCGGTGTTTTATTGTTGCTTTTACTTGATCCAATAATTTAAGTGTTTTCTCACTAACATCTTTAGTCTTAATGTTTGACTTCTCTACTGAAATATTAGCATGGTTATCGGACAGTGCATTCCAATCTTTTTCGGATATTAGAGATATTCCTGAGCCACTATCTATCTCCACACTAATATTTTTACTACAGATTTGTACTTTCATCATAATTTTCTTCGACCCTGTGACTTCCATATTTTTGACAGTCTATTTGCTATTTTGCCATTCTATTTTTCTGCAACTGGGATTTTTCATGGCTATCCTCATTATCAATTTTTCTACATGCCTGCGAGAAATGATCTTTAAGTCTGTGTTTAAAATATTTTTCCTTTTTCCACCTACAATCTTTTGTGCTGTAACCAGCATTATCCTCCTTTGTATATACTGATTTTTTTGGGTTAGTCATTCATTTTATAGACAGATATATTTAGGTTGTCATCTATTATTTTTAAAAACATGTGCTTGCTCTAGTATCAGCTCGTAAGCTATACCTTTTTTAATAGCCACGTCTCATGCTATTTCTGGCACTGTCGAAAATTACTGTCTGAGCCTGTTGTCAGAAATACCCCAAAACAGTTAATAAATGAGTATTTCATTGACCAAATTACCATACAATCTTTTGCCAATTCTCTAAGGGCTGCATCATAATCTTTAATTTTTTCACCCTTCACTTGCTTCCTATTTCTTAATTTTAAATGAGCTATGTGACGAGGTAGGTGGAACTAAAATAATTATTTAACTTTTTTATTATTCCATCATATGGTAAATCATCTGTTATGCAGGTTCACAAAATCTGTTAGCTATTTCTATGATCTTCTTGCCTGAAAAGCATAAGAGTGCTGCTGCATATTCTGTTTAATTTGAAAAATTCTCAATTTGAGTTATGTACAATGGCTATTCGATAGCATTGCTTACATTGAACTCTAAAAATACAGGACTGTCCAAATGTGGACATTTTATTTTTCCAATTGTTGCTGACTGTAAAATTACAATTTGACCACTAATTTCCCTTATGGCAATTTTAAATCACTACTTGTACCAATATAATTTCTATAATTAGATTGGAACTTTGACTAAACTCATTTCTTTTATGGCTAGATTTGAATTGTGGCTGCACTAAATTTGCAATGTTCTTAGCTCCTAATTCCCTTATAAGAAAAACTCTATACTATTTAGTAGTAAGAATGACTAATTTTTGTGGTCTAATGGAGGACACAATAAACCAGCAACTCAAAATGCTTACAAATACAACATTTTAATTATAAAATATATACATAATTCAAGTTAATAAATGAACAGTATTCATTGAATTACTGTCGAGTATTATGTATACAAGTCAAATTAATATCAAACAGTGCCCATTTAATTATTGTCTAGCATTATATACCATACCAGATACCCAAAGAATATTAAGTAGATTTCTACTTATCTTTGCACCCCTTGAGGTGTACTAAAACATAATAAGATCAAGGTGATCTGTTTCAAAGTACCTAGTCAGCTGGTTAACCTTCATGAACTGAGAACCTGGGAAAAATATGTTCCCCACTGATTTTCTTCCACTGCTTCAATGTTTTCCAAATAAAAAAAAAAAAAGAGTGCTCTATTCTGCTAGTGGTTTTAATCTTATTTCTTCTTTTGTTATGGGAAGGTTACAGGTGATGAGTTTATTCTTTGAGTTTTGACTCAGTAAATGTAATTATAGTTCGTATTAATTAAATTTCTTTTGTTAACAAAAATTTTCAAATTTTGTTATGCTCATTATTTTTAATAAACATTTTAAAATAAACTACAATCATTTCAATAGTTAAATACAAGTATAATTAATATACTAGGCGTTTACATGTGATAAGGAGGATTTAAACAGATTTTCAAGCTCCTTTCAGTTATCCACTCTATCATGCAACTGATACACTTGACTCCACATGTGAAAAAGATAAATTATCTCCAATATACATGTTTCATGCTGCACCACCATTCGTCAGTTGTCCAGATCATCATTTCATAGATACATATATATAATCAGTTATCCATTCTATCATGCAACTGATACGCATGATCCCACATGAGAAAAAGATAAATTATCTCCAATAATGTATTTCATGCTGTACCAGCATTTATCAGTTGATCCAGATCATCTTCTCCTATATATATATATAATCAGTGCTTGGTTTATATTAAGATAGCAAATCTTCAAACTTTAATGGAAAGGCTTCAATCTACTCTACCCTCCAACTCTTCAGTCATCCATACCAGTGAAAATCTGATGATGTAACACCCAAATCCCTTGTTAATGCCATTATTATTGTCATGCCTATATTGATTTTTTAAATTAATCTGACCCCTCATATAGAGGACCTTATCCATTTAAATGCACAGAAGAGGGATGGGCAGGATACAGGCTAAATTTGTGATTTTCAATGGTATGAATGGCTGAAGAATTGGAGGGTGGAGTAGATTGAAGCCTGTTCATTCAAGTTTGAAGATTTGCTATCTTAATATAAACCAACACTGAATATATATATGCACATAGGATGTGATGTAATGTGGCTTCTCCTTAAACGAAGTCAAGAATATCTGAGCAATTATGCCCAGATAAACCTGTTAGCCACTTAATTTTCCATTCCCCACTCTATAAGTTTTCCCATATTCTGCTCCATCCCATTTCCACAACATAATCTTTGTCAACTCTATGGCCTTTATATCTAAATCCCCCTTATATTTTCCCAAATCCAGCATAAAAACCAATAATTCACTTTCTGTATAACCACTTTTTTCATATTTATTCTTCCATAACTTCATTAAATATAACCTTTCTATTTTCAAGCATTTACATTCAATTAACAAATGCCTAATATTTTCTATTCCTTCCTTACATAATTTACAAAATAAATCACCCATATTTTCCCATTAACATGTATCTTCTCTTGTTGCTAAAGATCCCGTTTGAATCTTAAACAGTAAACTACTTTCCTTACTATTATCATATATTAACTCACACCTAATATTCTGTTTATTTCTATATATATATTTAAACTCTTTGTACTCTCCATACTATTTCTTCATCTCTCTAATTCCCTATTCTTTATTAATAAATCTATTCTTTTATCCCATTCCTTACTACTATAACATTCAACAATCCTCTTAACACAATCATCCCATCTTTTGTACAAATATTCTGATATAAATTCTTTATCCAAATCTTTTGCATACCATATTACCTTTCTCACCCATCTTGTTACCTGCCCTTTACTCATAAGCCAATTAAATACTATTTTGGCTATTCTTTTATTATCCATAAACTGCAATCTACCAAACATTTTCATTTTACTTTTTGCATCTCTCATATGAAAACTTGACCATCCCATTTCTCCTTGAATTGCCTCCTTTGCTGTCCATACATCTGCATCCAATGCATGTCTTCCTACTTCCCTTTGAACTTTTTCTAATTAATCTAATACCCCTTTACTAAAACATAATGCATCATTACCATATGTTAATCCTGCTTCTGCAACTCCCATATAATTCTAGCTACATCATATTTATTATATGAAAACAGTGTTAATTTCTTTATCAATCCCTTTCTTTTCTTTGCTTCATTTATCAATTTTTTCTCCCATTCATCCAAATAATTTTTCTGTTTACTTAAAATAATTCCCAAATAACTATATCTATTCACCACACTTAACTTAATATCTCCCAATAAAAATTCTACATCTTCTCTTTCTCCAGTATTAACCATCATTATATTTGATTTTTCTTCATTAAATTTAATCCTTATTTCTTTACCCACCCTTGCACCTGTCATTAGCATAACTTCCATATCTTCTCTTCTTTCTGCTCACAAAAAAATATCATCTGCAAAAAAAAAGACCCGACAAAATATATACTCCCTTACCATCTATTAACGGTATCTCTATCCCTCTTCCTAATCTTTCTATTGTTCTTTCCATTTCACTTAAATATAATACAAACAAAATAGGTGACATAGGGCATCCTTGCCTTAGTCCCACCCCATTTTTAACTTTAACTGATTCAATATTCCCTAATTGATATATATATAATAATTATTTTCATATAACTTCTTAATAATATCCACTAAACCTTCATCCATTCCCAAATTTGCTAAACTTATCCATAATCTATTTCTATTTACTCTATCATATGCCTTCTCTATATCTATAAAACTCATATATAACAGTTTACCTGAATTTCTACTCATATCCATGAGTTGTATAACTACAAATAAACTATCTCCTATACGCCTATATAATCTAAAACCTCCTTGCATTTCCCCCACTACATTATTATCTTCCATCCATTTTACAACTCTTCTAGCCACCATATATGAGAAAACTTTATATAAAACTGATGTTACCGCTATCGGTCTATAATTATTTAACTTTCTATGATCCTTACCCTTTCCTTTAAATAATAATCTTACTCTTGTATTACTCCAACTACTGGGAAAAATTCTAATCTGTGCCATCTTATTAAAACAAGATAATAACTTTACTTTTGCCCTATATCCTAAATTCATCACCATCTCTGCTGCCCATCCATCTAAACCTCTTGCCTTTCCACTTTTCATACAGTAGCGCCACCAGTGCAAATCAGGGTAATCAATGGTTGCAAGAAGTTTTGTGCATAAAATCCGTATCTAGATCCTAAGATCTAGGTGTAATGTTCTCATATCCAAGGCTCTTCACTGATGAAAGCCATAAGCTGGAAACTAGTCTAGGGATATTGAATGAGTAGGCACTAGATAGGAATTTTATGCACAAACCTTTTTCCATTCATTGATTACTGTGGCTTGCACTAGGGGCACTACTGTATGGAGAATTTAGCCTCTGTGTAAACAACTTGTTTAAGCATAAGAAATGGTAATCATGTGATGCTCAGTGACTATATATATGTGTGGTAATGATGGTTCAGCACAAAATACATATATTGGAGATATTTATATTTTTCACATGTGTGTGGTCATGTGTATTGGTTGTATGAGATAGAGTAGATAGCTAAAAGGAGTTTGAAAGTCTGTTCAAAATCCCTATATTACATCTAAATCCCAAGTATATTAATTATAGTTGTATTTAAATATTACAAATTCAGCCCGTATCTTGTCCATCTCTCTTCCGTGTATGGAGAAAGTTATATACATGAAAGGTCAGATATTGGCATTAACAATAGATTCAGGCTTTCCATCATCAGATTTTCAATGGTATGAATGGCTGACGAAGTGGAGTAGATTGAAGCCTGTCCATTAAAGTTTGAAGATTTGCAATCTTAATATAAATCAAGCACTGATTATATATATATATATGCGGGGGTTGATGATCTGGACCAATTGATGAGAATATGTATATTGGAGATCATTTATCTTTTTCACATGTATTGTCATGTGTTTCAGTTGTGAGCTTGAAAGTCTGGACTCAAATCCCCTATATTACAACCATTTCAATATATATATTTCAAGGAATACATGAATCAAAAATTATAAAACAAAAAAACACACCAATATTATAATAATCATTTTATTATCTTAATTATTCCCCCACCCCCACCATTAAATTCCCATCTGTATTTTCTAATTTTTGTAGAATATTTGAGTAAGAAAAGATAAAATGATTTTTGTAAAAGCAGTTATTTTAACTGTTTCACAATTCAATGTGCATATTTTATGTTTGATGGGATAGAGCATCAATCTATCACACTCATGGTTTGAGTTCAAATTAGATGTAGAAATTTTTTTAGATTCTCATCACATTTAAGTTTTTCTTTCAGATAATCAGACAATAATTAATACAATACTGATTAGTGAATGATATTTAATTATTCTTAAAGAGAAAAACAAAAGAAATGCTCAAACTCTCACCATTTAGAAATTAGCAAATCTAATATGCGATAACTTCTTTGCTGTTCTCCTATAAAAACTGCAATGGGCTATTTAAAAGCTGATTTTATCTTTATTATTTATTTATCTTTGTGATCGAATGATTTCTACCAATTAAATATACAATTTGCACTTTATGATCATGCAATTTTATAAAAAAATATTTTTAATCTATATTAGCAATTAAAAGTAATAGCATGAATTATATGATTTACATTATTTCAATCCAATATTTAAACCACAAGTTAAATGTCTTTTAAAGTAAATAATGTACAGAAAAAGCTTATAAATTTTGCTCAATATTATATATCATTAAATGATATTTTTCAAAAAAAAATTTCCTCACTTTTCATGTAACCAGTAAAGACTTTATTTTATAAAAGGAGTTGTAATTGAAGGCAAAGATGCTGTCCAATCATAATATGCATATTATTATTGTAATAATTCATCATTTTCAGCCATTAATCATCCACTACAGGATGAATGTTTCTCAAAGTTAAATTCAATTTCTCCAACAACAACTTCTTTTTTCACATCATACTAACAAATTTCCTTATTTCATCCACAAATCAAACATAATTTCATTTTAGATCTAATAATAAGTATATTTCTAGGATAAATTATTTAATGAGAAAAGAGGAGTTGTTCATATTTATTTTTACATTATTTTTCAGCAATAAAAACATGCATGATTTAAAAACAGAACAACCAATAAACTTTTTGCACATTTAAATTTGCTAATTACTATGCAATATTTCATAGAAAGTTAACTCAGATATTTGGATGCTCAAAAATTAATATCTGAATAGAAAAAAACTAAAACAAGAAAAGTGACCTTTTAAAATTAATTCTTTGATCTCTTTTTTATTTATTTAATAACCATTTTGCATAGCCATTTTTTAAAATTTCATTTATTGAATTATGATTCTAGTAAAAAAATAAAATGCCATCTGATCAAGTAAATAATCTTTCTTTAATAATGTTTTAATAAAATATTTGATTTTTTTATTACTTCATATTATTTTAGACTGATAATATTAAATGTATAAAGTAATTATTTTTTTAATACCCTAGAAAGTTTATTGTCTCTTAGTGTTATTTAACAAGAAATAACAATGAGTAACATTATAATTTATTTTAGTATACAATTTTGGGCGATTAGCTAGAATTGCAAAATTGTTTTACTGATAGCATTAATTATAGAATGATAGATTTGAACCAGCATGTAAGTCCAGATGTTATAATTCCCATTAAATAATATGTAAGACATTGATCTTTTTATTCTACATATTAATAATTCAACAACAATAACAACCATAAAAAATGCCTCTTTAATAGAATTACTGATTCTGTTTTTATTTCCAAAATAAGATACTAAAATAAGTGATTGCATTGAATCATCATTAACTGTCTATGTTTACTCTTAATATATGCTTTAAATCTGGTTAACTTGCTGTATCTGGAGGAATACTCATTTAGCAGAAATAATAAGAATGATAATATCAAAAATAGTGGTGAAACAAGAGGCAGTGATAGTACCAAAGGTATTATAAATCTAATTTTTTTCTAAAATATAGGTACATACAATGTGCGAACTTTACTTGATACAAACTTTTCAAGAGTAGAATGAAGGATTGTACTTGTGGCTAAGAAACTTCAAGACTTAAAATTGATATAGCTGTGCTTAGCAAAAATCATCTATCAGAGGAAGGATATTAGAACAGAGATGACAGATAAAAGTTTTATTTTAGAAAGTTAAGTCAGTCAGTGAAAAAAGAATGCATGGTGCTGGATTTGCTATAAAAGCTAAATTTAGTATTTTCTATTGTTGGAATTCATCATGTATTAATGAAAGAATAATGATCTTAAAATCCCTTTGCATAATGGTACTAAGACTCATTTTATTAGTGCCTAGACTCAAAAGAAAGTTTTTATTCCTTGTTGGATAGCATTATCACAGCAATACCATTAAAAATCATTTTTTTCTTCTTGGAGATTTTAATGCACATGTTTGTTCAAATAGCAGATTTTGGCCAAAAGTTATTGGAAGTAATGATATTGGGGTTGCAAATTCCAATGATTTGTTATTATCAAATTTGTGCACAACACATAGATTGACTATCACAAACTCTTTATTTAGATAGATCTGCGAGCGTGAAGCTATTCAATACTTCACTGATTAAGTACACATTTCTTATTACACAGTAATACTCGTGAAATCTTTCGATTTACAATGAGTCAATGGAAAGATTTTATAGTTAGAAATCTATTACAGTAATTTAAAGTTGTAATTATAAATTTATTAAACGCACATTGATTACGTAAGTAATATTTACTGAGGCTATAACCTCGATAATACGCGTATAAAATACGATAACCACAAAGAAGAAACATGGATATATCCATACTCAAAACAATGGCATTTAATAAATTATATTATTGTTAGAAATCAGAATATAAGGAAAGTTCACATTACATGGCGCAGATCACAGATTAGTATACTTCAAGATTAAAATAACAGTTGCATTAAAAAAAGATATTATTCCAATCATATTCATCGGAAAATAGATGTTTGTTCTTTAGAAGAATCTACTATGTGTACTAAATTTCAACAGATATTAAATCCTAAAATTGTTAAATGGATCTTCAGAACTGTCATATTACTCAAACATGAAATTTTCTTAAGAAGTGTGTTATAAATACAAGTAAATCTATTCTTAGGTTCACTTAAAAAAATCAATCATATTATTAATGATTTAATTGGAAAAAAAAGTATTCTCTAATTGGAAAAATAATAGATTAAATGTGGAACTTCATAATCAATATAAAAGATCTGGAAAGTAGAAGTTCAACGACTGACAAGAAGGCTAAAAAATGATGAGTGGATTACACCTGCAAAGAAGATACAAACATTTGCTCTCATGGTAATTCTAGATCTCTTTTGATGCACTGAGAGCAACATATGGACCTAAGAAACAGTATCACAATCCTATTAAATCCAATAATGACATGATGATAATGATATTTTCAATAGGTTTAAGAAGTATTTTGATAATTTGAATGACGATACATGAATTAATATAACGACTTTTAATGATGAAGTTAAAACAGCTCTTTATAATATTAAAAATGGAAAGGCTGCAGGTTTTGATGAAATATCTTGGAGAAGTTATAAAATACAGTGATATACTAGTTTCAAAAATATTGAGTTTTTAGGAATATTTAAACCCATAAAATTGTGCTATGCAATCTTAAGGATGCTTTTATTATTCCAATTTTTAAAAACAAAAGGAATCAACATGATTGCAATAATTACCATGGAATATCGTTATTATTCAATACAGCAAAAATATTTTTGAGAAATTTGTTGACCAGATTGCTTCGTTATAGATGAATGGTTACCAATGACTCAATATGGATTTAGGAAACAATAAGCACTATAGAAGTGATTTTTGTTGCCAGGAAAATGCAAAAAAAAGTGTCAGAAATAAAGAAATGATTTAGATAAGCCATTTGATTCAGTTAATAGGATAGGTCTAGGGAATTGTTTGAAATTAGTTAGTTGTCCACCATACAGATCGGTAATATACAGCTTCTACATTTATGGAATGAAAAGAAGTGTCATTATTATAGGTGGAAAAATCTGAGGCATTTGAAATAAAAACTAGTGTTAAACAAAGATGTATAATTGCTCCAACATTGTTTTCAATTTTTAGGATGTGATTTTTAAGAATTGTTTACATTTGGCTTAATCAGACAGGCATCAAGATATGATGCAGATTTGATTGTGAAATTTTTAATTTGAATCAGTTAAAAGCAAAAACAAGAACTTCATCTTCTTGACTTTTGGATTTACAGTATGCTGATAATTTTTGTCAACTCAAAAGATGATTTACAGAATGTTTTTAATGTTTTGAATGCAATTTATAAAGATCTTGGTTATTAATTAATATTCAAAAAACTCAAGTTCCACATCAGTCAGTAATGGAAGAAAAATCTTCAGCAACTTCCAGCTTAGATTGTTATCAACTTGAAAATGCAAACCAGTTTATTTACCTTGATAGTTCTAAAATAGAAAGATCAATTTAGATATTAAGATCCACCACCGACTCCAATATGCTGCTATTTCTTATAACAATTTAAAAGATAGAGTATTTCGTCATAGGTGAATAAGAACTGCAGTTAAGTTAGCTGCATATAAAGCTGTTATTTTACCTAATTAATTGTTTGGATATTCTATATGGCAAAAAAGGCATTAGAAAAGTTTCATTTAAAGATGATCTATAAAATTTTAAAAATGCAATGACAAGATCGTAAAACGAATTATTGTTCTTCAGCCTGCTGGATGTGATACTATTGAATCCACTATTGTAAAATCACACCTTTGTTGGGTTTGACATGTGAAATGAAAGATAATTCAAAAAGTGTTTTATGGTGAACTTGAACATAGACCCCATCTATGTTATAAGGATTATCTCAAAAGACATTCTAAAAAATCAAATGTTAATTGTTTCCATTGAGAAGATATGGCAAAAAATAGAATGTATTGGAGAGTTATAATTAGACATGGCATTGAAATATTTAAAAAAAAAGTTGTCTGCTAAGAAAACAAAATGATGATACAGTAAAATATCGAATAGACAGAAAAAAGGATTAGCATGTTCTACATATGGACATATTTATGGTTCACAGATTAGTTTATATAGTAACTGCAAAACTCATTTCTAGAATAGTTTTTTTTTTCCTTTCTCTATTCTTTCTTTCTTTTTGGAGTTAGAATGGTTATAGTCATTTTTGAGTGGCTGTTTATTATTTTATTATCATGCTTTCAGGAGTAATTCCCTTAACACTATTCTAGAGCTATCTACTGGAAAATTGATTCATATCACCAGATTGGTTTCTGACCCCTGCTTTAGTCAGTGAATTTTTTTAATTCAAAACTGGATCTAATGCACTTATGCATCTAACAGCCATCTTTTGCTTCTTTATACCATGAAGAACAATGGTGAGATTAAAAGAAAAAAAAAAACCTAAAATTTTGAACTCAAGCTAACTCATTTACATTGTAATATGTCAAGAGTAAGCAGAAAGTATTTTGCTAGCATTGTCTTATCATTAAAAATTGCTGGTACAAAATCATAAATATACAAGAATGTAAGCTTAAGTTCAAGAGGTTCAGTTTTTCCAATTTCAGGCTATTAGTGTAATAATATACAAATCATAAATACAAAAACTTGATGCATAAGGGCGTTAGTTCTGACTTTGAATCCAAAATCTTCATTGATGAAAGAAAAGTCAAACACTGGTCAAATGAGTTGGATATAACAACATTATCATTTCGATTCCAATCATTATTCAAATTTAGTTGTATAATAGGATGAAGAAGAATAATGCTGAATATTACAGTTAATTAAACAGGTTCAAAATAATAAAAAGACACATGAAAAATGCAAAAATGAAAAGAGACTGGATTATAATTTAAATTATTTTATAGGTAGCATCCATATTTATGCAAATAAAATCATAATAAAGTGGATTGTTAAAATATAGTTAACGAAATGAAAATTTATAATTATTGAAGATATATCTGAATTTAGATATAGATTTGATAAATCAGCGAGACAAATAGCAATCAATTTTTTTCACATCTTAGGATTTTATAAAATGATCTATGAGCTAAATATAATATTACAAATTATGTTTAGTAAAAATGCTAGTCTAATTGGATACAGAATAATAAAAAAGATACAAATACAAAAAACAACAGTTTCAATGATTCAGATGATAAGAACATGCTGCCTCCAAAAACATGGATTCTGAATTTCTATGTCCCACATTTGATTTTTCAAGTCATCTAAAATTTTAGAAAGTGTAAAAACATAAAACTGTCTAAAAATAGTTCACCACATAGTTAAGATCTTTCCAGTATATCTCTAAAGAAAGATAGGAGAAAAAAAAAAAAACAATACTTATTAAGCTACTGAAATGATAATAACATAGAGGCAAAACTCTCCATGCAGTGGCACTACTGTATGGAGAATTTTACCTCTGTGTAAACAGCTTATGTAAGCATAAAGAATGGTGATAATGTGATGCTTAGTGGTCAAATGATGGATAATGAAAATTTAGTTCTTTTTTTTTGTTTTCTTCTCCAGCAAAAAATAACTAATGCCCATTTACTGTCAATAAAAAATTTTCAACTTGACTGGAGACAAAAAATTTTGGAGTAATTTACTTGAAAATTGTGTGCATGGCAAACAAATATATTATAACATTCTAGTTGGACAGTATATATAAATATACGATTTTTGCTGGAATTTTTTTATAAATTTATCTTATAAAATATAAATATTATATGGTTTGATGATTCATGACATAGTTAATTCAAGTTATTCAGATTGCATTCCATGTAATTAAAATAAAAGTTCACCCAAATATTTAAAAATACATTATTTTGGTTATCCATATTTATACCAGATGAATTATAATTTGGTTCTTAGAAATATTTACATATATATTATAAAGATGTATTGTTTTATGAATTCAAAAAATTTGTTCTCAGACATAAACTTATAAATATCCAGACACTAAAAAAAAATTTATTTATTTATTTTTTTGCTCGTATAAAATCTTCATAAATATACAAGAAGGTTAGTTTAAGTTCAAGATCTTCAGTTTTTCCAATTTGAGGCTTTATTAGTATAATATAGAAATCATAAATACAAGAACTTGATGCATAAGTGCATTAGTCCCTCATTGGTGAAAGCAAAGTCAGATACTAGTCAAATGAATTGAATATAATAAATATCATTTCGTGTTCAGTCATTACTCAAATTAATTGTATAATAGAATGAAGACGAATAATACTGAATATTACAGTTAAACAGATTCAAAATAATAAAAAGACAAATGGAAAATGCAAAAATGAAAAGAGACTGGATTATAATTTAAATTCTTATTTTATAGGGAGCATTCATATTTATGCAAATAAAATCATAATAAAGTGGACTGTTAAAATGTAAAGATAGTTAACGAAAGAAAATTATAATGACTGAAGATAAATTTTAATTCATCTATAGATTTGATAAATCAGCGAGACAAATAGCAATCAATTTTTTTCACATCTTAGAATTTGATAAAATGAAATCTATGAGCTGAATATAATATTACAAATTATACTTAGTAAAGATGCTAGTTTAATTGGTTATAGAAATATAAAAAAACAACACAAATACAAAAAACAACAGCTTTGATGATTCAGATGATAAGAAAATGCTGCCTTCAAAAACATGATTCTGGATTTCTGTGTGCCACATTTGACTTTTCAAGCCATCTAAAATTTTAGAAAGTGTAAAAACATAAAAGTGCCTTCAAATACTTCACCATATAGTTAAGATCTTTCCAGTATATCTTTAAAGAAAGATAGGAGAAAAAAAAAAAAACAATACTTATTAAGCTATTCAAATGATAGATACACAGAGGCAAAATTGTCCATACAGTAGCACTACTGTATGGAGAGTTTTGCCTCTGAGTAAACAGCTTATGTAAGCATAAAGAATGGTGATACTGTGATGCTTACTGGTCAACTGATGGATAATGAAAATTTAGAGTTCTTTTATTTTGTTTTATTCTCCAGCAAAAAATACCTAATGCCCATTTATTGTCAATAAAAATTTTTCTACTTGCCTGGAAACAAAAAAATTTTGGAGCAATTTATCTGAAAATTGTGTGCTGCAAACAAATATATTATAACACTCTAGTTGAACAGTATATATAAATATACAATTAATTTTTGCTGGGATTTTTTTATAAATTTATCTTATAGAATATAAATATTATATGGTTTGATGATTCATGATATAGTTACTTCAAATTTTTCAGATTGCATTAGATATGATAAAAATAAAAGTTCACCCAAATATTTTAATTATTTTGGTTATCCATATTTATACGAGATGAATTACAATTTGATTCTTAGAAATATTTACATATATGTTATAAAGATTTATTGTTTTACGGATTCAAAGAATTTGTTATACAGACATAAACTTATAAATATCAATAGACGTTAAAAAGAATTTAATTATTGTACCCCCTCAGAATAAATTGATACAAAATTTGAAATTATTTTGCTTCACTTTTCTTGCCAGAATTGTTTAATATCAACAATCTATTGAATTTAAATCGTTTACATATTTTAAAAATTAAATATTTAATATGTTTCATTATACTAATTTATGGCGCTAATCTAAGTATATACAAATGTTTTATATAAATATTAGTATTAAATATAATAAAATGCAAAATCTCATGGTTATTTAAATTTGGCGGCTGAATTTAAATTCGCTCTATGGAATTAACAAATAAAAGACGGAGTAAGATGAATAATTTTTTCTTAAATAAAAACTTGTGACTATAAAAGCATATATACTTGTAATTATATTTATCGAGAGCAATAATAAAAGTTCTCCATTAAGATTATAAACAAAGTGATTTGTAAACACATTCAAGGTGCCCAGAAATTGCATTATTAAATAAATGTTTGCAAGCAAATATATTCTTTTATACAAACATATTTAAGTAATTCTAAACAACCTGAAAGGTATCTGAATTTGTTGCTTCATAACTTTCTTCTAATTCGCATAATAATTTTAAACCATTATCAAATTTTTCCGATAACTTAGGACCTTCGTCAGTTTCATCCGCCATTTTATTTATTATTCATGTGCTCGTTAACAGCGCTGCGATAGCTAATAGTCGCACAATAATAACAAATTTTGATAGAGATGTAGAGATCAGTTAAAAAAAGAAAAAGTTTTTGTCTCCGTTTTTTACAATTCATTGAATAAACATTAAATTTTTAATTCCTCTTTTTTTTAAACATAAAATTGGAATAAATAAAATCTCTCCAGGTTTTATTATGATTATTTTTTTTATTACGATAGATAAACTGTAGTTGTTTCAAATAAAATACATCATTTAAAAAAATATATATTGTTAATTAAATTAAAGGATCCCAGATAAATATTATAATTTTAATAGCCAATTAATGTTTTGCAAAATAAATTTATTTAAAATGTGTTATAGATTCTAAAGATTTGGCTATTTCAGGACAATTATTTATTTTTTAAAAAAACAAGCTTTCAATAATTTTTACAAAAAAAAAAAAACAACTCTTAAAAATATTTTTTACAAATCATAAAACCAGAGTTTTAAAAGATTTAGTATAGCAATTTACCACTCATAAAAGATATTTTTTTCCCCCGGAGGTTAATGTTGTTGGAGACGTAATAAAGTGCATCCGCAACTTTAATTAATAGAGATTTTAGCAAAATAGTTTTGTTTCAAATATAAGTGGCAATTTAATGAAATATAATAATGTGATAACGGTATTGCGGTCTTTATATAGAGAGCTACGTTATGTATGTCCCCAGGTATGTTATTTTTAACGACAAATAAGACCTACAATTCTATAATTACGAATTGATTCAAGAATATACATTGTGGTTAGCTTTAAACTCTACATTACTGTGTATATATAATACCTAATAATAAAATTTGTTATAAATACAACGCCTATTTTCTAAATAGTTAAAATTTAAAAATAAAATATAATGAGTGCAAAGTATCGAGTTCCAGATTTTCTTCATAGAATTTAAGTGATAATTTGCATAAAAAGAAAATACACCAAATTTGGTAATCATATGGATCAAATGTTTAAAAATAATCGTAAAAACGATATAAAAAAAAATGTTTATTTATTTTTGAAAAACTATAATACAATGTCACTTAATTTGTAACTGTAGCTGTCAATTAGAATAATTTGATGGCAAACAATGGCAAAATATTAACGAAAATCATTAATATCGCTCAAATAATAGAATCCATTTATTTAGTCATCTGAATCTTCCATGCATTCGTGAATATACACAATTATTGTAATAAAACAAGCAATGCAGTTACAAGAAAGATTAATCCAACAATTTTTGTTGAAAATAACGTATTGTTGAATTAACTTTTATTGCATCAATTTCAGTTGCAGCTTATGTTGGATAATTTACTTTAATTGACATTTTCTAATATCACAAGTCCACTGAGTTTAGCGAATATTAGAAAAAAGTAATACAGTAAATCTATTTGATTAGTTAGCTTATGATTCAGTCACAGCCAGGTTTATCATTATGTATCAATCATAATTTTTTAATGTTATTAAGTTTTTCATAACCAAATATATTAAAACAGGCAAAAATCACTTTATGTATTGCCACACACACAAGCATAAGAAGTGGTAGTCATGTGATGTTTATTGGCTTAAAACTAAATATATGTTGAGTTACTGTATTATCATGAAAATTGAGCTTGTATTTATTGTCAATTATAAATCTATTTAAAATTGAATTCAAGGTCTTTTGATTGAAAGCAAGCTCAACCAAAAGACTGCTTTTCTTTTCAAGAACATTGGAGTTGTAAATAAACTTTGTTTTTTCACTCCATGTTTTTATGATTTGTATTAAGTCTTAGAGCTGATTGAAGTTAGTCACATTACTTTGTCCTTGGTGATATTAGTTTAAACATTATGTAGCATTAAAGTTGTTTTTTATTTGATAATGGTAGATTATCGGACATTTTCTTCAAGTATTGTTTACAATTTTGGAATCTTGACCAGTTTTAAATCTATTTCTCTGTCAAACTTTTATGTTCATTCATAGTTAATATAAGTCATGGTGTTATAGCTGTATTTTTATATTGGACTATTTCCATCATCTAATATGTGTGTTGAATGTCTTTAGAAAAGTTTAATTTTTAGTTAAATATTCCAAATGCATTCAACTGTTAGTAATATCACAGCAAACAGGTTAGTATATGCACCAACTGTTAGTAATATCACAGCAAACAAATGTTAATAATATCACAGCAAACAGGTTAGTATATGCACTAACTGTTACTAACAGTTGAATGCATTTGGAATATTTAACTAAAAATTAAACTTTTCTAAAGACATTCAACACACATATTAGATGATGGAAATAGTCCAATATAAAAATACAGCTAGAACACCATCATCACAAACCTTCAGAAAAACATGGTGTTATAGTTTGTTTTTTTTTTTTTTTAAAATTGATTTTTACTTATTTGTAAACTTTGCTAGCTTAGAATTTCAATGAATCATTTATATTCATTCCTAATCATCAAAAGGTTTTGCTCATTGTATGATTCATAAATTTTTAAGCTAGAATTGTACCCATAATTTAAACTTTATAATACCATTCCAGTTTTCTGCCATAATTTTATTTTATTTTTATAACTTGCTTTATCTTCTGCAACATTCTCTACTTTAATTTTAGGTTGAAAAGATGGTGCAAAAATCTATATGCTATTCCATTATCTGATATGTGTGTTTTTGAAATATCGTCACAGAAAACAGTCTTTGTAAGACTTTGATTGGAGACTATTTTAATTACACAGCATGGTGAATGTGTAGTTTTGATCAGGGGTCATTTCACTTTCTAACTTCTATCTAAGCATACTTTTTTCATATTTAGTTATTGCTCAAGAAGAAAATGCAATGGGTATTGCTATATATTGATTCTTCAATTACTGCACACAAAAGTTAATTTGCGAACTAGTTAGTTTAATTGTCAAAACAGTTCGATGTTCACTAATTTACAGTTTATACAAAGTTCTGATTACCGCCGAGCTGTGTTAGAAAAGTACACTATGTACACACGATAACGAATACTCGCACTATAATTCTGAACGTATAGTTTCTACGTCTAACTTATCTTCTTTCTCAATGAGGGTAATTCGCAATTCCCACGCTGTTTTCTTGCAATGAAGGCTCTGCTCTGCAACAAATACTCTACTCTGCAACGAATGCTCTGCTCTGCAACTAATGCTCTACTCTGCAATGAATGCTGTGCTTTGCAACTAATGCTCTGCTCTGCAACTAATGCCCTACTCTGCAACGAATGCTCTGCTCTGAAACTAATGCTCTGCTCTGCAACTAATGCTCTACTCTGCAACGAATGCTCTACTCTGCTGTGCTCTCCCCATTTCTGTGGGCTCTTCCAGCTACACCCATGGACTACATTTTCACTGGGCGCTGATCATTTACCGCAAGCACTGTCACGAGATATCTCTACTCAAAACTACTAGACGTCTGCTGCTCTGTACTCCAAATATGGCTGCTAATAATTGCCTTACCCTGCGTAGTTGTTCTTTTCAAAATGGCCCCCTTTTATCTGTTTGCTTTCTTTTGTTTTCTGGTAAATTAAGGTGGAATTTAATTAAATTGGGTTTTGCTAATTAAATTCCTTCGTTATCTGTTTAATTAGTTTGTTACAATTGATTGCATTTCAAGCTAACGTCTATGATTAAAATATTAGTAGCAAAATTTAAAGATTTAACAATAAAATAATATTTTAGAATAAGACACTTTCATATGTACGTTTAATTTAAAATGCATATATTACTGATATATTATTCTTTTTTTATTCCTATGTGTAAATTTAGCATCAACTCCAAACAATGAAGTACCACAAACTTTTTTATATTAAAGATTTTTCTGGATCATAATCAAATAGCTCATTAGATAATGTTATGAGTTCTTTTAGCATTTGATATTACTTGTCTTGTTTGGGTTTTCAAGATCAAATTACATTTTTATCAAGAAGCCTATATAAAGATCCAGTTGTCTTGTTTTGTTTTTTTCTTAGTGAAGAAATGTTTAATAATAATTTGCAAGGGCTAGAAATGAATGGAGCCCCCCCCCCCCCAGTTTTTTTAAGAATTTGAGCTTTATGGATTGACTTAATTATAGTTGAGTGAATATCTTTGCCATCAGTCTTATATCAAAAGATTTCTAAGTCTTAATGTTCTTTTCTGGATTGATTTTAATACTGGCAATTTAAAATTTGTTTAGTGATTTTCTGGTATATTCTAACAGTTGACTCATAGTCTTAGCCTTCAGAAAGAAATCATTAAATTATTTAAATAATACCTTTCTGTTAATATTTTAATAAATCATCTTCTATTAATATTTAATTTTTGCAATATTCAAATTTTATTAAATAAAGTCATTAGTCAGTTATTCAACAATCTTTTTCAATAAGTTTCATTTTCTGATAGGTTAACAAAAAAAAATTATAAGAGAAAGAATGCCTTTGAATAAGATTGTAAATAGTCAAAATGTTGACTTTATTTAGTAAAATTTAAATAGTGCATAAATTAACTATTAAAAGGAGTTGAGTTACCAAATATTTGGAAGTCATCAAAGAAAATTCAGTGCACAATGATTATCCTTGCAGCAAATCAATCTACTATGGAATATTGCTAGAAAAGATTTGCTCTGTTTACCATTGATTGATAATATCTACAAATTAGGATTTATTCTATTACATTGATGGGAATTTTTGGAGTTTCCCATTCAAAATATATGACCAGTTCAGTGTCTTTCTGTGTCTGTCCAATTGTTCAGAGACTTATATGTATTATGCTTATGGATAAGATTTACTGGATTAGCAATACTATTTATAAATTTATATTGCAAACTTGATTCTACTTGATTACTGAATATTCTATATAATGAATCATAAGTTCATTAACATGACATTTTCTTTGAATTAAAACACTTATAATGAGAAGAAAAGTTTTATTGTCGTTTCATTTTATCAAGTTTTGTGAAGAATATAGGGTTGAATATTTCATAATTCTTTAATAATTTCTACTGTGTTTTTGTACTTTGTAAATTTTCTTTCATGAATTGTGAACCAATTTTTAAAATAAATAATGGAGATTTCTGAGTCAGAGTCCGGCTTGATACAATACATGTATTTAAATTTTGATGTTGAAAATTGAGTTTGCATCTTTCACACAGTTGAGTTTTGGAGCTTGCTTTTGAGACTTTTTTTTTTGGCTAGCTTGCCGTCTTTTTTTTTTTTTTAGCAAGGCAAACTCTTCCAAATGCCCTTAACAATGGGAGAATTAAAATGCTTCCTATTTTTATGGGCATTGTTTATATGGATAATCCTTGTTATATTTGTAGCTAATTTTATATCAACTCACAATATAGTTTAACGGGATATATATATGCATTATATTTAAATTTTAATACTTAATTTTTTTGTAAATATCTAATACTGAATTAAAAGCACAAACGTTCAAAATGCACAAATAAGACGAATTATTAATTTATTAATATGTTTGATTTAAATATTAAAATAAGATAAGCTTTAAAAAAATTATTATAGAATCGAAGCAAAGATTCTAATCTTTAAATAAAATATAATAAAAACCTTTTGATTTTAAAAAAATAACGAAGAGAGTTTTTAACCTTAAAAATAAAAATTACAAACAGATCCTTAGGGCAAAATGACCATTGAAAAGAAAAGGATTACGAAATAGATAAGAGTCAAGGAGTAGAAGCAAAAGACTTGCTTTTCCAGCCCAAAGATATAGACACAGACCTCAGTGGAAAAATCCACGTAGCCAGAAACCCAAAATTTACTTAGCCACAAACCCAAAATCTACTTGGCCACAAACTCAATGAACCAATGAAATATAGATATGAAATATGTTTGATGGATCCATGCATTCCAGAGATAAGATGCCTCAGGACTATAAAAGGAAGAACTCAAAAGAAATAATTAATTAGAAAATTAAAATTTTAAATTCATTCATATTTGCTGAAAGTAAAAATAAAAATTTTAAAAGTTATTATCGCCGTCACCAAGAATGTAATCAACTTCATCGTGCTTCCTTCAGTTCGGCCAGCCGAAGGCAGCTTTCATCTTCACGGATCCCAGGATCGAACTACTGGTGCCGTATGCAGAAATCCTCATCAAGCTTCATAAATTGTCATCGTCCGCAAGGAAAGGGCCCTTGCATAAATTAGATCTTCATTGCGAAAGAATGAGCACGGACAAAGGAAGGTATAAATTTATAAATGATAAACTGAAATATGAACTCTCTTAAATTTAAAATCTTCGAACTTTATTTTTAAAATGAACAATAGACTTTCTCTCTTGAGCAAACCTGAACTTTGTTTTTCTATAAACCTTGCAATGTTAAAAGTAATCGTTAAAGTTTAAAACGTAATCTCTTAAAATATGTAGTGTTTTTTTTTATTCATGCTTAATATCTGTTTGTAATAGGGTAGGGGTTTGCGATTGCAAACTTAAATTTAAAGATGAAAACACTTATCATTATTTGTGCATTATTGAATTTAAAAGAAAGGAAAAGTAGGTTAAATAGTATTTGTAGTAAAAATAAGTTAAATATAATGTGTCATCGTAAAATGATTTTAAAACCTTAAACTAAAGATTTTTTTTAGAATTAAATTAATAAATTGACTTAAATGTAAGTTGAGTGTGGGTAGCCATTTAGCCTCATTTGAATTAGGGGTTTTGACTTTGGACTATTTGTTTCGTAGTTGTGTCAATGCTGGTGGAGAGATATGTGGATGTTTACATCAATGTAATGTGAAGTGTGTTAGCACATAAGGGTGACGAGTCCAACTGAATGCATGACCCCAAAGAGGTAGTCATACCGTTGCAATGGACACAGACGTATTTTCTGCACCATTGAGCCATTCCAGCTCTATGGATTGGGACGATAAGCCGGCAAGATAGACCGCTCTCCCATCCATATGTAGCGTTATTCTCTTTATTATATTACATGCATGATTCCTTCGCCAGACAGACATCAATTCCTGTACTGGACAAAGCTCATGTTTCTTCAAATAATATCACACTGTTCAGATGCACATTCCTGTCAGCATGGTTTGTTGCTAACATGTTCGCATTGCATTGGTTGCGGATATTTATCTGGAAGCGAGCATTGGCATGGTTGCGGACCTTTAGCCTGGAGTCAAGTGCCTTGAAGATCTTTTAAAGGTGTTGTCTGGGTGGTCTACCTATGCTCGACATTCTAAGATTAAAAATTAAAGTTAAAAGTAAATAAAATAATGATAATGAAACAAAATAAAGCATTTTTTTTTTTTATAGTAATTATTTTTTTTTAAGTTTGTGTGTTATTATTTATATACTGTATACGTAAATAAAGTTACTTTTTGTGTTATTAGTACTGACAGTGATCTAATTTTTTTTTTTTATAATCTTTATTGAAATATATTTTAATAAATATATATTAAGTTTCTGCCTCTCCTTGAGCTAGTGGCAAGGGCTGGCGGTCGTGATAAAACATATACGTAAAAGTAGGATTTTTAACAGCGCGTATTTGTCAACTATATAAATTTTCTAGGTTCGAATGGCCTAGTGGTGCTCTGCAGTGCAGATATGGTAAGACTGAATATTTCACTTCTTTCCCGACCGTTATAATAGATTTAGCTAGTTTTGGGATACATACTTGACATGTTATTTAAATTTATTGCTTTATCTTGTAACATTTATTTTTGACAGCTTTTTTTGATAGTAAAATCAGATCAGCAGTTCATTTTAGTAAAGTTGCTTAGCAACTGCTGAGATGAAAATAGTAGTGGCATCCATTTAGCAATTGGTCTTCTTCCAATACATCACTTCATTGTTTTTAAAATAGCAAGTGAAGTTTAAGTAACTTCCTTAATTTTGTAGTACAATCTACTATTTTTCATCATCTTTACTACACAACAAGAAATTATATTTTTGTTTATTAAAAAGAAGTTTAAGCCAGAAATTTGCCATTTGTAGGCCAATTATCTAATCAAACTTCAGTCTTGAAGAGATGTGTGATGCAGTTTGATATTGCAAAACTCCATTTATTATTGATTTGCATAAATTTAAAATGTTTCTATTTTTGGATCTCATTAATTTGGTTGCTTTGAAATAGATATTTAATCTGTCCAGTTACATGCACAATTTTTTTCACGCTATTTGTATCTAATTTTATAGATCCAACTTTCATTATTATTTTAAAAAAAACAAAACAAATTCAGTAGAATATTGTTTTTTTTTATTATTATTAAAAAAACAACAATATTCTACTGAATATTGTTTGCATTTGTGCTCTCATTTGATGTGACTGTCATGGAACTAATCTTTTTTCAATTTTCTTTTTAACAGTGCTCAACTATATACTGTCAATAATTCACAAGTCAGATTCCAAAAAAATCATTTAAAAAAAATTTGCAACAATATCCACTTTCTTGTATCAATGCCAATTTCTTGTTAGACAGAAGATAAGATCTTTTTTTTCATCAAAAAATTGGCATTGATACAAGAAAGTGGGTGTTGTTTGCAAATTTGTTAAAAAATAGCTCTTTCAGAATCTAATTTGTTTTGTATGATCAAGAGATTAGCATTGATAAAAGAAAGTATAAATTAGTTATAAAATGATTCCTTCAAAATCTGATTTGTGATTATTGTATTAATGTATTTCTTGAAAAAAATTGTATATTTATGTATGGATAAAAATAAATAGTCTTTGAATATCTTACTGTTGGAAAATTGAGTTTATACTCATAATCAAAAATGTAAATCTACAGAATAACATATCTCAGTAATTCATTTCTTTAAATCTATTAAGTTTAAAATCTCTTTTCAATATCACATAAAAAATAGCATATTATTTTACCAGTAAAAACTAACAAACAAACAAATATGTAATGTTCTATATCTTAGGTTTCCACTACAGCTTTTTATAAATGAATAGTGAAGTAGAAGGCATTAATCAGCAATATTTCCAATTTCTAGACAGTCAGAATTTGAATAGTTTTCCATCTTTGTTTTATCCTCTAACTAAGAATATATATATTCAGTGCTGAATGATCAGCTATGGATCATTTATTTGAAAAAAAATAAAAAAATTCTAAATCTGATTAAAATCTGACCAAATTTTCAAGATTTATCTGGCTGGGACTTGAATTCAGATTGAGAGAATGATAGATAAATGTATATTCATTAAACCACAAAGTCTTTAATCTATATATATATCTTGAATTTTATGTTGTACAATTTTCAGTAATTCAGAGAAATTTTTATATAAGAATTAAAAGAATCAAATTGTATTTAACAAAGATATGAGAACAAGGAGTAATATTGACATTTTTAAGAGATAAGAGAGATAGTGAAAGGAAATATGATTCCAAATACATGATTCATAGATTTGGAAAAAAACATAGTAAGATAAATATATCATTATAATAGATATATTAAAGACAAAAGAAATAAATGGAGTTAAAAGTAATACATTCTATTGATTATATTGTAACGAGACAGCGTTACATCAATATTAAATCCAGAAAGCATCAAGAAATACACACACCAACAAGCAACCTAAAACACGCATAACCTCATTATCGTAATTTAGAATAGTTTCCTTCATCGTATAAAATATATGTATAAAATACCGCTGTAAAACACACCCATAAAAATGCAGATCGTAAACGTATAAAGTAAATGATTAAAGCTGGTAAATAATAAATGTAGTTTATTCCTTAAATAATAAAGATAATTCACTTGCATAAATAATAAGTATAATTCGTAATCTTAAATAATGAATATGAGTCAATTTGATAAATAATAAATATATAATTGTTATCTTGAAATGATAAATATAATTCACGTTTAAATATAATTTGTTTCTTTAACATGATAAATATAATTTGCCGTTAGAAATCAAAATTCGCTTTCTTAATTAAAATGTATAATTGTCCTTCAAAAACGCCATGGGAATTTAACAGGGGATTATTTTAGAAAATCATTTAAAATAAGAGTAATAGAAAAGATTTAATGAAATGATAAGTGCTCGACTTCTAAATTTAAAAATAGTATGTATTGTTCTAATAAAAACACACACACACGCATGCATTAAAAATGTGAAAGAATAAGATTGATTGCGAAACGAGATTGCCTCAAAATAAAGATTGCCTGTAGCAAAAAAGAGAGTGCTCTTCCGAACTGCGGACCTTAACGACAACTTGAGAAACAGGGAACTCTGGGGGTAGATTGGATCCCAAGATATGGACCAAACCTTTTAAATACACCTCAAAACCTAGTCAAAGAAGGACAGAACAGGATTCTAGATGCTATTCTACATAGATATCTCTGTCTTATTGATATAGTGATATTACTACTGCGATCATTACTGTTGTTATTATCACCCGCTCATCATCCGACGCTTATGCCATTGGCGTCCCACTGAATTGGTCTGAAGTAACTCAACGAATTCCTCGAGCATTAAAGATGACTATTCCGAAATTAATACCAAGAGCGTCGATCGTCATGAGGGGCTAATAAACCTCTCAGTGACTGATCGGCGCTCCGCTACCAAAATCTCCAGGACTATGCAACTCCGATAACATCGTGTTCCGTGAATGTTCCAGCTGATAATATGTTCCGCAAAATTCCCACGTGTACCAGGACCAACCGATAATCGCCGCACCCAAGATAAAACCCAGGTAAATATGTTTATATTAAATCACTCACTCAATCTAGAACTCTTACAGGCAATCTCGTAAATAACCTACCTAATTTGTACAAATCAAACTTGAACTTTCCTCGTCTGATAATTTATCGTATAACAGAACTTTATTCACATGAACTTTAAACTTAAATGAAAGTCAGGATAGAGAATTATTTAATCCATGAAATGAACTTTATTTCGCAATGCATACTTGTATTTATTAATTATGTTTCTCTGAGAGCGTGTTTATGTGTGTGTGTGACTAAAAAGGTTAACTTAACAAAATTAATATCTTAATAAACTTGTTCATTATATAATCAATTCGAGCATTTATCAAATCATTTCACACGATTCAAATTTTAATTTATACTTGTTATCATAGTTATTGTTTAAATTATTAGATAGATTCGTCATTTAGATTAATATTTGTGTTATATTGTTTTATGTATCAACATCGCGCCGTGAGTCACTATGTTTTCTTTAGTATGTAATCTAGTTAAGATAGTCTTAAGAGAGGGCGGGTCTATGAAAATAAATGTCAATAACTTATGTTGTAAGCCAATAAAGCGGGGGATGATTTATAAGCCTGGTGTTCGGGCGTAAACGAACAGATTGATAGGTCAGCGGTGACCAATAAACGGCCTTCCTGCCGTGATAGACCTAGTAAAGAAACATGCTGATTTTAATTAGCGGTCAATGCGTCTTCTCCGGGGAGGAGTCTTGT